>CM068991.1:16903017-18103017 GCA_035357415.1 Ophraella communa | reverse complement strand
TTTAAAATAATATTTAATAATCCCAAAAAAATTTCAAGTATAGTAAATTAATTGCACCAGACTAATTTTTTTGCGCATATATATCAGCTGACTGACCAGCTCCGTCCCCATATCCAGCTGACTGACAAAGATAACTTTAATTAATATGCAATTTAAAAGATGTGTAACAAATTTCAGCCTTAGTAAACGTATTGTAATACCTCGGCAAATATAACACCTTTGATTGCCTACCTGAGCCTACGATACGCTTGACTGACCGCAGTATGTTTGTGTACACATCGAATATAAAAAGCTGTACAAAAATTAGCCTTAGTGATTCCAAACAGTTTTTTAGGCGCTGGCTCTCCGTCTATTGGTCGAATTCCTCAATACTCAAATTATCATATTTTAAACAACGAATGCAGCTTTCCGCATTATCTTCAGGTTCTAAAAATATAATAGGAATCAGATGGATATATAACCAAAATACACCCTTTTCAGGAAAAAAATGCATAATATTTTAAAACAAATTACAATTGAAACTCGAATTTTGTGTTGAAAATTATAATAATTAATTAAATTAATATACCTAGGTACCTTGATTTAAACAGTTTGTAAAATAATAAATATTGTGAAAACGTATACTTACCTTATTTAATAGGCGAAAAAGTTCATTAAATTTGGCACACAGCTGCACTACAAAACTACAATAGGTAATTAAATACTCTAAAAACTGATTATATTACGTGGCCTGTGCTCTAAATCAAACGATGTACCACTACCGCGACCGCGTGGTATGTAGAATTTCTTTTCTTTCAAGGGTTGAAGTCGAAAACGATCGATTGAAAAATCCGATATCCGTCGGCACGTAAAACACGATCACAAAAGCCGTTATATTTCAAATTTCAATATTTCAAAGTAGTTTTAATTATTGGTTCAGCAACTGCAGTTATCAATTTACGAACGCATTTATTGTTACTACAAATGGCGTTCATTGATAATATTAAACGAATTTGTAGATTAATTAATGCATTTGTTGGTATAACGAATACTGTACATAAATGTAACAAACATATTAATTTTTATATTAACATCTCTTGTTCGTTGTTTTAATGAAACAAAATCTTGTCATAATTAAAATTTGTTCGTTGGCACGATAAACCAAGTTTATTATTTATAATGTACTCATTCAATAACGTGTTTTGTTGGCAAAATTAACATTGTTATTAAATATATGAAAACATCTTATTGACTGAATAAATTTTCTGTTATTGATTAATGTACTGTTGTTATTTTCACAAGTAGTATGTAATTATTGTGCCAATATCCAAATACATTAAACAATGTCAAAAAGTTCATTGTAATAACAAATTAAATTATTGTCACAACAAAATACTACTCAATATTCACTGTTAATCAATATTACGAACAAAATTTTTTTGAGTGAATGATACATGTCAATAATCGACAAAATCAATTTTTAGTAGAAATAATTGTACATTTAATATTGTTAACAAATAAACAAAGATTATGTTTCGTTGATATTGTCTTGTTTTTTTCGTGAAATAGTCTTGTCGAATACTATTCGAGTTCTGGTTTGTTGCTTTTTGGCAATTTTCGCTCATGAAATTTTATTCACGTAAATTGCCAAGCAACAAGCTTTCATACCAGTCGAAAATTTTGCAGGCAAAATTTTCTCTCTTTTGATGTTATATACGACAATATATCCCGTAGAAGTAATAAATTTTGTGTTTATAGTGATAGTGTGAATAGTGAATAATATAGTTTTTTCCTGGTTTCTATATCATTGCACAGTTATACTGAACTTAGAGGGAAGTACATCCAGGATAATACCTTAGGGTTAATAACATCTAGGCTTTAATATTGTCATGTTTTATTACTTCCTTACTTAGTCTAGTCTTAACTACTTAATCAACAAAATGTAACTTCAATATGTCAATCTGACGATGCTAGTTTTTAGCGAAACAGCTGTCATTGAGTTTAAAAAAGCAATTTTTTCAATAAATAGTGAAAGTTTTGTTAAAAAAGTTCTATTTTTAATATTAGTAATCTAAATACTATTTAATAATATATAAATTACCAAAATTCTATTTATTTATTTGTAGATTATGTTTTTACTGAAAGAGGCAGAAATGTAATTATTATGCCTAATGTTGCAATATTGTTGGCATCACCAACATTAATAAATTTATTGTTCAAGGTCCCACACTATAGAACGCCTTTGCTATTTTTTCGCCAGTATAAAATTAACTATCTGATTTGTTATGTTATGTTCTGAACCTAAAATGTAAAAGCGCTTCAGTAAATGTTTAGATTTTATATCTACTGATGTTAAAAGTAGCAGCGTGTTTTGTTAACCGTTTTGCAGTTAGTTAGTAGCTTGGTAATTAAAACGTGTTACAACGACGTTTAAAACAGAACATTGATAATTGACATGTTTTAATCGTAAAATAGTCCTACAAACGACTTGTCGAAATGTCCTCACGAAGTTCTTCTGTAGAATCAGAATTAAAAAGGCCCAGCGTAAGTGAATCGATTGAACTTATAGATAGTACGGATGAATTTATGAAAAAAACGGTTCACGAGGAATCGAAAACTTTTATGAAACTGAAAAAGCAAATCTGTAAATTTTGCGGTTTATTACATGAAGGTAGATGCATTAAAGTAAGTAAAACCTAAGTCTGGTGGACTTGCATGGTAATATAATATATTGTTATATATTCAATGTTAATACCAAAGAAAGTGAATATTCGTTTACATTATTGTCACTACTAAGAGAATTCATTTGAGATATTGAGAATACACGAACAACAACAATTTATGTACTAATTTATTCCAGTGTTTTACCGTTGATTGATAAGTTTGGGAAGATACGCAATACAATACATTTATTTGTGCCCGTCGGTTTTTTTCATTCTCCTTACGCCGCTTGTCCCCTGGCCGTAGTTACGACCTTTGTAAAGTGGAGCCTCTACCGGCTCAAGACGGAAACGCTCATTTTATTTTACAATCGTCAGGCCAGCATATCAGAAGGTTTAAAAATTAACCCTTATCCGATTACGTATTTCTCTCACAAGCGATCTGAAGCAGTCTATGAGAGTACTATTTTTCGAAAGTCGTAAAAACAGAAACAGTTAAAAAAGTATTTAGATTATCTATACAAGTAATGATATTTAATATTTTGGAAAAAAAATATTTGAAAAGAACCCTACATGAAAAAAATAAAATATAGTAGAGGAATATCAAACTTTGCACAGTTGCAATTACTTAATTTTAAATTATATTGCAACATTCTTTATAAAAAAAAATAACTTTTTTCAACTTACTTATTAATAAATAATATTTTTAGTTCATGAATATATATAACATGCAAAGGTCATTCTAAAAACCAAATCATAATTTCTAGTATGATTTAGCGGATTCATGAATGCGAAAAAGTAAAGTACATCCTTAAATAGTAAATAAAACAAAAATATGTTGAAATGTTAATATTGCTTTATTTAATTTACTTGAACAATAATAACTTGACATCATACTTGTCAATTATAGACAACCCAGTTTATAATGGAAAAAATATTACAACCACCTTATTGATTTAGAAAAAAAGTTCAGTTATCTCTGTATTTGCAACAATTCTTATAATTAATAGATATAATAATAAATAGTTATAATAATTAGAAATATGAACAGATTAAATTTTAATAAACAGTGATTTTATTAAATTGTTAAGATTTATTGTGTTCATATTTCTGATACAATGGACTTTCACAAAATTGGGATTTCTTCATACATTTTTTTAGATATAATAATAAAAGATAATTGTTTCGAAACAATCGTTTACTCCCAATTTGTTAAGACTATTTTTAAAGCAATAAAATAGTTTATTTCTTATTGTGTAAATAAATTGTTTATGGCTCTTTGTACCTCAAGCAGGTAGGCATTCCAAAAATTAGATGATATTATTTATAAAAATAGTTTTATAGAAGTATTGCATAAAATAATGATGTTTACAAGAAATGTCTAAATTTAAGTATAATTACGGACCTAATAGATAAATAATTGCTACCCCTCTTTGTACGTCTTTGTACCATATATAAAAACTTATATTACCACAATATTTAAGCAATAAAAAATACGAAAATACATTAAGTTAAGCCCCTTAACAATTAAAAGTCAGTTTTGAGGAATTATACAATAATAGAAGTATACAGATAAGTACCGTTTCGGTACCTGGATTTCCAGTAAATTGTAATTACTATAAGAAAAAAGGACAGTAAATTTAATATTTAAATATCAATTCATACATATTTATACAGTTCTGAAATAAGTATTGAATACCAATATAAATATTACAAATAATATATTTTATATTTAAACTGTTGATTTATAATTTATCAATCAATCTTAATATTAGCGTTGATTGATAACATTATCAATCAACGATATTTAACAAATTGGCCAGAAGATTTTCAGTCGTTAACTTTGTTTTTTTTTGGAGTCGAAAAAACTGCGTTCTTTGAGCTTTAAACTTTTTTCTCAATGAACATAATTTTACACTTAAAATGCCAAACCTTTTTTTCACCTCAGATTTTGTTGAGGAAGGAGTATCTACAAATTCTATTGTATGATTTCCCGCTGTCTCAGTAGTTGGGCGATGGCAACTTGTTTTTACAAATTGGTCAACATCTGGGTCATCATCGTGGGGCCGCTTTCTAGAATAAGTTTTCGACTGTTCTTCTGAAAAGTAAAATATTTAATTATTACTTTTATGAATAAAACTGTTTCCAATTAATTCCACTGTATAAATTGAAAAAAATAAGAATATTGTAACTCATTGACAATTGTTTCGATATTGATTTATCATCGTAAGAATGACCAAAGTCACATTCTCACGATGATATGTCCATATACAGGGTGACTTGAGAAGATTGGTCATAAATTATACCACAGTTTCTGGGGTCAATAATAGATTAATTGAAGTTTACACAAAAATAGTTACAGGGTGCCAATAAAGTTAAAAATTTAAATATATTTTTTTAAAGTTCCTCTAATTTATGAAAATTTATACAAAATACTAGTAGAAAATACCCAATACATTGGAAACAGTCCCATTCAATTTCAATTTCAATTTTTAAATATATGGATTTTCAGGGGGAATCAACGCCCCTTTTACCCCCCCCCCAACTTTTTATAGGGTTATAATTTAACCAAATATGGAACGCCATTGAAATCAAACAAACGGCTTTTCTTAAAATTTTGTATCTCTTTGTATTTGTAAATATTTTTGTTTAGAAGAAGTCACCATTTAAAATGTCAATTTTTACATGTAATAATTAATGTAATTATTGTATTCTACGTAGCAGATTTGAATAAACTAGTAAATAACATTATTAAGATTATGCATTACATTCGATTTTTCATTATCTAAGTCCTATTTATAATTTTATAAGTTGTAATGTATTAATACAGATGTTTTTATTATTTGTGAAAATGTATTTAAAATACAAAGGGTGACTGTATGTTCCATACTAAAATGTTAATAAAGATATACAAAGAGACATAAAAGTTTAAAAATAGACTTTTAATTCAAGTAATGTTCAATATTTTGTTAAATTATAACCCTAAAAAAAGTTGAGGTGGAAGGAGTGTTGATCCCCTCTGGAAATCCATAATAAACCAAAATAATTAAATTACATTAACATTTTTTTGTGTGCACTATTGAATATATAGGTGAGGTTGAATTAACCTATTTTGGGCCCCACAATCTTTGGTTTAAATTTTCACCAATCTTTTCCCGGTACCCTGTATAAACAATTATCAGTTTATTACAATTTTCAAATAGATTTTAATACATAATGAAATTAATTAAAAACAGTTAATTTTATGAATAACAGTAACATACGTTCAATAAAGAGTATATTCTATTAAATTATTTATTTTCTGTCTAAAAAAGTGTTATTAGAAAAATGCAAAAAGCAATTTTTAAAAATGACTATTCAAAATACACATTTTTCCTCAAAATATTCGTTTTCAAAGTTTTTTTTACAAAAAATGCATTCCTTACCTGTGCATCCTATTGAACGGAGCTGCGAAGTATCCTCTTGCATATGAGATGTACCAGGAATATTTGTTGTAACTGGAAGTAAAAAATACGTTATTTTTAATAACTGATATACATACAACAATCTTATTATTCTTATTAATATTTTTCCCATCACTTTAAAACATATGCGATTGAAAGAATGCATAAACAATGCATTTTTAATACGTTAAAATATGCACATTTTTTTTAATTAACTGACGATGCTAGTTATTAGCGAAACAGCTGTCATTAATTTTAATATTAAAGTTTTTCTAACAACCGTGAAAGTTTTAAATTTACGTTAATTTGTTAAATGTTAATCTGAAAAAATGCAAATAACTAAACCTTCCCGCCTATTTAAGAAAAAAGCAAAGCACTAATTTTAAAACAGAAAAATCAGATTTTATCATTATTTATATAAATTTTATTTTATTTAAATCAGAACTAGCAAACAAACATATATAAGTAATCTACTTACCTTTCCAAGAAACGGGTACTGCATTTGTTTTTAATAGTTTTCTTTTGCTACTGAAGTAAACATCATTTTTTGAAAAATGATTTTCGCATATACGAAGTTTTTTTAGCAATATCTCCTCCATCATAAAAAGATCCATATTTCCACAGTTTTGTATCCACTCAAAAAGTATATCTGGTTTAGACACGGGGAATTTAAAAAAACTAATTATATTGTTTTTATTTTTCCTTTTATTACAACATCCCCTATAACAGCACTTATTTTTTATTATCTCCATAATTCAAAAAATATATTAATCGCCACGAAACTTACACGCAAAACACTGAAAACTATCAATTGCCGACGCAAAGTGTAAAATATTTACCGATATGAACGATCTAAACGTAACTTGCATACTGTTTCACAAATCGCCTGAAAAAGTTCTTGGACACCTCGATCCTATTGCCATCTAATACTCGGACACTATTTGCGGTACACTTTCGCCCGTAAGGTTGCGTATCTTCCCAAACTTATCAATCAACGGTTTTACTTCAAAAATAAAACAAATAAACTTTTAACTCTGGCAACCAACACGCCAGACTTTATAGTGCGGTTAGAGACAGGATCTTTTCACTTATTATTTACTATTTTAAAAAATGCAATGTCTTGGATTAATAAAATTAAATTAATGGAATCTACAAGACTTTCAAAAATTTGCTTCACACGCCTAGTGCAACTAAGCTCTGAAGCTATAACTGGGTTAACCAAGTAAGAGATTTGTTTAAATCTGCGAGATGTGACAATCTGGCAAAAATTTCTGAACACCTACTCAGGGCAGTTGGATCGGCAAATTCTGGAAATATTCAAGCAAAGACTCCAAGAACATGACTTGAATAGAAAAATATCTCTAATTTTTGTTTATTATATCCGTGTTTAAAAATTATAAGTGAAAGGCATTCTGATTATTTACATAGACCTGTGGCTATTTATGTAACAAGAATAATTGCTCAACTTAGAACTTGTGGTACAGTAATTCTAACATTTGCTTTTAAAGGGAATTACTATACAATTAGCTGTCGACAAACTTGTACCATCTGTAATATGTGTAGCTTAGAGACCTTACAACATCTCTTGTTCGATTGTCCTTTCTACAATTGTCTTAGAAAGAATCGTTTTTTTAGTAATGTCAGAAATGTCAAAGATCTGATAACTTTTTTAAATGCGAATATCACAAATTTACCTCAGCTCTCCATTTTAGCTCATAATATTATAAGCATCTTAAAATTACGATCCTTTACGCTGTGTGAATAGCATGTACGTAAGATTATTTATATATAGATATGTGAATATACGGGGTTGGGATAAAGTATGGAACCAAGTAAATATCTTTTTTATATTTTGCACTTATAAAAATCTTCATTATAAAACGCATTTGCGTATCGTAATGTAACTTTTACGCACGCAAATTTTTGTTTTAAATGGTTGGCGACATGAGTGAAGTATATAATGACAAGACTATTGACAATGACATTTGTGGCTAATAGCAATTTATTAATTTTATATTGTTCTTTAAGAAAGTATTTGTGAATATGAATATCATCTTTTACTTATATAATTTATTATTATTGGTGTATTATTCATTTTAAAATTTTTTAAAACATTAACATTTGATAATTTAAATGTCAAAACTGTCAAATGTTATTAATTGCACAGTGCTACCGACATACTTTTTAAAATCAAAATTTTCGTAATTTACATACAAATAATAAATTAATTTAAAAAATGATAAAATGGCGAAATATAAAAAATATAAACAACTTATTTCATATGGCTGTTGTGACACTCGTCCTTTAAAAAACTCATCGCTTCGCGATTCGTTTTTTAAACTTGAACTCGTGTCATAACAGAAATCCATATGAAATGCGTTGTTTAATATACTATTTGCGCACGCATGTTTTAAATGGTTGGCGATATGAGTGAAGTATCTAATGACAAGACTATTGACAATGACATTTGTGGCTAATAGCAATTTATTAATATTAAATTGTTCTTTAAGAAAGTATTTGTGAATAGGAATATCATCTTTTACTTATATAGTATATTATTATTGGTGTATTAGTAATTTTAAAATATTTGAAAACATTAACATTTCATAATTTGAATGTCAAAACTGTCAATTGTTATAAATTACACAGTGCTACCGACATACTTTTTAAAATCAAATTTTTCGTAATTACATAAAAGTAATAAATTAATTTAAAAAATGATAAAATGGCAAAATATAAAAAATATTATAAACAACTTATTTCATATGGCTGCTGTGACACTCGTTCTTTAAAAAACTCATCGCTTCGCGATTCGTTTTTTAAACTTGAACTCGTGTCATAACAGAATTCCATATGAAATGCGTTGTTTAATATACTATTAAACGAAAAGAATGATATTTATGAAAATTTGCAGGTAAGTGCAATGGAACAAAACCCATCTGATGTACATTTTTTGATAATAATATACTTCCGGTTTAACCAGAAATGCCATCAACTTCTTTAAATGGGGCACCCTACATATTTTTACAGATTTTGAAAGAGCTTGTTATTTTGAATTCATACATACTGAGTTAGGTTAGGGAATTTGTAAAAACGAGGAATAACTCACTGTTAATAGTACAATAGATGTATATTTCATTATTTTAGAATAATGAGAAACAAAATTACTTCAAATGTTCAAAATGCTCGCCGTTAACTTGTTGACAATATGCAACAACAAATTCTTGAGTCACTCTTTCCAAGACTTCTCCACTCTATGGAGGCCACTCTATGAATCCTCTACGTCCAATCCATCGATTTGGAAAATTCGCATCCAGAAAATCCCTAACCCGTCTATCATAGTGGGGAGGTGCTCCATCTTGTTAAAACCAAATATTTTGTGGTAATTGCCCATTCTGTTGAAGTGCAGGAATAATTTCGTTATTTAGTAGATCCAAATACTTGTCACCATTCAAGTTTCCGTCGATAAAAAATGGGCCTATAAGCTTATTTTCGACAATTCCCATCCAAACATTTAACTTCTGTGGATGCTGGGTATGTGCTTCATGAATCCAATGAGGATTCTCATTTGACCAATACCTTGAGTTATGACGATTAACTGTTCCATTTAAACAAAAAGTTGCCTCATCGGAAAAAACTATGCGACATTGCAGATGTCCATTAGCCGTTCGCAAAATTCCAGCCGTCGGTCAAAATCATCGTATGACAATTCTTGAATCAAGTCACAGAGTATATAATACAAACCAGAGTATCGACTCGCTGTCGGCACCTTTGATGTTTATAAGACAAGAGCGGCCATTTTTTGGGAGTATAAATCACAAAACAGAAAATTGGTTAGTCTGTTTTGTGGTAACCAATATTCTGTTTTGTGGTATAAGCTCAGGGTAGTACTAAAAAAATTGTTATTATAAATAAGACCCGTACTTGAAATTTTTCTTTACTGTTGAGATAATTGTTATTTTCAGAAAATTTAGAAAAATAGAATTTGTTTTCAACAAGATTAATAATATTAACTAAACGTTGATTTATTTGTTTTTAAAAAAAGTAAAATTGGTTTTTTAGGTTAAATAATTACATATAAATAGAATTTCTACACAAGATAAATGACCGAATATGTATGTCTTACATGCAATTTTCCTCGTTAGTAAGGAAGGATATAAAAAAAACACATCAACAGCTTTAACACTTATTTATTTGTCCAAATTAACAACTTATCTTTATTTTCATTAGTTTTAAAATTTCTGTTAATACATTTAATGGTAGTGTATAGTCTTAACCTAAAATATAATTTTTTCACATAGAGTAATGGGAAATTTGGACAAGGATGTACAAAAGTTTCATTATTGCTAATATTTATTATTGTTTGAAGAACATTATCTTTTAATGCCAATTCTTCAAATACTTTTACAAAAATGGTATTTAATTTAGCAATAAATATAATAAAACTATTACCAGGCATTAAAAGATTTCCATATACACTATTGTCTTTATTTCTATATGCTTTTAATAAACAGAAAAAAGCTGAATCATCTAAATTTTGTATGGATTTAGAATAATGCTCACATTTAGGACATGTATGTTGTTGTAAACATTTTTTTATTAAATATCCACATACATAACGATCAGCATTTTGTTTTAAAATATCCGTATTATAACGATAATCCGTTTCGTTTAGTATAATAGTATTTTTATCAGGTAAAGAACACTGAGAAGTAGTACATGTATCAGTATAGTATTTATTTCATTTAATGTAAGTAACATTTGTTCCGCATCTCCTTCGCAGTTTTCTGTACCTGAATTAAATAGTTTAATGCATAGTAATTTTTTCATTGAGCGCTTAAATTGGACAGGGGTTGGGTTTTTACAATTTCCATTTTGTTGGCGAATACTTCCAAAAAAGTTTTCAATGCAGTCTTGGTTTAAGCGCCTTGTATATAAAAATATTATTTCTTTGCTCAATATAGAATCCCATAAAACTCCTAGACCAACTAATGTTATTTTTAAACATTTTATAAACCTGACTTGATTAGTCATATTTTTGCCACTTTTTGAAATAATTTCTAAATTGGTAAAAAAATCAATGCATGATTTTAAAAATTCTGTTTGATATAGTTCACCTTTATATGCTCTATTAAATTCTTTTGCATTTGATGTCCTTGAAGAATTTAAAATGTCAAACAATTTATCCATCATTTCAATAAATTCTGCAGTTGCCTTTCCGGTTGCTGGTATTTTTCCAAATCTTAAGTAAAGATTTAAGCCTGATGCAACAGTATGGCTAAATACTTGAGTTGCAAATTTAACTTTCATTTTCTCAAAGTTGCTAGGAGTAATATGAGACTAAGAACAATTAATAACTGCACAGTTAAACTAAACTTCCACTATTTATTTGAAAAATTCGCTTTAAAATCAATTACAGCTGTTTCGCTATCACTAGCATCGTCAGATTGACATATTGAAATTACATGTTGTTTGTTTGTAACTAGGTGCTTGATGTTGATAAGGAGTTAAGGCTAGACCAAGTAAGGAAGTAATAAGACATAACAATATTAAAGCCTAGATGTTATTAGCCCTAAGGGATTATCCTGGATGTATTTCCCTCTAAGATCAGTATAACTGTGCAATGATATAGAAAAACCAGGAAAAAACTATATCATGCTGATCTTTACAATAACTTAATATATTTATGTTATAATAATGTCTTATCTATGTATAAAATGAAGACTCAATCAAAGTAAACTGTTTACTGTAAGCTTTGGTGCTGTCCTTATAGAATAAGTTTTATCATGTTGATAAAACTGTTTTATATATTTCCAACAAATTTCTTCCCCATTTGGTTTAACAAAATTGTGTTTTAATAAATTATTTCTGATTGATTTAATCAAATGAGGAGGATCAAACAGAAATATTATTTTTTGATCATTGACAAAAAAATAGGGTGTTAAATGAGTAACATTCAATATATTTTTTAAATTAATATTATTTGATCCCAAATCTGTAATTAATGTGCAAACAGTTAAACCAATTTCTTTAAGTTTTATAACTAATTTAAAAATAATCGATTTCATAGTTACTGCAGGGCTGTTTTTATGAAAAAAATTATAACATAATGGTTGAACCCACTTATTTTTAATACCACGAAGCATAAAAACAGAAGCTGACTTTGCACATTTAAATGTTTTTGAACCTAAACCATCATCTTCCACTCCAACTATACAATCCTTCTGAATTGAATAAAATAAATTACTTTTTATATTCATTTCATCAATGCACAAAACACAAAATTTATCTGAAAAAGCAAAATTATCCACTTTATTTTTTAACATAACAAATAATTCAGAATTATTTGGACCTGGTTCAACAGTTAATTTACTTATTAAAAGCAACAAAGTTGATGGCGAAGGTAAACTGAATTGCTTCATGAATTTATTTTTATATTGTTTTGGGCCTGTAAAATACATATTTAAACATACATTTTTAAATTGTAAAGTATATCTACGCCCCTTTGGTTTTTTTTGCAGCTGGGATACCTGAATATTTATAAAATTGGCAACAGATTGTGATGAACAAAATTTATTTGTTAGTTGCATATACTGCTCAAGTGTTATACTGTTAGTAGCTTCTTCTAAAGTTTTTTAAATTTTTCTGTAGAGCTTTATTTTGTTTCTTTAAGTTATTATTTTGATTTCTTAGTTTTTTAATGGTTTTGCGTAGTTTCTTTTTCCGTGGAGTACCAACTGACAGACTCAATTCAGTTTGACTATATACAGGACTTACAAGTGGTGGTGTGACTGATTTTTCTGGTGTTTGTTCTACTGCTGCTTGTAAGTTCTGAATAATTTCATTGGATGATGTGGATCTGTCACATGGTGAACTACCTTGAGAGACTTTAGGATCTGAAATATTAAAGAACAATAAATAGAAATAAGTAATAAATTAAAATATTAAAGGAGACAGTTCATCACTAAATGTGGTGATCACAATGATAAAATTTATTTAAAGTAGTTCAAGAATTTAATTTACAATAATTAATTATTCATTTTAGGTTAAACTGTATGAAATATTTAATAGAAATATAACAGTGGAAAGTATTTTAATAGCTTACCACTCTCTAATTGACTTTGATTCTGTAAGCAGTAATTGTGTTCACTTGCTAAACGTGAAGTGCTTTCCATATTTATAAATATGGTTGGAATTGCAGTGGGCAGTAAACGATTTCTAAAATTATTAGTATACATTTCTTCCTTAAAATGAGCTGAACATAATCTATAACTGGACAGTTTGTTCATCTTTTCTCATAAATCTACTCTTCCACATGCTATAAGCCACATATCAGCCCTGCAAAAATAAGCAAATACTAATATTATAAAAGTAGTTATACTTAATACCTTTTTAAGAAAAATAAACAACGAAACGTTGGAACCAAACTTTCACGTGTATTTAAAAAACTAGCTTTTTTAATTCGAAACGGCTATTATTGAATTAAAAGAGCTAATTTTTTAAATAAACTTGGAAGTTTTGTTTAAACGTTTCGTTGTTTATCGTTCTTAGTAATATGGACTTCCACAGAGTAAGGGTTAGTACAATAAATTTCATTTATTTCTTTTTCATAATAAAGTTTGCGCTAACTTTCTATACTAGTAATCTGGTAACATAATTTTATTGATAAAAATGAACCGTTATATTCTGCCGGTAAAATCGATAATCCTAGTTTAAATCAATTATTTATGAGTACAAACATTTTGTCACATATTTTTAAATATATAAAATGATTAGAATGTGACGTAAAACTATTAGGTACTTTAATACGTTTGCAAGAAAAAGTTTATTTAATTTCTTCTAGTATTCTTTCAATAAGTCTTAAATTAGCAATATTTAAAAGCATATGTTCATTGAATTTATAGATAATCAACCAAAGTTACTAAGCGGTAGTATTTAAGTTAACTTACCGTTTGAAGTCTTTTGGAAAGCGAAAAAAACTCAATCTGCAATTATACCTCTTGTTTGCACAATTTCTTGCCGCACAAACCATGCTACCCCTTATATCAGTCATATTGTTTTAATAAAGTATATATAAACTAGCACTAATAATTAAACTAAAATAATAAGTCACTAAAATATAAAATACACTATTCCACACAATACAAACGCCACCACTGATTTTTTCACATAAAACCAACTGCCTACCTTAACCAAAACTAATGGCGACGGCTATGGATACTCCCAAAGTGTCATGGCGATACCTGCAAATGGATGCTTACCCCCTCCATATTGAGTCGATACTCTGGTTTGTATTATATACTCTGTGATCAAGTCAACCTTATACGGATGATACTTTTTAATATCTTTCCTACAGAACTTCGACTGATACCATGGTTTAGTGCCAAATTTGTGGTGGAAGTTTGAGATGATTCTTCGATAGCAATATTTTGTTTAACAGTTTTGTTCGTTGCAGTCCGCGGTCTTAGCGAATTTTTTACCATCCCAGTAGTATTAAAACGTTGTAATGTTTTAGTTACTGTTGAGCGTGATATAGGATTTCTCTCCGGATGCAAATTATTAAAAATATGACACACTTCTTCATGAGTTCTAACACGATCACCATAACCGATCATCATGAACATTTCAATACGCTCTTTTTCACTTAATTGAACCATTCTAAATTGTGCAATTTATTTCCGTCAATTAGAATTTGACACTTGAAGAACAAAAGACGTACTAAACAGTACTTGTTTATTTATTACTATGCATACAAACAACATCAATTAGTTTATCTAAATAAAAGTGCTACATTCCTCGTTTTTACAAATTTTTTTACACTAAACTCAGTATGTATGAATTCAAAATAACAAGCTCTTTCAAAATCTGTAAAAATATATAGGGTGTCCCATTTGAATGAAAGAAGTTGATGGCATTTCCGGTTAAACCGGAAGTATATTATTATCAAAAAAATGCACATCAGATGCGTTTTGTTCCATTGCACTTACCTGCACATTTTCATAAATATCATTCTTTTCGTTTAAAAGATATTTACTTGGTTCCATACTTTATCCCAACCCCGTATAAACACACGAGTGAGTTAACGTTCACGTTAAGCGGTTGTTTTATTTCTGCATCTTTATGTGTAGTTGACTAGTTCTATAAATTGATAATATGTAAGTGTATGTATGTATTTAAAGCTGAATACTATACCGAACTGTTGTAAAAAGTGTTATACTTATAAACAATAAAGCTAAAACAAATAAACTTTAAGGATGATTTGTCGATACAATCGGAAACAAAAGTTAATCACATTTTTTTTAATAATTTTATTTTTGATATCAAGTTTTAACAAAAAAATCATAATAAGTTTATATTTACAATAAAATTAAAATAAAAAGCGTTGCACATCATACTACTACTAATGTCACATAATATTTAGAATGTATTTTTCAATGCACTTTACAATTAAATTAAAGGTTCATTCACTTCTTGACAATAACCGAGGCGATTTTGGAATTGACGTACATTTTTTATTACCTTCGGGGGTTATTTTGTTCATTTCTTCCGTTATCCTAACTTTCATATCACCAATATTAATTGGTCTATTAAAATATACTTAGGAAATAATTAGGAATTAGGGACTTAAAGCAATTCTAAAAATTTATCACGTATCCTTATCCGTATACGTTAGGAGATACGTAACTAAGCAAAAAGAAGCATAAAGCAAATGCGTTTGTAACGTAACGTAACCATTCATGTGTTTTAATTTTTAAGGTAAAAAGTAAGCTCCGATATCTACCTTAACAAAATAATGTCGTCATTGAAACTGAAAAATAATCTTTTTATTTTTAAATCCATTATCGCATGTCACAGAAATGTTTGTTATGATTGATGAACAGAAAATAAGGTTATGATTTTTGAGCATACAACATCACTTTTATCGCTAAATTATTGAAAAACGCGATCACGGAACACAATAATGTGATACGTTACGTTAGATACGTGTGACGGATTGATACGTTTCACGTAACGTAACGAAACCCACGTATCGCTTCTGCACATGAGCATTGCGATATGTATACGGATACGTAGTGATTTTTAGAACTGCTTTAAGTCCCTATTTTCGTATCTGTGCTGCTAAAAATCAGGAAAAAATCTTAGAATATATTAAAACATTAGTCCAAAGGCCAATTAAATAATTATTATGAATCTATTCGTTAAGTGTCATTTAGGTAGGTTGAAAAAATATTGATTTTAATTTTGATTGGTTATATTAATAAAACAAGAATTCAAAAGGAGGTTTGTGAACAAGGGCGTCGCCAGCCCATAAGCTAAGGGGGGTAAGCTGTTGATAGTGTAATGGAAAAATTAGTATATAAAACATATAGTTGTAATAAAACTCAAAGTCAACCCACAGTATGTAATTTAATGAAATGTTACAGTAGCGACATGTTTCGGTGACAAGACCATCTTCAGGCTTTAAGAGAAGAACACAATATGTCAGAAAGATGAAATACAAAGTCAAATATATAAAAGACAAATATAACATGTATAAAAGTCAAATAATATAAGATAAATTCTAACAATTAATAGAAAATGATAGTTGTATAACAGTCAATATAGTTTATAACATATATAGAACAAACAAAATCAATGTGAAAACATAAAAATATATTATAATGTATAATACAATATGGAGACTCACCTCTATGTGCAGACTGCAGTGTTTAAACAAATTATAACAGATATTATGAATAAAAATAGGGGAGTATTTTAAGTTAACGTAATAAAATCAATGTGAAAACATAAAAATATATTATAATGTATAATACATAAATCTCTTAATTGTTTAAACGAACAGATTCAATCTAATGAAAATTATTTAATTTTGAACATTCCACTCTGACTGATTATATTTTTATAACTGTTTACTTCTACGTTAGGTTAGTTTCATTTGACTTTTCTTCTTTCTATGTCGGACTCTATTTACTTGTTAATAAATTCTACAATGTTTATGACTCGCTTAATGTGTGCATACAGCTGTGTTGTTTTCATCCTTCAATTTCATTACATATTTCACTTTGATATTATACAATATATAATTTAATACTATTTCATAATTTTAACATTTAGTTCCTCTGATCTAGATATTCATATGTTTCCAATAAATTTTCACTATAGTTGGCAACTTTCCCTCAGTTGGTAACTTGTTTTCCGGTGTACTATTTCCGCACCTTTCCTTACATGTGCTGATTACTTTGAACGTCCATTCGTCAGTGGAGTGATTTGTATCCTAGTTGTTTCGCTGTTAATGTGATATGGAGTATGACGTTCTACCTTACTCTCTTTATACTCATTTTTATGAGACTATGTCTTCTGATTTTCTCCACCATTGATCCTGTACCTTACGGTCACTGGTTTTGGAGATTGATCTCCCTGCTCCGGAGAACTCTCCATTTTGGTTCTTTTGAACCTGCTAGTTTCCAGTTTTCTATCGATCAATGGTTTTAGAGATTGAACTCCTTGTCTAGGGGAACTCTCCATATCGTTTCTTCTTCTAACCCCGCTATTAATCCAGGTCCGTTCCTGATTTGGTCTTGGCGATCGATCCCCTTGTTTTGGAGAACTCTCTATAAACCTTTCTATAGAATGTTGATACTTGGATTCATTCTGAAAGTTTTACTTCTTTACGCCAGATTTTCTTATTTTCACACATCAACTTCCATATAGTTGTTCTAATAATTAAACTATTTTTAAACTATCTTTTTCAACCTCTTTTATTACTTTAACTTAAAATACTCCCCTATTTTTATTCATAATATCTGTTATAATTTGTTTAAACACTGCAGTCTGCACATAGAGGTGAGTCTCCATATTGTATTATACATTATAATATATTTTTATGTTTTCACATTGATTTTGTTTGTTCTATATATGTTATAACCTATATTGACTGTTATACAACTATCATTTTTTATTAATTGTTAGAATTTATCTTATATTATTTGACTTTTATACATGTTATATTTGTCTTTTATATATTTGACTTTGTATTTCATCTCTCTGACATATTGTGTTCTTCTCTTAAAGCCTGAAGATGGTCTTGTGACCAAAACATGTCGCTACTGTAACATTTCATTAAATTACATACTGTGGGTTTTATTACTACTATTCGTACTATCCACATTTGAGTTATGGATAACCTCTACAATATAAAACATATGACTGCCAGTACCCTTTATAGTAGTAATGACATGAGAGCACTTGTTCAGTTGCATATCTTATGGAAGTGGGTTCCCATATACTTTTTGCAGTGGTCGTGAATATCTTTAAACTTGTAAAATGGCCTCATAATGAATGGCCCTAATACGCCTTGAACAGAAGTTGGATTTGGCGAGAACAATATACAATATTTACAAAACGCTCCTTTTTGGTGCCTTGAATAGACTAACCATGGAGAGTACGTTTGTAACCATGAATACTTGAACTTTCTTTTTAAATGTTGGCGTCGTCTGCAAAGTCATATGTTGGAAAAGGGGACCAATAGTTTTCCAACAATTCTTTCTTGCTTTCGGTGAATAATAACGATGCTTGACCGACATATCGTGTCATTTTCATTGCAGTCATCCTTGATAAGTTCAGGATCTGAGTCCAGAGCTTTGAATAAGCCTGGTTTTTGCAGATAAATCGTGTAATTATCATAAGAAAATGCGCCAATATTAGGATCTGTGATTGGAAATTGTTTCTGATGGTAAAATCGGTAGAAACATGCGGTGTTTCCTGTATTTTGTTTATTTTCCCCTTAACACATTTTTTTTTCTAATTTACTACAAATCAAAATAATAAATGGGTTAGGTCAGGTACCATTTTTTATAGTAGTTACCCAAATCCCAGGGAAAATAAGTACATATTCCCTTTTTTAACAAACTAATCTCAAAGGGGCGAGATTTTGCCTGCCAATCGCAAAATTTTATAATGTTATCTAGTAAATTTTACTGAAAATATTAATTATTTAATTTCACCAAAAAACTTTCTGATATCCATGTTGCGAAATGTGGCTGTAGTCTTTTTGCAGTGCGATCTATCGAAGGAATAAGAAAGATGCGACCACAAACACGACAAACAGTATACACTAATGGACAGCACCATCGCACAGCGAGCGGCATGATCTTTCCACTTCCCACCCTTAATGAGAAGAATCCAACTTTTAAGAGCAGCGCGGTGGTGGCGGGAAATTTTAAAATAGATTAAGAAATTAATGTCGAAATTCGAAGTATCTAATTTGACACCTCTATATATTTTGTCCAAACTTCTAGAGGGGGAGCAACTGCCCCACTCTGTCCCTCCTTGGCGACGCCCATGTTTGTGAAATTTTTAATAATACCGGTCCACACGTTTAACAGTCTACAGTTAGCAAAATTGAAAAAAAGTTTCGTGAAATTGGATATTTAAATGGACATTGGATATTGAAAAACCAAACCGAAATGTTCAATATATTGATGAAAAAAAGTTAGATGTACTTCTGGAGATTGAGGAAAATCCGCATCAGACTCGAAAACTTGCCGTCGTCTACAATGTTGTAAATAAATCATGTATTTTTAAATTTTTGCATAAAGAAAAATACCACCCTTACAATGTTCAGTTGGTTAAGGAGTTAAAAAAAGATTATCCTGATAGAACGCAAAAATTCTGTGAGTTGATGATGGACAGAATGAACGCAGATTTGCAATTCATATACAAAATGTTTTTTTCTGATGAAGCGATGTTCCATTTAAACAGAACAGTTAACAAACAGAACTGTAGATTTTTTTTTTCGGGCTGAGATGGAAAAATGCAAGTTCGAACGGGTCCTCCTCAGAACCCAAACAGTGTAGAACTCATCACCGCTAGGATGACGCTTACCAACCAAAACCACCTCAAAACTCGCCGTTGTTCCCGTTTCAGAATCACCTCCCTAGCATACTTCAAGACGGGCGGCGGTCCCTCACATACTCTCCATTTACTGCAACTCAAAAAAATTATCTTCTTCTAACCATACTCTCCACTACTTTACTCACCTCCATACATTACCCCCTTCCCTCCCAACATTATCTCCACCATATTTTTCCAATACACCACCTTCCCGAATTCTTCAGCACTTCTTCATTCTTCCAGCATCTAAACTCGTGTCCTCAATCATCCTCCACTTCACACCTTTTACACACGACGCATTCCCGACGTCGAAGAATACAAGTAGGGCCAGTTTTTTATTTCTCCAACTGCCCTCCCTAGCATTTTCCACCAAGCTCATCACTCTGCACATTGAAGAAATACATGACTTCCCTTTCACAAACTCATGCTGGTTTCCCGTAAATTTCTTTCCACTTCCTCCTCAATTCTTGCTTTTATTATCCCCTTCAGAACTTGACTTATCCCGCACAGCGGACTGATGGGCTTGTAGTCCCCTGTCCGCTTTCCCTCTCTACCCGCCTTCGTCACCAGTACCAATCTGACTACTTTCCACGCTTCGGGAAACTCTTCCTCCCTCAGCACCTTTCTATTAAGTCCCCTGTCTAGCCATCTATTCCTGGGGCCTTTCTATCCTTGAGACCACGCCCTTCCTCCTCTATTTCATCCATCTCTATCGGCCTTATCCCCTTCATTTTACGTGTCCTACTGAAATCCTGCTCTACCCGAATTATATTATCCCCTACTCCTTCTCCCACTGCAAATAGTGTTTTAATAATTTCTTTCTCCCAAAAAAATGTGGAAGGCTGGAAAGTAGATACTTGGTTTGGAGAACCTCTCTATAAAACAAAAGCAGCAAATACTCTAACTGCAGCTCTTATAAAGACTGTGCTACTCGATCAGAAATAGGATTATGGTCATAAACTGTAATTAATTATTTATGTAGTATTAGTTATTAACAATCTAACTGATTATCCCATAAATCTTTTAATGTGTTTATACATTTTTTGATATATTAAGAAAATTAATTCATTTGATAAAACTTATTACAACCTCTACCACAGAACAATAACCTATACAGAAGCGAATCTTACTGGCGGTCCCTTTGATGTTGTGATGACCGAAATATTTGACCTTGAACACCATTTACAGAATTATACACTGATAAAATAGTATATTGTGCAACTAGTGTGCAACTCGTGTGCTACAAACGCACACTCATGAGAAAAATTGAGCTTTTCCCACGTATTGCACACTATACTTTTTCTACGACTGCAAATTAATAAATAATTTAACAATTTCAAAGTAATATATTTCAAATAAACAAATTGTTATTATAATTTATAGTTATATTAGAACAGTTTTTCAATATTATTCCTGGAGTTTCGTTTAGTGTTGACGATGTTGACGGCTCAGTACCAGCATTTATATAGGTGATCGTATTCGAATCAATTATATTATTTGTAGTTGCATTCTCATTTGCTTGAATGGAGTTCGTAATTTTTTTGGATATATCAATTTTGTTTTGAAGTGAGTCATCTATGTACCCCTCAGCTACGGTACTTGAGCGCCAACCACCATGGCGCTTAAGTGTTAAGAGATCACCGCCTGCGTTCACTAAAATGGTCGCTGAAGAGCGCCGGAAACAATGACCAGTATATAGGTTTGCATGTGGCAGTTGCTTGGTGCACTTGCCATTTTGAAAGTTTACAAAAAAAGGTTGTTGAGATATATTTTTTGGCCGAAGTGCAGTATATTTTTGATAAAGTTTGTAAAATTCTCCTGTTATGGTAAATGATCTGGGAGTTTTATTCTTTGTGTGTTTAATGGTTACTAATAGAGCAGATTTCAAATCTTCCAAATCGTCAACCATCAATTTGCATAATTCATCTAGGCGGCATGCTCCTGTCAGACCAAAAACAAGGGCGACCTTAAAATTAAATCATTAGAATGGGGAAGTCTCCTCCTATCGAATATCAAAAAATCATTTACCGTTATGAAAAGAAAGTACCAAAATAACCCTATTACCAAATTTTTAGTTCTTAATTTACATAATTTCTTTAAAAAAATTGATAATTAAACTCGTATTTAATTTTTAAAGCGTTGTGTACTTGTTTATAAATGTGGCAACCGCGCAAATAATATTTACTTTATTTATGGATCATTACTATAAAAATCAACTCATAGTCATACTAATATTGCATTTTTATTATAATATAAAACACTCTGCTGCAATATTATTTTAAATTTATAATGTTTTGCTCTGATAATATTAGACGGTCTCCTACAGAGACAAGGAACTTGGCTGAATGGTTCTAGCAGCTCAGGCCACAAATTATACAGGAGATAAAGACGAAAACCATATTGGTTAATGTTTGTTTTGGTTTTGATATTACCTTACATTTGTCATTTGGTGGTGTTTTGGTTTTGTGCTTTTTTTTATATTTTATTAGTGAATTTATTATCTTGGACAGTATATATATTTATAAACTTTAAATTTATTACTTCATTTAAATATTATTGTGGTATTTGTTTTTAATTGTTGTGCATATAAATAATGTTTATCGGTTTTCAAAAAGCTGATTCAGGCAATCTTCCTAGTGTCTTGGCCGACATGATTGCACTATATTTTTCAAATAATTCAAGGTACCACAGTGTAGAGTCAAGTGGTCAAAAACAACTTCGGTAAGTTAATTCTTTTTATTTAAAAGAGTTTCTTTAACCTTTTTAAATTTTTAGTGCTACAAGATCATCTTATGGTGATTCTGCAATTGGTTATGTGCAGGTTAGATATGAAGAAGCTACCTGCATTGTAACTCCTGAACATTCTGTCCATGCCAAGGGTTATTCCGTATATGTAAAAATTAGTATGGAAGTAAATGAAATAACTGAATGTGTTTGTGAAGACTGCATTTCCGCACAAGGAGGATGCAAACATGCTATTTCTTTTTTGTTTTGGTTGCATCACAGAAGTGAGGAACCATCTACAACAGAAACCCTGTGTTACTGGAAGAAGTCTGAGCTTTCAAAATGTGGCACATCACTTAAGTTTTTAAAACTTTCAGATATTTGTAATTTGGAAGAAAAGCCACAAAATTCTTCTGTTTTAGATGCATTTAAAATACAAATTACCAATGCCGACTGTACATTGCTAAATATGCAGAAGGAACTACCATTTTCAAAGCTATCATTGTACCAGCTAGTACTTCAATACCAAAATGGTAACTTTACCCAAAGTGCAGATTCCTTCATAAACTATTGTATGGCAAATATGACTAAAGAAGAATGCCTTGAAGCCGAGGAGAAGACCAGAGACCAATCTAAAAATAAACTTTGGTATGAACTTTGATTTGGTAGGATTACTGCTTCAAGATTATATGAAGTTAGTAAATGTAAAACTAGTGATGGATCTCTTGTTGAAAACATTTTTGGAGCTTCAAAATTTAATCCTACTGAATCAATGGAACGAGGCTTAAGATTGGAAGAAAGTGTTTTAAAAGTAGTGGAAAGTATTAAAACTTTAAAAATTAGAAGAAGTGGACTTATTTTGAATCCAGATTTGGTGCATCTCCTGATGGTATTTCAGAGGAATTTGTTATAGAAGTGAAATGTCCGAAACAAGACATCAAAACATTCATCAAAGATAACAAAATCCTCCCCAAGTATGAAGCACAGCTGCTACTTCAAATGAAGTTTTGTAAAAATTAAAAAGTATGTTTGTGATAGCAGACCCCAAATTTGAAACAAAACCAAAGGGTATATATTTTTTTTTTATGATTTTAATGAAAATAAATTAAACAATATTATGGATGAAGCAACTAATTTTTGGAAAAAATATGTATTTGATAAGTTTCCCAAATTGTAAATTGAATAAATAAAACTCAGAATCAAACCACAAATTCTTTATTATTACAAAGCAAAGGCAAACAGTTTCAGTCTACATCAGACAATCATAAATAAAAGAAATACATGGTATGCAAAAAAGAGACAGTAAGTGTGAAAGTAGTACCACAATTAAAAAATTATTTTATGAGTCCTAAAAGATTTTTCTTAAGCTCAAAAACAAAAAGATTTAGTATCATTTTAATCACAAATCATAGAGAAAAGCAAATATTTTGAAAATAATACTTTAAGTATGAATTACATATGGAGAGAAATTAAAAGTTTGTGTTTATTGAAACAAATAATTATACAAACACTTGGTTGTTTCTTTACTATTTTATTTCAATCTATTGTATTATGTATGATACCTCATGAGTACTATCATTTTATAAACTATTGACTTACTATTGCAAATTGTAAACCTTTTGTAACCAAATGTTTGTATAACAAATAACTTTCAAATTTGTTTTTCTCTATGATTTAGATTAAAAATGATACTTGAGTATCATTTGTTGAGTATGTTAAATTAGTTTGGAGATGAAATAAAGTATTCAAAGTTTGATATAAATGTATTTATTAATTATAATTTTATAAGGGCAGGTTGTAAATTTATAATGCCTGCTGCAATATTAACACAAGCATTAAGATTTCTTAAAAAGTGAATGTCTACTTGAGAATGGGGTCCTAGTAAAGCAAACTCTCTTATCCGACTGATTATCCTTTCGATGTGAATTCTAAGGGCTGCAATACTTTCTTTGACTTGAGCTGTTGTTAATTGTTCCTTGTTGATAATGGAAGCTGGCCTTATTAATGTTACATTTTTTTGGGCCAATAAAGGTGCTAAATTTTTAAAACCCCTATCAGCAAGAACCTCACAAAAATTGGGCAATACATTTAAGTAACCACAATTTTCTGTAATGATTAAGTCAGATGCTCGCCCACCAAATCCTTCAGATATAAAGTTTATGAAACCATTGGGTGTTGATGAAACTAAATATTTAATTGTGTTAGCATTCTTGTAATCTGACCAAGTCATTGATTGCGGACTGATTGGCAGGTTTCTCAATAGATATTTCAAAGCAATCTATTATCGAAACCACTTTTGAATACTTAAATCTAAATGGAATTGGCAAACATTTTAAAATTTGCATCTGCTTGGCCAGAATACAAAGGGTTTCATTACGCTTTCCACTATGGGTAAACTTTTACAAAATATTTTGTTTATTTGGGATTTGCTTAACCCAAAGTCTATTCCTAATCTAAAGAAAGCATCGTTGAGCCTAATTTTTTTAAAAATAATTAAAATATCCCTTTCTATGATATTTACTTTTAGCAGATATAAGTTTAACTAAAAAATAAACATCATTTGTTAGGCCTAAGTAAAAACGTGGATGCATGTTTATTGCTATAATCTCTCTAGCACTAAGTTCTTTAAGATCACTACTACTTGATGGTGGACTAGAATGACTGGATATGTGTCCAAAGGTAAAGAAGATGATGAAGTTGAACTTTGTAGGCTCATTGCAACAGATGGTTCATCTTGCACCAAGGTTTTATCACAGGGTTCATTTGATTCCTCATCACTTGAAATTAATTTAGGTGTTGTTATATGTAAATAAGGAACAATGCTAAGTTTCTTAAGGGTGGGATTCTTTTTTTGTTCTTTTATAAAACTGGTAGTCCACTGAGTCCGTTTTTAGCTGAAAAAGAAATAAAGATATATTAAAAATGTAAGCAACAATAAAAGCATGTGCGTTTATCTAATATTTATGATAATAATAATAATTAAAAAAAATAGCTACATAGATACAGACAGTAAATTAGTACTTACATTAAAATGATCTTCACAACAGTGTCTAATAGTTTTGGTGCATTTTAAACCCACTGCATCAAACCAAAGTTTTCTTATGTCTGGACGCCTCGGAACAAATAAAAATAGTTTTTTTAGAGTTTTCACTCGTATTTAAGCAATTAGGTACGAAACACTTTTTCATTTTTATCTAAATAAATTAATAAAATGATATAAAACACAAAAAATACAACCAAACCAAAACACAGCTCCAAACACGAACAAACAAAACCAAGCGCAAGCGTATTGGATGTCTATTGACCTTCTACCACTTCGCAGTTAGTGCGCTGTTGCCGATTCGTTAAAAGCGTACACAACGCTTTAAATTTTAAAAACCACTACTTTATAAAGGAATATTTCGAAAATTATTAATAATTTGACAGTTTAATGAATTAAACCTTAGTTTATTAACTATTAAGAATTAATTAAAAAAATAAAAAAAATATAGGAGACTTCCCCATTAACAAGGTACCGAGAGGATGGGACTCAAACCCGAACCGCTCGCGCAGCAATTAAGCGCCTTAACCACTGAGCCATACCCGCCAACTTATTTAAAGGAGGTAATTATACGAGACTTCAAGCTCTTTGAATTATATCAAATTTACTTTATTAATTTATACAAAAAATGTATTTTAAATTATTTCAATCCAGATTCGATGATATTGAAAATTACTATTATGGAATATAAAATAACAATGTGGGTTTTAGGTACTTATACTTTTAAATAAATCTTACCTTTGTCAGTAAATATTTCTCATCTCAAATTTTTGATTTTTTTGGCACATAATTTTCTGATTTTCTTTTCAACAGAGAACGTAATTTTGAATATGTTGATATGTCAACATTGTCTTTTATGCTGAGTGTACTTCTTAGCAGCGAATATTGCGACCATATTGTAGACGCTTTTAATGTAGTAGAGAAATATTCGAAATATACTAACAAAACCTTTTTTAGAAAACGAATTCACTTTTGAAACTCTTCTCCAATCCATAAATTTTGCATAAGCCATTTCATATTTCTTTCTTGAAATTTCTGGCAATAGCTCTAAGGTGACATTTTCAGCTTTTGCTGTTATTTCTGGGGGTGTGTTTTCAAACTCACTGTCGCTGATGTCCATAATTAGGTACCTACTTATTTTTTTATATGTTAACACAAAATTTAGTTGAATTAAACTAAAATTAAACACCTTCTCTCTATACTTTCATAACACTAACATTTGGGTACTCTGTACTTTTTAACGTTTGACTTTTTATGACAGGTAGTCCAAAGCATTCTATAATCGAAAATTGTGTTGATTATTTCTCTATGGTACCGTGGCCCAAGCCGTGGGAAAGATTTTTTCCCACGGCTTGGGCAACTTTTCCCACGGCTTAGGAAAAGTGACACTTTGTAGTTTCGTAAATTGTGGGAAAAGGACTATTTTCCATAGCAGTCGTAGAAAATAGTATATTCTATTACACAGCAGGTGTGAAAAGTGACATATTGCACACGAGTAATATTTAAAATGAGTGGTACAACAGTAAACGCGAAAAGAAAATATAAGTGCAATTCATACACTTTACAACAATTTACATACACTATTTTTCCCATGACTGGTATAATTACTGGTAACTGTTTAATAAATTATTATTTCAGCACACAGGTATTTTGACGCTTCCAAAAACGTTTTCCTTATTTTCATTAATTCGATTTAATTAATTCTTAGAAATTAAAAATATATCTAAACGAGTTCCACATACTTATATTGTAATATTATTTTAGGAGCTAGCACTTCATGAAGATGAGGGTCATAACTGGTGGTCGATCATATTTTCTTTATTAGTAATTGGTTTAGTAATTTCTGGAATCGTGGCTGCCATCTTCATCGTAGGATATGTAGACGAATTACTTTACTGGCACGGACAACGTATGCAATTAGAAGAATTATTGGAGGTAAGCAAAGATATTGTATTATTCCCATTAATAGAAATCCTTGAGTACTGTTTTTGTCTGTTTATAATGGTAAATTGATTAACCTAAAAAGTACCAATTTTTAAATTATTATTTTTTTCGCCTGTCAAAATATCAGTTTTGTAATCTACAGCGTGTCCACGGATGGGGTATCCTATAGGTGAAAATTTTTTGAATAACAGGTCGGCTGAAAAGTCCCCGGTCTGACCTGTAGATGACGACACTAGAATTAAATCCATTTCATTTTTAGATAGTATTAGTATTAACCTTCAAAAGATTCGTGTAAAAATTTGACAGGTGTCGGACTATTAGTTTGTGAGATATTGCATTTTTAGTGAAGCAACTTTTGTTATTTTCAAAAAGATGGAAAAAAAAGAATTTCGTGTGCTTATTAAATATTCTTATTTGAAAGGAAAAAATACAGTTGAAGCAAAAGCTTGGCTTGATAATGAGTTTCCGGACTCTGCGCCAGGAAAATCAACAATCATTGACTGGTACGCAAAATTCAAGCGTGGTGAAATGAGCACCGAAGACGGTGAACGCAGTGGACGCCCAAAAGAGGTGATTACCGACGAAAATATCAAAAAAATCCACAAAATGATTTTGAGTGACCGTAAAGTGAATATGATCGAGATAGCTGACACTCTAAAGATATCTAAGGAACGTGTTGGACATATCGTTCACGAATATTTGGGTATGCGGAAGCTCTGTGCGAAATGGGTGCCGCGCGTGCTCACAATCGACCAAAAACAGCTACGAATTGATGATTCTGAGCAGTGTTTGCAGCTGTTAAGTCGTAATAAATCCGAGTTTTTGCGTCGATATGTGACTATGGATGACACTTGGCTCCATCACTACACGCCTGAGTCCAATCGACAGTCAGCTGAGTGGACTGCGGCCGGTGAACCGCCACCAAAGCGTGGAAAGACTCAACAGTCAGCTGGCAAAGTTATGGCCTCAGTTTTTTGGGATACACACGGTATATTGTTCATCGACTATTTGGAAAAGGGAAAAACAATCAACAGCGACTATTACTGTGCATTATTGGAGCGATTGAAGACCAAAATCGCGAAAAAACGGCCCCATATGAAAAAAAAGTGTTGGTTCATCAAGACAATGCACCGGGTCACAAATTATCGAAAACGATGGCAAAATTGCATGAATTGGGCTTCGAATTGCTTCCTCACCCACCGTATTCTCCAGATCTAGCCCACAGCGACTTTTTCCTTTTCTCTGGCCTGAAGAGAATGCTCGCGGGAAAAAAATTTGGCTCTGATACTGGGGTAATCGCCGAAACTGAAGCCTATTTTGAGGACAAACCGAAGGAGTACTACAAAAATGGTATCGAAAAGTTGGAAGGTCGCTATAATCGCTGTATCGCCCTTGAAGGCAACTATGTTGAATAAAAAAAATGAATTTTGTCAAAATATTGTGTTTTACTATGGTAGACCGGGGACTTTTCAGCCGACCTGTTATTAGTTTTAGTGAAAAATGTCATTCTTGATAAAAAGTTTTGCTTGTTCTGAAACCCCATAAAATAAAACAAAATTCAAGTTTATCAAAATCCGTCTGATTTTATAGCCAGTTTTATTTATGAAAACCGTATGAAATTTTGCACTAAGTTCGAAAATAATGTATTAATCTAGTGGGTGACGTTTACGTGTCCCAAGTAACTGTCAACTTTTATAAACGATTTTCAAATTGTTATTCTTTAATAAATATTTGACAACAATGTTAACTATTCAACAAAGAGTATATCTTATTGTTATGGTATTGGGGAAGTTCCGTACCAGTATGCAATTGCAAAATTTCACGAAAACTATCCAGATGTATCCATTACGCGGTGTGGATTAAAAAAATTATTAAAGAAGTTTGATGAGACAGGAGAAATTGAAAAAGGCGTTCGTTGAGGAGGATGATGCAGCTACTGCAATAGCTATGCATTCGTTAAGGGAAAATCCCAAGTTGAGTCTACGAAAAATAGCAGTGGAGGTTGGTTATTGCAAGAGCCACTTATTCATTCATACCTTACAAGATTATGATTATGACACAAAGTTGAACTTTTGTGCGATGATTAGTGAAAAACTTATGCATGACCGATTCTTTCATAATAATATTTTGTTTTCTGATGAAGCAACGTTTACAACAAACGGAGTCGTTTCTTCCCAAAATTGTCGATATTGGGCTAATGAAAACCCGAGCTACAGGATTAACTGTAATAGTCAATTTGCTAAAAAAGTTAATGTTTGGTGTGCAGTTTTACCGGATCGAATAATCGGACCGTATTTTCTGGAAGATACATTAAATCAGGAGGTATATTTGTACTTGCTTGACAACTTCTTAATACCTGAATTAGAAAATATTCTCTTGGAGCAAAGGTCTAAGATGTACTTTCAACATGATGGATGTTCGTCACATTCGACTTTGCTAATTAGAGGATGGCTGGATGAATATTTTCCTGGGCGATGGATGGGACGTTATGGACCAATATTTTTTCAGCCCCGAGCCCCCGATTTAACTATTTTAGATTTTTTTATGGGGCTACTTAAAACAAAAAGTTTACGCAAATAATTTAAACCATAATATTGAAGACTTGAAACGAGCTATCACTGCTGCCGTTAACGAAATTACCCCAGAAATGCTGCGAATTTAGAAAGATAATTAAGAGATGTTTTGTAGCTGGGGAAGGATATGTTGAATAGATTTTTTGTGTTTACTTAGTGTTTCTTACATTATTATTCTGTATTATTATTTTTGATAGTGATTATAATTCTTGAATAGTTAACATTGTTTTCAAATATTTATTAAAGAATGACAATTTGAAAATTATTTATAAAAGTTGGCAATTACTGGGTACATCGTAAACGTCACTCACTAGATTAATACATTATTTTCGAACTTAGTGCACAAATTCATACGGTTTTCATACAACTGGTTATAAAATTAGACGGATTTTGAAATACTTGAATTTTATTATATTTTATGGGGTTTCAGAACAAGCAAAACTTTTTATCAAGAATGACATTTTTCACTAAAACTAATATTAAAACATTTTTCACCTATAGGATACCCAATCCGTGCGGACACGCTGTACTAATAAAACCACTAGTCGTTTTATTAGCTTTGATATTAAACAAATAATTTTCTTGTTTATAATGTAATAATAATAATAATAATATAGCAGACTGGACAGCAAAAGAAGCCATCTCTTCAAACTCACCAGTTGAACCCATTCAACTTCACTCAGATCTCAAAGTACACTTCAAATGCGTCATTCGTAATAAATGGGAAAATCACAGGATGCGTAGCACTCCAGATTTGGACCCAACTCTATCCGGCAAAGATAACAAACTGGTAGAAAATATGTCTAGAAGAGACTTAGCAGTCATCCGCAAACTTCGAATTAGTCATACCCGTATGACGCACCAACATCTAATGACAGCCCAACATAGACCATCTTGTATAAATGTGGAAGCCCTCTTACTGTCAAGCATATAATTTCAGAATGTAATAATAATAATAATAATAAGCTTTATTGTCGAATTTTTTTTTTTAATTTGTGGACAAAGCTGTTTAAAAAAAAAGCAAATCACATAGAACAAAACATATTATTAAAAAAGTAATACAAGAGTATCTACAAGTAAATAAAACATAAAACATACAAACATATAAAACATTGCGAAAGGTCAGTTAAAAAAATAATAAAAAATAAAATAAAATAAATGTATACTTTATGTATACATTATACAATGAGAATGATAAACAATAAGTAATATAAAAAAAAATTAAAATTTAAAATTTTAATTTAGTCAGAGTTACAACAAAAAAAACAACAAACAACAGTTTCGCACACAATGGTTCCAACAAGATGGTGCAACGAGCCATGTAGGTATGTATGTATGTATGTATGAGTTAGGGGTAATAATCACACTGCGACCTATAGGATCTATTGTGTCCCCCCTTACTTACCATGTTCTGATATTTTCTCAGACCTATAGCAGCTCTTCGAGTCCTATTTTCCTGAGGAAGTTTAGGACATCGTCGGGCTTCAAGTCAGGTAGATCCCCTTCCTCTATTTCATGTGCTCCTAGGTATCTAGCCCTAGAATTTTGCAAGGCAGGGCATTCTGAGAGTATGCGTATTGAGGTTTCATCCGCTTCCTCACAGAATCTGCACTTTGCTTCATCTGCTAACCCTAGTTTCTTCATGTGGCTTCTTAACCGTGAATGCCCGGTTAATTCCCGTTAAAATTCGGAGCCTTTTTTTACTGAGGTTGAGGCAGCTAAGAGATCTCTTCTGGTCATAATTCCCCAGTAGTATCTTAGATTGCCTCAGTCCTTCCAGCTGATTCCAGTACTTGGATTTTTCCTTCTCCATTTCTTCCCTTAGTTTTCCTAAGATTACTCTACTGCTGATCCCACAAGATGGTTCTGGTCCCAAATGTGGGGTTTCAGCTCCTTTTTTTGCCAGCTTATCTGCTGTTTCGTTCCCCTCTATTCCTATGTGTCCCGGGACCCATAGGAGGGTGACAGTGTTCTGGCCCAGTTCATTTAGTTTGCCTAGGCATTCCCAAACCATCTTCGAGCTGATTATATTTGAACTCAGCGCTTTGATGGCTGCTTGACTATCCTACATGATCACGAACCATACAGCTGTGCGCACCTTAGACTTACTCCGTCAGCATTTTGATAATAGAATAATTTCTCGGGGTACAGACGTCGAATATCCTTCTTATTCACCTGATCTGACGCCACCTGACGCATACATTTGGGGCATAATGAAGGAAAAAATATTTCATTCCGAAAATCCGCCGGCGAATATTGCCGAACTACGGGAAATAATACAAAATATTTTTCGGCAGTTCCATCAACCACTTTTTATAAATATGTTTATTGACTTACAAAATCGATATGAAGCTTGTTTGCGTCGAAATGGTGAACATTTTGAACACTTATATTACAGAAATTAAAAATTAATTTTTATTTTTATTTTCGGTACTGTTTATTTTGGCGGATACTGTATTAGTATTAGTATGTGTAAACCCAATTCTTCTCTGTCTTATTAATTTAGACAACATAATATACACGCAATTTGAATTTAAATCTTTATCTTTATTTTTTATAATTTAAAATGCATTGTAATAGCGAAATAGTAATTTATGCAACAAGTGCATAAAGTGGTACTTTTTTTCACGATTGGGAAATTTGCGCGCACGAACCGAAGGTGAGTGCCGCAATCCCAAGAGTGAAAAAAAGGCACTTTATGCATGTGTTGCATACAATATTTTTTCGACGATCGTAAGAAATTTTGTCCCATACTTACTTTATTTTCCGTTTTGTTGCAGAATTAGTAACAGAATGTAGCCTATTAATTTGTAGATAAATAAACAGAGAGAACAAATATAACAAATATATGTTTCTTCCTCGAAATTCGAATTATTTTCTTCCATTTTACTCAGTACACGAAATACTAACTGTCAAATCACAAACAAATTACTTAGCGTTTCTAAAATGTCAACTCTTATTTGGTTTTCCATAGGTGACGTGATTGGCCGATTCTATGTGTTTTATAATGAAATTTTCTATAATTTGGTTAACAGGAATAATTTTAAATACTTCCCAGTTTTGATAACCTATCCCTGGATAGGTATAAGTATTTAATAAATAAAAAAAATAGTTCCGACGCGGGATTCGAACCGACGACCTCTTGCTTAGTAGGACCTTGTGCTTGCTCATACGCTATCGTGACAGACCACTAAATTGATGACAAAACTTCTTATAACTAGACTGTAAGCTGTCATTTTACTTTTTTTAACATGTTAAAAAAAGTAACTTTTTTTAACACGTGAAAAAAAGTGGTACTTTATGAACTAATAACTGTGAAAAAAAGTGGACTTTTTTTAACGATCGTCGAAAAATAGAATTAGTGAAGAGATATCGAGATATCGAGAGGTATCGCTCTGTAAAATTTTGATGGGTAAACTTTTATTTACCAGACTAAAACTTTTTTATCCTATGGATGAGTGTTTTCGTATTTTTGCCAAATAAAAAGTTTTCGCCGAAACTAAAAATTTATCGATAAAATTTAAAAGACTTGCGGTATTACCTTTGAAAAAAATTTTTAGAAATATCGTCCTTCTCCAAAATACCGCTTTGATATATTTCCAAAAGTTCTCTAATATTCCTAATTTAATGAAACTTTTTGTGATGCCAGGTGTTTAATATAAACCAAAGTTGGCGAGTTTTGCAAATTAAAAATTTAACCTCTAAATTTACCGATTGGTATTAATCATTAAATTTCGAATGACAAATTCCACACCATAAATATAAATAACTGGTAACGTTTGTATTACGAACCGGGATAAAATAGTAGTTGACATAATATATGAGCTGCAACCTCTAGCTCACATTCAGAAACTTTTGATTTTAAAACACAATAGACAAAAGGTTATTCTTAATTAATCAAAATAGTAACTATTTAAGTCGATCTACAAATATTTTATAGACATTTTTTAAATCTTTAAGAGCCTCAATATAACCAATAAAATTTTGTGATTTAATACTAAAGTCCACCACAATGTAAAGAATAGTGATATTTTGATGATTAAAAAAGCATCCAAGATTAATTCAATCATCATCATTCAGCTTTTATAAAGTCCACTGGTGGAAATTTAAGGAAGACATATTATGTCTTCCTTAAATTTCCCTAATCTTTATGGTCTTTCTCTATTACTTTTGCCTTCTCTTGGTCTACAGTTAGTTTAGTTGTCCACTATGAATTGTAAAATTTCGTCACATCACCGGATCAACTCAATTTTAAATCCTCTTTGCGCCCCGCAACATCAGCAACAGTAGACTCGACCTATGGTCCTTGAGTAAAAAATGATCAGCATTTGATTGTGTATCAGAAACAGCAATAAATTTTTTTTGGAATTTTTCACCCAGACCAATCAAAACTTGCAACCGCCCTGGCGGGTAGTAGACACTAGAACAGACCCATGGTCCTTGAGTAAAAAATGATCAGCATTTGATTCTGTATAAGAATCAGCAAAAAATTATTTTTTTGGAATTTCTGACTCGAAATCGGTTTTCCACCCGCCATTCCGGGACGGATTGTCAGATTGGGCTGAAAAGTTGATACGAGGGAGAGGTTGTCTCTAGGTATCGATTGGTGAAAACAGATTTCAGAAATTCGAAAGCGTATTTGAGTTATCGTGTCCACAGACGGACGGACAGACAGACGGACAGACGGACAGACGGACAGACGGACAGACGGACAGACGGACAGACAGACGAACAGACAGACGGACAGACGGATAAAGTAGCTTTCGCTACTTAATAATGGTTCTTCTTCTTAGGTTGTTACTTTAATTTTGCTTCCTGCACGTTAAACAGTTATTACATGGGAAAAGCATAGGCCATGAAATGCAATATTACTTAAAAAAGGAGTTGCTAGCTCTTACAAGAGATTACGGATGCTTAGTGGAGATGACGGAATCCCCAAAATAACTACCTCACCCCAAGTAATCAGCAAACAATTTTTAGTCAGTTAATGTTAAGAATTAAGAAAAAGACAGAGAAGTCATAGTAAAAAAAAGTTTAAACTTTTTATATAAATAATTCTCACAGTAGTGTACTTATCGGAAGCACCATTATGTATTGGAAACATCTGTTATTTTGGCTTCAGATTAATATTCATCTACTATTCTTATAATCGGTTTAAAAAGTCCAAAATCAAAAACGCTTATTGCCAGAGACTTTTTTGGTATTTCTTCTTTAACCCCAACCGTAACTGGTTGAAGGATTTCAAGTCTTCGCTCGTAATGGATTAACGCATGTTTGCAGTGATAACGCATTGTAAAAACTACTAGTTCAGTTTTAAATATCAACGTTAACTATACCGTAAGCTCCGTATGCAATGGTTTCAACAGGATGGCATAACAAGCCATACAGGCTGAGGCTCCATTTATTTGCTCCGTAAACATTTTGGTAATAGAATAATTTCTCGTCACAGAGATCCACCTCATTCACCGGATTTAACACCACCTGATGGCTACAGTTAGGGTATGAAGAAGGATTCGCTCGGAAAATTCGCCAGAAACTGATTGGAAAACTGCGGCAAAGATTTATAAAATTTGTAGCAAACTAACTTTTCTTAAATATGATTAATTATCTTAAGAAACGCTATAAAGATTAGTAGCAATAAAACTCAAAGTCAACTCGCAGTATGTAATTTAATGAGAATGTTACATCAGCGACATGTTTCGGTCAAAAGAGCATCTTCAGGCTCTAAGAGAACAACACAATTTGTCAGAATGAAGAATTACAGAAGTCAACTTATATAAGACAAATTATAATAATATAACAAGGTAATTACACTAATAGTAAATAATGTACTCTAACAGTTACAGAACAAACATGGGAGATGTTAAAACATCTCCCAATTATTATACAGACTCATCTTCATGTGCAGACTGCAGCGCTTAACAGATTATAACAGCTGTTATAAATAAAATAGGACAGGTAAGGACTCGGATTATTAGGAGGGTTAAAGGTATCACCCTTATTATGAGGAGTCAACCTCATAAAAATGATTGTAAAGAAAATGGAGAAAAACTGCGTAATCCATAACCACTTCAATCAATCCGTAAACCGAAATACAGATCACTCAACTATAGAGTAGAAGTACTAAGTGACAAGTATATGCAAGATAAAGGTGTGAAACAATAAACCGTGAACAAGTTACCAACTGAGGGAATGTTGCCTACTATGGTGAAAATTTTAAATGAAAACATATAGATATCCAAATAAGAGGAACTAAATGTTCATTTAAACAATTAAGAGATTTATTAATAATAGCAGATCTAATTTCCAAGAGCTCAAGCAAACTCCATCTAACGCCATTATTACAACTATGAAGTAATTTAACATTTTGAACATGTTTATTATAAAAATGACTGTTCCATTCGCCTTTGTGCCACTTTCAATTTCGAAACACTTCTTACAAGACTCATTGGTATGTTGCAAGTTATTTGTCTTTATGTAAAAATATAATATATAATATATTGTAATGTTTTAAAATAATCAAAAAATATAACTTACCCAGTATATAACTTAAAATTGAAATAAGTCATTAAAGATGGATATAATTTTCAAATCTTTCCTTTAAATGATGAATACACCATAAAATTTCTTTATTAGAGCTATTTAATAAGTCTTAATTCACACAAGAACACAAAAACTATCTTGATAAAATGAGTTCATAAGAATAAGTACTAACATCAGTAGTCGATCCAATAGTCAAGTCCAAGATCCTATGTTGTTTAAGCTAAAAATAAAAAGTAAATGAGTATTAGAATATGTTAATAATGAATTATAGGAATCTAATATTAGTAAGAAACCAACTATATTAGTTATATTAAGTTAGTTAGATCAAAATCTAAATAAGTTATAATCAAAGTTAACAATAATAATAAGTTTAATAATGTTTTTTTTTATAGGTAGTTATAAAATAAGAATAAGTAGGTGTAGATTATTTAAAATTATTATTTAAGGTAGAAAATATCCAACTGTATTTAGTTAATAATATAAGTAGAAAACTTTAAACCCAACAAACTAATATTAGCTATTAGAATAAAATAAATAATATCATGGACTATGAATATAACTTAATAAATAAATTTGACTTACCCAAACAATATTTATAAATTCATTTAAGCATCAAAGTGATGAGTCCTATATTATAATGTATCGGATGATAGTACAAGCCTAGTACTTCCTATGTTCTGGTACATCCCATATTTTGATACAATGCAATGCTTGAGAGAGAATCTAAAAATAAAGATATTGAAATTTATCACATGTAAAAATAAAACTGTAAGAAAGTGATGTGTTTGTTTACAAGCTAAGACTGTATAATTAAAGCTTTATCAAGGACATTATGATTGATAAATCCAGTGAAAAAACACTGTAAATAGTGAAATAGTGATCAAAAACTGTTAATAATAAACTTAAAAGATGTGATTGTAGTGGAAAGACATAAACTTAATATTAAATGATTAATTGATGTTATTATTTGTTATAATTGTATGTTGTTGTAAGGTAATTAATTTTAAGTTGTTCGTTAATGATTTTAGGTATTATTAATTCGTTTATTTGATAAATTTTGTAGTTGAATCGTTATGACGCAGTAGATATATAATGTAAATAAAAACTAAAATAAGAGGTGTCATTGAAAAAAAAAGTTATCTGATCATATTAGAATATGTAAATTTTTAAATTTTGTTAAAATTAATGGCCAAAAGGAAATATTTGCTCATAATTGTTAAATTTAATATTGATAATTGTCAAAATGTCCGCCATTGTGTTGCTCCATAAAGTCAACAATTTTAATAGGGAACAATCGATTTTAAAATTTGAAGAATGTTATTTTATAATGAAATAAGCTATGTAGATTTGATTTATAACAATTATAAGGTCAGAAAATGTCAAATTAAAAATTCAATTTTCTAAAAATTCGATGTAAATGGGGTTAGGAAAAACAAAATACGGTCGAAAAAGCGGCCATTTTTGGACTTCCGGGGCTAACATATAAAAGCCCGTGGAAAATGGGAAAATAGGTCACTCTAAATTCATCAAAAGGCCAATCCACGTCAATTTACTTCTAAAATTATCATAAATTAATGGCCGACTTCCGTTTAAAAATAAAGATGGCAGAAAATTAATTTGTACAACTGTATGACTTATTATAAAAACAAAACGATTGGAAATTGTATATGGAAATTGTATACTGGTCAATAAAATATCTACCCTAAGAAGAAAAATAAATTTTTTTTACTAACCTGCAACAATAATAAAAACCAGAAGAAATCAAGGAGACATCATATCTAGTGGTTTAATCCTTTTGAATCCGTCCAAGGAAGTATTTACACGTGGTTGTAAATGATCCACTAATAAGAAGCCGAGTGTGGGAAAGCGCTACGGAGAATTTTCCATTTTCACCCTCAGCAACAAGTGAATTTACGGTATGTGTTTACCATTATTTATTAATATCACTTTCATAACTCCTATAAAATATTTTAAGTAGTAAATTTCAATACCTTTAAATACTATTTTAAAACAAATTTTGATCTGAATACATTGAACTGTTGAATATCTTGTTACGACTAAAATGTACGCTATTTAACATCGTTCACCGCCAGGAAATAACCGTTAAGTATCACGTGTTCTTTTAAATGGGGGTAGATGCGCACGAAAATACCATAGCCGCATCATTCAGTAGGTATAGGGTGTATTAAATTCTTTTAAGGTAAAAAAAAATAAATAGTTGTATCGTTAGATTTTAATTTTTATTGGAACCGACTTCTGTAGGTAAGAGTCATTCGTGCTTTAAAATTAATTTAAGTAAATCAAATCTAAAATAATAATAATAAAATTACATATGTTGACTTTGGTCATATATTGTTGGCAAATGGTAAAAAGTAAATAAAAATAGAGAAATTTAAAGGTGTTTTGAGTTAAATAAAGTTTAATAAAAATTAAAACATAAATAACCATAAAATATAGCCCCACAAAACTTTAAAAATAAAAATTTAAAATTATAAAAACAACAATTTGATAACTATATCAATTATAAATTATATCTAAACAATTATTATCTTTTATCATTGTAATTTATTACAATATATAATAATATAATATAATATATGTAATGATTAAAAATTAAATTAAATTAATCTTACCTTTTTTGTTAGAACAGTCCATGCTTTATAAAGAAAAAGGATATATAATAATGATAATAGTCTTCAACAAAATGAATTTCAAAGCTTTTTTTATTTGAAATTATACACATATAACTAGGAACACTGAATAAACTATGAGTCCAACAATAATTTGAGTTTAAAAACACTATATTTCAGTAGTATGGTTGGATCATCTGTGTCTTAGATGTCATCAAGTTCAAATTACCTAAAAAACCAATAGAAAAGTAAAACATATTAGTTACAATAAGTAATGTTTAAATATCATTATTAGAATAAGTTTTATTAGAAATATGAAATGAATATAACAAGTTGAGTTTTAATATCAACAAACAAGAAGTATTATTGTTATAAAGTAGGTGTAATTTGTAAGTTATGATTTAGATTAATATTTTAAATAAACAATAATACCAGAAAGAAACTAATAGTAAATAATCCATGCAAATAAAATGAGTCATAATTAAGTTTATAACAGTATAGGAAAATACTTACCTACAGATAGTAATGGTCTATGATTTCAACATCCATAATAGTGGGTATAACATTGGAAATTCCAGTAACCCCAATTATTTTTCAGTTTTTTACCTATGAATATCCAAATGAATAGTGGGGACCAAATTTGTCATACATTTATTTTTGTTTTGCTTTTGTCAATAAATTGCTACCTCCGCTGTGCAAGTTTACTTCCTATATGAATTTAACTGTATAAGTGGACGGTTTTGTGTCTGTCTATGTCAGTGTTGAGGCTCGGAGTGGGTGAGGGGTTGGTTAATTTAGTTGAGACTCGGCTGGAAGTGTTTGTTTGTTGATGTTTGTAGTATGTGAAGAAGGATTCGGGTGATGTGTGTCTGGTGTGTACGGCAAAGGGAGATGCGGAGATAGAAGGAAAAGCGGAGAGGGTGTGTAGGAAGATTGTGGGGAAGATAGAGTAATGCGGATTAAAAGTAGCGGAAGATAAAACGATGGGATTACTCGTGAAAGGACGAAGCAAGACATGGGAGGTCGGAGTAATGGTGAAGGGTAAAAAAATTCTTATGGAGAAGTCGGTGAAACCTAAGTGTGTGGTTGGATAACCAACTATCCTTCAAACACCATATGGAGTGAAGGCAGCACATCAGGCGAAAGTACGGCCAGCATGGTTGGGGAGACTGATGTGTAATGTGAAAGGGCCAGGAGAATAGAATAGGAGAGTTATTGGTGGGAAGATTGAAGATAGTATGCTGTACGGAGCGGAAGTGTGGTGTGAAAGAGCGGGGAGGATAAAGCCACTACTAAAGGGGCAGAGAGGAATTCTGTTGAGGGTGGTGCAGGGGTACATAACAGTGCGTGCAATAACAGCAGCTGTTCTGTCTTCGAGGTCATACCCTTTGGACTTGATGGCTAGGTCAAAGAGGCAACGGTGGAAGGGTGCCACAAAAGAGGAAGTTCAGGATTGGATGAAGGAGGAAATGGTAAGAAGGTGGGAGGATATGAAGGTGCATTAAAAATGGCAATTAGGAGTAGAAGTGAGCGGATGGACCAGAAGTTTGGGAAGGTGAACTACTTTTTGACCCAGGTGCTAACTGCAGATGGGTCATGGGTGGGGTATATATAAGATTGGGAAGAGAGAGACTGGAATGTAGAAAGATGTGAAGTGGAGGATGACGATGGACACGTGTTTAGATGTTGGAAGAACGAAGAAGTGTTAAAGCAGCTGGAGAGGCAGTGTATTGGGAGAATTTGGTGGAGATAATGTTGAGAGGGGAGAAAGAATGGGTAAAGGTAAGCGAAGCAGTGGAGGGTATGATTAGGGGAAGGGAAGTAAAAGTTGTTTATTATTCTTAGCATGATGAACTTTTACAGGGTAACTTAAACCAATCTAAATTAGCTCTTTAGGTCGATTATCGGTAAGGTTACCTCTTGACCTCCAGGTTCTGGGTTCTATTCTAAACGTCAACAATTTTTATTTTATTATTTGAACATAATTAGTTTTACTTCAGTGTTTATTTAAATAATATCCATAAATAAGAGCAATTGATAACAACGCACCAGTGTGAGGATAAAGGTCAATTTCCATGGGAGTAGATAGAGCTATACTTTTCTATATGGGAAACATAGGAAAAAAAACATACTGTTCAATCCACATTTTTAAATGTTTGATGATCCTTATGCTTTTTCAAAATGTTGGCTTGATTGTTTATTTTCACTGCTTCTACATATGATCGGTATATTTTCAAGTTTGTCAATTTTATGTGCAATTTATGTGTAATTACTGTTATGAAAAGAAGGTACCAAATGACTTATTTTACGAAATTTTTAGCCCTTAATATACTTTATTTTCTTTAAAAAACTGATAATTAACTCAAGTCAGGGTATTTAATTTTTAAAAATCTGTGTTCGTGTTTTCAAGAGTGGCAACACCGCATTGATTATTTTCTTTAAGAATCAAAACTATAAAATCAACTCATGGTCTTACTAATATTGCATTTTTATTTTAATATAAAACTGTTTGCAATATTATAAAATATATTATGACTTTGCTTTGATTCATATCAGACGGTCACCTACCGACAAAAGAAACTTGGCCGGATAGCCCTGGCAGCTCAGACCATAAATGCTACAGAAGAAAATAAAGAAGATCCAATTGGTTTCTATACTTTGTTCCATTCGTTTGTTGGCTGTTTATTTTTGAGCCTTTTTATATTTTTTATTTGGTATGAAACACAAAAAATACAATTCCAAAATGATTCAAAAGCGTGTATAACGTCTATTTACCTCTCCCAATTTCGCTTTTAATGTGCTGTTGTCAATTCGTAAAATGCGAACAGAGTGCTTAAAGGCACTAGGTACTTAATGAAGGAATATTTTTAAAACTATAAATAATTTGGCAGTTATATAAACTTTAGTTTATTATGTTTTAGGAAATATTTAAAAGAATAATAAAAGGAGACGTTCCCATTGTAATTTTTATAAAAATATTTATATAAAATACTAAAACGATATAAAATAACCGCATTAAATCGAAAATATATTTTTTTCAGGGTGACCTAACTCCACGAAGACTACCTTCATCGTGGCTTTCTTCCAAACACTTTGTTTTCCAATCAGATGACGGAAGTCTTTCCATTTTAGATACTAGTAAAAATTTTACGGTTTCAGTTTTAGTTACAAATAATACTTTGGTAAGTACCTAAAAATTAAATTTATTTACATTTTCCTCTGTATGTACTGAATATTTTTGCCGATATGTTTTTATAACTTAAAATTATGTATTTGTTTTCATGCGGAATTTAAATTTATTCTTAACGTTTCCTCCAGATGTTGGAAGTTATTTTAAAATTTTTACGAGTATTATAAATTTTACTTTTGTACTAAAGCTTTTGCCCTGAGCAACCAGGAGATAGAATTATAAATACATTAGGGTTTATACGACAATATTTTATTTTTCTTGAGTATAAGGTTGTAGTATTTATCAATTTTTAAAGCAATATGTTCTACATATTTGACTTTTTTTTAAGTTTATCACACATTAAAATATCATAATTTTCAAAAAAGCCTCGTACAGTTCAAACTAATCCGGACTTACAGTGCGTCATACACTTTGTTCGGGTTTCACAAACCGTCCTCAAGCACTAAGAAATTATAGTCGAAAAAATTGACCTTTACCCTGACGTTATACCTACAAACCTCAAGAAATAAATCGAAGTAAAAAATGGCTACTTTTTTTTATTAATGCATCGAGCGTTCCGGCCATTAGCATATAATAATATAATTACTTGTAATATAATTTCAATTTACAATCGTTTTTTCATAGTATGTTTACAGTTTACAGTATTTTTACATTAAATTAAGAACGTTAATTGATTTCAGAAAGGTTTTTATGTTGTTTATGTTGCTTGTTCCACCCAGAATATTTCTGCCTGTTCTGTTAGTGCTAGAATTTTTTTAAATAATATTTACTTATTGAAAAAAAATAATTTATGTCATTTGGTAGTTGCGACGGTGACGCGCTGCCCGTTTTTTATGCCATTTTCAACATTAATTTAGACCTATAGATAATTGAGCTACAATTCGGGGAGTTAAGACTTTTTTGTTGAAAATTTCCTGCCCTTTAAGAATCCGTTAATTTTTTTGTTCTAGCTCTTATAGTTTATGAGTTATTACCAAAAATGTAAACCCCCTTTTTTTAAAATCTTAAATTGTTAATACCAATAGGAAATTTTTTAAAACGGATTTTGATATTCAGAAAAATTTTTATATTTGTCATTTCGAATCGATTGACACCAAAATAAGATTTTTCGGATCGATGTAACCCAACTCCGATTTAAATGACTTCTCAACCAGACTAATAGTTTTCTATTTAAATCAAACACAATTAAACACATTCCTCTTAAAGTGAATATGTGGGCAGGAATTTTAGGTAATTACTATATTTTTTAACGCAAATTTGGCTGAAGAAATTTACCTGGAATTGTTCCAGAATTCTATTGAACTTCGAATCCGTGAAATACTATTAGATCCTGCTGACGAATTTCGTGATGTGGAAACAACATTTCAGCCAGTGAGGCATTATTTAAATGAACAGTATCCTGATAGATCGATTGGACGATGGAGTCCAATAGAATGACATACCTACGCGTTTTTCTGATGTGACACCACTTGATTTATTACGCCAATTAATAATATTGAAGAATTAAAGCGAAGATTTTTTTAAAGAATGGAGATTAATTTGCAAAGAGACACTTGGTAAATGTAGTAAATAAAATATATGTTTTTGAGTTTAAAATTTTAAATAGGAAAGCAAAAGTTTTTATTGGTACCATTGAAAAGTGTTCGGAACAGTCTGTACGTTGAGAATGAGGCATATTGATACTCCTTTAACCAGCTATAACGGATGTTTAGGTTTTTTATATATTGTAACATAATTAAATAACTAAAAAAGAGTTTTAAACAATAAATAATAAATAAATCTTGTAAGCTATCCATATCTCAAATGTGGGTTGAAAGACAAAAGATTAAAAGGAAACTCAAAGTCTATCCCACAACTGTTTTATTAATTGTTGCAACTAGTTTCGGTCCTGTAGGACCATCATCAGGCTGAAAGAATTACAAGAGAATAGAAAGAGTATCTTAAGAGTACAATATCAAGTTAAACATTCAATACACTTCCTTACAAATTGATTACAATAACACACTGATAATACAGAGAATAGAAAAGGTTACAATCAAATGTCAAACCATATTAAAATAATAAACATGAGTAATAGTATGAAACTACAAAATATTGTGTAAATAATTAAGTAATTTGAAATAATATAATAAAGTTAACATTGTTAAAATTTTTTATAAAAATGTTTTTAAGTTTTAGAAAATGATAAATTTTCAAAAATATCTATAAAATTATAATTAATACTGACAGGATGAGACAAAGTCAAAAAACAATTCACAAAAACCTCGTCTGATATAGTAAAATGCTATTCAAGACAAATTGGTGAGAAAACTCATTATCAAACGTAATATAATAAGTAAACAAAATTTTAATAATAAATACTTACATTTGTGATCCAATATTAACTCTTGTCAAAATCAAATTAAAATCTAATAGTATATTATATACCAAGGGAGTAAAGTATATCTTTAAATCCCAAAGGTGAAATTTGTTGCTCGAGCGAAGCGAGGGCTACAATCACCTGAGGGATTAAAAGACACTTTAGTCCTGTGGTGTATACGCTATTTTTTACATCGTAGGTCCCAAGACATCTAAAATTGGAATAAGTAAATATAAAAAAAATTAATGGGCAAATAATAAAACTTATGGAAAAACAAGTTAAAATACATATTTGCAACAAAAAATTAAAAATGTAAATTAATGTAGAAATAATAAAATATACAGGTTGATTCGCATAAGAACCGACATAGGGCAAGGACATGTAGGGGAACACAAAATAGCGATTTAACGCAACTTACCTCTATCATTATATTTTACTGGGTGGATGGGGACATTAAAATGACATATTTTTTAACCTTTTGACGGAATAAAAAAAAATGTTTACTTTGTTTTGTGGGCAATTTAATTCTAAAACTTTCCTTACTCTAGTTATTTTTTGAAAATCCTCTTCGGTTTCAAAAAAAAATCAAATAACTAAAAACGCGCGCTGTAGGAATGTTATTCAAAATCATAGAAAATTTAAAAGTTGGCTATAAAATTAAACGTCAGACTTGACAACCAAGAAAGTTATTCAATTGTATTAATTGTTGGTTTAGTCTTCTTAAAATGAGCGGAAAGTTTTCATTTAACGAGCTAGTAAACATGCTATTAGTGCTAGGTGTTTGTGAAGGAAACTGTAGAAGTAGTGTAGAAGAATATCGTAGAAGATTTCCGAATCGGGCCATCCCCCATAGAGAAACATTTTCTAATGCTGAAAAAAGAGCTCGAGAAACTGGCAAGTTTTGTGCTAATACTCGAGAAAGAGCTGTTACCATCAGGCCGCAGGTTGAAGTAGCTATTTTAGATACTATAGCAAATAATCCACATATTAGTACTAGAAATTTATCTCGGCAAACTGGTATATCGCAGACTTCTGTGCATAGACTTATCCGTCGCAATCTACTGCACCTTTACCATGTACAAAAAGTGCAAGAACTTTTACCGGGAGTTTTTGTTAATCGTGTACATTTTTGTCACTTTATTCTGCACCAAGAAATTAATTTTCAAAAGAAGATTCTTTTTACGGATGGGGCTTCTTTTACTCGAAGAGGTATCACAAATTTGCACAACCATCATGAGTATTCTGACGTGAACCCCCATGCAATAACTCCTCGACATTTCCAACGAGAATTTAAAATAAATGTTTGGATCGGAATTATTGATCGCTATTTAATTGGTCCTGTTGTTATTTAGTTATAAGTTATTTAGAATTTTTGCAAAACACTCTTTCCTGTGTACTGGACGAGGTACCTCTACAACTAAGGCTGGAACATTGATTTATGCACGATGAAGCCCCGCCTCATTTTAGTTGGAAATTTTTTTAAACCACCAATATCCTAATAGGTGGATAGGAAGAGGGAATAATTGCCCTCAAGCTTGGCCCCCACGATGATTTTGAATAAAATTTTTTTCTGAAAACGAAGAGGATTTTTAAAAAATAACTAAAGTAAGAAAAGTTTTAGAATTAAATTGCCCACAAAACAAAGTAAATTTTTTTTTTAATCCGTCAAAGGTTAAAAAAATATGTCATTTTAATGCTCTTGGTTGTACCCACAACATGTACCAAATTTGGTTCTTCTAAATTCAAGTATAAGAGAGATATTGATTTTTTTCTAAATTTAAAACTTCTCTTTTAAAGCTTCTCAGGGAAGCAACTTGGCATAGAGGTTAAAAATTGTCAATCTAATTCAGATGTTTTACTAGTCCTTTGGAATTAAAAGTGGCACTTTAGTCCCTATAATGTAGGACTAAAGTAGCAGTTTTAGTCCCTACGGTGTAAAAATTCTTTATTCGATTGATGATATTTACCGATGTCCATAACAAAAGATTTCAAATTAAAACAAAATTTAAATGTTGTTCTATATTTGACAATGTTAGACAGCATATCAATCTAATAACATTAACAATTTTAACAATTAGAACCTTGTAATAATAAAAAAACATTGCGTAAAATTCATACTAATTACCATAAGGTTATAGTAGTTTGTTTTATTTTATAATAGATTTTCTCTATACCTTTTACTTTTTTTTTACAGAGGCAACTTAACGTCAAGGGATATCAGTGCTCAAAAGATCTAAGTTACGTGCTCTTCCAACATAACATTAAATCAGTAAGTAACTGTTTTACTACATAACGCACTTAAAAATTTACAGGAATTTTTTGAAACTATACCTTGTCCAGTATAAATATACGTGCACGTCATTGCTGTCAGAACGAGACTATGTTGCCAAGCATTTAAAATAGTATTGAAATCTATTAAATGTCAAACGAAGTTTCTCTAATATTCTTCTTTTTATTTGACTACAATATTACGCCATGTTTGAACGCGGCAACATGACGCAATTGTTTGAATATATACTTTGTTATCAAAAGTCAAATATTGTTGTAAAATTCTATGATACATAGGGCATTTTCAGTTCCAATGGACAATATTAACTTAAGAAATTGATATCATGAAATATCCAATTCATTTGATAAATACATTAATTAATAAGAAAGAACAGAAAGTGTCACTACAACTAATATTTCCTAAACAAACTAAAGAAATTAAAAGTTATAAAAATATTACATATTATGGAAGTATTTCCAATACAATTTCAAAAATAATATCTTTGGCAACATCAGCATTAATATCAGTTAAAACACAAAATAATGTTGGTACAAAATTGTTAAATGTAACAACAAAATTACCCAAATTAAAAAAATCTGGTGTTTACAAAATTAATTGTCCAAAATGTAATGCTCAATATATAGTAAGAATAATAAGAAACTGTTTTAACTCAACTTCCAAGTTTAATTGAAAAAATTAGGTTTAAAATCACAATTACAGCTGTTTTGTTAAAAAACTAGCATCGTCAGATTGACATATTGAAGTTACATTTTGTTTGTTTGTAGCTAGGTACTATGATAAAGAATAAAGAAAAACCTAATTAATAAAAATCCTCAATGTCCAGAATTATATGGAACTATTAAATTACATAAATAGTCAAAACCAATTAGACCTGTAGTTTCGTATGTTAACACTCCTTAGTAGCTAAAAAATTAAATACTATTCTAAATAATTATAGTTACATATCTAAATACTCATTTAATATTCATATTCATTAGATTTGATAAAAAAATTAAATAAATGTAAATTACAAAATAATACTAAATTAGTATCATTTAATGTAACTAATATGTTCTCTAGAATACCTCCTAAACAATGTATAATTCTAGTTAAAAAGCTGTTAGATGAAAGAAATTTCCATCCAGGTATAATATCAGATATGATTGACTTATTTAAAGAATGCATTATTCAAAATTATTTTACTTTTGATAACAAAGTATATATTCAAAATAAGGGTCTTTCAATGGGAAGTTCTATTTCTCCAATTTTAGCAAATATTTTTATGGATAATTTGGAAATCATAATCTTTAATTCTAGTTATAAAAACAATATTGTATTTTGGTATAGATATGTTGATGATGTCTTAGCAGGTTTTGTAGGTAGTGAACGACATTAATACCTTGTATCCTAAAATTAATTTTTTTTTAAATTAAATAATTCAATTTATTTTCTAGATTTAAGAATTGAAAAAGTTAATTATTCATTAAATTATTCAATATACAGAAAACCAACACAAACAGATGTAACCATACCATAACATTCAAATCATCCTATATCACATAAATTAGCAGCTTATAATTTTATGATACATAGAGCATTTTTAATTCCAATGAACAAAAATAATTTTAATAAAGAAATTTAGATTATAAAACAAATGGCTACATGTAATGGCTATCCATTACATTTGATAAATAAATTAATTAATAAGAAAGAACAAAAAATGTCACTAATATTTCGTCAACAAATTAAAGAAATTAAAAGTTATAAAAGTTATACATATTGTGGAAATATTTCTAATACGATTTCAATAATAATAGCTTCAGCAACATCTGCATTATTTTCATTAGTCACACAATAATGTTGGTACAAAAGTATTAAATGTAAAAACAAAATTACCTAAATTAAAAAAATCTGGTTACTTCTTCACCCAAGTCTGACAACTGAGAAAATTAAGAATAGTTTATTTTTTTATATAGTATGTGACACCTATGTTGATATAGGTTTTTTATTGCACCTAACATGTATGTATTAAAAATAGAAAATCTGTTGCTAGTAATTTACTTTTCCTTCCACAAGTTTTAAACTTGATGCGGATAGGATATAAAGTATACTTAATAAAAATTATAAAAAATTAATAAAGAATTATTTAATTATTAATCTTCAAAAAAAAAGTCTGAACATTTTTTTAAATTATGTTTCACCCATGCGAAATGGATTGCCCTGATCCCTTAAATTTTTATGGATAATACTGACTCGATCACTAGAAAAATCTAAGATTTTATACTATGTTCACAATTTTTAGTAAATTTTTATACACACTCATTGTGTATTTCATTAATTTCATGATCTAACAAAATATTCATAATCCACGTATCCATATTCCTACCGCACTTCTACCTTTTCTATACTAATAGTTTTCTGATAGTGGCTAACTTTAACAACCACAAATGTGGTCGTTGCTCAGAAACAACTTTAAAGTAACTTTCGTAACCACTGGCTGCTTCTACAGAATACCATTTGAAGACAAGTGGCAACCTAACCACTGACCTTGCTCTAAACCACTTGCTGAGTAGCAACTTTGCGATACAGAATAGGCCTGATTAAGCCTTTTTATCCCAGAAATAAACCGCCTTGGTAGCTCTAGATTTAAACATTTAAAAAATTATTCTCTTTACATGTGTAAAAAATTTAGGTAGTACATCGGGTGTCCTTAATCTTTAATCTTAAAAAGTAGAAAGTTAAAATAAATTTTACTTGGAGGAATATTTAGGACAGCTTTAATCTTAATATTTGATCAGAGGAAAAAAGCTTCTACTGTAGCAAAAATCGAACTGTGATGAAATTATCATTTATCAATAATTCAAAAGTTTTCTTTGCCAAGAATTTCATTGATTCCACGTGAATTGCGTTCTTTAGACGGTTAAAGAGAAAATTATGGAAATGTGCACACGTGAAAGCAACTCTTGACTCGAAAATTTTACGCAATTAAGTTAAAATATTTTCATGAATGCTTAGAAATGCGGTAAATGATGTACAGGGTTAAAAAATAAACAAATAGATAGTTAAATGAAAAATTGATAGTTTTACTTTGTTGAATGTATCTTTTAAAGGGTTAGGTTAGGTTAGGTTAGGTTGCTAACCTGGACACCTTTAAGAAGTTAATTGTTTCATTCTTATAAATTTTAAATGGTAGTTTTACAAGTTTTACAAATTACGTTTACTTCTTAATAAATTTTATAAAAAGTAAACTATCCATATCTTGAATGTATCTGATTGGGAAAAACCAAAATAAAAACCCAAAGCAATGTCACAGCATTTTTTTTTAATTTCGTGGGTTTTTCATTTGGTTTTAAATCTTACCTACTTAATTAACACTTCTTGTTAAATTTTTTTGTACTTGTTTTTTTTTAACAATGCTTGCAAATGTTGTTTAAGTGTTGTAAGCCAACTGGATCAATTTTATATTTATGTTTACTTTAAAGTATTAGTATTCAGTAGATTAGATTAAATTATGTGTAGCTATATGCCTTTTCCCACCTTAACCTTTTCAGATCTATTGTGGTAGTCTTTTTACTCTATAGAATCTGGTCCAGTTTGGTATTTTCTAAGAGATTCAATAAATTGTACATTGTTATGGAATAAGTTGATTAGCATGGGCCTTTAAGCTCTTTATATTCCCAGGCAACTGTTCAAATCAAATGTTCCCTTGGTTTAACTAATGCATTTTATGTAACAACAGGAGTTTTACAAGGGGAGCCTTTAAGCCCTCTCTTGTTTGCACTGTTCTTACCGGACATAGAAAAAATTTTTTATGATGCTAGTGCTCGGGGTGTAAATATTGACGATAGAAATGATGTCTTAACATTATTCTATGAATATGATCTTATTATTTTAGGTAGCTCTGAAATCGATGTTGCGAGAAAGTTAAAACTTTTAGATACATATAGTCTAGCAAATGATCTAATGGTTAATTTGCTACTGTCGTAATTATAATAATTATAAATTTTATAATAATAATAAACCACTTAAAATAACAAATAAATATAAATATTTTTACATTTACCTTATCAAGTCTCTATAGTGAATTGTCATAATTAACTACAAATAAAGAAAAACAAGCAGATGGATCAATTATTCCCATTTTGGCTAAAGCCAAAATTAATACCTGGTATCTTAGAATTAAGCTCTTTGAACCACTGGCTCTCAGTGTTGTCTTTAATTCTGTTACAATCTGGGGACTTTGAATTACTAGAAAGGGTTCAAGTAACTTTCTTAAAAAGACTTCTTCTACTACCTTTTAATACACCTGATGCAATTTTACGCTGGCAGAGTTAAGATATCATTAAATTGGTCAATTAAAGTATTAGCTATGCCCGATGATCGATATCCAAAACTGTGCCTAACGCAACAGTTACGTTTAATTAATAGCATAGAAGAAAAATACAATTGAGCCTTACACACAACAAAAAAATGTTTGCTGATTGTAATTTCTTGAAAATTTAACTCATAATAATTTAGTTGTTAATAGAAAGTCTGTGTACATGAAAAAGATCTTTTATTGACCTCTCAATACTCCTTTTTGAATATCTATACCTCATTAAATACATCTGGAGGTCCTGCTTTCTACCTACTTTTTAAGTTGCCCATGCAAATAGCACGCACGTTTGCCCAACTACGTATGTCTAGTGGTTATAGAATCAAATTCACTTTAGAAGTAATTTCCCATGTTATGGATCCTGAATCAGTTTGTTCTGTATTTAACACCAAAGAAAAAGAAACACTTTTACATATCTTATGTAACTGTCCCATATACACTGTTATGAAAACAAATATACCTTGTCTTCAGAACTTGGAATCTTTATATAGTTACCGCTTTGAATAGTTCAACAATTCATAATGCCAGGACAATATCCGAATATATATGGAATATACTAAAACTCATTCATTCATTCATTTATACTAGAAGAATAGTGTTTTTCTGTAAATATTAATTAATTTGACTTAAAAAATAACTTAGCATTGTATAAATTTTGTATATTTATGTAAATTGCTGTAAACTACCTATGTTTTGGATGCAATAAACATTATTATTATTATAATCTATTACTTTTGTATCGCAGTGATGCGCGCGCATCCTAAAATTTCCTTTATTCATTTTTTCATGAAAACAAGTATAACTTCAATGAAATAAGGCTGAATTCAATTTAAATTTTTAACTGAATTTTGGTTCTTTATTTGGACGTACTTACTTAGTCGAAATGATATCCAAAGATATTGACAAGCATTTCATACTATCGAGAGAAGTGAGATGGGAAATAGTTAAATAAAACCTATATGAAATCAAGATCAACAACAAAGAAATGTTGCATTTAATAATAACGTGGCAATTTATTACAGTACACAATTAATCGTTGCTATCAAACTGTATGTATTTTGCATTTAAATTTAAAACAAGGTCAAAAATGTTTGCTCGTTTGCATAGTTTTTTCATGTATCTTAATTTTGACGTTGTTATTGAGATTTGAGTTAACGTTAACCCAATTCCAAAGCTTAACAGAATTCATAATAAACGACGAAGATGTTATTAAGATAGTGTAAAGGTAGCGCTTGCTAGACTAGATGTACACAAACAGTATTTATGAAGGAGGGTGCCTTATCCATTGGGAAATTAACAGTTACAAGTCACGCACTATCAATTGAGTCCACGCTGCTTTCTAAACGTAAATCCATGACACGTTTACAGGACCGATTCAAGTGAAAACATTTAAGGACATTAAGCAATTGCTGCTTAAACTTCACGGACATTGTAAATTCAGTGCACAACTTGGAACAAAGAGTCCCGGGTATCTTCAAATTAAGGGTGTCGCCAGAAAATCGTACAGGGGGTGACTTAAAACTTAACTACTTTATATAAAGTGAAATGAACAAATAAATCGACTTGTGAAATCGACACCGCACTCTCATCTGTAATTGCCTTACGAGCACATCTGTCCGCTTCCTCGTTTCCACTAATACCAATATGGGTTGGAATCCATATAAAGATGATATCGTAGTCTCGTTCTCTGGCAACGTATAGAGTTCTTTCTTAATATGATGAACCAAAGGGTGTTTAGAATAGATCATTTGTATAAAGTGTAGGGAACTGAGAGAGTCTGTGAGGACAGGGAAACGGTTTTGGTGACTGCGTTCGTTAATATTAATAATAATAAGCTTTATTGCCACACAAGCAAATCACATAGAACAAAATAAAAACATATTAAAACAGTAATAATACAAAATTATCTACAAGTAGGTAATAAAACATACAAACAAATCAAACTTCACATTATAAACATTGCAAAAGGTCAGTTAAAAAAAATAAGTGTATACTTTACGTATACATTATACAATGAGAAAAATTAATAATAAATAATATAAAAAAAATTAAAATTAAAAATTTTAATTTAGTGAAAGTAACAACAAACAACAAAATAAATAAATATCATAAATAAACCTTCCAGTGCGTGAGATGGTCCCAAATATTTTATGTAAAAAAGTCGTCTACTGAATACAAAGCTCTCTCTACCAAGTATAATTTTAAAGCATAACGAAATGCGGTTATTGATGAAATGGACTTTATTTCCAAGGGTAGATGTTTGTGCATTTTCTTAGCGTTATAAAAAATAGAGCTTTTGATTAGTTCCGTGAGTGGTTTTGGTAAATAAAGGTCATACTCTGCACTTCTAAGAGGGTAGTTATGAGATGGTCTGTCTGAGACTTCAAGTAAATGTTTCCGAATTAAGGAAATGGATTCAAAGATAAATAGGGATGGAAGTGTTAATATTTTATGTTTTTTAAAGAATTCCCTACAGTGATTTTTACTGCTTAGTTTCAGCGTATACCAAACCGCTCTCTTTGTGTTATTAAAGCCTGATATATTTCGACTAGTTCTGCTGAGAGGATGCTTGTGTAGGACGGAAGTTTATACAGGAGTGTCTGCGAATCAGTTACCACAGCTGCTACTATGGTCATTTATGAAGCATCTTTTGGTAATTTGGATACTTTTCTCAAATTTCGATTAACTTGGCTTTTAGAAAACTTGGGTTTGCATTTTGTTTATCATAGTTAGTTATCATGAAAGTATGTTCTAATTCTATCGTAAAACGGTTATGGTGTCCTCGACTTTCCAGTAAAAAATCCTTCTAATTTATTTGAATTTCTTTATTTTCATATAATTTTAAAGTTTTTTACTGAATTTTAACCACTACGCCTCTAGAAATATTACATTTTCATTAAATACATGACGAACTACTAGTCGAGCAGCACAGCAAAAAAAATCCATCACCAATGTTTTTTTTTTTATTTCGTAATGTTTAAAATAACATATAAAGTAAAGAAAAAAGAGCTTTATAAAAAAGCGTATATAAACTATTAGAGTAATATTAATGTATGCTGCAGAAGCAATTACTATAACTAGAAAGAAAAAGGAAAAATTGAAAGTCTAGAAAAAAGCAATCAGATTAATATTGGGACAAGTCAAGATTAACGAAAATTAATTTATATGAAGAACGAACCAAGAAATGCCACAATGAATTAAAGAAACTGAAATTAAGGCAATATAGCAACAGAGGGTAAAATGACTAGGTACATGCTTAGCACATGCAACTATAAATGCGATACTTGAATGGGAACCAGAAAATAAAAGGATTTGCAGAGCCAGAACAAAATGGTCACGGGAAGTGAAGTAATACCTAAAGTCATCCGTAACAGATAACTGGAATCACTAAGCAAATGCCAGATGACCATGGACAGAACTAGTTAATCCATACATATAAAAGACAAGTCAGGTGAGCGTGCCGCCCACATAGTTTCTGGAGAGTTGTTTGCTATTCAGTGGTTATCGAAATGGTTTTGTAGATAAGCATGTCGCCGAATTACTCCTGCAATGATTCAAGCCACACGTACAAGAAATCTTCTGGCAAGATTCGTGATATGTGTTGCAGCAGGTGGACTACAATTCGAACATCTAATGTAAATAATATTAATTAGTAATTGGTATTTTAATTAGGTACATTTATTTTTATTTTTCCTTTAAATTTTAAGGCTTACTTGATTAATTTAACAAAAATAAAAAATAAACTAATATTTTCTTGATTACCTACGAACCTATTTTATTTTTGAAACATTTGTTGGATACACAATGGAAGACCAAATCCAAAATTATAAAAAAATGTACAGCGTGCTATTAGGAAATTTAAAGTTAGGGGTTGTAACTAAGGGATGAATATTTAGGGGATATTTTTTTCCAAGCCATATTAAAGTGTATTGGAAATGGAATAGATCAGTTTTCGTCCCATTCGAGAATCTTTATTCGTTCAAGAGATATAGCCTCGATAAATTAGTCTGAGACACCCTGTAGATCCATATAGGATATCCAGTTCCTAGCAATTATAGTAATTATTAATTGTAATATATTGTAATATTTAAATATTCGATAATAGTATAATGAGCATAATAATAACAGAAGTTGTTTAATATTAACTTAATCAAATAACTTTTATTATTTTATTATATATTTTGTGTATTTGTAAGAGAATCTTAAGTTAGAAATAATTTTTATTATGTAATGTATCAATATTATATTTTGTACATAAATATGTTCTTGAACGTACTAGAAACTTCAAGTAACTAAGTATACAATGTGTATATAATGTGACAATTTCGATGATTGCATAAGGGATATTGCAGACGATGATGACTGCTTAGTGGGAGTTGTACATTTTAATATAAGAAGTATAAAAAAACATTTTGATGAACTAATGCTATACGTTGAAATGGCCAAAAACAGGTTTGATATTATAATTTTATCAGAAACAAGAGAAATTAATAATTTAAATGACTTCTCAATTCCCAACTATTCTTTGTATTATAACGAATCAGTAATAAATAAATGTGATGGTGTTGTTGTATATGTTAGGAATGACTTAACTGCAGCTATTGATATAATACCCATAAATGATTACAAATTTTTGAGATTAACTTTTTCTAACCATTTTTTTCCAAATAGTATAAAAAAAATAGGCATAACTGCTATCTACAGACTGCCATCAACAAATACAGATCAATTCCTAAACGACTTAAATATATACTTAAAATCAATTAAAAATGAAAATCTTGAATTGTTTGTTGGTGATATAAACATTGACCTTATGAAAAAACATGAAAATTCCACTAATGATTATCTCAATATACTAAACTCAAACGGCTTTGTTTCCTTTATAAATAAACCTACCAGAGTAACAAATAACACAAAATCGACTATTGATCATATTTTCATAAGGGCTCAAAATAATCTTAAAAACCAAATTGAAATAACTCCACTAGTATTTCATACGGACATGACAGATCACTTTACTCCAGTCGTCTTCATAAATTTTCCTAATCAAAAACACATTAGATCTGGATGCATAGAAACAAAACCAAAAATCGATACTAATAAATTGCAAAATCTCATAAAAAGCGAAAAATGGAATGAGGTTATTCATAATAACACAGATCCGCAAGTAGCATATGATATATTTATAGATAAACTAAATAATTATATTAACGCCTCTACAGAAATTAAAAGAAATTGTAAAAACATATTAAAAATTAAGCCTTGGATAACAATTGGATTAATAAATTCTATTAAACGAAGAGACTACCTCAAAAAAAAATTAATTAGAAATTTTTCTGTCGAATTACTCGAAGAATATAAAGCTTACAGAAATAAACTAAACGCCTTATTAAAAAAAACTAAAAATAACTATTATCAAACTAAAATGAATGAAGCAGGTAGTGACACAAAAAAAATGTGGAAAGTTGTAAATGATATTTCAGGTATTACAAAAAAATCTAAAAATATTAAACATACATCGATTCTAAATGACAATAAAGTTCAAATAAATAATAACAAAGAAAAGGCTGATTTATTTAATAATTTTTTCTCGAATATAGGTGTTGAAATGGCAAATAAAATAACTAGTGACAACTTACCTGATAATTTTATACGTAATGATAAAGTTGAATCCAATATTTTCTTGAAGCCAGTAAATAATAACGAAATAATCATCTTAATATCGAAATTAAAAGATAACTGTGCACCTGGTGCAGATAAAATTCAGGTAAAAACAATAAAATACATTCATCAGCTGATCTCACAACCCTTAACTCACATAATTAACTTATGTTTCGAGAGTGGAAAAATCCCCTTACAATGGAAAGAGTCGTTAGTGACCCCAATCTTTAAGTCGGACGATCCCAGTAAAATAAACAATTATAGACCCATATCACTAATTAATAACTTCGCCAAAATATTTGAAATGGCTTTAAAAGAGAGATTACTTGAATTTTTTAATATTAATAATGTAATTACAAATAAACAGTACGGTTTTATTAAAAACTCAAGTACAGAAAATGCTGTAGTTGATTTCGTTGAAAATGTTGTGTCAGCTTTGGACGAGTCGTTAAAATGCATTGCAGTTTTTCTTGACTTAGCCAAGGCCTTTGACACGGTATCTCATGAAATCCTTTTGGATAAGTTAAATAATTATGGTATTAGAGGAATTGCATTAAAGCTTATATCAGATTACTTAACAGACCGATTTCAGAGAGTAAAAGTAGGAACTGAATCAAGCTCTAAGTCTATAATAAAAATCGGTGTACCACAGGGTACAGTATTAGGCCCCCTATTATTTATTATATATTTAAACAACATCACAAAAATAAATAATTTCAGTGGGCATCTAATTAGCTATGCTGATGACACTGCAATAATTTTTGTTGGGAAAGATTGGGATAGTGTTACAAATAATACAGAAAGTAACTTAAAAAAAAATAAGACTGTGGCTAAATTTTAATAAACTAACACTAAATATTAAGAAAACTAAATATATCACTTTCAGCCCTACAACCGTTGATCAACCAAATAACTGTATAATTAAATTACATGAACCACACTGCTTACCAGATAATTGTCTCTGTCCAACCATAGATAAAATTTCATCTATAAAATACTTGGGTGTTTTTATTGACCAGCATATGCGATGGTCAGACCACATTGCAAATGTCACTCAGCGATTAAGAGCTTTGATGCACAAATTTTACATTTTAAGGAATATCGTCTCTGAAACTAAACTAAAAATAGTGTATAACTCTCTCGCAGAATCAGTTCTAAGATACTGCATTGTTGCCTGGGGTGGAACCTTTAATACAACAATAAAAAATTTGGAAACGGTTCAAAACACCCTCCTTAGAATTATGTACAAAAAATTTAAACTATATCCAAGAAAAAATCTATATGAAGAGGCTAATATATTAAATGTTAAATCGATTTATATTTACAGTTGCATCCTGTACATATATAACAACCCCTGCAAATTTAATCTTAAAACTAGCAGTTCAACTCGATCAATAACTAATATGAACCTGAATATTAGGCGCTTCAAAAAACTTTAACTCAAAGATCTTTTTTTTCTGTGGCCCAAAATTTTATAATTTGATCCCATTAAATATTAAACAAGAACCTAAACTATTTAAATTTAAAAAATTAGTAATAAACTATATAACTAACCACTTACAGTCATTTATAGAAATTCTATCTTAAACCAAAAAAATACTAACTTGGTATTCAATAGAGTTCTCCTTATGTAGGTTTTTTGTTGTCTGTCTTATCCCGATGCAAATGTCTAGTTCTCAACCTAATTTTATAATCATTAAGTACAATGTAAAAAAATGTTCCCAGATTTAGCATACTGCAATACAGGCAAATCTTGCCTAGGCAATGCTAAGTTATCGGGAACATTAAATAAAATCAGAAATATTTGTAAATTTATTGTACTGAAATGTTTAGCATGAATAAATTGAAATTGAAATATAATGTGTAAAAAGGAGACAGATACATTTTTACTATATTTTGTTCTGGAATGATCGACAATAGACTAAGTGAGTATGTCTAGTTATATATATGAAAGAGAGAGATACACATTATTCTAGAAATGACTAATCCATAGAACAATAACGAAGTTTCTGGAAAGGTTAGAAGCCTATAAAAGGTCTTAAGGAGAGGTCGTAAAGGGTAGTATATTATTGGAAGTCAAACATAGAAGATCAGTCAGTTTGAACAGTCAATAAGAACAAAATGAACAAACAGTTTTTAAAGTAGTTAAAATAAAGTGTTAAATAGTGACATTAAGAATACAAATTAAAGTAATCAAGGAGTAAAACAAAGTGCTAAAAAGTGACAGTAAAAACTAATCAAAACTGTAATTAAAAAAAAAAATTTTTGGCGCATAAAAAAGAAAAATTTAATTATAAGTGTACTTACTATTTATAATACAATTAAAGAAACTATAATCCAACAAATACTAAACTATATCAATTTGGAGGAACAAACAAAGAACAATAATATTACGCAAGAAACCAAACGTCTAACAACACGACATTTTACCAAAGTCGGAAATTCTACGTATCACTTCGTTCGTTTCCGTTTTTCATAGAGCGACTACAGATTTTTTCCACCAATCAGGAAGCAGGACTCTACATCAAGGTCAGATAAAATTGTAAACATTTTGAAATTTTTGTAGTAGTTAGTTAAATTTTATAATTTAAAAACAAAAGAATTTATTTGATATCCAATAATTACTGTATTTAGATAATAACTACTTACCATTACATAAATAATATTAATTAATTTAGCACAAATTTAACATCAAGTAAGTTTTTTTATAGTTAATAAAAGGCCTTTCTTTTTTTTGTTATTTTTCCTAATTAGTTTCATTATTAAATTTTCAATATTACTGGTTTAACTTAACTCTTTTTATAATAAATTTGTTATTATAATTAATCAAATTTTATTCAAATACCTTCTACCTAATAATCCAACTGGAAGCTAGCAAACAAAGCACCCCTGAGAAAAAGAAGATCTTGCTACTATTAGAACATTTAAATAATAATATCAAATATATTAATCAATCAAATTTATAAATAAATAAATAAATACAAATCGAATAATCTTAAATCACAATATTCTTTACAATATATTTTCATTTTTTTTTTATATATATTGTAATGTTTTAAAATAATATATAACTTACCCAATATATAACTTGAATTGAAATAAATTATTAAACATGGATGTAATTTTCGAATCTTTTCATTAAATGATCAATACACCAAAAATTTCTTTATTAGAACCAATCCAGTAAATCTTAATTCACACAAGAACACAAAAAACTATCTTGATAAAATGAATTCATAAGAATGAGTACTAACACCAGTAGTCGATCCAAGAGTCCAAGATCCTATGTTTTTTTTAAGCTAAAAATAAAAAGTAAATGAGTATTAGAATATGTTAATAATGAATTATAGGAATCTAATATTAGTAAGAAACCAACTATATTAGTTATATTAAGTTAGTTAGATCAAAATCTAAATAAGTTATAATTAAAGGTAACAATAATAATAAGTTTAATAATGTTTTTAATAGTTAGTTATAAAATAAGAATAAGTAGGTGTAGATTATTTAAAATTATTATTTAAGGTAAAGAATATTCAAATGTATTCAGTTAGTAATATAAGTAGAAAAATTTAAACCCAACAAACTAATATTAACTATTAGAGCAAAATAAATAATATCATAGACAATGATTATAACTTGATAAATAAATTTGACTTAGGTACCCAAACAATATTTACAAATTCAGTTAAGCATCAAGTGATGAGTCCTGTATTGTAATGTATCGGATGAGAGTACAAGCCTAGGACTTCCTATGTTCTGGTACATCCCATATTTTGATAAAATGCAATGCGTGAGACAGAATCTGAAAATAAAGATATTGAAATTTATTACATGTAAGAATAAAACTGTAAGAAAGTGATGTGTTTGTTTACAAGCTAAGACTGTTTAATTAAAGCTTAATCAAGGACATTATGATTGATAAATTCAATGAAAAAACACTGTAAATAGTGAAGCGGTGATCAAAAACTGTTGATTATAAACTTAAAAGATGTGATTGTAGTGGAAAGACATAAACTTAATATTAGATGATTGATTGATGTTACTATTTGTTATAATTGTATGTTGTTGTAAGGTAATTAATTTTAAGTGGTTCGTTGATGATTTTAGGTATTATTAATTCGTTTATTAGATAAATTTTGTAGTTGAATCGTTATGACGCAGTAGATTTAAAATGAAAATAAAAACTAAAATAAGCGGTATCATTAAAAAAAAAGGTTATCTGACCATATTAGAATATGTAAATTTTCAATTTTTGTTAAAATTAATGGCCAAAAAGAGATATTTGCTCAAAATTGTTAAAATTCATATTGATAATTGTCAAAATGTCCGCCATTGTATGCTCCATAAAGTCAGCATTTTTAATAGGGAATAATCGATTTTAAAATTCTAAGAATGTTAATTTATAATGAAATAAGCTATGCAGATTTGATTTATAACAATTATAAGGCCAGAAAATGTCAAATTAAAGATTCAATTTTCTAAAATTTTGGAGTGAATGGGGTTAGGAAAAACAAAACACGTTCGAAAAGGCAGCCATTTTTGGTTTTTCGGGGCTAACATATAAAAGCCCGTGGAAAATGAGAATCAAGGTCACTCTAAATTCATCAAAAGGCCAATCCACGTCAGTCTACTTAAAAAATTATTATAAATCAATGGCCGACTATTGTTAAAAAATAAAGATGGCTGAAAATTAATTTGATCAACTGTATAATTTATTATAAAACAAAACTATTGGAAATTTGTATATGGAAATTGTGTACTGGTGAATAAAATATCATAACCTAAGAAGAAAAAAATAAATATTTTTTTTTACTAACCTGTAATAATAATAAAAAACCCTGAAGAAACCAAGGAGACATCATATCCAGTGGTTTAATCCTTTTGGTATCCGTCCGAGGAAGTGCTTACACGTGTTGTAAATGATCCATTTGTAAAAAGCCGAGTGTGGGAAAACGCCATGAAGAATTTTCCATCTTTCATCTTCAGCAACAAGTAAATTTACGGTATGTGTTTAACATTATTCATTAATATCACTTTCATAACTCCTATAAAATATTGTGAGTAGTACATTTCAATATCTTTAAACACTATTTTAAAATAATCTTGATCTGAATACATTGCACTGCTGAATATCTTATTTCGACTAATAAAACATACGCTATTCGATATCTTTCACCCCAGCAAATAACCGTTAAGTATCACGTGTTCTTTTAAATGGGGGTAGATGCGCACGAAAATACCATAGCCGCATCATTCAGTAGGTATAGGGTGTATTAAAAATTTTTAAGGTAAAAAAATAAAATAAATAGTTATATCGTTAGATTTTAATTTTATTGGAACCGACTTCTGTTGGTAAGAGTCTTTCGTGCTTTGAAAATAATTTTAAGTAGATCAAATCTAAAATTATGATAATAAAATTACATATTTTGAGTTTGAAAATAATTTTTTTTAACAATAAAATAGCAACAAAATAAAGAAATTTTGAGGTGTTTGAGTTAAATAAAGACTGAATAAAATTGAAACATAAATAAACATAAATATAGCCCCACAAAATTTTAAAAATAAAAATTTAAAACCATAAAAAAACTATAAAAAATAAAAATTTAAAAATTATAAAAACAATAATTTAATAATTGTAATCAATTATAAATTATATCTTAAAAATTATTATCATTTTAAAATTGTAATTTATTACAATATATATGTTAAATATCGTATTGTGTAATTACGTAAGTAGTTTGTAAAACTTGTGTCGTTAGGGGATAAAAGTTTGTATAAAACCGCTTTAGAAGTCAAATGCGCCATCATTGTCAACTGCATTGCCTAGTATCATCCACGAAGTCTAGTGGAATATCAGCAAAGAAATGGGGGGCTTGATCTAGATAGTATACCAAATAATCCAGCGTAACCCTTGTTGGGGTGTTTTAATCGCTATATATAACTATAAAATTAATTGAGATAAAATATCTCGAAAAATAATGATTTCGCTATGAAGAAAGAGAAAAAGAAATTGGAAATCCACACCGAATCTATATTTCTAGTTAAATTTAACATAGTTTCAAAGTATTGAGCATAATTGGTTTCAAATTTCAAATAACTCTGTAAATCGGACAGTAGTCACATTTTGATTAGATTCATTGATCGAGATAAGTTATGTAGGAAAGTTTTTCAATAGGTACAAACATTTTTAGGCCAGACCTGAATGTGCGTGAACGTTTGGAAACAACACGAAAATTACCAAGATTGCCATCAATCGAATTTGTTTATTGCCAATTCGGATTTAATTTCTCTCCTAATCATTTTCACTTGCTTTTGATTTTTTACGTCTTGTTGCCAATAAGAAGTAACACATTTTCTGTTTCATCTATATTAGGAGTATACACGAAACTTGTATATTATACAATATTTTTTTTTTACAAAACCGCATCAACCTCGAGGGTTATTAGCGAGCAATATTTAGGCACGAAATTAGGTTCAACAGTGGGGAATGTACATTTAAAGTTTATTGTAAATTTTTGTCTGTTTCAAGAAAATTAGGACACTTTCACACTTTTCGGTAAGTAATAATTTAAGGTCGCTACCTTCTAGGTTATTTAATTTTCTTCGAGCACTATATCGCGGGCAGTCAATTAACACATGTTGCGCTGTAAGAGGAACTGCACAGGCGTCGCACTGTTTTACGGGCTGTTGTTTCAATATATGTTGAGAGTAGTATGTCCAATGCGCATTCGGTTTATTGCTACCAGGTCGCTCCTCTTAGTTGGTAGGTAAAGTTGATTTTGTATCTGAGGTTTGATCTTCTTGAATTTTGCATTTTCTTTTTCCCAAAGTTGCTGCCATTGATCCTTAATAATCCTTTTGATATTTGCTTTTAAATCTGTACTAGGAAGGTTGTTTTCGAATGGTAGCTCTTTATTTGTTATAGCATCCACCGCCACCTTATCGACCTTTTCGTTTTGCTCGATGCCGACATGCGACGGGACCCAGGTCATTAGAACTTCTACACCAAGATTTTGAAGTCGAAATAGTTCGTCTTTAATTTTTGAAACGATTGGGTGTTTGGGATATAGTTGCTTAATTCCCTGTAGTGCACTTAGTGAGTCCGAAACTATTTGTATTTTCATGCCGATATTATGACAGTGTTTTAAAGCTTGTAGTAGTGCAAAAAGTTCCCCTGTATAGATTGAACATTGAGGATGGAGTCTGTATGTTCTGGCATCTTCTTTGTGTAAGAATGCAGATGCCACCCCTTGATCTGTTTTTGAGGCATCAGTAAATATTAGAGCGTGATGTGGATGTTCTGTAATAAGCTCGTTGTGTTTGATCTTTAAAAAGTTATTATTATAAGTATGTTTAAGAGCCAATGCTGCATTAGCGCTTTCACCATTTAAACATTTTATCAAATATCAGCTAATAAAATGTTTATATATTTAAAACTTTCTGATAATTAATAGCAATAAGTAAATATACGTGAACTTGCACAAATAGACCTCAAAATAAAGTAAAATAGTTGGACAAATCTATGAAAAATTGTCTTTTTTTCAAAAAACCCCTTTTTCTTTGTTAATATTGAAAATTTCCCAAATTTTCAGGATGTATGTGGTTCACAATAGCGCATAAGCTATGCATATTTAAATTTTAAATATTGTTGATATTGATTACGAATGGTAATTAATTTCTATTAATTAAAAAAAAGGTTAAGATTAAACATGCATAGCTTCTGCAACTAGCTGTCAGTAATATGCCCTTAAAATTTTATCCAAATATGTCATCTCTTAACGGAGAAAAACGGTACCAAAGAAGAGATCAAATTCAAATTTTTAAACTACTGATAAAAGCGCCCTCATACAGATTAATTACTATACACTCCGCAAACCTTAAGTGTTTTAATGTGCCGATGTGCGTGAACCTTTGAATTGTAAGAATTAGCGGACCAGCTGGAAAAATAAACTATTATAGACGAATATACGTTAATAATTTATTTGGCCAACCGATGGGTGTATTGCTAAAGGGATGCAAGTTTTATTCCTAATGTTTGAGTGTAAGATTGCAGATGTTATCTCTGGATTGCAGTTCTATTGTTATTGTTTGTTGGCGTTTTTAAATAGTGAAATTTTTAAATTTGTGGACATTTTTTATATATTATTAAGACATTTGGACAAATATTTTAAACTTGTTTATATATTATTAAAGAAAAGTAAACAAACAGAAATATTGGTTATATAGGTTGTATTTATGTATATATACAGACTGATTGATTAGTGTGAGGAAGCTCAGTAGATTTGTTATAGTGAAAAATACAAAAAAAAGTTATTGACAAAAATTGTAGGCAACTTTAAACTCCACATTTTAAAATTAGTTACAATCTTACAGGGTGTTCCATAAGATGGTGGCACACCAAACTTATGTTTTTTTAAATGGAACACCCTGTATTTTATTTTAAATTCGAAATCTGCATCACTTCCACATCACAACAATGTAAAGTTTTATTATGTTATACCGGGTATTTAAAAAGTTAACCAATATAGGAGCATTAATCTATTGCAACCATAGATTTTTATTAATTGTTAAAAATTATGAAACATACTTCTTTCATAATTTTTGTTAAATCAAATACAGGGTAAGTTAAAATGCAAGTACATTATTATTTTCTTGGTAATTTTAAATACAGCATCCTGTATTTTATATCACTATCGAAAAATACTAATGTCATACTTCAAATTTTATGAAGTACTCCTTATACCTAAAGTTATCAGTTTTCAGGATATTTTTATTTTTCTATCGAAGTATTAATTTGGTAGATATTTTAACATTTACAAAAATAATTATGGGTTGGTCATTATTGGTTTGTCAGAAACTGACAGTTGGACATTATTGTTTATTAAATCAATCTGTGGTACACCGTAAATTAGCAACAATTATTATTTAGTAATTCAGTAATTAATTTAATTTAAATTAGTAATAATAAATGTAATTACTGATGAAATTATAGATATCACCTGGATTTTAGGGGAATGCAATAAAAATTCTTTACTATTATTTGGGAGATCATTTTGAATGATGAAAAAATAAAAATATCTAGAAAACGGATAACTTAGGTATAGGGAGTACTTCATAAAATTTGAAGAATAATATGAGTACTATTCGATAGTGATATAAAATACAGGGTGTTCTATTTAAAATTACCAAGAAAATAATGTACTTGCATTTTAACTTACCCTGTATTTAATTTAACGAATATTATAAAAACGAATATGTTTTATAATTTTTAACAATTATTAAAAACTATGGTTAATTTTCATATGGAAAAAATTGAAAACGTAGATCAGTTTTGGGAAACTAACATGAGGAAACAGTTTGTGATTTTTTCATCTCACATTATATAACAGAGATTATAAAACACCCTATCTGAATGTCATTTATTGTATGAACTCTTACTCTGTGGAAGTCCATTGTGTTCTGAACGTTAAATAAAATTATTTTTTATATTTTGCACTTATAAAAATCTTCATTATAAAACGCATTTGCGTATCGTAATGTAACTTTTACGCACGCAAATTTTTGTTTTAAATGGTTGGCGATATGAGTGAAGTATCTAATGACAGGACTTTTGACAATGACATTTGTGGCTAATAGCAATTTATTAACTTTATTTTGTTCTTTAAGAAAATATTTGTGAATTTGAATATCATTTTTTACTTATATAATATATTATTATTGGTGTATTAGTAATTTTAAAATATTTGAAAACATTAACATTTCATAATTTAAATGTCAAAACTGTCAAATGTTATAAATTACACAGTGCTACCGACATACTTTTTAAAATCAAAATTTTCGTAATTACATAAAAATAATAAATTAATTTAAAAAATGATAAAATGACAAAATATAAAAAATATCATAAACAACTTATTTCATAAGGCTGTTGTGACAGAACTCCATATGAAATGCGTTGTTTAATATACTATTATTTAACGTTCAGAACCCTATCTGAATCTGACTATATATATTTTTTTATTCATACTAGAAGCTGGTAATTAAATGGTAATTTTCAGTTTCATAATGATACTCATTATAATACTGGTATTCATTATGGAGCTGAAAAATTGACCTCTAAAGCCTACATTCTGTAATATCTAGTAGACGGACCCAATATTTTGTATAGAAAGTGTAAAGGTTTCTTAGAGATTTGTGTGCGTCAGTTTGGATCTTTTGCAGTAATCGAGGTACTTATTTTTAAAAAAGATGTGTAGATAGTTTTTCATGCACACCATCTGAAATTTAGTGATTACTTGATTATTTCTTTCATATTTTATTTGCTATTGTTTACAAAAAATGTAACAAGAATTTAAAAAAAATAAAACAATGTTAAATTGAAGTAGTGTATTTGTAGAAAAAACAATGTACCCATGCAACTCTCATGTAATGGTTATTAATACACGAGCATTAACCGGAATACCAAACGAGCCGAAGGTCTACTATTATAATTTTTTTTTTTTTAATTTTTTTTATTGAAATTTGTAATAATCTTACTTGTTTTTATATTATTTCATTCAAATGTCGTGAAATACAGACCTAGAAAATAAAATAAAAAATATGTGTGACCAAAGTAAAAGATAAATACTGAAATCGGATACCGATTACCATAAATAAATGACCTGCCTAAAAAAGTTTCAATTTTTATACCTGTGTTGTGTTCAAATCGAAATTATCTACAATCATTTTTTAACCATATTAATGCAAACGACAATCTTACAAACTTGGATAGATCAATTACCTACGATATATAAAATTTCATGAACTCTTTTTTGATAACATTTCATATTCTCTTACTTAGTAATTATTTTTTATAAATCCAAAATTGTGTTTCACTACAGTAACAGCGAAATCCGTATCGGCAGCTAGTTGGAGCTGAATAGATATACGTTGTGAGTGACGTTCATAACCGAGTTGTATGTGGTCCGCTAAATTAATTCTGTTGTACTAACAATAGTCGCACAAAGGTATTACGTTAAGTATACCCAACAGAAAGCTTCGCTATATAACTGACTGACTACATAATGCAACTACTCTGAATTTCTCATACCTACACATACTTTTGACTTGGTCTATACAAGCGTTTTTTATGAATAGAGTTTTACTCGTAGGTTGTCTTGCTCACATCGATATGCTGTCCTTTAGCTTCCCGCCCAAAATTTCATGCATTGACTTATGGGCTTATTCTGTACAAAAATGTTAGCGGTAACAGCGCTGTAAATTTTCAAGGTCGAGAAATGTTATGAAAATGCTATTCTGTACGCTCTTACTGTAATTTACATCGATGTATTTTAACATTTTCGCTGTTAAAGTAACGCCGACCAAAACATTCGACGTTAGGAATGTTGAAACTGTCAAACTGTGTTTGTGATGGAATTGTAAATTTTCAAGAAGTAAATCAAAATGAACAATATCATTCCATAATAATAATAATAAAAATAAATATATAAAACTAATAATAATAAATATCTTTCAATAAATATAACGATAACCTAAAAAGTCGGAATTTATATTAACCAACACAATAAAAGTGAAGTTAGCTGCAATGTAATATTGTTCAGAATACGATTTTTAACCGCGCTGTTAAATTTGATTTAACATCGCGATGTTAGTAACATCGATGTTAAGTTTACAGCTGTTACGAAGATTTGTACAGAAAAGCATTCATAGACGAGTTTATCTTCGGAATTCGAACTGTCCAGGGCTGCGATTTTCGAGCTTGTGCGATGCGCTGTCGCATGCTCTTTTGCACGTAATTGAAAGAATTTGTTTTTTGGAATCCCCGTGACCGACACAATCTATCGTGTGCGATATGACATCGGTTGATCTGAAGTAGCCGATGTTTTCTGTCGTGTACGACGGTAATTTTGTATGTTATTAGTCATTTCAGTATTGGTTTATTTATTTGTTATTTATGTATTACATTTAATACATGCCATCATGAATTTTAATAATCAAATCAATTTAAATGGAGTAGATGTATTAGAAGATAAAATAACAATGTTCTATTAAATTCTATACTCAAATAATATATATAATTTGTATCATAACTACCTTCCTCCATTGTTTCCAACTTTTTTGCGATCGAGGAATTCCGTTTAATATGGTAGTTATTTCTACCCAATGTTTTTCTCCCTCTTTAAATGAAAAATCTTTTGAAAATTTTCCACTTTGTAATTGTGGGTGCCGCTTAACATACTCAATTAATATTTTTTTTGTTTCTCTGTCATTCCTGCCACTTTTCCTGACATTTTTTTAATAATAATGCCCAAGACTGAAGACAATCCACCTCTTAAAACAACCGCTATGTTATTTAATTTCCAAACAAATAAAATTAGAGGTCATATTTTTGACATCTACTGTGTTGCCACGTTCAAAACTTTAAAATAGGAAAAAACAATCGGTCGGAAGTCGAAAATACAACATTTATAATTCATTCGATGCGACCGTCGCATGCGGTTAGTCGATTGATTTTGAAAATCGCAGCCCAGGGTGGTGTCTTTGAAACAGATGAAGTTCATGACTCTAAGAGTCATATCGAATCCAGAGCGATGTAGCCTCTCATACAGTGGTACATTCTTTCTGGTGTGAAAGAGGACGCTTTTGGAAAAGACTGCAGAGTAGAAAGTGTTTTCTCTTTGGGTTGATATTCTTGTAGCATAGCACAAAGAGAGTTGAGTGCGGCGAAGATGTAAGGGCGGTTCATTGGCCATTGTTTGGAGACTGGATATTGGGCTTGTTCTAAAAGCACCCAATGCTATTCTGAGGGATGTACTTTGTATTATACAATATTGTTTTCTGTATTATATATGTATACAGGGTTAGTACAACGTATGGAATACCCCAAGCATCTCCTCAACGATTTAATATTTTGAAATGAAATTGCTGATCCCCTTCTAAGAAGATAGAAGGATTTAAAATTGGCTATCAACTTTAATGTACCATGTCGGTTAAACCGGAAATTCATAATTATCTACTTTGTTAATGATGTAATAACCGGATTAAATACTTAAACACTTTAATTACCTTGAAGGGCCTAAACTCCTTTTTCAGCTTTAGCCGAGCGTTACCTAAAGGCTGAAAGATACCTACGTAAAATTCTGCCTCCTGCCTTCGCAGTATTTGTTGGTGGAAGGTCTTATGTATCAGCAGTTAAAGGAGAGGAATTGGTACGCAGTAGGGCTCTGTAAGGGTGAAAGTCTAAAGTATTAAAACCAAACTTTGAGGAGTGTCCAGCTGATTTATTGTTATACTATTTTGATGTAAATTTTTACAACTATATTTCGAATTAAACTATTGAATTACAATGGCGCATTTTTAGCGTGTCAGAGGACAATGAAATTAGTTGGCTCCTCAAAAAAAATTGTTTTTCTACAAAGCAACTAACAACAAAATAAATATATTGTCTATGGTCTGAGGGACCCTAACTTTAAATTGCAACTAAATATAAAACAAACTAAACTATCGAATTCAACAAAGTTACCAAAGCTCTTTACGAGCCTTTACAATAAAACATTAATCGATAAAAGGTAAAATAAGTGCTACCAGAACACAATTACCCCAGACATATAATTCATGTATTATTCGTTTGAACTTCGTGCGGACTGACTTATTTTAACAGCTATTTAAGTCGACATTTTAAAGCTCAGGGCCGGATTTATACCGACTATTCTGTTCAATTATTTTACTGAAAGGCAACATGAAAGCAAAGATGTTTTTTTTCGTAAATTCAATAAAAGACTACTATTTTTTAAATTCTTTAATTGAAAGGTTTCAACTCACTTATTAATTTATTGATTAGCATAATTATTATAATACAAATTAAAGGTATAAATCATGATGATAATTTCATTCAAGTATCGCAATATCAGTATCAATCACATCGTTATCACTACTGTCTACATTTATAATCAATTTATTTACATCAGAAAATGCCTGTAAGTACGGTATCCGCCAAAATAAACAGTACCGAAACAGAGACACCCGTATGCATAGTCGATCTCTGGCGAAGCGCCGAAGATTCGCCGATCGCCGAGACAGAATTGCAATGCATAGTCAGCCGCTGTCTGTTTTGGTCATGCGCTGTTTAACCAAATTTGGCGACTTGCCGGAGAATCGTTGGAGATGGTCATTATTATCTACGTCGAGTCTCCGAGGGTAGTTCGGTGTTTATTTAAAGTGCATTTTGTCCCAGAGCCGTTTTAGCTGGACCATAGTTCTCTAAAAAATTTAGATGATTTATTCTGAGCATATTTATGATTTACGTGAATATAGTAATCTACTCCAAATAATATGTAAAGCCATGTAATTACAATATTATAAAGGAAAATATTCTCTTTCTGCAATGTTCAAGTTCAGCTGGTAATAAAGCCATTATCTACAATTCATTACTTTTCTGAACAAGTTTTCATTGTTTTGTTTCCATTTAATTTTTTTTTATTGATTTCTAAAACTATCCCTTTTAGGAAGCATACATTTCAAGAACCATTAAAGTACAGGTCTCTGTGGTACCTGAAGACAAAATATCCTTGTTTTAAACAAGTGTTATTACTTTGTTTTCATGCACTAGGTAATAATAATAATTACTAAAATTATACCTTTTAGAAAGTATGGATATTAATACACTTAAAAATTAGATACCTGAATATTATCTTTGGGTACCTGTCTTACTTGAAGGCAAAATTTCGGTATTTTTATATTTACATTTAGTTTTTGGAACAATAAAGTCTGTTTCAGAAATAAATATGTAGAGCAATAACATCTTATTAGGTATGCAAAAGACCAAAGGATTACAGGGTGGCCCATCAATAATTTATCTCATTTCCATGATTTGATCACAGGTTTGATCAAGTCACCTGTACTTGAGTCATTTTTGGTGACTCACCCTGTAGTCGTTTCGTCTTTTGCATGAGGAAAATGAGGTTTTATTGCTCTACACATTTCTGATACTGACTGCAGTTTGATCAATTTTTTTTATTACTAAAAAATTATATTTTATTTATGTTTATGATGGCAAATTGAAGTAGAACCATTGTTTATATCTAAGGTGTATACATCTAATTAAACGTTTAGGGCCTTTTCCAAATTCCAATTTAAAAGCTAGTTTTAGAACTACTAAAGTTTATCTTAAATATAACATTAACTCTATTGTTTGAAAACGTACGCATCTGTTCTTTTGTTTTCGATTATAGGATGTTTGCCAAGGATTTCCACAAAAATATCCTTCCCATGCCCTGAATATTTTACAGCCATTTTCCCAAAACACAACACAAATTAACAAATCGTCACTAATAAAACAAAGCACAACAAAACACGACTAGTACCTAAAAGGTAATAACCTTCAAACCTTTTAAATTTTAAAAATTACAAAACCAATAAAACTTCATAAACAAGCCCTTCGCGCACACTCAATATCTAGGCTGTTCGACGGCGTACCGCTGGCGAAGAGACGCGAGGGAGATTGATTATGCATCGTAAAATTTGAAGTCGTCTCTCCGCCGGCGAATCTCCAGACTCCACGCCGTAATTTTGCCGGCGATTCGCCAGAGATCGACTATGCATACGGGTGGAGAGTGCTGTGGAGTGTTTATGTAATATGGATTTGTCATATTTGACTTAATTGTCATTATTTGATATATTAATAGTACGCTGCAGTTAAATTTGATTTAAAAATGGTTCTAACAACGGAAGAAAAAGTGTTTTTGGTAGAGCATTATTTTCGTTCATACGGAAAAGGTCGTAATGATGGTCCAAGCTTAGAACAGGTGTCAATAAAATATCAACAAAAATTTAATAAAGCAGCTCCTAGTAAAAGTGTGATGTTAGCTGTTGTTGAAAAATTTCGTCGCACTGGTAGTGTATTGTGTCAACGTAAAGGTTCTTCAGGTCGTCGAAAAACAGTATGCACTAACGAAAATGAAGGACGTGTTTTTAACCAAATTGTACAATCACCTCAAAGAAGTCTTGTAAGAACTGCATGTAAACTCAACATTAGTGAAACGTCTTTACGTCGCATGTTCAAATCAATTGGTGGTTATCCATACCGTATTCAAGTTGGACAACGACTAAATGCTGCGGACAAATGTGCAAGAGAAATTTACTGTGGTCGCATGTTGAGTTTAATTTACGAAGATCCCGAATTTTTGAATAACATGTGGTTTTCAGACGAGAGTCACGTTCATCTTAGCGGCTATATTAATCGACAAACAACCAGATTCCTTGGATTTGAACGTCCTGATGTCATTGTAGAGAAACCCCTTGGATTTGAACGCCCTGATGTCATTGTAGAGAAACCACTCCACAGTCTTCGAGTTACCGTTTGATGCGCGGTATCTGGTAATGGAATGATTGGTCCTTATTTCGTTGAAGATGGTAATCAGAATCCACTTACTGTCAACCAAGAACGTTATAGAGATAAAATTATTATACCTTTTGTGAGAGATCTAAATAAATTTTGCCGTGCACGAAATCTACAGTTTCGCACACAATGGTTTCAACAAGATGGTGCAACGAGCCATATAGCTGTGCGCACCTTAGACTTACTCCATCAGCATTTCGATAATAAAATAATTTCTCGGAGAACAGACTTCGAATATCCTCATTCACCTGATCTGACGCCACCTGACGCATACATTTGGGGCAAAATGAAGGAAAAAATATTTCATTCGAAAAATCCGCCGGCGAATATTGCCGAACTACAGGAAAGAATACAAAATATTTTTCGGCAGTTCCATCAACCACTTTTTAGAAATATGTTTATTGACTTACAAAATCGATATGAAGCTTTTTTGCGTCGAAATAGTGAACATTTTGAACACTTACATTACAGAAATTAAAAATTAATTTTTATTTTTATTTTCGGTACTGTATATTTTGGCGGATACTGTATTTTACCTCTACTTGTTTAACATGTTCAATGCAACTTGTCCAGTGTTGATTGTCTATTGCGGCGACTTCACTTTCTATCAACTTTATCACAGATGCACTTAGTTTTGGAGATTGGTTTTTGCTGGCAATGTTCCTTTTCAACTGACCCCAAATAGCTCTATAGGATTTAGGACGCAGTAATAGGAAGGTAGCCTTAGTCTTCATGACCTGCTTGTTTTGCCAAAGAATCATTCACATACTCTTTTTTGGACATTTTGGTGCGTAATTGTTTTTTTGTGTAGTACTCTTCATAGTAAAAATCATTCTGTTCCAACAAAAATTTCAGCTCATCTTTCGTAGAACTTGATGTGGGTACTCTTACCCTCACCCTTAAATGATAGGGCGCGTTATCCATATCAATAACGCTATTTTTCTTTAGTTTGGAAAGTAAGGTTTCAGGAAACCATTTTTCAAAAAGAGGGCTATCCATATCTTGATGGTAATCCAGTAAACAATTTTTTATGTTTTTAGAGTAGAGAAGGAGCGCTCCTCCAACCCAACTGTCAGAACTGCCACAATGTATAATGCTAATTCTTTTTTCCTTTGTTTGAAAGAACGTCTACACTGCCCATCCTTTCTTCACCGTTGCATGTGTGGCGTACCAGGTTTCATCCAGATAATAAATTGGTCTGCCGCATTCTCTACCTATATTTTGTGAGGGTTTGTAAATATTCGTTTCTCCTTACAACCAGTCTCTTGCTCTCCGTAATAGACTGACGTTTATCAATATAAATGAATATATATCCGTTGTACTTCAAAAATCGTCACAAAGTTGTTCTCACACAATCTATCACTTCTTTCCTTTTCAATTCGATTTGAATGCTAATAATAACTAATAAATAAAATAACAAAACTAAATAACAAAAATTCCATGAAAATATTAAACCCAAACCTGTAAAGGTCAAAACCAGGTAATACAATACAATGGAAGTGATAACCAGACCGTCGTTAATCCCCAATAAAAATAAGATAGTCAGTTCACAGGATCTTGAAATGAATAATAAAACAAAAATGCTTTTGGGATACTCTTATTTCTCCAAGTAAAACCAACGTATACTCCCGCCAGAAAGAAAATACTGATCGCCTAAAAATCCAGCAACTCACAAAGTCCTACAATAGGGTTACCAATGACTTGAAAGTACCTTTGCTGACTTCTGTCGTCGGCACTCACGCACGTGTATAGATTTACCCTAAATTAATAGGAAGTAAATCATTTAGAGCTGCACTTGAGAATAAACAACAATATTCACTACTCAGACACCACTCAATCAGGAAATTTTCTATTACAGAAGCTAATTTCGAACTGACTCTTTCGATTTTATGAAATTGATTGTAGTAACCTTTACTTTATGGAAGTCCATCTTACTAAGAACAATAAACAACTAAACGGTTGAACTAAACTTCCACTACCTATTTATTCGCAAAATACAATTTTAAATGCAATGACAGCTGTTTCGCTAAAAACTAGCATCGTCAGATTGACAGCTGTCATTGCATTTAAAAACGTATTTTACGAATAAATAGTTTAGTTTAACCGTTTAGTTGTGTATTGTTCTTCTTTCGATTTTCTTTTTTCCAAACTTTTCGTTCCTAATTCCTTGGTCCCAACGGATTTGAATTGGTGGCCGACTTAGTGCTATTATTCAACGGCCGACCCGGGGTCGGCCGTTGGGTTTTTGGGATGGTTCCATCTTCTCGATTTCCTTTGCTTTTAGAAAGACACGAGTTCGTCGTTAATAAAATAAATGGCATAAGAAAAGTGACATAATTTATAAAATTAACGGAAATTATCAAATCGACAATTTACAATGTTTTAAAACGTATTAGAAGTGAAGTTGGTACAGAATATACCCAGGTTTCTGGAATCCGCATAAGATACTTGATTTAAAAGCTCTACTGCATTTGGGTCGCAAAAATCCTCGATTGAAATTTGGAAAGTTAATAAAGGATTTTTTCAAAAACACGTAGTGGATATAGAGCAAGAAACAGAGGAAGATGTCAGAGGTTACCGGCGAGGAAATCTGCCACTAAAATAATTAAAATCCAGGAAAAATGTGCAATAAGTTGGATCGTGGTTTATTGCATTCACTTCGTTAGCTCTTTAGGAAAAAATGTGTCCAGCGTTTCCTGGTTTTTGATGATTTTAGTGCCAAATTTCCTCGCCTAACAATAGTATACCATAAGAATCTCAAAAGTAGAGTAAAGTACCCTAATATCGGATACTTTTTTTTGAACCTTAATATTAATTTGAATACATCAATAAAGCTACGACGTTTTGAAAATAAAACAAATAATAGGCAATAGAGAATCATATATTAAACCAAAATCAATCATTGCCACATGTTAAAAAATAAAATTTAAGTTTTTCGAAAAATGGTAAGTTTACGTTGACAAAAAATAATGTTCCGAATACCGGATAGGGTATCCGATATTAGGATAACGATATAAAACTAGCCATCGAGGCAGAAATTACAAATATATGTGTCTTTGTCTATATTGGCACAGTCGGCATGAGCCCACCTGATACATTTTGAGCACTGAATCCATTATTCACCCGAGGTATCTTCAGAGAAGAGTCCAGAACAAAACATACATTCTGCTTTCTCTTCCCCAATGTCACAGTCCATGTCAGAATCATCATTCATCTTCTTAAGATGAACTAAAAGATTCCTGGTTCTTAACACTCTTCTTCCTAACATTGGTTGTCATTGCCTTCTTAGCAATAGATTTTCCTTTCTTTTTATTTGTTTTTTTTAGGAGGATTACATTTGTCTGTTTTCAATTTCGGAATTCTCTTTATCTATGTAGCTTTAGCTATGTAGGGATTATATAGATAGATAAGAAATATTCTGTTCTAATATCGGATATCTGATATTAAGACAATTTGACCATCCGATATGAGGCAAGGTCAAGGTTATGGCACAAAAAAAACTATAATAATTCATTGTCCGCATGCACTGAATTGAAGTAGATATATTATAGACTAACTTAAACTACAGAGACAAATTTAAAATCTTACCTAAATGTCTAAAAATTACGTTTTCAACTAGCACATGTAAAAACTCGGAATGTGACAGTTCGGTATAAGTCATACTAGAGCCATACAGTGTGTAAAAGCCAAATGGAATAAATTCATTATTTCGGTTACTGTACATACTTATAAAAAATCCCGAAACACGTCAAATTTAAATTATAACTTGACATTCTTTAACGTGAAAATGCAACCCCTACCTTCAACCCTCTTAGAATGACAGGTACAACCCCCAATTTTTTAAATGGGAAGTATAAGCTTGTGATATATCATTTGAAAGGTCTCTTCATTCTCTATTCAAAAATGTTATTGTTTTTTAAGATTTAATGCAAAAATTAACATAAAAAAAATTAATATGATGTTGTTACCGAAATTCGCTACAATACAATCAAAAACTAAAATGTAATGCAAAACGTAATAAAATGTAGAACACGAAAAAGAACTATGAATGTTAATGAAGTAGATGTTCAAAATGTTCTCCGCGAACGTCTTGGCAACATCCTAATCTCAAATAAAACTGTCTTCTAACATTATTTAACATATCAGGCGTGATCGACCTAATCGCAAACGTTATTCGTTCTTTTAAGTCATTTAAATCAGAAGGTTTAGTTTTGTACACATGGCTCTTCACATATCCCCATAAAAAGAAATCTAATAATGTAAGATCAGGTGATCGCGCTGGCCATTCAATCGATCCTCGCCTCCCTATCCACCGATTTGGAAATATTGTATCGAGGTACTGCCGGACATTAAATTGATAATGTGATGGTGTTCCATCCTGCTGAAAACATATCGTATTCGCTGGAACTTGAGGGTTACCTGGATCAGGATATAAATTTGCCAACGTTGGAATGACATCATTTTGAAGTAGTGCCAAATAATTGTTGCCATTAAGGTTGCCCTCAATAAAAAAGGGACCAATGATATTGTTCCCTACAATCCCTGCCCAAACATTAACCTTTTGAGGGTATTGAGTGTGTTTTTCTCTCATCCAGTGGCATACCAGGTAGGGAAGACTGGGAAAAAGGTGTACCCGTAGAGGCGGAGTCAACCTGGTACACGGACGGTTCAAAGACGCCGTATGGCGTGGAAGCCGGCGTAGTCGGAAGGAAACAAGGGATAACATTCCCAGTAAGTCTATCCCAAAATGCCACGATTTTTCAAGCAGAAATCACGGCAATTCACTACTGTGTAGAAGAAATTAAAAGGCTGGATAGGACGTACCGTTCAATAGCCATCTTCACAGACAGTCAGGCGGTGCTAAGGGCACTAGATTCTGTAGAGGTCAATTGTAGGCTAGTATGGGACTGTGTGCATGCTCTGAATACTCTGCGGGATCGTAGCAAGGTTACGGTAGTTTGGGTACCAGGGCATAGGGGTCTAAAAGGCAATGAAAAGGCAGATGAAATGGCTAAACTAGGCTCATCAATGCCTTTTATTGGACCGGAACCTTTCTGCGGCATTGCAAAAAATATAATAAAGACGGCCATGAACACATGGGTGGCACAAAAATCACGGGAATGGTGGTGGAATTCACCAGGACAAAAGCAAGCGAAACAGTTCATAATGGAACATTCGCAAAAGTTTACGTCAGACTTATTGAGTAAAGACAGGAAAACGGTCAAAACTGTAGTAAGTCTATTGACGGGGCACTGTAAGCTAAACAGGCATCTTAAGCTGATGGGGTTGACAGAGACGGATCTGTGCAGATTCTGTCACCTAGAAGAGGAAACACCAGAGCACATCTTATGTCAGTGCGACGGACTGGTAAATATGCGGTTCCTGACTTTAGGAGAAGAATATCCATTGGCAAGGGACTACATGAAGGTTACAGTCTCAAAGCTTATAGACTTCGTTAAGAGAGTCGGACTGGGGGATGTAATCTAGTTTTTCGAGGACCACAATAGATCTGAAAAGGTCGCAGTGGAATAGGCTTCTGGCCACCTCTTAAACATCTATCTATCTATCTATCTCTCATCCAGTGAGGATTTTCCGTGGACCAGTAGCGGCTATTTTGCCGATTAGCATGACCGTTAAGTAAAAAAGTACACTCATCAGAAAACATAACGTCTTCTAATTGGATAATATTGTTATCCAACATGTCCATCATTTGCTCAAAAAAAAAGTTCTCCTATCAAAATCGTCTTCCATGAGCTCCTGAGTAGGTATCATCTTATACGGATGCAATTTATTTTCTTTTAATATGTTTGCTATCGATGTATGGCTAGCATTGAATGTAGTGGATGCCTGTCTACTCGATGCATGTGGGTTTTCCTGAAACTCAAGCAACACATCTAATTTGAGTTCATTACTCAGTGTATTGGCAGCTGCTTTTTTTATCTGCCTTACATGACCAAACTCGCGAAACTGTTTTTCTATTTTACCTATTGTTCCTTGGGATATAGGCGGTAAATTAGGAAATTTCTCATGAAATAGGCGAGTTACATCCTGTTGTGTTCGGATGTTATCTCCGTAACCAATCATTTGTAAAACTGTTATTTTATGCAATTCCGTTAATCCAACCATTTTTCAGAATTAAATTGAACAAACTTTATACTTAAATTACAACAGTGACAACTTAAATAAAACAATTTACTACTGCTTGTTAAAATAGCGTTGCCACGGAAATTCTTTAAAGTTTTTTAATGGTTACCATCTAAAAACCACATTACTATGGTTTTTGTTCACTTTCTCATTATCAAGACCTAAACGGGAAATAAGTTTTAAGTATATTATAATATGTTTCGAGTATATTTTAGCGAATTTCGGTAACAACATGATTTTAATTTTTTTTATGTTAATTTTTGTATCAAATTTAAAAACAATAACATTTTTGAATAGAAAATGAAGAGACCTTTCAAATGATATATCACAAGCCTATACTTCCCATTTAAAAAATTGGGGGTTGTACCTGTCATTCTAAGGGGGTTGAAGGTAGGGGTTGCATTTTCACGTTAAAGAATGTCAAGTTATAATTTAAATTTGACGTTATTCGAAATTTTTTATAAATATGTACAGTAACCGAAATAATGAATTTATTCCATTTGGCTTTTACTGTAGACGGGTTTCTTCGTAATCAGATTACAGATTTCTTCAAAACAGAACTATCCGATATTAGGCAACTATCTGATATTAGGGCACTTTACTCATTAAAAAAAATGTAAAAATGAAAATATATTACACACAACATGATAATTCATTTGATAACATACATAATACCCTATAAAGTATTATTTTTGTCTTTATTTTAGAGAACATCATATGATGTCCACATTATGGGCGAGTTTCGCAATATATGTGAAAGAGTCCTGCAGATATTGCAGATTAAAGGAATGCGGGGCATTCTGCCAAATCTGAAAGCGCCAAGTGGTCTGTTCCTTACTACTCTTACAATACGATTCTATGCGTTTTTAAGCTTAAAATAATATATATACAATTTAAAAAAAAGTATAGTATATTTAAAATACTTTTAAAAACCTTGCTGATCTTTTTCTATTTCTATATTTTATATAATGTAAATAAAACAAATTTAATAACTGGTGATTTTCAACTAGATTTGTAATTCGGTTGTTAATAACTCCTTGTTCATGTACGTCAACGAAAGTAGCCTGACATGGCTAGGGCGAGTTTTCGTTGAAACTGTAAATTGTTACCGCCCACATCACGAGGTCTGTTCCAACATTACAAATATTAAACAATTAAACGAATGGATACAATATACGGTTGGAACAGATCTACGATTATCAATGCACGCCTATTTTATACACTAAAATACGAACCCTTAATGAGAAAATTTAGTTTTAAACAACAATAAGTTTAAATCAATAGCTTGACTGAGGTATTGTAATATTAATTTCATTTATCCTGCCAATTAGTGAAAGTTAAAAGTTATTTAACAGATAAAAATGGAAAGTGTGTCTGTAGTGACAAGTGAATGAGAGAAGAAAAAGTCATCGCAAAGTAAGATAATCATTAAAGAATCACAATAAAAAATTCAACTAGAATGAAAATCACTATGCACTACACACAATAGTAATAATGGTAACAGAATAATTAGGGCCAACAAGTACCTACTACGATAATTTAAAAACAGCATTAAAATATTGTATTTCATTTCATTTAAATATAGCCTATTCTTCCTAATTTTCTTCTTTATTTCTTCTTATTCTCCTCCATTTCCGCATTGCACCGGTTTGTTTTGTCTTTCTTTTTGTGTTTTGTTCCTTATTTGTGGGTATTTTTTCTCTGGAACTAATTTCGGCTGTGTCCCAGTTTATCGTATCTCTTTTTGTGGTTTTTCCAGGCTTTTCCCGGATATTCTAGGTTTTTCCCCTGCTTTATTTGTCTATTTTCTTGTAAGTTGTATATTTGCTCTGTGATGTATTAGTTTATATTTGGCCCTCCATCCTATTTGTCCCACTGTTTCTTTTCCTATTCTCCTTGTTAGTGGGTTTCTGTTCACTGTTTTCTTGTAGAAGTGCTCTGTTTTGTTTTTGTCGTGTATTCGTACTTTTCTCTTATTTCTGCATTCGTTGTGTATCTTTCTGCTCCTTCTATTATTCTGTATATTTTTGTTTTCGTCCTTGTCGTCCCAGTGATAGGTGCTCCATACAACATTACGTTGTATACGTTGTAAATTTGTTGCTTTAGCCTCTTCTTTAGATTTCTTAGCTACTTCTACTTTTCTTTTAGTGTTTTTCACGTGTTCGTTGAAATTTAGTTTTCTGTCCAATGTTATTCCTAGGTATTTGAATGTATCTGTTTGTTCTATTTCTTGTCCATTGAACGTTATCTTGTGGTTTTCTAGTGCCTTCTTTTGGTTGAATATTATAAATTGTGTTTTTGCTTCGTTTGATTTTATTTTCCATTTTCTCAGGTACGTTGTAACTTTCTGCAGGTGCCTGTTTATCTTATTTGTCACGTTTTTTGCTTTTTTATCTGTGGTGTATATTCCAGTGTCGTCTGCATACAGTGCCATTTTTGTTCCCTCGTCTTTTGGTCACTGATGAATATGTTGAATAGTGTAGGAGCCAGTACACTTCCTTGGGGCATTCTTTCTGGTATTTCTTTTTTACTTGAGATCTTATCCTCTTATTCACCTGGAAAGTTCTGTTTATTATTTTTGTTAGGTATGGGGGTACTTGCATTTCTTTCATTTTGTGTATTAAGCCTATCCTCCATACTGTGTCGTAGGCTTTTTCTATGTCCAGTATTATCATGCCACTTTGCAGCTGAAACTACTCTCACTAGCTGCATCTCTGCGTTTTTTTTCTTCTGAATCAATTGTTCTTGTTGTATTTTATTGTTCCTTCCTATTAATTTTGTTACTCTTTTGTTTATTATTTTCTTTAGTATCTTTCCTAGCGTACATGTTAGTGAAATCGGCCTGGAGGCATTTTTCTATTGTTTGGGGAAGTATTGTTTTCTTAAAATGTTTGTAGTCTCTTTGTAATATTTGAACTATTTTTTTACAGTGTAGGACGAAATCGTGGGTGCTTCGACAAACTTATTAACCCCTATTGATTATCGATAACGCAGCTGATCCTGTCCACAATCTTTTAGGTTCATTCAATTCAATAGTTTAAATTTATCAGGCTACTTTCGTTAACAATAATACCTGTAATATGAATCAAGAATAAATAAAATAAACATTTTTAAATTATACTATATATTATATTATGGTTATTTATTTACTCTTTCTGTACAAAAAGTATAACCCTACATTTATGTAATATTTCTTTAGCTGATTAAATAACAGCAAAATACCAATACTGCATACTTATTTAAAAAAGTAAACATACACTGCAATTCAAATTATGGAATAAATCCATTTTTAGCGTTATTATGTACTATTAAACCTTAAACAGATCGATTTCTATTCCTAGTTTGGCAGTTTATGGCATGAAAATATTACCCTACTTGCTTCTGAATTATAAGCACCCTCTAAAAGAAAAAGCACACCTGAGAACCCTATTTTTATTTGCATAAGCAGCATTTTTTTTTAATTTAGTACAATTAAAAATATTGTTTCAATACTTCAAAAGTATATTGCAGATTTACAAAAATAAGATAACAGAAGAAATTAAAAACATAACTCTTGAGATTGTGGGAAATAATTCACAAGAATTTTAATTGTTTATTTTAAAAAAGTTGATAGTTTGAAACTTTTAATTTAATTGACAAAAAATGGCTGTATTTAAGTCGGATTCTTGACGATAGTTTTACGTGACAACTTTAAAGAATCATTGATAAAAAATTGCGTACATTATTATCATTATTTTGTATACCTAATTTTATTTCAGCAGTTTATAAATTGAGTCAGTTATTGTTTGATGCAGTCATGATTAGTTACATAATATGATACCAGAAACCGACGAACTTTGTACGAGGGGCGATTTTCTTTTAACCTCCTATAATAAATAAAAGGCAAGTTCATCTAAAACAATAATTTTGTTATCAAAAGATTACGGTCTTTTTCGAGATTTAGGCATTTGTCATATATATGTGGATAAGCTGTGCAATATCCAGCAAATAAACAGTCAAAGAAATAAGTTGTCCCAGCAAATATCCAGACAAAAACTAAGTTGTCCCAGAAAAAATATCCAGCCAAAGAGCTTGTCCCAACAAATTCCAGCCAAAAAACTAAGTTGTTCAAGCAAATATTCAGCCAAATAGAACAGTTGTCCCAGTTTTGCAATACCCTCTTTAAAGCAAGTTGCCGCCAATGAATTCAAGTAGCCCTTGACGTTGGCATGAAGGTCGGCATTGGCGTGAAAGCGCTTCCCAAAAAGCCATGTCTTCAGTTGAGGAAAAACATTAATCTGGACTGTCTGTGGACGGGCATTGCCATGGATCAGAACAATACCAGCGGTCAGCTTTTCTCTTGGTTTATTTTGAATGGCTCTAGGCAAGCGTCGTAATGTTTCAAAATAAACTGCTGCAGTGATTGTAGTTCCGGGCTCCATAAATTCCAGAATCAACACACCTTTAATGATGCCAAAACTCCCTAGCCATGGTCTTCCTGTTGCTGAAGGGTTTTTTGAATTCCTTTGGTTTTTGGTGTCATATTGAATCCCCATTCACGATTGATTTCAAAAGATTGTCTTCTTGATAACGCTCAAGGAACACCAAAGCTGACGCCATGCGTCGATGTTTGTGACCGTCCATCGACATTTTTAGGTCCTAACTTGCAGAAAGTTTTTTGTAGCCTAATCGTTCAGAAACAATAGCGTACAAAACAGATCTTGAAACTTCTGAAAATTCCGTAGATAAAGCAGTAATGGCGTACATCATTACGTTCATATTTAAACTTTCGACACAATTCACGCACAACACCATCACTGATGAAGTTTTCCCCATATACTCGACTCATTCTCCAATGGATTTCTGTAGCACCATGGCCTTCAGCAACAGACTATTCGAATTCCAAACTGTGACGATATGTGAGAAGAGAGATATATGTACACAAGCCGGCTCTTGGGCTCATCGTGCTTCTCTATCTCTTTCGACTTCCCTCTTCACGCACAGGCTTAAACACAACGTGACACTTTTATCTTTTTATCATGTCAAAATACGTTAAAAATATACCAAGTAATTGTTACAACCTTTCGAACATTCAATTTTCTCAGTTATAATAGGACAGAGTTTATTATTGCAATCCCTTAGGTGTCACAAGAGCTCTTTTTCATTTAAAATTTTCATATAATTTAGAAATTAGGGGGGTTTATTTTTTCATTTTTTAATTAAGACTAAAAATCGATCATCTGATTAATATTTTTTTAAACAGGGCATAAAAATGAACGTTTTAAGAGAATTGACCGCAATGTAAGGCAAAAATAAGCATTAAATAGTAATTATGCGCCAAGGTAGAATAGTGAGTTATTATTGTCGAGGTCTATTAAAGACCGAGAAGCGAAGCATTAATATACTTTTCCACCGTGGCTCACATAGTAATTTTTGCACTGCTAGTACTCTATTTTTTTAAATATTAGTTTTTAAAACTAATAAAAATTTTGGACGGGTCACCAGTCACTCTCGATTTACATGACATTACAATGACAAGCAGTCAATAACATATCCAATAATGTTTGTTTTAATTCGATAAGAAGTATTGTGTAAAAATCGCTTTGAAAATGCATTGATAAATCAATTGATTTTTGAATAGGTACGTGGATATATAAGTGACATAAAAATCCGAACACCCAGTTTAAATGATTTTATTTTAATAAAATTTGGTGAATTTATTTATTTTACTGAAATAAACAATTGATTTTCAGCCTTATCAGTTGAAGATTTCGGTTTTTATACTGCTTTTTTTGAAATCCACTAACAATCCAAAAATGAATATTGTAGCCGTATAGTATATACAAAAAGTACGAGGAGTAATAAACCCTAATCAAGTATGCAAAACCTTTACAGGGAGCACCATGAAATTTTTGATATATCTCTTACTTTAAATTACATTTCTTCAGTAACATGCTCGATACAGTTTATCCAATTTTCCTTACTAACATGACTTACAGCACTCTCAAACAATTTCACAACATCGTTTATTTTAAAAGTAGTATTTTTTTTCCAACTTTCCCCTTTACCTGAGCCCATATTAATTTTATGGGATTCACAATGATAAGGGGGAAGTCGAAGAACTGATATACCACGAGAAGAAGCCATTTCTTCTACAATGTAGGTTTTGTATTTATTCTTGTTCATTTTTGCAATTCAGTAAAGTTCTTTCCTTAGTGGATCTTTTGGAAACTTAATATTTTTCGAAATAAGCCACTCCAAAAGCTCTGCTTTACGCCAACGACTTGTGGGCAATGCTTCTCGTAACCGTAAATGGTAACTTGCGTTGTCCATAACAATAACAGCCCCTTTTGGAATCAGATCCAACATTTGAACAAACCATTCCTCGAAGACATCCCCATTCATATCTTCGTGATAGTCCCCCGTGCGTTTTGAAATAAAAGTTAATAATCCACCATCAACAAAACCTTCAGAACTTCCAGATGATGGCTGCAAACCTAACGACAAACCTTCCACGAATGCCTGCCTTCCGCTTTTAATGTTTTCATCTTGCCAAGATTTGGAAACTGTATATCCAGCATTTATCCATGTTTCGTCTAAGTAGAAGATTTTCATATTTTGTTCTCTGGCATGTCGAATGCTTCTTAAATAGTCTCTTTCGAAAAAAACTATTTCTGGTTTATCTATCAAGAGAGATTTTCTATTATGTTTTGTATATCTGAAACCCACATCTTTCAAAAGTTTGCATAATGTTATTCTGGAGAATTTTGTATAGTCCGTATCTTCTTGCACTGATGTCATAATTTTGTCAAGTGTTGGAATTTCCTTTCGTAAGTAAAATCCATGGACTTTACGCCTTAGTCTTTGTTTTAATGACTCATCGATCTCAATTGGTTTTCGGCCTGAAGGAGTTTTAGGGGGTTGAAGAGTTCCATTCTTGCTTTCTTTTAGTAATCTATAAATTGTTGATTTAGCAACACACAACATAGCAGCCGTTAATTCCACAATATCATCAACACTTGCACTTGGATCCTTGTTTTTCAATTATATATAACAATTCAATATCAGAGTTTTTTATTTAAAGATGATGGACCTGTTTTTGGTCGTTTAGATGGTCCTTGGCTTATCGACATTGTTTGGTACTTGCACAATTAACATTCAACAAATGTTTTAAATATATTCCAACTGTTTACAATATTATGAAAACCATACAACTTCATACAACTTTACTCAAAGAACTAATACTAAGTACTGATTTAATGTACCTACTTTCTTTTAAAATAATATTCCCGATAATGTTTCTAAGAAAACTGGGTTGTTTGAAAAATCCCTCTCAATAATCGAATAATCTGTAAATAGGTGTAATCGTATTAAGCCGATTACAGTAGGCCACTTGCCATTTAAAATTTCTGAGAAAAATTCCCCAAACACTACATATAGGAGTAATACAAATAAAAAATATTCATTTTGCTTCTTTTAATTTAATAAAAATTATAACGATATCTTACTATCGTGACTTTAATTAATTTTTTTTAAATATATTTCATTGTAATTTATTTGTGACAATATTCAAAGTTTGAATTAATCTTCTCACAAAAAGAACAAAAATATATAAAATATATATTGTTACAGATTGGTTTGCTTTCTATTATGAATAAACTGTGTTGCCTTTCTTTATGAAACTTACTAAAATTTATGTACCTCTATCACTTTTTTTTATTAAAATTAGTACATCTCGTTACCTCTAACCTAAATCGTATATTCTTTAGCATAGCGGCAACTGATTCGTTCAATACAAAATGTACCTTACGGTATACCCTCTTAAAATATATTTTGGTACGTCTATGAAATCTACTTAAATGAATGATTTATTACTTCTTGTCCTTTCTATATAGACTATAGTAAAGATCCAAATTTTGTGGATTTTGGTTCTTGACATTCTTTACGATTGATTACGATGCCTAGAGCATGGAGACCTGTACGATTTCGTCAACTTAGTGAGTTTGATGGAAGGTCGTATAGTGGGACTTCGGGAAGCTGGATTTTCTTTTCGGGAAATTGCAGTTAGAGTGCAAGGAAGTGTAGACACCGTGATTAGGTGTTGTCAGGTATGGCTTCGAGAAGACCGTACGAAGGCATGCATGATAGTCGAGTGAGGTTTAGAAGACGACGTGGTGAAAGGCTTGTTCATCAAACTGTTGGAGTTATGGTTTGGGGTGCTATAGCTTATGGTTGGAGATCATATTTAATCTTCATCAGAGGTAACAAGAATGCGCAGCATTATATCTAAGAAGTTTTAGAACCCCATCTTTTACCCTATCTTGACACCCTGGCAAATCCAACTTTCCAACAAGATAATGCCCGACCACATTTCGCAAGAATCACAATATACTTCTTTCAATATAATAATGTCACATTGTTACCTTGGCCACCAAGATCTTCCGACTTATCCCCAATTGAGCACGTGTGGGATATGATGGGTAGGATATTTCTCAATTTGCAACGTCTTCCTCAATCTCTAGAAGAATTCGAGAGGAGTTGGTGGTTGACTGGAATGAGATACCACAGGAGGACATTGACCACCTGATCAGAAGCATGCCTAAGCGCGTTGGAGAATGCGTAACACATCGGGGTGCATCGACATATTATTAAAGTAAAAGGGCTTTAAAGCAATTCAATCATTTTGAAATTTTTACAGTATTTTATACTTTACAGTACTTATACAAAATTTTTTAAAAATAAAATCATTTAAACTGGGTGTTCGAATTTTTGTGTCACTTGGTATATTATGTAGGTATATAGGAAAAATATTTTTTCGTGTTGTCTTTGTATCAGTTAACTTCACATTTTATCATATGGATTGAGATTTAGTTCTGATCTAGTAGTCCCTGTATTTTTCTATCTTGGTTAATAATGAACAACTTTACTACTTCAACAAAAGTCAATGAAGTTAGATTCTACAGCTAAAAATTTTACGAAGTATAATTAACAGTTAAAGTATTTACATTTTCAAAAAATTCCAAATATCTAAATAGAAAACAATTTATATAAATTAATTTTGTTAGATAGAACTAAAGTTTAATAGTAAACTTGAAACTAAAAAATAAATACAAAACTTTTAGAGCAGCAGAGTAGAAAGGAATACATTCATTTGCTGTCTATAGTAGAATTAACTGTAAAAGTTTTGTGAAATTTAGCTGGTAAATTTAATTCTTTATTTTTTTTTATTTTAGGTATTTCGACAATCCTTTACGGCGCACTACACAATTTACGAAGTCAATAAAGAGTAAGTATTCTATACATTTCAATATGTTTATGAGCTTGATGCAAAATAAAATTAAAATAGAGTAAACTCGGGTAGATAGTTAATGTGCACCCAAATTTCTGAACTGTTTATTAAAAAATGTTAAACAAAAAGTCGATATTTAGTAAATTAGGCTTTCCAGTTTTAAAATATAATAGACAACTAAAACAATCTGTGTAATACTAGGAATATACATCGAAAGGCTACATTATGGAATAAGATCATTATTTAGAAAATTTAGAAATTTTTGAAATATGTCGGTTTTTGTTGTAAAATGCTCATGTTTTAATGTACATAGAGTATGAATGACGTCATCGATATTTGTGTAGTGACGTAGTAATCGTGACTTTTATTAATAGCCCAGATGGTGGAGTCCACAGGAACAAGTAACTGGCTGATTTTTTTTATAAGTAGTTTAGAGTACTGATTGAAATGATATAAAGTTCATAGGTCCACCGATTTCGCAAACTCATTTGCATTTTTTCCTGTCAGAGTGATAGTTTGTCCAAAAAAAATATATAATATACAAGGGACGCTCGATCAGCCGCGTGTTGAGCTCTGTTTTAGAATCGCGCCTATTACATTATAACCTTACACGTACCTACAAAATGTTAAATTGGATCTTGAAATAAACTACTTTGAAGCTGGAACTCTCAGCTTTCTGCTTCGGATATCAAATCCAATCTTATTTCCACAGAAAAATCGTCAAAATCTACGGCTTACCCAAGTGCTTTTCATTGTCCAACCCAAGCACCCTGGCCCATTCTCTTCAACCTTTGGCAGAACACCTTCCTACGCCTAAAATTAATTTCATCTTCTTGAACTTCTCAAAAATTACAATATATCGTGTACCGATTTATCAGTCAGTTTTAATATAATTTCTTTGTTCACCAATTTACCTATTCCGAAAAAACTAGCAATTCAAAAAATTCCTGAAGACACACTTTCCCCCTCTCTCCACCGTGTAACGCTAACAGCGCCTTTCAGGCAGATCCGGGCTAAGAGACCCTTTCCAAGGAGTGGTTCGACTTCAAGTTAATGCTGATGGGCGCCACTATCTTTTTATTCGTTTACGATTAAACAACAATAAACATATACAAAAGGAAACTGATAGGAAAAAGAATAATTGTTTATTGAAATAAGTTATTAAATTAATCTGCCGAAGGAAGTTTAAAAGGAAACTTGTACTTTGTAAACTAAACTGGACTTATCTTTAGTTTTTAGTTAGTCTGGTGGGCTCGGTTAGTTCTCTAGGGCTGCTTGCATCAGTGGTATTTGCGCCAGGAAGGCCTGCTTGCGGTGGTTACATCTAATAGATCACATCAAAAGGAACTGCTATGGTAGTTGCATCTAATAGGTTACATCAAATAAGTCGGGGTACCTTGGTGGTAGTCTTGCCGTGTCCTTCCGTCCGGGCTGTATCTTTCTACAAGTTTTAAAGTGGATCAGAAGGAGTCAAAACTTTTAAACTTTTAGGTCAAAAGGACGGCAAATATTTTATATCAAAGTTAATTTTTATTAAAAGCTTTCCAATATTAATGTCCCATATTGAATAAAAAAATGAAATGAAAATAATAAATTTATCAATTTACTAACATTCAGAGCGGTTGAAGTCCATTAAATACCGAGAAGTGAAGCTTCAAGGTCTTAAATGGATCCGAGATAGTAGTACACGTTTCTACCGTGGCATATATAGCATTTTTTTCAATACTGGTGGTCTATTTTTGCAAATTTAGTTTGTAAAACTAATAAGACTTTGGACGGGTCAAAAGCCACTCCCGTTTTACATGACATGACATTGTTAAAATCACTATAAAAATACATGGATCAAGTGAATTGATTTTCATTTTTGAATAAGTAGGTGGACTATTAAATGAGTAAAATGAGTACTTAATAAAAAATATTTTTTCATTTTGTATTAGCATCAGTTAACGTCACATTCTGTCAAATGGATTGAGATTTAGTGCTAATCAAGTAGTTCGTGTCTTTTCCTACCTTGGTTAAAAATGAACAAATTTACTACCGTAACAAAAATCAATAAAGTTATGTATAGGCTAGTAGTGAAAAAACATTTCGCACTTTTTTCGATTCTGTCGAAAGAAAGAAATACACTGCTCAACAATTGAAGTGGATATTCTTTAAATTTCAGAAAATTGCGTACCAAAATAATATTTTAAATATACGTTTCATGCTATCAGTAAAGGCTGTTTATAGCAAATTCTTTCTTTTTATACGCTGCTATCTCTTTAACCAGAATTGCAGGAAGAGATCCGGACGTTTTACATACTTTAAATACGCCACATTATTGTGACATCACTGTTACCATTGCTTGACATAAGTCATAGCATTATATCCAAACAAACTTTGGCCTTATGGTAGTTTGTTTGCATTGAAGTTTTTTGTATTGTGGATTTTCTTGTTTTTGTAAAGTTTTTGACATTATTGTGCTATATAAACACATTATTATTATTAAGGAATAGTTTGAGTTATATTTAAAGAAGTTTTATTTTGTTCTAAGGTAAGAAAAAATTAAAATAGTATATTTAACCTCAAAAGCAAACTTTTTTATATAAACAAAATAAAACTTCTTTAAATACGACTAGAAATATTCCTTATCGATAATAATGTGTCTATTTTGCACTATAATAACTCATAAACAAGAAAATACATGAAAATACATAATATAAAATCAAGGCAAATTAATCACAATAAGGCAACAGTTTTTTTGCAATGCTGTTTGTTTGATTAGTATATTTCGGAATTTATTTTTAGTTTTTGAAATAATGATCTTATTCCTTAATTGAGCACCTAACTGTATTAAACAGTTGAAATGGATCCAAATTATAGTAGATAGGGCTCCGCATACTTTTAAATGTCGATCCTTTATAAAAAGACTTTATCAAGGGCAAATCGTTCATTAAAGGAAGCTCCGAACGATTTTATTCAATGCAGAGCAATTACAGTAATGACTAGAGGGAAGATTAACTTGTTTTATTTATTTTTTTCCTTTCGAGTGGTTACTTACTTGCTAAACGGATTTGGTAAAAATCCATTGTCGTTGATCGTGTTTATCCGAAACACAGAAAAAAGTAAATTAAACAATAAATATTGATTACAAAATTAAACTTAAGACACTTTGCAAACATTTTTTCCACGGTCACTGCAAGTTCAGAATGGAGTCAAATGTACATAAGATTAGTTAAAATATGTGGTTTGTCTCATTTTATCCGGAATTATGTCTACATTATTTTGACAAACAAATAAATTAGTGCATAAAATATTCCAAACGTTTAAAAAATTAAAGACTTAAAAAAAATCAAAAATGGGGTCCGTTGTACTTTTCATTCCGGAAATAATTTAAGCTTTTGTGATATTAAGTGAAAACATTTTTTGGATTATACACATTTGAAAGAGAAAATCGGCCATTTTAAAAAAAATTTGACAATATCAGATGGTCACAAATCTTAAAAAGAACGGTGGATGGAAAATGTTGCCAGTTCGGATTTCTATAACAGAACAAAAAATTATATATTTCATTACACTTTAATTTTTGTCCAATATTTTGGTAAACTTACGGTAAACTTGCGTGCCGAAGCGAGGTTCGCAGAAACAAAATAAATACAAAGTATACTACACATATGTCCAAAAGTTTGGAATAATGAAATATTTCATCTTTTTATTAATTTTCATTAATAATTTGTTTGATATAAATAAACTTCATTTTGCTACAACGCTAACCAATACTAAATAAATCTCGAAGTCAGATAAACATACAAAAGAAAAAGATTTATTCTTTTGAGGTGAAAAATGTACAATGTATTACAACAAATTATTTAAAATAAATTAATAAGCAAAATAAAATTAATAATCAGTATTTCCTCTATGGACCTGCTGCACGAGCAGCATCTTTCAGTTCTCCCAGGCATGTTCAATGACGTTCATGTCAGAAGAATTTGATGGCCATCTTAATGTGGATATTCCTTCTTACAAAAAATTTTGTACTGCAGCTGTTCGATATGGAGGTGCATTGTCATGCATAAACACAAATCCATCACCTACCGCCCCCCGGAATAGACGCACAACAGGATTTAAAACTTCCTCGATGTACACAGCACCAGTGATTCTTCTCTCCAAAACCAGGAGAGACATCCGTGTACCCCTCATAATACCACTCTAAACCATAATACTCCCACCTTCAAATGGAACACGTGGTTGGGTTGTTTCTAATCGGGCTTGTCGTCCTGGGTCCCTCCAAACTAGTGTTCTTCGCGAATCAGAAACCAAGCCAATTCTTGATTAATCATCACATAATTCCAGTTAGGACCATGGTGTGTAACATTTCTTGAGCCCATTGCAACCTTACAATTTTTTGTTGATAGGTTAGTTTGGGAATACGTAGAGGTGTTCTGCGATACAAATTTACCGCTCTTAATCTTCGTGTAATTGTTTGCCTTGAGATATTCAGTCCTTCAAGTCTAGCAATTTCTCTGGATATGCCACTTGAAGATTCCTGTCGATTTCTTCGAGCTATCAATGTTATCTGCCGATCTTGTGCTGCTGTTGTACATTGACTTCTGCCACTTCTGGGACGATCCTTCACATCATTTGTGTCTTGGGATTTTTTTTTTAATTTTTGATACAGCACCCTAAGTAACACCAACAATATTCGCGATATCACTTTGACTAAAGCCCTGTTGTAATAAAGCAATTACTCTAGACCTATTAAAATATGATATCATGTCTCTGGGCATTTTTAAACAACTCAAATGAAATTTAAACAAAAATTGGAATAATGTGAAAGCACCCAAATCAATTAAATATGACCAAATTAATACAAAAACGAGTCAAATTTAGTATTATTTTGATTTTTGTAGATAAGTATCTACAAGAGTTTTTAAAAACCATAGGCATAGATATATTATTTCTAAATATTCCAAACTTTGTGTATATTTACTATATTTGACAATACCAAATTTTTTATAACTAATATTGTGGCGCTTCAACTAGTTCACCTGTCTAAAGGAAACGTGAGCTGGGTTTAGACCGTCGGCGTCGTGAGACAGGTTAGTTTTACCCTACTAATGACTCGTCGTTGCGATGGTAATCCTGCTTAGTACGAGAGGAACCGCAGTTTCAGACATTTGGTTGACGCACCGACTCGAGTGGGTAATAGTGCGAAGCTAGTCAAACTACGATATTTCTTGGAATTTCGGGAGTCGAAAGGCTCAAAACAATGTGACTTTACTAGGCGGTCGTAGATTTTGCTACGATCGTCGCACAAGCCCTACTTCTATAGAAATCAACTGTCGACGGTGGGATCGATCCTTGCTATGTTTGACACGATCTTCTAATAGACGAATATGAGTAAAAATTTTATTTCGATGTTCGATGTTGAGACTCAGCCCTTAGCGTCGATTAGACGAGGCCCCTTTATTTTTTTACGTATTTTTCAAAGAAAAAATCGTTTTCGGTATACTTGTATACATGTTCTATACACTTTTCAGTTGGCACAGTTTGTATGTTTAAGGTTTTTGATAATAGACTGGGAAAGTGTGATGTCAAAATTTGTGTTCTATGTTGTTGAACTGGTAAATGCCAACGAAATTATTCCAAAGGGCAATATTATAAATCCCAAGAAATAAATTTTGTTTGAGTTATTTTGTTATTATTATACTTTAAAATATAACACAAGTATCATAAATAAGTACATATAAACAAAATCTTTCCAAATTCAATTTTTAAAGTACCATTTTAGTAAGTATTTTTAAAATTTATGAAAATGCACAACTTTGAAGGTTATGTGAAGGTTATGAACACTTACCAATAAAAAAACAGTAATTAACTCCCTAAAATCAAGAAAGTACAATAAAATAGTCAATAACACTTAGGTATAAAACATACCATAAAAAAACATGTTTGGAATCATTCGGTTTGATACTTACGTCACTACTTTCCCAGTCCATATTTTTAAACAAAAAAATTCTATACACTTAACAAATCTTAATCTATAAAATTATTTTTAAATTTTAATTAATTACTTACTCACTTTTTTTCCTCGCTTAATGTACTATCTTTTGGGCGCGGGTAATCGGCGGGAGTAGGTGGGAAAATTTTCATTGTATAGTTAAAGCTGTTAATTCAACTAATTTAATCAAACTAATTTGAAGTTTGTTATTTGCTTTATTTAATGTAAGATTTAAAACAAATTTGAGATAAACATAACATTATAATAATTTTTATTATTTCAATTTGCATTATTACAAATGCAACTAATTTCAATATTCATGTAGATAATCTTTTACAATGCAAAATTAATGTATCTAAAAGAAAATAAACACCACTGACAACGCCGCTAAAACTATAAACAGATCACAGAACTATTATAATTTATGACCTTCTCTTCCTAGATCGTCTAGACATAAGCTTTCAGATGGTAAGAGCTTATAACCTCTAATTGTCAAATGAAAATAATTATGTTTAATAATATTTCTAAAAAATGGAAAATTTAAGTATTTTCTTCCGATTTTCGAGTGAAACAGACTTTACTTAACAGTTTGAAGTAAAAATATTCATCGTAAAGTAAAATTAAAAAATACTGAAAGGGTGATTTTTAAAATAATTAGTGAACGATCCAGGAAACCAGTCAAACCACATTATTTTAATAATATTATGTCTAATCTAAATGTATAAAAAAATCTAGAACGTTTTACCCAATTTGTGGTCGGAGGAAGAATAATGTACTTACATAACTCGTTGGAAAGTGAATTTCGTGCTCTTGTTACCACTCACGCAAGATGTACAAGTTTCCTTATGTAATGTAATATACGCTCATCGGCACCAAAAACGGACCTCCCTATAATGTTTAATAAAAAGGTCAACATTTTTTTATTGTTATTTTATGCTACGATAGACATGGTATCCGCAGTCACAGATCCCTAGGGATCATGTACAATATGTGCGCGCCTTCAAAGCACTTCATTTAACCGTTTTCTAACCTATTCGTTCACTATCATTAATATTCCTGACATATTCAATGTTGCTACTCTACAGCAATTGAGTGGCGATTTGTTAATGCTGAAGACACTATAAAACGGTCATCCCGGTGAGTAGTTATTCTATGGGAACCGGTTCCTGAATCTATTATAGTTCGTTTATTTGCAGTTGGGGGCTAAGAAAAGTCATTAAATCGTAAAATGTTGTAAACAAGACACTAAATCAGTATCGCACGTACTTATTTATATCGGTATTAAGAATTTTTTTTACTTTTAATCTTCTTAGGTTAGGGATAAGTAGTCATAATACGATATTTAGAATATTTTGTTTTTCAATTTTAACGAGAATAATTGTGGTCGTTAGGAGTGTTAAGGGATTAAAGTAACCCTATGTGTATAATTGCAAAAACAGGTACCTACGTTATTAGTCTATAAATTGAGGATATAACTAATATATAAGAATATAGGTGCTCGTTAGTGTTGTATTGTGATCTATATTTTTATTATTTTACTCCAAGAACATTTTCGGTAGTGAAGATGGCGGCAAGTTCGAGTTTTGTTCCAGTACAAGTGGCTCATTTCAATCAAAATGCGTTTTCTCAAAGAGAAAAAACTATTGTTTTAAATGTTCATAATGCACTAATATATCAAGATGCATCAGCAACTGTTTGTGATGTGGGGATTAGGTGCTCCAATATGACCGGTGTTAGAGAATAAAGTGTCTATCGATTTTTAAGTAAAACAGGGAAATGTTAGTGAACCAAAAGAACACGTAGGAAAAAAGTCCATTATGGTCGATAACTGATAGAGATATCATTAGAATTCTTTGTACTTATATAAAGAGATTCCGACATTGGACAAAGTAATGACTGTTATAGCAGAAGTATATACGATTCCCAAATTTGGACGAAATACGTTATGGAAACTCCTAAAAGAAATTGGTTTTAAGTATGAGTCACATAAAAAGAAAATTTTTGAATGAAACAGAAGAAATGATTTGCTGGAGAACACAATACGTTTCGGAGCGAGGGAAAAACTATCTTTTATATATATGAAACATGGTTGAATCAAGGATAAACTGTTTCTAAAGCATGGATGGACACCAAAATTTCAAATTTCAGGATTAAATGCTCCTCGAAAAAAAGGTCGCAGACTAATAATCGCACACATTGGCAGTGAACATGGTTTTGTAGAAAATTGGTTATTAGACTTTGTATCAAAGTCAACCAAAGATTACCACGAGGAAATGACCTCTGATGTTTTTGAAGATTATTTTTCCCAGCTATTGGACTTTTTGCCAAGTGCTGCAGTGGTTATCTTAGATAAAGCTAGTTATCATTCAAAACTGGTAGAAAATTTACCATCGACATCATGGAAAAAAGGAGATATAAAAGAGTGGCTCCAGACCAAGAATATTTCTTTTGACGACACCATGCTAAAAACGGAATTACTACAAATTGCAAAGCGCCACGAATTACAATATAAAAGATATGTAATTAACGAAATGGCGAAGGAAAAAAGAAAAAATGTATTACGTTTGCCACCTTATCACTGTCAATTAAACCCTGTAGAATTAATATGGGCACAGGTAAAAGGTGAGGTAGCAAGAAACAATACAACTTTTAAATTGAATGACATTAGACAACTTTTGATATATTCTTTTGGAAACATAACACGGGAAAATTGGACCAATACCATAAACCATGTTAAGAAGGAAGAAGAACGAATGTGGAGTGTTGATATTAATATTGAAGAACTGTTCGAACCCATTGTAATTCCTATCGGACCAGGCAACAAATCTGACTCATCGTCGGATGAATACGACGAAATGGAGGCCGACAATTAAAGGAGTAAGTACTTTTTGCATTAATTTTTATTTGATTCTTACTTTTTAATATGTAGCATATTTTTATTTTAATTTGAATTATGCTATAAAAAAACTTCGGTTCTACGGTCATGGGATCTAGTCAGCTACCTGTTGTGACAATATTATCTAGAGTTTGTATTGCGTTTGGGTTAGTTAATACCTAATTACAAGGTGTACTCTTTGAAAAATAACAACTATGACTATGTTTCAACAGAAATGTATAGTTCTTTTAGATATATTTTTCATGAACCACCCTTGCTTGGGTTTTGAAGGATTTGCATTTATAATGAATTCACTGTGCTGCCAACTACAAACAAATATAGTATAACTTAGATAGGTCATCCATCTCAAATGTGGTTAAATCCAATAGAAATGTTCCAATAAAACTCAAAGTCAAAAATCACAGACTTTTATTGAGGTAAAATTTTTATAATTATCGCAACTAGTTTCGGTCTACATCAGACCATCATCAGGCTGTAAAGAACAATATAATGGTAAAACAAGAAGTGCAACAAAATTTTTTAACAGTAGTAAAAAAGAGATATTGAACAGGATCAACATTAATACCAAAGATGATAATTGTTTAAGTATAAATGAGAATGTGTCAATCAAACATAGGTTTATGCAATGTTAAATATCAATATTTTAAATTTCTATTTGATTACAATAAGTTAAACTCATGTATGTAAGTATAATACTAATATTTGAAAAATTTTTCATTTTAAATAGATAAAACAATGATAATGTAAGATTATCACAATGAGGATATTAATATTTTAAATCTCCTATTGATTACAATAAGCCAATCTCATGTATGTATGTATAATACTAATATTTGAAAATTTTTTTTACATTTTAAGTAGATAAAATAATGATAGTGTAAGATTATTACAATGAGAATATCAATATTTTAATTTTATTTTGATTACAAGAAGCAAATCTCATATATGTATATGTCCATGTATACTATTATATAAAAGTTACATTTTAAATAGAACAACCAATGATAAAGTAAATTTTATAAAAAATGGATACATGAACAAGTCGATTAATAGAAAATTGACAGACAAATACTTACCAGAGTCACAAGAGAAGAGATTGAGGGTTTTTAAATTGATGTCAAGAGAATTGGAGCTGAATATTTATGTGGTTTTAAAAAAAATTTTTCATTAATTATAAGATAAAATGTTTTAATTAGAAGTTAGGAATGAAATATGGGGATTTATTTGGGGAGGGGAATTCTACTAAATGGAATAGGAAACCAGAAGTAGAGAGGGATTTAATATTACCCTACTTGATGGGATAAAAAACCATAAGTAGGGTGGAGTTAAGGAAACAAAGGGAAGGAAGGATTATGTCCCACTAGAAGGAATAAAAAACCAACAGTAGGACGAAGGATAGGTTAAGGGGTTCCCACTAATTGGAATAAAAAACCAATAGTGGGAAGGGATTTAAGGGTGAAAATGTTCACAGAGAACCACTCACGCAATTCTTTTGATGTTAAACTTTTACACAGTTGTGGTATTGGGAATTGAATGAAGTTTCCGTTTTTTGAGAAAGAAGAATGTAGACATGATAACATGGGACATAAAGAAAAGAATTGAAGTGGGTGAGAAAGGTTGAAATGTAGGTGTGAAGAGAGAAGGCGAGTGAGGTTAAATTTTTGGTTCTGTGACTCAGAGTAAATAAAAGTTTACAGTAGGCAGTTGTAAACAAACAAATATCAAAGAAACAATATACAATCCAAATCAAACCAAACTAATGCTATTGAACAATGTTATGTATGAAGAATACAATAAATAATATGTATGAAAAATGTTATATGTGTGTTCAAAATGTATTCTTATTATTTAAATTTCTAAAATTCTGTACTAAAACAGTAATCATGGTGAGAGTCAGTGACCGAAAGTTACTATGTATGATAAATGTTGAAATCATTTGAATATGTGATTAGGTAGGTTTAAAAAAATGTAGTGATCAGTGGGTGTGATTTGTTCATTTAAGCAAATTAAATTTTCATCAACCTTGGTTTTGCGTATTTCCATAAATTCAAGTAAATTCATTCTCTGACCCTTACCACAACTGTGTAAAAGTTTAACATCAAAAGAATTGCGTGAGTGGTTCTCTGTGAACATTTTCACCCTTAAATCCCTTCCCACTATTGGTTTTTTATTCCAATTAGTGGGAACCCCTTAACCTATCCTTCGTCCTACTGTTGGTTTTTTATTCCTTCTAGTGGGACATAATCCTTCCTTCCCTTTGTTTCCTTAACTCTACCCTACTTATGGTTTTTTATCCCATCAAGTAGGGTAATATTAAATACCTCTCTAATTCTGGTTTTCTATTCCATTTAGTAGAATTCCCCTCCCCAAATAAATCCCCATATTTCATTCCCAACTTCTAATTAAAACATTTTATCTTATAATTAATGAAAATTTTTTAAAAACCACATAAATATTCAGCTCCAATTCTCTTGACATCAATATAAAAAAAAACCTCAATCTCTTCTCTTGTGACTCTGGTAACTATTTGTTTGTCAATTTTCTATTAATCGACTTGTTCATGTATCCATCTTTAAAAAATTTACTTTATCATTGGTTGTTCTATTTAAAATGTAACTTTTATATAATAGTATTATACATGTACATATACATACATGAGATTTGCTTCTTGTAATCAAAATAAAATTAAAATATTGATATTCTCATTGTAATAATCTTACGCTATCATTATTTTATCTACTTAAAATGTAAATTTTTTTTTTTTCAAATATTAGTATTATACATACATACATGAGATTGGCTTATTGTAATCAATAGGAGATTTAAAATATTAATATCCTCATTGTGATAATCTTACACTATCATTGTTTTATCTATTTAAAATGAAAAAATTTTTCAAATATTAGTATTATACATACATACATGAGTTTTGCTTATTGTAATCAAATAGAAATTTAAAATATTGATATGTAACATTGCATAAACATTGCATAAATGTTTGATTGACACATTCTCATTTATACTTAAACAATTATCATCTTTGGTATTAATGTTGATCCTGTTCAATATCTCTTTTTTACTACTGTTAAAAAATTTTGTTGCACTTCTTGTTTTACCATTATATTGTTCTTTACAGCCTGATGATGGTCTGATGTAGACCGAAACTAGTTGCGATAATTATAAAATTTTACCTCAATAAAAGTCTGTGGTTTTTGACTTTGAGTTTTATTGGATCATTTCTAAATATAATATAGCTACGTAATTTTGACTTTTTATGTCTTGAATAAGTGTAACAACAGATAAAACAGTTTCTGTGCTTAAAGATAAATTGAAATTATCATTCATTGTTACAAGCAAGAAATGAACACTTAAGATAACCAACAATAAAGAGAAATGTCATCGTGACAATAATTGAAAACCCAAATGTGGTTGAATGTTTCATTTTAATTCTCTTCAAATAAAATATTTCCGAAAACGTTCCTGTACAAAGGTTACCTACTTCAAAAATCTAAACAAACCGCGCCCTTTATCGACAAAAATTTATAAAATTTAGGCATTTTTATCAAAAATTATAAGGGTGCCCGTTTTTCGTGCCAGTGAGTGTACTATATTTAAACCACTAAAATCTAACAATTTCTAGCAAAAAGAAAAAAATCCTAATCTATTGGGTTACTAACTTTAATATCAGTTTTTATGCTAAGATTACGCGTCATTTTTACTTTTTTATACATAAAATGTATCAAATAACTAACGACTAGATTTCTAATATGTAATTTTAAAATTTTCAGCCACTATAGACCTGTAAAAATGTCTGAAAAAGTTTTAGAAGAAATGGAAAATGAAAGGTTATAGAGTGAAGTGTGTTTTTAAACTTTTAATCTGTTTTTTTTTTATATTTGCACCCACTAACAATGTTTGGTTTTATTTTTTTTTATTTGGCTAAAATAAAAATTATCACTTATAACAAATAATTAACTTCACAAAAAAGACAGCATTGGCAGTTCTAAAACCCCTAGTGCTGCGGGAAGGAGTTATTCCACTAGTCAAAGATATAAAGTAGGTACCTACCTAGGAGTTAGATCAAAGGCTCTATGTAACTATGGATACTTTATAGCTAACGGTCAAACTAAATATCTTCTTTCATATTCGTCAATCATCTGCAATTTTCTGTGGTATCGTTCTCCCCAGAACCGACTCAAATGAACTGTCAATAATGATCCAGGAACTCAAGAATGCTTCTAAAGCTGTAGGCTTTCAAATGAACCTTCAAGAGACTAAAATTATAAGCCCTGACAATATAAATGTCTCCATCGAAAGCCAGGATCTAGAAGTTATCCAATAATATATATCGATGGCTTATTTGCAATAGGTCGTAACCCTTAATATTGTCGAAATTGGGTTTTTTTGTTTTAATTGATATCTACAGTTAAACTGCGCATGCCTGCAATCTCTAGTAACCCTAATAAATTTGTACCAAACTGTATTAAAGTTATAGTAATAGGACGTATCGTTCTCAAACCATTTTGTAACTGCAATGAGACGTAACCCACAACGTTTACATGGAAGATCGCAACAAGACAAGTCACAGTGTGTATTTTCCGATTTTATGTGTAATCTGTGAAGTGTATTTGGAAAAGCAAAAGTACTAGTAATATCGTAAGTATTCCTTTTTCAAGGCCTTGTTGTTATATTGGTATTATAAATTGTATTATAACTGTTTTTCACTAGTTTTACCAAAGATTATGATACGTCTTATTGCCATTTGCGTGTTAAACGTAAAATGTGAGACGACATATTGAATGTAAGGTTTTTTGGTTTTGTTAAGCTTTTAAAATAATAATAATTGTGTTATTAAATAACGAAAAGATTCGTACTGCATGCCCGTTTTTATTTTTACAGAAAATGCTAGTGGAGATCGTGGCAAACATTTGGATAGGTTAGCTCTTCTTGCTTCAAGTGCATCAGACGATTTTGAGAAACAGTATGTAAATATTGCGAGTAATAATATAGCATAAATTGTTGACGCAGAGTTAATTTTTGAAGATGGGACTTATTACGTTGATCCAAAAACTAATAGTACAAATATTAATATTATACAAAATGACGCTATTACCTACACTGAATCTGAATCCGATTTAAATAATGCATTACCTGAATCTCTTTTTAAAAATGTACCAGTTACAAACTATGACCAGACAATATTACCTTCAAGTGAATTAGAAGTTGCCAGTGACTCCGACTTTGTTCCAGAATTTGAAAATGAAAGTGAAGACAGTTTGCAAGAGGATTCTGATCAAGACGAAGAACGAAAAAATGTTCAAAATGTAGAAGAGCAGGGTGTTCAAGAAGTTATGCGATTGAAACGAAACTAATAAACATACTATGCCAGGTGCGGGAAAAAGACGTCAAAAGGCAGACCCTGATAGTTGGAAAAGAAACGCAAGTAAAATAAAAAGGATGAAAGGTGAAACCTATCTTGGATACAGCAGAACTAGAAATGGAGAAGTAAGACAGAACCAGCAGCGTCCAGCCAGATCACAATGGTTGTGTTAGATTTCAAAAGAATGTTTAAAATCAAATTAGAGGCACTGTAATTTGTTTACAAAAGAAAAAATGGATGCAATTTTTACAAAATTTTGGAAACTTTCTTGGAAAGAAAAAAGGTTTACGTGTGCAGCTTAGTTGACTTCTCTAAAAAACAACGAAGTTATACCAATAATCCTTCTAGAAGATGGGGCTCATTTATTTATCACCTAAAGAAAGATGATGGGAAATTTATTGTGTGTAAAAAAATGTTTTTGGGATGTCTTAGATTGAAAGAAAAGATGGTACACTCTTAGGTTAGAAAAAGCCAACTGGGAGTTCTAAAAATCACACCCAGAACGGAAAATAACATGTTTCGTAAAAGAACATTAAGAACAGTATTTAAGACATTTTTTGACAGCCTTCCTAAACAGCCTTTACATTATTGCAGGAAGAATACTTCTAAAGTATACATCGAACAAAGTTTTAGATCCAAATCACAACTTTATGAATGTTACAAATCAAAATGCCAGCAGGACAACGTGCAACCGTATACAATCTCGACATTTAATAGCATGTTTGATGATATGAAATTATCAATATTTAACCCGAGAAAAGACGAATGCAATACTTGCCATTCATATAAAATTCATATTTTGAGTAAAGACAGAGAAAGAGACGAAAAAATTAAGGATACAGAAAATGCTTTGAAGAAATTAAATAACACCTTTATAATGGATACTCAAGTTGTAAAACTATGTCCTGTTTTAAATGTTAGCGTCGTATTCTACAAAACTGAGCTTCAGGTTCATAACTTTACAATATTCAATCTGGCTACGCATCAGTGCTCCAACTATTTATGGGACGAAACTGAAGGTGATCTAACTGCTTCTATCATTAAACATTTAGAAGAACAATGTTTAACTGAAAAACGAAAAATTATTCTGTATTCTGACGGTTGCGGATACCAAAATAGGAACAACATACTTTCAAATGCTCTGTTACATTTTTCAGTAAAACATAATGTCCAGATTGAACAAAAGTATTTAGAGAAGGGCCATACCAAAATGGAATGTGACTCGATACATGCGCTAATTGAACGCAAATTGAAAAGAAGACTCATCTTCCCAGCGAATACATTAGTATCATCCTTGAAGCACGTAAAAATCCCATGCCTTTAGATGTTTGCCAAATGTATCAATTTTTGGATTTTGACGACAAAACAACTTTTGTATACAGTTCAATTCGACCAGGAAAAAGGACACATGAACCTACAGTATCCAACTTGCGAGCTATAAAATATACCCCAGAGGAAAAAAATTTTTACAAGCTAAACTTTGACGATAATTATATGGAACTAGACCAAAGAGCGAAAGAATATAATAAAAACAATTTTACCACTAGACGGTTATTCAAGAAATGATTAAAAATAAAATTTTCAAAATGGCAGCACCTTCAACAGCTTAAACCATTTCTCCCCTAAGATACACATATTTCTTATGATTCGTTACCACATTACGAGAATTAATAAATAAACATTATTTAATTTAGTTTTTTGTTCAAATAAACAATAAAGACAAACCTCTGGCTTTTTGTCGTAAGCTTCAAACAAATGTCATTTTAAAGAGAGAATAAGTCGTATCCCACAAAAACAATAAAAGCAATTCAAAAATTGTTTTGTTTTAAAACAAATAACATTTCAGGTAAGTAAACTGTTAAAAAAAATATTCCACAAAAATTCACTGAAAATGTATAATGCTATGCACACGAATACATATAACAAGGATGTGAAACTCGAGTGGAGAGGGTAGCAGGAGAAAAGGCGCCTATCTGGGCAGGGTTAAATTCTCGGTCGTTGCGTACTCCGTACTGCGCAACAGGCTGTATTTTTCTTTGTGCGAGCGAGATAACCAACCGCATGTGTTTTCGAATAGTTATGATCGTATGATGTTCGAACTGATGCGCAGTACAAAGTACGCAACGACCGTGGACTAGACTCCGCCCAGATAGGAGCCGTAAATTCAGCCACGAGCGCTTATAGCTCGGCATAGGAGTTTCACATCTTTGTTATATGAATTCGTGGCTATGCAGTTTTTTGTACCTCCTATAAAATGATTTGCTGTCTCGGGGTTACGTCCTATTACAAATAAGCCATCGATATATCTAGGACACAACATCAAACTTGGAAAAGAAAAACAAACATCAGAGTTGACCCAAAGAATTTATCTCACCTGGATGGTATTTGGAAAGCCATGTATGCCCTCGTCCATACCAATACATCTACAATAGTGCAAAAAGTAAAACTCTTGTTACAGTAGATAATGAAAAAAACAGTCAATTTGTTTACGAAAGTATACCACTATATAATTGATTTTATGTATTAATTTAAGGAATTTCAAAACTATCCATTTCAATTGTTTAGGAGTGTATTTGGACCAATAATATTACACAAGGGCGGAAAATTCACAACGACACGATTGTTTTCCTCCAGCATTTCGACCAAATTCCAGAAAAGTGAGAGCTTTTCTCAAACAAAATTCCACAAATTATAAAGCAAAACACTATCACAAGTGGAGTGCATACGATTTTTAAAGGAAGCGCCCGATTTTGAGTACCTCATGATGAAGATAAGCAAATCAGTTACTTCAGAAAATATTACAAATGTAATATAATTTTTTTTGCTCGAGTAGAAATTCATTATAATCAGTTAATGTGAGGTCATTCGACTAAACACAACCAATCAGAACAAAATTACACTGAAAAGAACCTCGGGGTCTGTTTCCATTCTATTAAATACGTTGCCATGGATAGATTTTGATTTTGACGTTTCAAATATTTAATATTTAGAAATGTCATGATGTTTTTTGTATGTAAAATTCTCGAACATTGATAAATGCTCAATAATTTTCTCCAGCTTGTTGCTTATGAGCAACAAGCCCAAAATTTTCGAACAATTATCAATGTTCTTGGGTTATTACTACTGACAACCATCTTTTTTGTCCTTTAGAAAAAAATAAACCCAGAGTACATATAACAATCGTTCAATAAGTCCCAGGACTAACAAGAAAAAACACGTTTTTTTCGAAAAATTCTTTTTATTCATCAACATAATCACCTTTAAGTGCGATACAATCATTCCAACGCTTTTTTCTAACTTTTCGATACCATGCTTGTAGAAGGATTTCTCCTTGGCTTCAAAATAAGTTTCAGTCTCAGCTATTACTTCCTCATTCGAGCCAAATCTTCTTCCCTGGAGCATCCTTTTGGATGAGCAAAAAGCCAGTAGTCGCTGGGGGCCATATTTGGAGAGTATGGTGGGTGGGGAAGCAAATCGAAGACCAACTCGTTCTATGTGGCCATTGTTTTCATTGATTTGTGGCACGGTGCATTGTCTTGATGAAAGATGATTTTTTTCTTCTTCATGTGGGGTCGTTATTTCACGATTTCGTCCTTCAAACGCACCAATAACTCAATGTAATAGTCGCTATTGATGGTTCTTCCTTTTTCAAGGTAGTCGATAAAAATTACACAATTCGCGTCCCAAAAAACTGACGCCATGACTTGGCCAGCTGCCTGTTGCGTTTTCGGACGCTTCGACGGACTCTCACCGGCTGCACGTCACTCAGCTGACTGCCGATTCCACTCTGGAGTGTAATGGTGGATTCATGTCTCGTCCATTGTCACATACCGACGCAAGAAATCCTGTTTATTGCGGGTAAACCGTGCCAAACAGGTCTCCGATAAGTCTATTCGTTATTGCTTTTATTCAACTATGAGCAAGCGCTGCACCCACTTGGAAAATACCTTTTTCATGCCCAATTTTTCATGTAAAATCGTAAAAGCACTTTCAGTCGATATGTTCACGATCTCAGCAATCTCAGAAACTTTCGTTTTGCGGTCATCCATCACTATTTTCAAAACTTGATTAATATTTTCCGGAGCTACTGCTTCATTTGACCTCCCCGAGCGTTCTGCATCACTTGTATCAGTTCGACCGCGTTTGAAATCAGCATACCACCGACAAATCGTTGTTTTCGATAGAGCAGAGCCTGGATAACACTTTTCAAGCCATTGCTGAGCTTGCACTGTATTTTTTCCATTAAATAGCAATGTTTTATTAACACACGATATTCGTTTTTTTTTCATTTTTGAACAAATGCATAAGGAGCGTCACTTTCAACAAAGTAGCTTTGTTGTTATGGTTCGATTGACATGAAATTTTGACACATGTCACTTGAAGGTTGATGTGACATGAATCACGCCATCTTTGGGTTAGTCCCGGGACTTATTTAATTCCCCTAGTTTAATTATACTGTCCTTTATCTATTACAATCACCAATCAAGATTAATGGGTTTAAGGAAAACTACCAAGTTGGAATGAAAGTTAGGCAGTCGACCTAATCTAAGTTTCCATTAAACCAATAATAGAGACACAAATTATAAGTTTATTTCCTTTGAAATATTATTTTTACTGTCGGTAACATACTTACTAACTCGCTGATTTATTGTGTTTCAGTCATCACATTCCAGTGCGGTTAGAAACGTCACCGAAAGCGCAGCCTGAACGCCTTCAGTATGTCACTTGGTTAGGAGACACCACATCATTACTAATAGTATTTAACAACGATATTTACCACAGAAAATCCCCTACCGATGAGTCCGACACCAGGATAACTTTCACGGGTCAACCGGATATCGTCTACAACGGGATTCCTGATTGGTTATACCAAGGTATTTTTTTACCGGTTTCACATAAACATTAACGACAAAAATAATATATTGAATCGGGAACCGTTGGCGATACTGATATCGAAAACCGTTTACACTACCACTACTCCAATTTCTCTGAAGAAGATAACCTGAGTGTCGAAACTCGCGTTAGACTTTTAAGGATGTGTGTGTTGGTTTAGTGGTAGTGTAAAAGATGTTCGGTATTAGCGACCCAAGGTAGAAGAAGAATGAAAAATATGTTATGCTAATAAAGAATTATACAACAAATTTACAAGGTATGATATTGCGCATACGTCAAGATAGCTGTGACGTAGTTCGAAGAGTAAACACTGGTAAATGAGTATGGGTTGTATACGTATTTTTACAATTTTTAATAATTTTTTCTGGTTTTTAAGTATTTTATGATTTGTTTTACGAGTTTATTGAATTCATTAACATGTGTTGTTCGATGTTTGGTTGTAATCGTGTAAATCAAGCAAAGGATTTTAACAATAAATATATTCTTTTACACGTTTCCTAACAACGATATTTTTAAGAAATTGTGCCCAAATAACTGCTTCCGTTCGGACTATTTCAATTTAAATTCGACAAGTTGTTGAATATACTTTTCAGAAGATTCATTTAAAAGGAATCTTCAACATACTTAAGTTATTAAATTACCTTTCAAACAAGGGAAATAGTTGCCACCCGATGCTGTTCCAACGTTAATATCTACAAAAAAAAAATTATTGCCAAATAATGAGACCTTTTAACAAAAAGGCACAAGAAGTGGCAGAGCAGCAAAAAGATAAAACAAAAAGTTTGTGCAACAAATCATTCAAATAGGGTGAGTGTTATGATCATGAAACTTGCAATAATATTTTAAAGTTATTGCGTAAATTTTACTGATTTAATTATTGTCTTAGATAATTGGGATGTTATAATGATCACTTTTATTTTCTTCTGTTTCTTCTAACTTGTTTATTCCAATTATTTGGATAAAATCTTATTAGCTAATAACATGTAGGCTTTAATATTGTTATGTCTTATTACTTCCATACTTGGTCTAGCCTTAATACTACCTAATCAACATCAAGTATGTACGTAGCTACAATCAAACAAAATGTAACTTCAATATGTCAATCTGACGATGCTATTTCTATAGCGAAACGGCCGTCATTGCATTTAAAAACGTATTTGCGAATAAATAGTGAATTCAACCGATTAGTTGTTTATTGTTCTTAATAAGATGGACTTTCACATAGTAAGGGTTAGTACAATAAATTTAATGAAATTGTTATTTTAGTTCATCATATACATGCAGAATTCAGTTCTTCGGTCAAAGTCGTCTTCCGCCAAATTATGGATGAAACGTACTTTTTAAGGATGGTATTTTACGTTTTGAAAATGTATGATACTAAAGACTTCCCATACTAAAATCCCTAGATAATCCTCGCACTGTACAGTGTGGATTTTCCACAGCCGACAAAATTATGTCTTGTTGAATATTTTCATCAATTTTTGGTCTACCTTGCTTTGCTGCATCCCTCACATGTCCTAATTCTCTGTGTTTTCGCTCTATTCTACACTTACCGTAGATTGTGAAATAGGTTCACGATCTGGGTGCATATCATGAAATAATCGGCATAACTCTTGTTGAGTCCGCATCTTATCGCCAATACCAATCATAATTAATATTTCAATCCTGTCACTTCCGGTTAAAGGCATTTTGTAAAAAAAGTTCACGAACGTACCTTCTCTAAAGCGTTAACAATACGAAACTGCGTTAACAATACGAAATGTTTTTGACATTTTTGTCAAATAAAAAGAATGATAAAAAATAATGCCAAACAAAAATATTTTTATAGTCCAGGGACTTGGATCACTTATAAAAGCTTTAAGATACAATTATTAAGAATAAGAATGCTGGATGTTCTTGATAGTTTATCAAAGTAGTTGTATACCAATACGTAATTTCATTTAATGTGTTTATTACGTTTATTCGTTATTTTCATTATTTTGTACCTAAGTAAATTTTTGCATTTTTGCCCACCCTGTACCAATTTGAAGCAACATATTATACATTTTTGGAATCAGCTCAGCAAAGGCAATTTGGAAATTGAAAAAAAAAACGGGGATCTCATTTGAAAAAAAAATGGTGATGACGTCATTACACGAAAGTGGTTCACCCTGTATATTAGATTGATTTGAAACAATAGTAAATTGAAATCAAAAATCGACCTGTTTTGGGAATTTCTAATTTTATTGTTCATTTAGCCAATAATGAATTTATACGTTACTTTATGGACGCACTGTATATAAGGATACATATCACATTCAAAACTGATATAATCATAAAATTATAATTTATATTTAATCTATGTCTTATTTTTAATTAAAGTTTAAAAATTGTTTAAATATGCGAATAACTGAAGCGAATATCATATTTTGTATTTAAAATATTGAACTCCAGCGTCAAATCACTCTCTGAGCTACGTCATGCGCGACCCTGACGAATTTCGCTCACTTCAGTATCATACCTTGTAAATTGTTGTATCATGCTAATAAAGTTTCAATCAATATTACAATATTGGTACCACGTTGTACCATTTATTGGTATAAAAGATAGGTCAGAATAAAAAGTGTATACTTTTCGTACGCTCCAATTATATTAGGTACGTTCTTATTTTGACAACTTCCGTTGGCTACATCACCGAATACGGAACTACGAATAGAATGGCAAGAACCTAGTTACTGTCTAGATCCGTATGCGACATCGAGTAGCAGTGGTTGTGTTAAAAAGTATTGTCGATAATACAGATTCCTTAAATTTATATCTAGTGCCATCTATCTGTCAATAAGAAGTACTCTGCGATAAAATAGACAGCTACATTTCAACTAAACTAAAGTAAATATATATGTTTACAATCAAAAAATGATCATTTATTTATTTTGCTTAAAATACAAGTAGTCATGTTTCAAAAGATTATTTCTCAAACACTTGAAAATATGAGGGACATCAAAAATGGGAATAATTTCTTGGTCATTGATCACAAAATTAAAATTTATATTCTCTTCTTTTCTTTTTAAGTATTCTTCCTTCGTTTCTCTTATTAGCAGTCTAATAGCTCCGACATTATTTTTACTTTGGTCACAAACTGTCGATACTACCTTCAAACCTATACTTTGACATTTGCAGATTAGAACCTTCAGCAAATTTTTTAATGCCATGGATTTATGAGGTCCTTCACTAAATGTAAAAGCTAACGGTTGCTTCCACTGTTGATACAGTCCTTTCAGCATAAAAACGTTTGCATGATCTGCTAGTACAGGTTTTCTTTCTTTATAAATTACAATTTAATTTATTCACTTACCAGGTAAATTTAAAGTTGGACCTGCTGTTCTTATAAGACCTCTTTTGGTACCTAAAACTTTACAGTTACTAGAAAAATGTTCCTCACAAAATACATATTTTTTATAAATGTCTTCAACTGACAAGTCTTTATAATTTAAAGACTGTATCTTTAAAATCCACTCACTAAACACACTTGGTTTATTTTTTGGAAAACGATACATTTTGCCTTCACGATTTGTATATATGTAGGTACCCAACATTTTCTTTTAAATAATGGGGGTTGAATCCATTTTAGGGACAGAATTATTTGGAAGCACAAAACCAAAGATGATATACACCAACAAAACAAAACAAAAAACTGAAGACAACACTCCTGCTCTTTTCCTGATTTTCAGAACTACTGTCTCTTTTCTTAATTTTCTTAAAACTGTTTCTCACTAAATACAGATTGATACAGATATGTTAAATTAAAAAGTATTGTCGTTAATAGTATTAGTAGAGAGACCTCTTCCAAAAATAGAACAATTAAAATGAGTAGACGCAACGATCAGCGCCATCCTATGGTTGTGTTAAAAATATTAATAAGTTTTGGCGGTAGTATATTTGCTTTCATTTCTATTCGTAGTTCCGTATTCGGTGGGCTAAATTTTGGTAACATGTTACGTCCGTTGAACGCTACCACTGCTTTTATTTTTTTTTAATTTTGAAACATCAACTGCTATAAATTGTAAACAAATACAAGATACAAAACACCACATATTTAATACTCCTATATGGACAGTGGAAGGTGTTCCGATATGGTGAAACAGATAATGTATCGTTTGCTCTCTCGCATGTAGACTTAGTCAGTTCTGCGCATCTTTTGTACGCATGTAGCGAAACACAAAAAAATTCAATTGGATAAATGTGTTTTAGAGATTTCTCAAGCATGCGCTGTATGGATAAAATCTACGAGCGCAAGAGAGAAATAAATGAGTGGATCAGAACAAGAGTTTCGAGTTCGAAGATATTAAGTATTAAAGTTCATTGGAGTTCAAAAATTCAGGTTGGCTAGGAAATACATTCCAATAACTTTTTTGGAAAGGAAACAAATATTTTATGCTATTCACATTAAAATAAAATTTTTTTCCCTCAAATATTCACTGCTCTGAAAAAAAGAAAAGTATAGGCCCTTTTGGCTTTCACAAAAATTTTAAACTAAGTCTAGAGTCATAATTGTGGATGCTCATGGAAAAATGTAAAAAATATCACTAATCATCCTGATTTTCTGCTTCATCTTCATCTGCCGGATCTGCAAGTCCAAGATTTATCTCATTTTGTGTTTTTAGATTCCGAAAATATTCGTGGTGTATCGGAGAAATGTAACTCAATATTGATAACAAATCTTTCTTCTTTTCGGTTGTTATCTACCTTCAGGAAACAATAAATCTAATTCTATAAACGTATTTGTAGAAGGACGATCTCGAGAATTCTTTTTTAGATCTACCTCATAAAATGGTGATTCCTTATTATAGTTATACTTGAAGTACATCTTTCTAGGTTCTTTTTTTCCGAGTTGGATCCATGATATTTTTAACAATTCCACTTTTTCTCCTTTTTCCAAATTTTGTGCTGAAAAAATCCTCTCTCTTCATTTTATGTATGCAGAATTTAGGTTTTTTTCTTAGCATACTTTATAATATTCACCTAATCTTTAGGAATGAAAATATTTTTTCGCTGTATCATACCACTAGACATCAACAATGTTATACAGCGAACTGCACAAGCAACGAAAGTCAGCCCAACAACCATTTCAAATTTGAGAAAAAAAAAATGGTGTAAAATCCGACAAAGATTACACATCTAAATAAAATTCGGGATACAATCTATTATAATATGTACTCCCAAAAGGAGTATGTTACCCTGGCAACTATTAGACAAAAATTTCTGGAGCAAAACGAATATTTTCAATTTTCCATTGATTCATTGAGAAAGTGGATCAAAAGTATGGGTTTTAAATGAAAATATCTTATGGATTTACCGGATATTGTCGACAGACGAATAAAATTCTTAAGGGAATACATTGAAAACAAAAATTTGGGACATGAGGGTTATATTCCGGTTTTTATGGATGAAACCTGGATATTTAGTAAGGGATCACTTCGAAACAGCTGGCAAGATGGTACTAAGCACACGGAATCAATTAAACCCAATGAAGGTAAAATAAGATATTATAATACCTTTTCAATATTATTAAAAGAGATATTCTTTAGGTCATCGATACATTATTGTCCACGCTGGGACGAACGATGGTTTATTGGTGGGGCAAGTTTGATTTTTAAAAATGTTCATAATAATATGAACAGGGGTAATTTTGAAAATTGGTTCAAGACTCAATTGGTGCCAAATCTTCCTGAAAAATCTTTAATTATTATAGACAACGCAAGCTACCATTCTGGCCTTTTAGAGAAAATTCCCAACAAATCATAGACAAAACAAAGAATGATAGAATGGTTAGAGGAAAAAAATATCGGCTCTCCAGAAAAGGCAATGAAGGATCAAATATGGAGCAATGTCAGCGCAAACTGCCCCAAAGAGAAAAAGTACTACCTTGATGAATATGTTAAGCCTTTAGGCGGTTACCGCCATACCACTGCCAATTTAATGCGATTGAAATGGTGTGGTCTCAGTGTAAACGAAAATACGATCAGTACATTGCAGATTTTAAGGGATCACCACAAGAGGTTTTGGCAACATGGGAAAGGGTTATCGGGGAGATTTCTAGGGATAATTGGGAGAAATACGTAAACCATACGGGCAAAGTAATACAAGAGGCTTGAGGAGCAGTACAAGTTTGTGATGCTTCTGACATCCCACCTCTTGTTATCACTACAGACGCAGATGACGACCTTACTGACGACGAATACTATGATTTTGACTCTGACGATACGGACGACGGCGACTAATTTTCTTCTAATACTGTGACCATTACAATCGCAATAAATTGGTATATTTTTGTTTTACGATTTTGATTTTCCAACTAATCATCAAGGTAGTGCAATTTTTTCTTGTGTAGATGTGGTTTCGATAGTGGTTTTTTGAATTTTCATGTACTCCTCTGCTAATTATTTTTTGGGTCTTTTCGGGAGTATTGATTCCTAAATAATATTCTGTGATTTTCGTTTTGTTAATCTTTATTTATTTAAAAACAAAAATATGTTAATATTACTTATATGTTAGTTGACAAGTTATTAAAATAATTAGTGAGTAAATGACCTTTTTTGAAATACTAACATTTTATCCATCGCGGTTTCGCTCGCAAAAAATATGAACTATTCGCATTTTTTAACATGTTAAAAATTTATTTTCGATATCTCCAGTCGTTTAGGCTTTGTGTTGATATCTCAGTCAGTCAGTCAGTTAATTAGGACTTCTTCTTTTATTAAGACCTCTAGATTTCTTGTGGAAATTGACTTAATTATTATAAAAAAATGCTAAAATATTATGTACACCACTGTATAGTAGAAGTCATACAGGTAATTAGACACCAGTAGTCAGTTGCTTGGCAACAAATAAATTTAATAGGACATACGTTTTTTCCCACGAAAATGACGTCATTACACGACTGTAAAAATTCCGAGTATACCTATGCAACACAACAGATATTCCCAACAAAATTTTCTATATTAAGTAGAGCCAAAAAAGCCTATACCACATTAATGAAATTGATTGTGTTAACCTTTACTTTGTGGAAGATCATCTTACTAAGAACAATAAATAACTGAACGGTTAAACTAAACTTCCACTATTTATTCGAAAAATACGTTTTAAAATTCAATTACAGCTGTTTCGCTAATAACTAGCATCGTCATGCAAAACACACATATATTATATAAGTTCTTCAAACTTCAAATAAGATTGGTGTTTTTGTTGGCTATTAGCTATAAGTTCAAAAAACATCTAAATCAGAGTGGTTTACTTCATATACGGGTTGGTGACGTTTCTGTAGTAAAACTAGCAAATATTTAGGAATTCCCAATTTTTAGTTTTCTAGTTTTTTGCATGTATTTTTGCAAAATGGTACTAATATACTTTAATAAAATACGAGAAGCCGGATATCCGTTTAACATCCCATTTGCATAAACAACTACAAGCTACATGGTGGTCAAATACTTACAAACAATGTTCGCCATTGTCTTCTGTAATTTTTGTCTAACGATTTCACTGCAGATTCGTTGCAGACTATTTGTGCGGTCGAAGTATTTTTCTTAACGAAACAACTAAAACTAATTCCGCTGCGGTATTTATTTGCTTGTTTCTTTGCGATTTATTGTGTGTTAAGTCTGGAGTTTTTTTAATTTACTTCTAATGTGGTCCTTTAATGTTACTTTCTGATCAGTTTAGTGACGAGGCCAATAACCAAAATCAACAAACTTCAAAGTAGTCAGAAAATAACGTATTAGAAGAGGGTATTAATGATTAATGTGCAAAAATTGGCTGAAAAAAAAATTTGGGAAAAGTCTAATATCTACCTCGAAGAAATAACACAACATTTGTGTTTTCTGTTTAATGAAACTTTATAGCGATACAAAATAATAAAATAATTTTTTTCTACAAACGTCAAAAAATGACAAGGTTCGAGCAAAGGTTCGACAAGAATATGCGAAGTGACCCTTTTTTCATTTTTCTTTGTTACTATGACACCGTGCGCGAAGTAGTGTGCGAAATGCTTACATCGCACACTGCATGTAAACTATATGGGATTTTTATATTTTAACCTTTATGTTCCTTATATATAATTTCCTTACTCCCTAGTGGAGCAAAGGGCCTTCACAAAGCGGTTGTATAATATTTTATTTTGTGCTAGTTTAGAAACTTCTCTCCATGTCTTTCCTTGGTCTTCTAGCTCTTGTTGACATACTCTTCTCCATGTGTATGTGGGTCTTCCTCTACTTCTGTGTCCTGTTGATGTCCATTTAAAAAGTGCGTCTCTGGTGATGTCTCCTGTGGCTTTTCTTAAGGTGTGACCGACCCATTTCCACTTCTTTCTTTCTTTTATGACGTTTACAATTGGTTTCTGTTCTGTTCGATTCCATAGTTCTTCATTTGTTACTCTTTTTGGCCAGTATATTTTTAGAATTTTCCTGAGGCATCTATTTATAAATGTTTTTATCTCTTTTCCATGCTGTTTGGTCATTGACCACGTTTCACACCCATATAACAGAACGGATTTTATGTTGCTGTTGAATATCTTGATCTTTGTTTTTGTGCCAAGTTGTGTAGATCTCCATATATTTGTTAGCATCCCGTAAGCTTGCGTTCCTTTTACAAGTCTGTTTTTGATGTCTTTCTCCGTCCCTCCCTTTACAGTAACGATGCTTCCTAGGTAGCAGAATTCCTCTACTCTATGAATTTCGTTTTGTTCTATGTATATTTTTTCATTTGAAACTTTGCCTATTCTCATTTCTTTAGTTTTCTCCTTATTTATATGCAGACCGATTTTTTGTGCTTCTACTTGGAGTTTTTGTATCATGGTTTTCATGTCGCTGATATTTTCTGATAGCAGGCAGATATCATCTGCATATTCTAAATCCGACAGCCTTTTATTTTGTAGATGGTTCCATATTAATTCATTATTTCTTTGAAAGCTTTGTTTAAGTACATGGTCGAGGCAAATATTGAAATTAGAGGGGATAATATGCAGCCTTGCTTAACACCTTTCTCAATTTTTATTCTATTGCTTAGATAGCCCTTATGTATTACTTGACATGTTGCATCTGTATAAGTTAATTTAATTAATTTTATTAATTTTTGTGGTATTCCGAATTCTTTTAATATTTCCAAAATTTTTGACTGTTTTAACATATCAAAGGCCTTCGTGAAATCTACAAATACTAATTGTAAACTTTTGTTCATTTCTTTAGTTTATTCTATTATTATTCGTAGTGTGGCGATTTGGTCTATGCAAGATTTTCCCCTTCTAAATCCTGCTTGCTCATTTCTTATTTTTTCTTCTGCTTTTTCTTTTATTCTACTGTTTATTATATTAGTGACTATTTTTGTTATGTTATTTAGTAAAGTTATCCCTCTCCAATTATTGCAGTCTATGATGTCTCCTTTCTTAGGGATTTTTGTTATTATTCCATTTGTCCATTCTGTTGGTATTCGTTCTTGCTCCCAAAATTCATGAATTAAAGGGGTAATTAATTTCACTGAGCTATCTATATCTAATTTCCAAAATTCTCCTGGTATATTGTCGCTACCGGCACTTTTTCCGTTTCTTAATCGTTTTATGCTTTCTCTAATTTCTGTTTCTGTTGGTTCAGTATCCTCAATTTTTAATTCATTATTCGTTGTCTCGTTGTCATTATTTATTTGTGCAAATTGTTCGTCTTGTAACTCTTGTAGCAGTTGTTGGTAGTGTTCCTCCCATCTATTTACTTGTTTGTCTATTGATGTAAGCATGATTCCTTCTGCATCTTTAATTGGTTCCTTATTATGTTCCTTAATCAAGCAAAAATCCAAGAAATCATTTATTTATTAATGTATAACAATAATTATTAAGGCTTTCAAATTATGAGAAAATTTAACAGTACCTAATTTTATTTATTATTTATAATGTTAACTTTAATGGTGCAGCCACTTCACGAACCAATATTTATTCCCAAACCAGATAAGTCAGATTCAGCCCGTGATATCCTAGTTTCGGGAGTTAGAAGACTATCCACTGCCGTAGAGGTGACAGCACTTAATCCTGAAATTTCACAGTCTAAAATTTTATTTGATATCTGAATTTTATTGTTATTTTATCTTCCACGTATACTTCGGCCACAGTCGAAGATTTCCAACCTCCATGTCGCTTCAAAACACTTATATCGGCACCCGTATTAGCAAGGAGTGTAGCTGATGTTCTCCGAAAACAATGGCCCATGTAGGCATCAGGATTTGGTAATTTTAGGTGTTTTGCTATTAGGCTAGGCATATTTCCAATACTATTTATTGCAACAACTTGGTTAAAACATCTCTTATTTTGATACTTCAAAAACAATCAGCGACTGGTAGCATAACTTGGACGAAGAGCCGCATATTTTCGGTAAATGTCAATATAATCTAAATTTGAAACTGTAAAAATTCGTTCTGTATGCGTTTTTGTATCGGGTACTTTGACAATCAAAATGGAATTTTTATCTTCTATGTCATCGACCGTCATTTTAATGAGTTCCTCACGGCGGCAAACACCCGGAATACCCAGTATTAAAACAACCTAAAAGGAAATCAGTAATTTAAAAAAAAACATAAAACAATCATCAAAAATCTACCTTAACCAACAAATAGGTTTCATCATCTGTCTCTTTTATGAATTCTTCAACTTCCTCTTTAGTCAACACCTTAGATTTCTTAGGATGGTTTCCAACTGACAATTTTTGTTCAAATATGGAACCAACTTGGTAAATTTCTTAAAATCCACGTTTTCTTTCAATATCATCTTCTGTCAGCATATGGAGCATTTTCATTTTATAAGGATAACATTTTTGTTTCTTTAAAACTCCTTTTACAGTTGATGAAGACACTTCACAAGTTTGTGCAACATTTGAGGTGGATTGTATGGGGTTGATTACCATTTCGGCAACTATTTGGACTTGTTTGTCTTCACTAACTCCAGGTCGACCAATTCGCTTAGCGTCTGCAACGTTTCCCGTTCTATGAAATTTATTAAGAGTTGTCTCAGGTACTGTCTGGATATTGGACGATCTGGATGCCTTTCACTAAAAATCCGTTCGGCTTCATGCAGATTAGTTCTAGCCTCACCAATAATTAATATTGCTTCAACTTTTTCCTGCATAGTTCGCGACATTTTAAGAAACTCTTATTTATTATTAACAGATAATTTACTAAATCACAATAATGGTAAAGAGGTAAAATTTTACTATTTTTACAAATTATAATTAAGATATGAACCAAAAAGAAATAAAAATAAAAACTTTGAATTTAAACAAGAATAGTATAGTGCCAAACATTTTAAATTTTTAGTACGCCAGTTAATAGCATTGTACCTACATTTAAAGCAAAGAATTCGATTTAAATAAAAAGTCGGTAAAGTTTTTTTTATTATGAAGAAGTAAATGGTGAACATTTTGAACATATTTAATTTTTTTTTATTATTAGAACGTATTTTTTTACCAAATAAAATATTTAAAAACAAGCTTTCAAATGATGTATTACTTGCCAAAATTATCTTCCAAAAGGGCCCACGTCCGCCATTTTTTATGATTACGTCACCTATAAAAAAGTAATATACATTCCCTAGTTCACTTTCCCAAAATTTCAAATTTCTAATTCTAACGGTTCAAAAAATAAATGGGGGGAAGGGACTTTAGAACCGCACTATAATAACTGGAATAACTCTAGAATATTTAGAACTAACTTTCGCCATAAGGATTTTTAATCTTTATAAGCTAACATTGTAATATTCATTTAATTTGTCAATTTGTTTCAGAGGATATCTTACAAAGCCCAGAGGCCTTGTGGAGTTCCTATGACGGAACCCACTTATTATATGCCACTTTCAACGATAGTCAAGTAGGTACCATGAATTTTCCATGGTTCCATTTTAATGCTGGATCCGTTTTAGGATCGACGGGGGCTTACCAAAGGGCTCCCTCTTTTCCTTCTTCCAGAACATTAAGGTACCCAACGGTGAGTTTAAATCCTCAACTTAACCCCCCGCCAAACCTTCGGTGATTTTATTAAGTGGTTCCTGTGTAATAAACTGTAATTAATTTATTTTTTTAATTATTTTTCAGCCTGGGACTCCTATACCCTCAGTACAACTTTGGATTGTAGATATTTCAAATATAACCTCATTAGAATATCATCTCGTTCAACCACCGAAAGCCTTACTAGAACTGTAAGTATTTTTTTACGCCCATGTCTGTAAACGTCAAGTGATATTTAACAGGCACGTAATGATATCTCATAACATCCACGTGCGTTGAGATAAGAAAATTTCTATTTCTTTCCTTAAACAAATTGCAATGAAATTTCAATATACTTTTTTGGTCTATTTACATACTTTTAGTCAATTGAAAACAAAAGCTTTTAGTATTTGGTAAAATAAGTAAAATAACTGTTAGATAAAAATAATTCAAAAAGTCTCGTTTTCTTAGCATATTATGGAAATAAAAGTCATGTCATTTACATTGCAAATTTTTGTAACAAAATATAGTATAAGAAATAACAATTTGTTAACTTTACCTACGAATATCTCTGTTAGTAGTGAAAGTGATGAAATTACGAAGGTTGCCTTTTATATTTCGGAATTAGAGAACGAAAAGTAATATTAATCATCGAAAATCACTTTATTGTTTTTCAAAATATTCCCCAAAAAGATCTATACACTTTTGCATGCGTTTGAACCAATTGTCGAAGCACTTTTGCCACTCTGATTGAGGTATCTCCAAAACATGCATTCTGAATGCAGCAACCGCTCCTTTAGGTGTCGAAAAACGTTGACCTCTCAGTTTGTTTTTTACGTACGGGAATAAAAAGAAAATCATTCGGTGCCAAGTCAGGACTATACGACAGATAACTTACCAAATCGATGTTTTGGATGCTCAAAAATGCGATTGTTTGAGCCGATGTGTGGGAGCTCGCATTGTCGTGGTGGAGATGATCCGTCTTCGGCGGTTGGTTTTCCTGATTTCTTGGAAGACAACTGGCAAACAAATGGTTGTGTACCACTCAGAATTGACTGTTCTGCGTTGTTCTATTGGTACGGTTGCGACTTGTCCAGTTTTTCCGAAAAAACAGGCGACCATTTGCTAGGAAGTGCTTCGTGCGCGAACAACTTTTGTTGGGCTGTTTACTTTCGGGCGTAAATCCACGATTCATCACCTATCACGATGTCATAGACGTGTTTCGAAGCACCGCGATCGTATTTTTTGACAAGAGCCTTTTTTTGAGCGATTAACAAATTGTGAGGGATCCAACGCGAATACATTTTTTTGACCGTAAAATATTTATGTAATATTGAAGTATGCTGGTCCTACTAATGCCTAAAGTTGTCTCAATCTCACGATAGGTCACATGACGATCTTGCAATAACAGTTCGCGCACAGCATCAATCGTTTTCGGAACAACAACTGATGTGGATGACCTGCCCGAAAGTATAACCTCAAAAATGTCTAAGTTTACGATAGAGCTGTCAGTTGCCAGATTGCAACATCAGGGTTTGCAAATCTCGAAATATAAAAGCCAACTATTAGCACTCCGCCGGGCGTAGAAAACGCATAGTACGTTACATGAGTTGTAATCCCATTACACACTAGTGACTTCATACTTACAACTCTTGTTACATAATATATTATTTCGATCCAATTTTAATTATACTTTTATAAAATTTGATCGCTGCGTGGAATATATTTTTCATATGTTGAAAGGCATATAAAAGAAGGTATTTTAGGCGTTGGTTTGATAATGATTTACAATGTAATGAATATTTTAAAAATAACAAGGTTGACTAGCCGTTAAGTTACAGCAAGTGTAGGAGTTGAATTAAAATCAAATACTCAAATACTATTATTAATATTAATACTCGTATTAAGCAATCAATAACTATTTACCAAAGGAGTTAACGTATTATACAAAATAATTTTGCTAATGAAAAGGCAATTTGCATTTCCAAACAATGGTTGCCATTTCATATCCGGTTCAACCAAAACCTAATCTAGTTCGTTTTACCTTTTATGTGCTTTTGCCCTTTTAAACTACCGTTTCCTTTCTCGTTAACATTCATCAATCGCCCCTCTTTGCATATTCATATTGCCGGGATCTACATATTTTCCAGAGGGCACAAGGTATACACGAGGAAATCCGATTTATTGTTTAAAATTTTATTAATAATTTAAAGTTGTTTTTGAAAAATTCAAATAAATATGGGCTATCTTTAAAATATAATCAACAACTATTTTTAAATTATTTAGGTAGACGATTTGTCTAATTTATAAAAATTGTCAGCATGTGACAATCAATACATGAGATGCTCAAGAAAAAAACTTGGAAAAAGAAAAATTATATCTATTAAGAACAGTGCAGGATAAATAAGGGGTAGAGATGAATTATACACATCAACATGTATATTGCATCACTTCAAATTTTTCAAAATAAGCGTGTCTAAAACAATAAACAATGGGCCGTATTCATAAAACTGAAGTATATCCTTGTAAGCATAAGGTAGGAGTATAAAGTTTTGAGTTAAAGGAAAAGGTAGGAGTATAAGCATTTCCTTTTTTTCGTATTCATAATGATTACCTTATACTTGCAAGGATATCCTCCAAGTATAAGTAAAGGGTTGTTGGCTTGTTTCAACATGTTTATGATGGTTTATTAGGCCGTATTTATAAAAATGAAGTATTTCCTTCAAAGGTAAAGGTAGAAGTAAAAGGAAAAGGTTTTGCTTTACTTGGTATTCATAATCTTTTCCTTTTCTTTGCAAGCAAATCCCCACGAAAAGAGGAAAAGGTATAGAGACGCGCAATTTACGGATACGACGCACTTTACCTATATGTTGCCGACAAGTTGCAACTTGCAGGTACATCAGGATAGCGATTATGTTATTAGTAGTATAGAGTGTTTGCTGCTACTTGGAAGTTGAGTTGTACTCGAAGTTTTGATTATTTTAAGTGAGCTGTGTTAAGATGGCAAGTGACGAGGAACTATCAGACTCCCAATTAGAGTCACAAGACACCGGCGAATGCAAGTTTATTGCAGAAAGGGTAAAACAATACCCGGAAATATTGGAAAAATCTCAAATCCCAGCAAAAAAAGCGAAGAAGCAAGCAGCTATTGAGAAAGTTGTGTCAGAGTACAGACAACTGTATGGCAAAGATATGACCTCGAAAGCATTAATGAAAAAAGTGGGAAATATGAAAACAAGATTAAAGAAGAAAACCGACAAGAACAAAACAGGTAACAAACGTATTCCATCGTTACTACCATGGGAAACGATAATGATGGAAGCGATGCAGGCGGATGTGAACCCCACCGTCGCGGAAATTGCAGGTACACAAATAAAACTATACCCCAAAAATAATGTATTATGTGCAATTTCGACTCCTTTTTGCAGGTGGTCTAGACGTAGGAGCACCAATGCAGTTTGTCCGCGATGTTACAGCCCAGATTCCACCAAAACCAGCAATAAAAATTGTAAAACGGAAAGCAGAACCATCTGAAAGATGGAACCATGGCCCACGAAACCGAGGAAACTAGGAAACTAAGTAATAGTCAACTTCAGCGATTAGTGCTGCTAGAACAGCTCAAGGTGGCCCGTCTACAGCAAGAATACATCAGTGCCAAATTAAAGAATCAAGCTCTTCCCGCTCCATCAGTTTTCCATGAGAACGGAAAAACATTTACAACGTTAAATTAATAATAATATATTATTATAGATAGAAGTATATTTATTTTGTAAGTTTAATTTGTACATAACAAACTGTTTAAAATTAAAGAATAATTCATTCTCAAAAAATGCAAACCAAAATGATATGTTTTCTTTATTTTTTGTATAATTTTCATAGCAGCCCAAGCCCATCCAATCCATCCAGTCCATCCCCGTTGGCTTTCAGACTCCTGTGAAAAAAAATTATAAGAAAAAATATTTGCTTGCTTAAAACTGAAATTCATTTTTCATGGGTGAAGTATGACATGTTTTTCTGATTTGAGTGATTTGATACGTAAAAGTTGCTTATCATTTTTGTTCTATAGTGAAGTTGACTTACAAGTTTTTACAGAATATTTTATTATTTATTAGGTACGTAAAGTATTTCAAATATAAGTATATATTATTCTAAAAATATTTTTTTAAAAAATCGAAATAGATTTCTGAAAAATTGTATTTTGGGTCATCTTAATAATAACAGATTGAATTGTGTTCATTAAAATAGAATACGCTTACCAATGTTGTTATTGTAGATAAGTTGAGTTAATTGTGTACGACGGGCTTGGCCTTCAGCTCGAGTAGCTGCATCTGTCATTTCCGGTACCTCTTGCAATTCCTCATCTTCTATTTCTTCGGCCTCCATTTCGCCCGCATCCTCGAAATCAGCATCACCAAGATACTTCGCAATATTATGAAGCACCGCACACGCAACTATCACCTTCGGAATGTTCTCCAATTTCACTCGACACACATATTTAAGAATCGGGAACCGCCGTTTCAACTGTCCAAAAGCATGTTCTATGATAACTCTTTCACTTTTTAATAATCGATTAAAAGCAGCTTGGGCTGCGTCTTCCACGATGGAAAAGGGCTTCATCAGATAGGGCATTATACCATAGCCACTGTCCCCCAACAACACCGTGTTAGTCGTCCGCCGCATAATTTCATGAACTGAAGAATTTTTCCAAATTCGACTGTCATGAACGGAGCCGGGCCACCGTGCATCGATATTTATGAAAACGAAATTTTGATCACATATGCCCTGAACATTAATACTAGCATAATTTTTCCGGTTAACATATTCATCCCCAAATAAACGCGGCTTTTCAATTTCAACATGCGTGCAGTCGATAACTCCTATTGCAGTCGGAAATCTTTTTTTCATTGCCCATTTCACTTTGGCTTCTATTACTTCATTTTCGGTCGATGGGAACTTAATCCAGTCAGCCGCCTTATCTACAATGAGACGAAGAGTTGTATCGACAATTCTGGAAACTGTAGGCTGTGTACATCCCAGTTCCTCAGCTATACCGCTCTGGAAACCCGGATTGGCCATGTACCGTAAGAACACTTTCATTTTTTGTACAGGCGAAAGCGCCCCTCCCCTGGTTTCCTGATTTTCGCCAATGAAGTAGTCGGCTAACCACTGCACGTTTATTTCGTCAAACCGAAAAAGGGTTCGAAAATCGCTTTCACGTGGAGTACGTCTCTCTTTGTACACTTTTCGAGCGCGTACATGCACTAAATCCGCCATGAGAAATTCCAATTAAAAAATTATGCGCTCACTCACTCAAGCTCACTCCCCAACTGAAACACTTTTAAATGTAAATATATGAAAGAAGTAAATGATAAAAATCCACCCCGGACTAGATGTATATTTTGCGAAGCAAATCCTTCAATTCTGTAGCAAATGATCCTGTTTATAAATACTAAAAAAGGGAAACCTTTTTCATTTAGAGCAACACCTTTTTCTTCAAGTTCGAACCTTTTTCTTTCTTTTTGTTTATGAATAGAATGTAAAGTAAATGCTTCAGTTTCTACAAGTAAAAGCAAATGCTCTTCTTTATAAATACGGCCTATTGTTTTTGCAGTATTTCAGTTATCAGTGTTATTTGAGCACATTAGTTCTATCAGAGAAGATGTATTCGTCAAGCAGCGATACTGAAAGTACAGAAAAAGACAATGCTACTACTGAACTTCAGTTCATAGCACATGAAATTGCCAATGCCTCCGTGATTTTGGAAAAATCCCAAACACCAAAAATAAAAGCTAGGAAAGATGAAGCTATCAGAAATGTTTGCAGGAAGTACGAGGTGACATTTGGTAAAGCACTGGATGCGAAAGGCTTTTTGAAGAAAGTAAACAATATGAAAGGAAGGTTGAAGAAAAAAACTGACTTGAAAAAAACTGGAAACAAAGCAATCAAATTGTTGGAATGGGCTATGGAAGGTGATAGTAATCCTACTATTGGAAGAATCGCAGGCGCAATGCAGATTGGTATTGACGATGAATCTGCTCAGCATAGAGGGGGTGAACCTTCTATTAGCCGAGAAGACACTGAATCAGCCATCAAATCACAATCCAGTAGTGCCCAAACTGTCGAATCTCTTCTGGCAACAAGAAAAAAATCAGCAATAGAAAAGTACGAAACAAATGAGACAAAAGGACTCACAACCAAAGAGCTTCAACGGCTAGTTCTTCTAGAGCAGTATCGAACAACTAGAGTTCAAAGACAATTCTACGAAAAAAAGTTGGAGAAGATGAAGCAGAAGGAATTAACAGAAAAGTTTGTTCACGAGGGAGAGGCAACATACTACAACATGTAAACAATTTTTTGTAATAAAATAAAAATAGAAAGGTTTGTAGAATATTGTGAATAAACATATAATTATTCGATTTTTGTGTTTTAATCAAAACGATCTGATAAATATTATGGCGTAAATAATAAAACTAAATTAAATTGAAACTTTCATTTTATACGGTTTTGTACCTACATTTAATTATCAAAATTGCTTATTACAATGCTCAAATTTCTTCTGACTTCTTGTCCTTGCTGGCGAAGAGGCAGATCAACTTGGTCATTATCATTGACATCTTCGTCTGGCACTTCTTCTTCAGCTTCAGGTGCTTCAAAATCGATGTCTTTCAAATGTTTGGCTACGTTATGAAGCACCATACAGGCAACAATTATTTTTGGTACATTCTCCAATTTCACTTGGCAAACGTATTGCAAAATAGGAAATCGACGTTTCAGTTGACCAAAACAACGTTCAAATCACTCTCTCTTTTTTTAAAAGTTTATTATAATCTAGTTCAGGACCTGGAGTGGGATTTCTGAATGGAGTCATGAGCCACGGCTCTATACCATATCCATCATCAGCAAGTAACACGACGTTGTTTTTATTTTCTAAACGAGCCCTTACTTGTGAATTTCTCCATATTCTTGAATCATGGACCGATCCAGGCCATCTAACATCCATACTAGTGAACATTTCTCTTGCATCACACGTGGCTTGCACATTCAATGTAGGATGCCCTTTTCGGTTGACATACTCATCACCATGGCGATTTGGTTTCAGAATTCCTACGTGGGTACAGTCAACTACACCAATAGCTGTCGGAAACCGATACTTGCTTTGCCATAATTGTTTCGCAGCCATAAGGTCATTGTTGGTAGATGGAAACTTTATCCAGTAATTGGATTGCGCAACTATGCTGTCAATTACGGCAGTCACTGTACGAGATACTGTAGCTTGACTTACACCCAGTTCTTGACCAATGCCTTTCTGAAACCCAGGGTCACTGAGATAGCGTAAACATATCTTCATTTTTAGGACGGATGATAACGCACCTCCTCGAGTTTCAGTATTTATTCCCAAAAATCTGTTGGCAAGCCATTGCACATTTTCCTCTTCAAACCGGTATAATACTTTGTAATCACCAACAGGAGTTGATAAACGCTGCTTGTAGTGTTTTATCTCTTAGTTCCACAACATCTGCCATCGCTAAAACAGATCACTACACGACTGAGTCTACTACTGACCACACTTAAAATTTTTAAAGGATATCCTATTTCTTTAAAGTACAAGGTAACGTTTATGAATAGCAAAATACTTTTTTGTGAAGGATATGCTTATACTCTATAAGTATAAGATTTTACTCGGAATATTATAAATGTGAGCAGGAGGATTTCCTTCAAATTCTATAAGTATAAGCAAGACAATTTTTTTATGAATACGGCCCAGTGTCACTCTACTTTTAGACTATATTTAATTAAAAAAAGCATTGAACAAATTTAGCAAAGACATTTATTCCTAAATAAAAAAATTAAATACATAATCTGCATAAATGACAAAAGTTCAATTTAGCTTTTATACAAGCTTCTATTCTTCGGGGAACACTTTCAATTAGATTGTTTATAAGCTGCTGAGGAATATTCTCCCAAATCTCGATAGCAGCATGGATAAGGGCTGGAAGATCCGCATAACCCCGATTTTGTTGTAAAACTCTTCCCATGCATGTTCGATAGGATTTAGATTCGGAGACTTTAGTGGCCACTGTAAACTAACAATATCCTCGGTTTCCTTAAACTCAATAACCCGTTGGGCGCGATGTGATGGCGCGTTGTCGTCCATAAACAAGAAATGTTGCCCTACAGCACCTCTCCATAAACAAACAACTGGGTTTAACATGGAATCGATGTATACTTGACCAGTCAGGAATCAAAGTAAGAGGTGTCCGACCATTCCACATTATACCTCCCCAAAACATTGCACTACCACCTCGAAATGGGACAACTTCTTGGCAATTAGTGAATCTAGATTGACGTCCTGGAACTCGCCAATCATGTACTCGACGATCGTCCGACACTAAACCAATCCTGATTTCACCCGAAAACATCCCATTCTGCCATTGATCCAAACCCCTTCAATTTTAAAACTTTCAAAGTTCTACGGGTCCATAATTTAGCCTAATGAAGTCTTTTAATGGTTTGACCGGTAACTTCAATTTGGTGTGCTTCCTTGCTTCCTGATGGCCTCGGCAGAAATGTTCGGGTTTCTTCGGACCAATTGAATAATAAATCGATCTTGATTAGGGGTTATAATGCGATGGCGACTTGCTCTTGGACAATTTCCCCAGATTTCCGAGTTTTAAATATCGCCGGTAGGTTCTAGATACATCACTTTGATTGACCCCAATAATTGCAGCACCCTCTCTTTTAGAATGACCCATTTCAATAAGTGTCACTATACGACCCCTATCTATCGTTGAAATCCCTTGGAAAGGTATTTAAAAGAAAAAGAACAATGATTCCAAAAATAAAAGTCGTAGGTAAAGGACACAGCTGACTAACATATTTTCAGTCGATCAGAAGGTATTTCAATGTTATCACTTGCCAGTGTTTTTTGTTCTTTTTAACGATAGTTTGAATTAAAAATATAAACACAAAATTTATTGTTCAGAATTAAGAATTATAGGGTGATGCAGTATAAATGTTGATGAGATTATTGAAAACAACAGAAGAATTTCACAAAGCACTATATAACACCAATTGAGAAACCAGAACAAGTTAAGGAATATCCTAAAGTGATGGACGTTGAGTCGGAAGAAATCCCTGAAATCAATGAGTATGAAATAAGCCTCCAGGTGAAGATAACCTTATAATGGAGGTGATTGAAGAAGCTGCAGAAATAATAGTCCCAAGGGTAAAAAGGCTTATTCAACTACTGCCTTGAGGCTATCACAAAAACTAGATAATTATCAACATTTAGATCACAATTTCCCTCTCTACATGGCTTTCATTGATTATTATAACGCATTCGACTCTATTGAGCACTGGCCACTAACAGAAGAACTCAACCACGCACGAATTGACTCTCGATATACTAAATTGATTAGAGCAACCATTAAAATGCACGAATGTACTAACAGCTTCCCGATCGAGAGAGGTATTAGACAGGGAGATACCATCTCGCCTAAACTATTTACTTTGGCACTGGAGGTGTTTTTAAAAGGATGAACTGGTCGGGTAAAGGGATAAATAATATCAATAGTGAAAGACTAAATCCTCTAAGATTTGCACACGACGTTGTTCTGTTTACGGAAAACGAGGAAGACCTAAAGAATATGATTGAAGAATTAGAGCAAACATCAAAGAAAGTAGTACTTAAAATCAACCTAAGTAACACAAATACAATGTGTCAACAAGACCCACAAAAAACTGTAAATGGAACAGGGACAGATAACGTCAGAGAATATACAAAGTTTCCCGAAAATAATGGTCATAAATTATACCACAGATTCTGGGGTCAAAAATATGTTAATTGAACCCCACTTACCTATATACAATAGTGCACACAAAAAAAGTTACAGGGTGCTAAAGTTAAAAATTTAAATAATTTTTTTAACATTAGGTACTTTAAAACAATTTAACGTTAATGTATGAAAATTTATAGGAAATACGAGTAGAGAATACCCAATAAATTGGAAACAGTTGCATTCAATTATTTTGATTTATTATGGATTTTCAGAGAGGACCTACACCCCTTTCACCCCCCAATTTTTTTTAGGACTATAATTTAACAAAATATGAACCACCACTGGAATCCAACGCCTATTCTTAAACTTTTGTGTATCTCTGTATTTCTTTGTAAATATTTTATTATGGAAGATACAGCCACCCTTTAAAATGCCAATTTCAATATTGAATATTTAAACTATATTTTCAAAAATACTAAAAACATCTTTATTATTAAATTACAATTTATAAACAAACAGGATATTTTCCTTAACTCAACAAGTGTTCAATATTACCTCCTCCTTCCTGTATATAAGTTCTGCATCGTTTCAACAAGGAATACTGAATATTTTGAAAAATTAAATGTTTTTGTCGAAACACGTTAACAATTTGTAAAATTCGGTGCTTCAGTTGATCCTCAGTGGTTATTTTCATAAAATAAACAAAAATCTAATGGATTCAAACATGGACCGCGCGGTGTCCATTCAATTGGTGCATCTGGCCCCCTTCCAGTCCAACGTCCTGGATATTCTCGAAATAAAAAAGCTCTAACGGCGTTACTAAAATGTGGTGGCGCACCATCTTGCATAAAATACATTTTTCGTCTAATTGCTAATGGGACATTTTCTAAGCAAATTGGTAGATCATTTTGTAAAAATGATAAATAATGTTCCCCGTTTAATTTGTTTGGAAGAAACACTGGCCCTATCAAATAGTTATCGATTATTCCAGCCCAAACGTTTACTCTAAAATTAACCTGATGATGACGCACTTTTTTAACTTTGGGATTTACATCAGCCCAGATATGAGTGTTATGGTGATTAGTAACTCCATTTCTTGTGAAAGTAGATTCGTCAGTGAATAAAATAATAAAAACTTTTCTACTTTTGTCAAAAAAGCAACAACAAATACCCTGAAAGTAATCAATGAAAGACTACCCAATTATTACATGTAATAATTAATAGGTACTAGTGTATTCTACATACATAGCAGATTTGAAATAACTCCTATTTAGTATTTTATAAATTGTAATTTAATAATAAAGATGTTTTTAATATTTGTGAAAATGTAGTTTAAATATTCAATATTTAAATTGCCATTTTAAAGGGTGGCTGTATCTTCCATAATAAAATGTTTATAAAGAAATACAGAGAGACACAAAAGTTTAAGAATAGACGTTTGATTCCAGTGGTGGTCCATATTTTGTTAAATTATAGCCCTAAAAAAAGTTGGGGGGTGAAAGGGGTGTAGATCTTCTCTGAAATCAAAATAATTGAATGCAACTGTTTCCAATTTATTGGGTATTCTCTACTAGTATTTCCTATAAATTTTCATACATTAACGTTAAAACGGTTTAGAGAGTTTAGAATTAACTTTAGCACCCTGTAACTTTTTTTGTGTGCACTATTGTATATAGGTAAGTGGGGTTCAATCAATAGATTTTTGACCCCAGAATCTGTGGTATAATTTATGGCCATTCTTTTCGGGACACCCTGTATATACCTTGGAGAAAGTGTAACACTGAGAAAGCAAAATAAAGATATGGAAATAGAGAGAAGACAACGATTGGGTAGGGTAGCATTTGGAAAATTCCCTTTCATTTCACCAGTGTATTCTCCTTGTCATAACAAATGGAGCTCAAACCTGGGCCCTCACATAACAAAAAATAAAAAAAAATTGGAAGTGACACAAAGGGCAATGATCGGTATCTAGTTAAAACAAAAGAGAAGAAACGAATGGATCAGACAGAGAACTAAAATAACTGACATAACAATTAGAGTAAAAAAGTTAAAATGGGATTATGCCGGGCACATTATTCGCGTCAAGGATAATAATTGGAACGCTAAGATGCTCAAATGGAGACCATGGAAGGGAAAAAGAAATAGAGGTCGACCAATAACTCGATGGTATAAAGATATCAAGAGATCAGCAGGACTAACATTGATAAGAATCGCACAGGATAGGTATAGATGAGGGTCAGATATAAGACCGTCTTAAATAGAGGATATGAGGGGTGGAAAAAAAGTATTTTATCTGTATCATTCGTCAAAACCCTTGCATTATTTATTTTATTTATTTTGCAGTGATTATTACCTGACATCAGCAGGTTGGATCGGCCTCAAAAACACACAAGTATCAGTGGTGTGGATTAATAGAGCACAAAACTTGAGTATAATTTCAGCATGTTTGGCACCTAACTGGACTTGCATTGAGGTATACACTTTTTATTTTATTTTCTAGAGAAATAGTTATTTTTTTTTACAAAAAATTACTTGTTACATTCATGTTTTAATACTTTTGGTACATGTTATTTTATTTAAATTACACTGCTCAACAATTGAAGTGGATATTACGAAAATCTGTAATTTTCTTTTGTCATTGGTTAACAATAAATCAAAATTCGATAAAATAAGTTAATTCTTTCACGTTACAATATACCCAAAAAATAAAATAAACGAAAAAAAAGTTACAATAAAAGGTTCAAAGAAAAACAAAAAGTCGATCCCACAATTTTAATTTAATAATGAAAGTTACTTGCAACTAGTTTCGGTCCACAGGACCATCATCAGGCAAGAATCATCAGGAGAAAAACCATAAATCTTGGAACATCAGCACTTAAGCAGACATTATTGGATAAGTAAGAAACATGAAAAATTGGGGTGTGGTACATTCATTGGCTTTCTCTGAGGGCAAGTTTTGAAGCTTAAAGTTTTATGGTGTTAACTATGTTAATAATTTTTATTTATTTCCTCCTTTTACTAAATTGGATGTCATCCATCTGGTTTGGTGTTAATGGTACAGTTCTGTTCTCCACGAAAAAGATTTCTCTTTTTACGAAGGGCTTAATCGCCTTTTTCTTTTCCTTGGTCTTTACTTTAAGGATTTAAGGATCGATTTTCCTGGGTTTTTCAATACCCTACCTCATGAAGTACCCTTCTTCTATTAGTTTCTGTTTGAAACCATGTGTTCTCTCTTTCTGAGATAACACATTCTTATTCCAGTTCATTTTCATATTATTTTTAAGCCACTAACCATATCGTGCCCTTAATATTTTGTTTTACATAAAAGTTTTTTGAAATATTTTAAAAAATAATTAAAAAAATACAAATCGAGGTCACGTGACAGCTCATTTGAAAGGTCTCCATCGCCTTTGCAACAATGTAATCATTTAAATATTTATTTCTACAAGGTTAACCAAAATTATGAACTTTGTTAAGTAACATGGACTTACAATAAATATTCATTTACTGAACTAAAATACACTAAGGACAAATAGTGTTGATTGTTGGTTCCGAAAAAAAATACATTGATAAAAACAATGCTACATTATAATTTAAAATTAATTATTGTAGTAAGTACTCGGAATTATTTTTACAAAAATATTTAAATCAATATTGTCATTGACTCGTCTTTATTCGTCAATGATCTGTAAATCTGTCAAATAATAGACATCAAATTTTTACTCTTCGAGTTTTTTGCCGACATTAATAACAGCATTTACAAAAATTAAACTACCAGAAACAGAACGAGTCGAGATTTTAACCATGATTGGTTATGGAGATAGAGTGAGGACTCAAGCAGAAGTTCGTAATTTATTTAATGCTATATACCCCAATCGCGATCCAATTACTCAATCAACAGTAAGTAAAATTGAAAAAAAAAATTTAGAGAAACGGGCCATGTTAAAGATCTTCCCAGAAGTGGTAGAACATTAATATCCGAAGCCAAAAAACTGGACGTTGTACTGGCGTTTTAAGAAAATCCTCATACCAGTCCTAGGCAGGTCGCACTAGATAATAATGTCAACCAATTAACTGTTGTAAGAGTGCTAAAAAAGGAGAAGTGGCATCCATACAAAGTACATCTGGTCCAGGAGCTATTAGAAGAATTCAGAAAATCGTTATGGAACAATGTAACAGAGATACGGGTTTCATACAAAAGGTACTTTTTTCAGATGAAGCGTCTTTTATGCTGAACGGTTACGTAAATCGCCAGACATGTTGATATTAGTCAAGTGAATTTGGATGGAAGAGTATAGGACACAATATCCCGAAAAGGTGAATGTTTGGACAGGCATTATAAACAATCAAATTGTAGGGCCATATTTTTTGAGGAAAACCTAACTGCTGCTAGTTATCTGGAATTTCTTCAAAATTATCTGTGGCCACAACTGAATCAGCTATTTCCAAATAGAAATGATTTATGGTACCAACAGGATGGAGCTCCTCTACACTATGGCGTTGAGGTACGAAATTACCTTAATAACGTTTTCCCAGGAAGGTGGATAGGTAGAAGGGGGCCTATCGAATGGCCACCAAGGTCTCCAGATTTGACTCCGTTAGACTTTTTATTGTGGGGATATTTAAAGAGCAGAGTATATCAAAATCGACCGAATAATGTAGAAGAGTTGAAGGAGCGAATCCGAACGGAAATTGCACAAATAACATCTGAAGTCCTCCAAAACGTTAGGAAATAATTTACTGCTCGCCTTTCTCATTGTATCATTGCTGAAGATCCGCAATTTGAACATTTGTTGTAATTTAATTGTATGTAAGTAAACATTTATTCTAAGTTAATTGTATTAATAAACCAACAGTTTTGGTTAACCCTGTAGAAATAAATATTGAAATAATTACGTAGTTGCAAAGGTAATAAGGAGACCTTTCAAATGAGCTGTCACGTGTCCTCGGTTTGTATTTAAAAAAATCGTCGATGACGTCATTACGCCATCACTAATGACGTAATGTCCAACACTCTATAGCAGTTGATGGCCATTCAAAAATTAAAATTGACGTGTTTCAAGATTTTTTTTAAAAGTCGTCTGTTTCTGAAATAATAAATGTATTCCATACATTTGCATCATACTGTATAACCATGTCCCTATATCGTACAGCCGTCATTGTCATATTCATTAACACCACTAAATCAGTGCGGCCATTATAACATATGCCTCCCCACACGTAAACTGAGCCACCACCAAAAGGCGTGGTTGACGTGGTTGGCGTCATCAAAAGTTCATTGTATTGCTGTCCTCTTTCTCTCCACACCAATATTCGACCAACACACATGTTCAGCCAAAATCTGGACTCATCCGTAAACATGCAGTACCTCCAGTTCTGAAAACTCCAACGACTGTGTTCTCTCGCCTACCGATATCTGTATGCACGCTGATCCGCAGTCAACCTTGGATGTGAACTACGCCTTCTGGCTCTTAACTTACATGCATGCAACTTTCTTCTAACAGTTTGACTAGATACCACTCTTCCGGTAGCATGCCTAAAGAAGCTGTTAATTCTCGAAGCAGTAAATGTTCGGTTTCTTCTTGCAGTTACACCTATAAAGCGGTCTTGAGCAGGAGTTTTAGCTCGTTCTCGTCTTCCTTCCTCCATGCCTGTACGCTGCAGATGCAGTTTCCAAATATCGATTCCATGCACGACTGACAACACTTTGGAACACTTTTAAGTCATGTAGTAACTTTTTATTGATTTAAGCCTTCGTATATCCAACGTACTAATTGATCTAGTTGCACTGTTTCTAATCGCCGTAGCGCCATTTTTTTTAGGTTCTGGTTTCAATTCTGAGGTAACAGCGTGTAAAAAGAAAAAAAACGACAAAAACAATTTGCTATAAACAGAGTTTACTGATAGCATGAAACAGTATATTTAAAATATTATTTTTGTACGTAATTTTCTGAAATTTAAGAAATATCCACTTCAATTGTTGAGCAGTGTATTTGAAAAGTTATATTGTAATATAATTATAATTATACATACTAAAACAGAAGAAAAGCCATTGCAAAGATAAAACTAGTACAAGAATTAAAGATTGGTTAAGCTAATAAAAAGTATAGCGTTGTTAAGGCAAAACAGGAATTTGCATTTAATAAAATATGGGATGAAATACAAATTTATTTTAATTTTTTCAGACACATACAGAAAGAGCCAGAGACCAATCCTGGCTCGAGATTCAAGAACACCCTGTTTTCTCTCCGGACGGTGACAGTTACTTGCTGTTAGCGGCGGTACAAGAAGGAAGTCGCGAAACATATACACACATCAAACACGTAACTGTTACGCAACAACGTATAGCTGTATTAAGTCACGGAAGGCACGAAGTTTCGAAAATACTTTTTTGGGACACCGTTAGTCATCTTATGTAAGTCTTTAGTACTGTAACTAATTAACAACCCTTGAGTCCACAATTTGTATTTTTGCAAAACATAATACTTAATACATCCTGAATCTACAGTTTCTAGTTTTGTCCTGAAAAAATTTCCGTGCATAATGAAGTTAAATATCTAGCTATTATCGATTATCGACAACAAACTAACTTGAAAATCCCATATTAATGCAATTTTGGACAAATGTATACACATATTATATTAGGAAATAAATACAATATTTAAAATGACAAAATATTACTTAAATCTAAGATGACAAAAACTTGCTAATTTGGTGCCTAAAATACTAAATTTTTGTATGCACCCTTAAGAAAATTTTTATATAGGAATTCAAAATAGTAACAATTTTGGACATTAATAACATAGAACTAGTTTAATAGCGTTTTCCATTCGTCGCACTCGGGCAGCACTGGATTTTTAGAGAATTCAAGGCCAGTGCTGTCAGATTCATGCTCTAGAGCAAAACCAATGGAACACAAAAATGTTCTCCCTCGACTTTGCAAATGATTACGAAACGCTATTATAGCGTTTTCCATTCGTCGCACTGGGGCAGAAATCGCGCCAGTTTTGTGTTCCATTCATTGAACTTTTTTCATTTTTTTGTGTTCCATTCATGTGTCACTCCAACTCCAAGCGAGCTAAGGACGAACCGAGGGCAATAATTTGGCACTAGCTATTTGATCAAGGGTTACGGTAGTGCAAAACAATAATGGCGAATAGTGAGTTTCGTAATCATTTGCAAAGTCGAGGGAGAAAATTTTTGTGTTCCATTGGTTTTGCTCTAGAGCATGCATCTGACAGCACTGGTCTTGAATTCTCTAAAAACCCAGTGCTGCCCGAGTGCGACGAATGGAAAACGCTAAGATACAGTGAGTTATTGTTACAAATACGATAGACCCAAACAACAAAATAATAAAATACAAATCGAAAAGGTAATCCATCTCTCAAATGTGGATGATACAGATATACAGTAGCAATAAAACTCAAAGTCAACCACAATTTTAATAAAAGGAAGCTTATAACTGTAAAAGCGTCATGTTTCGGTCCTTAGACCATCATCAGGCTGTATGTGTAGAACGCAGAAATTGCATTTTAATTTATGAAATTTTAAAATTTAAACATCAATGATCAAGAGAGTTATGAAGTAAAAAGAAGAAGAAAACAGAAAATCAGACTCTAGCAACGAAGGTAGAGTGTAATAAGTCAGTCCCTTGCGAAAAAAATCTTATAAACCACTAATTAAACAAAAAAAAGCACAGCATGAGAGTAACTTTATTTCAGCTGTTTCAAATACATCGGATCAGGCGGGTTTCTGGAAGGCCATTAAAGCGTTTAAATTTTTACCCAGTATTTCCAATATATCCTTTGAACAGTGAGAGGAATACTATAATCAATACAATACTCCTAGTTTGGAAGTGGAGTATATTTTTTATGACGTCCGTCACCCTTACCTAGATATTCCCATTTCTATGTCTTGTCTCAACAAATGTAGAAATAACAAAGCTCCCGGTTCTGATGGCGTTCCGTATTAATTTTTAAAATACTTCCCGCAAAACTGGGTATTGTACATCTGTTATCTCTTTAACAAAATTCTGGACAAGGGGTAAATTCCAACAGAATGGAGAAATATTATATTAACCATGCTTCATAAAAAAGGTCCTATTGATGATCCTGGTAATTATAGAGGAATTGCATTAGTTAATTGTATGGCAAAACTCTTTACTTCTATAATCCTACAAAGATTATCTGATTACTGCGAAGCACATACTATACTCCCAGAAATTCAAAATGGTTTTAGGGTTAACAGAGGTTGTTTAGACAATGTATTTATCCTAAACTCTATAATTCAAACACATCTTAGGCTAAAGGGGCGCAAGGTATTTGCGGCATTTGTTGATTTCAGAAAAGCATTCGATAACATAAAACATAATATTTTGTACACCAAATTATACTCTTATGGTATAAGTTCCAAAATAATTCGTATAATCCAAAATCTGTATAAGCATGCCTCTATAAGGGTAAAATCTAACCAAAAATATACCAAATCCTTTTCAATAACAGAAGGCGTCTTACAGGAAGAGTCCTTAAGCCCACTTCTTATTACAATATTCATCTCCGATATGGAACGGTTTTTTGAAGAGCGCGGGTTCCAAGGTATTAGCATTGACAGTAAAACAAGTATTCTCCTCCTGCAATATGCAGATGACCTTGTAATTTTGAGTGACTCACAATTTGATCTTAACAGAAAGCTTAAGTGTCTAGCTGAATATGCCTTGATAATCAAGCTCACTGTCAATACAACTAAAACCAAAGTAATGATTTTCAGCAGAGGTGGTTTTTACAGCAACTACAAAAATTATACTTTTTATTTTGAGGATCAAAAATTAGAAATATTTAAGCATTTCTCATATCTAGGGGTCGTTTTCGTATCTTCAGGTTTGTTCTCGGAAATGTCAAGGACAACTGTTGCTAAGGTTAAACAAGCTTTTGGAGCAGTTATGGATATTATGATTAAATCAAAAATGACATCATGGGATGCAAAAATGAAACTATATAATTCAATAATCATATCTATGCTCTCTTACTGCGTATCCATATGGGGCTTAAGATATGAAGATTTATTAGAACGCGCTCAAGTTAGTTTCTTTAAACAGCTGCTCAGCCTTCTTAGAACTACACCTGATTATGCTGTGCGGCTGGAAGTATCTGCAATTAAAATTAGTTATGTTGTTTTTAAAACTGCTCTGTTCTGGCTGAATAACTTGATTTTAATGAGAGAAAACCGTTTGCCCAAAATTTGTTATCTACGCCTATTGGCTCTCTCTGATAACTCTGACCAAAAGTACAATTGGGTTGCACAAGTAAAATCAGTTTTTACAAATTTAAATCGTACTGATCTTTGGAGTTTGTTTATTCAGGGCAGTAAAGGGTTGGGATGTATCCGGAAAGAAATTTTAGAAACCTATAAAAATAAGTTACATGCCGATGACGAACATAGTTTAAGCTTATCCCAGTCACTTTGCTTATATAAATATATTAATAATAACAACTATTTAAAATCTCATTTGCCAACTTTTATCACCAAAATTTTAGCTCAAATAAGAACTAGCAACAAAAAATTTTTAAAATTTACGTACAAGGGAATAAATTATTTTATAGCATGTGAAGAAGTATGCTCTATTTGTAATCTGCACCTAGCAGAGTCATTAGAGCATATAATTTTCCAATGCCCGATTTACAATCCATTAAGATCAACGTTTTTAGTTAATAATCAAATAAATAACCTGTCTGATGTGCTTAATACTGGTACCCCAAAACTGCAAAGTCAATTGGCATAGTTCATAATGAATGAATAAGTAACTACTTTTCGTTACACTATAATTTTCTACAACATTATAATATACTCAAACTTCTTGTAATGAGAAATGTATTTCTTATGTACAATAAACTATTGATTGATTGATTGAGTGTAATAAGTGTGTAGGCTAAAATAACATGTGGAGTGAAATGAGGAAGAAACATAAAAAAGTAAGAAAGTTTTATCCTGGAGGAAATATATATATTTCAAGGGAAGTGACGGTAGAAAAAGAAAACATGAAGAGAGAAAAGAGTTGATTGTAAAAAATAATCATGGTTCTCTCCCTTTTTTGATTGTATTTTACAATCAACTCTTTTCTCTTCTTCATGTTTTCTTTTTCTACTGTTACTTCCCTTGAAATATATATTTTTTCTCTAGGATAAAACATTCTTACTTTTTTATATTTCTCCCTCATTTCACTCCACATATTATTTTAGCCTACATTAGACTCTATCTTCGTTGATAACGTTTGATTTTTTGTTTTCTTCTTCTTTTTACTTCATAACTCTCTTGATCATTGATGTAAATTTTATAATTTCATAAATTAAAATGCAATTTCTGCGTTCTACACATACAGCCTGATGATGGTCTAAGGAACGAAACATGTCACTTTTACAGTTATAAGTTTCTTTTTATTAAAATTGTGGATTGACTTTGAGTTTTATTGCTACTGTATAATAAAATACAACATTAAAACAGTGCTGCAAACTTTGCATAGTTTGCAGTTATGTATGTTATACATTTATAGTTAAATGTCTTTGGGTTGGTTGTCACTCGCACTGATCCGGGTAAAATGTTATATATTATTTTGGCACCAAGATAGTCAATAGATTTGAGGTTTAAATTGTAAAACTGGGATTTGAAAATTGTTATTAACATTGTTCCTGGTAAAGTAGGAATGATTTACATAGGCACTAAAATAATTTTTCATATGCATGTATTAACAAACACTCAAAATATATAAATAGGGGAAAGTCGCCTATGATGGTACAGTGCATATGATGGCATACCGGCTATAAATATGAATGTATCCGATCTAACTCTCTATTCTGTGGTGCTGCAGATACATATTTGCATATATCACTCTACATCTGTGTGTAGCACAGATGGCTGTAGAGGGTTATTTCTGTTTTTGTAGAAATACAAAAAATTGGTAAGCAGGATAGTAATATCATCGACTAATAAATATCATATTAAACTCAGCACCTGTCCTCTACTCGATTGAATCTTGCAGTGGAGTGTTTGGGTATTTCTTGTGCATATACGTATGTGGTTGTTTAGAAGTTATGTTCTGGTAGAGAAAGTATTTTATGTCATTATTTAATACCCGACTTATGCCTATGATGGCATACCATGCAATCCTAGGCGACGTTGCATAACACCGGTAAACGCTTTAAACGTATTTCGCAAAGCAGGAATACGAGGTCTGGCTATTAAATAACGAGACTGCGCGCGCAGAAGGCATCCTAGCGGGGTAGGGTGGGAACTGAATGCAGCGTTAGATAGCTGGAAGTGTCTACTACTCCAGTACGAAATCACGTTTTTGTCGCTGTAGTAGTATTTTTTCTGTAGAGGTTAGAAACGTACGTGTTTTTTTCTCGTGCCAATAACAATGTGCGACGAAAAACACGAGCAACGGATCAAGAACTATAGGTTGTTGAATTCTCTATCTCGTGCGCGTGTTTTCGAATGGTATAAAAGGTTTTCGGAAGGTCGAGAGATCACCGAAGATGACCAACGCAACGTCCAGGTCGACCTGTCTCTGTTTCAACTCTGCAAACAGTTACCAAAATAAATGAAATTTATTTAGATCGTCGTATGAACATTCGGATGATTGCTGAGACTGTAAACGCCGATAAAGAAAATGTCAGAAAAATTTTACATGATGAATTGAACAAGAAGAAAGTCTGTGCAAAGTTGGTCCCAAAACATTTGACCCCTGACCAAAAGCTCGTCTGTCAACAGATCTGCTCAGATTTTCTTTAGAGGTTAGAATTGATGGAAAACATCATTATTTACGATGAAACCTGGATATTCCAATACGATGTTGAAACTAAGCGGCAATCCATGCACTGGAAAACTCCTGCATCGCCGAGAATGAAAAAAGCAAGGATGTCGAAATCAACATTTAAAGCCATGCTAATCGTTTTTTTTTACATCAACGGCATCGTGATGACTAAATGGGTTCCAGAGGGTCAAACTGTAAACCAAACTTACTATTTGAAAGTTTTGGCAACGCTGTTCGTAAGAAACGGCCGGAGTTGTAGAAAAACAAATCTTGCACCAGGTCATCCCGTTGTCTGTGAAGCGTTATTTAACCGCTAGAGGCATTCCAGTGCTTGAACACCCTGTGACTGTTTCCTGTTTCCGAAGATCAAATCTGCCTTAAAAGGAACCCGGTTCGAGTCGATGGAAAAGGTGAAACGAAAATCGGCGGAGCTCCTAAAAGCTCATACAAAAGAAGACTTCCAGCATTGGTTTGACCAATGGAGAAAACGAATGGAACGGTGTGTCTAGTGTTAGTCTAGTGCTAGATAAACTTGGATCTCAGATGAATCTGTCGTGGTGCCAATATGATTGGGCTGAAGTAGCGTTCTATTTGCGAGCTATGCCAGAAGATTTTTTATGTTACATTTCTAGAATATTTATTTTGCTGCATTGTTTTTTTACCTTTTTTATTGTTGATTATAAGATTTTTCCTTATTTAGTTACCTACTTTTTGTTCAATAAAACTACATTGTGAAACAAGTATATTTAATTTATGAGGAGTATGCTATCAAAGGTCCTGGCATGCTCTTATGATGGCATAGCTTGATAATTTTTCATATCGCTATTAAGTGAAAAAAAATTACTCAATCTGAATTTAAATTATGATCATCAATAGCTGTTATAGGCAGAATGTACACAGTCAAACCAGTAAATATGACGTTTGTAAATACGGAAATTAGAGAGCATTAAAGTTAAGTGTGCCAACATAGGCGACCTTCCCCTACCTGACTGAAAGAATTTTTTCATTATAAAGTTGACTTAATAATTTTCTTTAATCAACTAGTAAAACCTGGTGGAAAGATGATGTAGAAACTACAGTTTTATTTGTAGATATACTAAGAGAGCCTCACTATCAATGTGTATGAGAGAGTGTGTATTGTGGGTTGCCGGGTTAGCCACATATCGGTAATGTAGATCGCGTCCGAACGTTGGGGAGGGCCCCGTGCGCCACCATTTTTAATCCCCTGTTTAATATCTATCAACCGCTAGGTGCTGACCGCCATTTTTAGTCCATATCGCCATTTTTGGTCCCCGGGTATGCGTGGGATGATTACGTGACGTCAGAACGAGTTAAAAAGACATTAACGGGCAGACCATCAGCTGACCACACAAGCAAGTCAAAAAAGGCCTCCAGCGTGACGTCATTCGCAAGTCAAATCGGTTCGGTACGGTTTTAGAACGGTTCACAAGTGGACAATCACGTGACGTCAGAACGAGTCAAAAAGGCATTAACGGTCAGACGAGTGGCTGACCACACAAGCAAGTCAAAAAAGGCCTCCAACGCGACGTATAAGGTCAAAAGGACATTAACGGGTGGCAACAAGCCAACGCAGTCAAAAGGACAGGTGGGCGAGCAAATGACAACAGATCACGTGACACACCTTCTATGACGTCACTCACAAGTCAAAAAGGCATTACCAGCGAGAGAGCCGAAGTAGCGAAGCTACTGAATCCGCCCTTTGCGCATAATTTTCAATAGTGGATATATGAAAAAGACGCGTTTAGGTATACTGCGCACTTCGTCAATAGGGCACTAGAGAATTAAAAATTATCGAGACCCGATAACCCTGAATAACAAGGTATCTCTTAATATCAATGGTACAGTCGGCTTTAGAATAGCATATACATGTTAAAGGTGAATTTCGTTTACCTACCGAAGTTATAAAAACGCCCTTCTTATACAACAAAGGAATGGCAATTTTTAAAACGCCTTCATTAAATGGTTTTGAGAGATTAAGTGTATTTACAATGGTCGGTCATGTCCCGAATAAATAGGTTTTTTTCGCATTTTTGTACTGATATAATAAAAAAAGGGATTTTAATCCTAAACAAACATTTATTATCGAGGGTTCCAAACTAAGTGAAGATGTAGGCGTGGACAACTGTTTAACTGATTTCAAATTTATTATTATTTAAACCGTGATTGGTTACTCAAAATAAAAAGGCTGTCTATTCGATGTAAACGATTTGAGTTTGAAAATGTATATGCTATTCTGAAGCCGATAGTACAGGTCAAAGGTCCTATTAGATACGGATTTTGTTAACAAAAATAATTTCTTTTTATCAAATGATGTATATATTATTTTTCCAATAAACTTGGTGAATCGACAAAAAAAACCACAACTGGCACGTGAAAAGACATAAGGTATATACAGAGTGTAACAGAAAAGTCGCAAGAGAAAGAATGCAATGGTATTGTGTATACAGGGTATGGTATACAATGGTACGGGTTCTAGATATGACATATACAGAGTATAACAGAAAAGTCGCAAGAATGCAATGGTAAGTACAGAGGCTTTACAAAAACATCGAGGGTGTAAGGAATGTAAGCAGAGGCTTTCCTTGATGGAGGGGGACGCATGGTAATATTAACGAAGTTGAGGATTAGTCTTTTCGGTAAATAAAGACATTTATGAATAAAAAGTAGGGTTATGAATCAATATCTTTACTTGTTGGATAGAAGAAAAAGGAAGAAAAGAGGGCAATCAATCCTCATATAAACTGGATACCTAAAGAGGTAGCTTATGTCTTTAGACAAATACCACTATTGAAAATTATGCGCAAAGCGCGGATTCGGTAGCTTCGCTACTTCGGCTCTCTCGCTGGTAATGCCTTTTTGACTTGTGAGTGACGTCATAGAAGGTGTGTCACGTGATCTGTTTGTTGTCATTTGCTCGCCCCTAAATTTGCTCCCCCCCTAAATTTGCTCGCCCCTAAATTAAAATTATTGACAACTAAATAAAAACTCAATTCTCCATTGTTGTTATGCACCTTAGTTACTATCTAACAACCAAAGTATCTATCTTGATAAAATGAATGAAACTAGTCATTATAATTTATAATGGTATCAATCGTGCAAAAAACGTTATAAGCATGTCGAACGTTAAGGGTAACCGATCTCAGACAATAGTTGGAGTCGTCGCTCCGCTCCTCCTCCAATCGGTATAAAACCCTTACCGTTCTCCATACTTAATATACTATTGTAACCCTGGAGGTTTTAATGAAATTTTATGGGTTGAACATGGATGTGCACCTCCAAATTGGGCTGTAGATATTAGAAGGTACCTAGATGAAATTTCTTCGCACAGGTGGATTGGTAGAGGTGGACCTATTGAATGGACAGCGAGGTCACCAGATTTCAATCCTTTGAATTATTTTATGTGGGTCCATCTAAAGAATAATGTGTTTCAAACGAAACCAGCAAATATTCATGAATTAAAAGAGAGAATACGGACATCAAGTAATAAAGAATGTTACGAGTTACTATGGTATTTTTGTCCACCCTGTGCCAATTGAAATGAATATGTGATACATTCTTGCAATCAGCTGAGCTAGAGTAATCCGAAAATTAAAACAAAATGGGAATATTTCATTTCCAAAATGATGGTGACGTCATTACTCGAAAGTAATTCACCCTGTATATTAGAATATTATTTAAAACTATGGTAAATTAAAGTCAAAAATCGATGTGTTTCAGGATTAATACTTAAAATGGCTTGTTTAGCTTAACATGAGTTTGTTTCATACTTTACGGTCACAGTGTGTATTTCATATTTGCTACTTGTCAACTTTAATTAGTCTCTAATTAAATGAAAACAAAAATATAATTTAAAATAAATATGTGGACTATATCCAATGGTCTCTCGTTATTCAAATGTACATTTTCTTTTCGTCCTTGAAGATAAAACCAATGCAATACTGTCCCACCTCTACTACACTGTTTTATTTTCTTAATAGTAACGGACTATCTATAGTTTCAATGGCTCGTTGGAGACCAATAAAGATGTCAACGACATCTTTATTGCTGTCAATATCTGTCTGAATTTTACTAAATGTTAATTGTAATGTTGCTTCACAGGAGCATTGTTTTCAAAAACCAGACTCGATGTTCTGTAAAATTGATAATAAAGTAAACGCAAAACAAAAAGCGTTCCACGTCATAAAATTCAATGATGTCGTTCGTCAATGATGGCAATTCAATATTTAAAAAACAAAAATATATTTCATTTAAAATTTAGTTGTTTTGGAGCCGTATTGTTTTACAAGATAGCACTGTTGCCAAACAAAAAATGTCTTCTCCACATATTTAATTGTGGAGGGTAGAAGGAAGGAGAAACAACTCAATGTATTAAAAATTGTTCATCGAAAGGAAGCAAATTGGTAGCAACAGTAAGTTTCACAGGACAGTACAGATAGTAGAAAAGAATCATTTGTCCTGTGATCGGCTATATGTCAAAATGAATTGTTAGAACAGCTCACTTCACACTGTTACTGACTTCACGTTGTCTTCTTACCCTTTTGTTACTCTCGCACCATCTACTAGTTGCTGTTTACCGTTGGACAGTTTTTCAACATTATTGCAATACAAGTTGCCCAAGTAGCATTTTTATTAGATGATGGTTCTAAAAATGTCTTTGTAATCCTTTAAAAGTTATATTATAGCTTTGAGTTGGCCGAAAAGTAATTTTAGAGCTATAAATATTGCTTTATATTCTTATAACTACATAGTTATTCATAATACGGAAAGGCTATTTGCAAATGGTTAAAATAAAATAATTTTGCCTTTACTTGGGAACTTATTGGTTTCAGAACTTATACGTTTTAAAGAAGTTATACAAATAACCCATTTTTAGCATCTTAAACTTCTGTACAATACTTATAGGTTATTATTCCATAGTGTTATGATTACCTATTTTAGAACCTTTCACAGTATCTGCTTTTAGAACTTGTAAATAGCTATTGCAAAACCAAAAGGCACTTTTTTTAAACAAATACAAGTTCTGTAATAAGCTTACAATCAAAAGATATGACCTTATAAAACTTTTCGAAACCGTCAAAACTATTTAGTTGTGTTCGAGACTTGTTTGAAGTACGAAGTGCTTATTTACAGTATGTGTTTTCGAAAATTACTTAAAAGTGGATGTTTTAAAAGGAAATTAAGAAAGAATTTTCAAGGAATAACAAGGGAAGAAGTAAGTAATATTTTATTAAACCAATTTCCGTTTTCATATACCTATTATATAACATGAAACATTATAACTAACTCGTACTGTAATAAGTCACCTACCGACCTTGTATACTATTAGTATATATACAACCGATTATCAAAAATCGGGATAAAGCTGATAAACATAATTCCATTCTTAAAATTGTTTAACTAAAGAATGTAAAATGAGAAACCTTACAATTATATTTTCTAAAAGACACACTGTACACCGTTTCTTTTACTGCGCGTCTGGATGCGTATTTGTACCTACGTGATGCTCTTTATCTCTATAAGGACCAACAAGAACTAACAGGTTAGTGTGAAATATCTATGGCCAAAAACAAATCACCCTGCCCTACCAATCGGACAAAATGCATAAAGGTTATTTGTCGGTAAATTTTGCGACCAATTAGCATTTTTTGTTTAAATTTAGTTGCCAAAAAGAATTATAAGCTTTTGTTTTTTGTCAGCCATGTTTTTAATGTGTTTGATTACTTCGTTATTAGATGATTTTTGAATTTAAATACGATTCTGTTGAGTTTAAATGTAAGCGAAATTCGCGTCTATTATACGTTATTTTTATCTTATAATTCAACAATAAACTAGTGGTCGCAGAATGATTTGACCCTTCAGATACTACTTTAAGTGATGATATATTACATTTTAATAAACATGAAAGCCATATATTACTTGAATATTGTGTGGGGTAACTTCTTTCTTTCTGCTAATTCAAACGCTAATTGCCTGACTCTTGTTGTGTTTAGGCCAAACATGCATGTTTCCAATTTTTTAATATGTTGTACCATTTCGCGTTCAAGTTCTTCAGAAAATGTAGGTCCATAACGTCCCAAGCCTTTCTGAAAACTTCTTCTTCTTCTTCCTTCTTGTATAGAGGCTTTATTCCTGTTTCTTCTTCAATATCAGCCTCCTGCATTGTTTAAACTATCACACCATCTTCTCCTTGGCCGACCAACACTTCTTCGTCCATTTGGTGACTTGTCTCGTGCTACTCTTATTATCCTATCTTTTGCCATTCGACTAATGTGTTCGTTCCATTCCTGTTTCCGTTTTGTCACCCATTCATTTATGTGTTCCATAACTCTCTATCTAGCAAACTTTTCACTGATATCCTTCTAAGTATTTTCATCTCTGTTGTTTCCAATATTCGTCTCGTTTTGGATGTGTCGGGTCTCGTCTCTGCCGTGTATGCCATTATAGGTCTAATTACTGTTTTATAAATTCTTGCTTTCTGGAAACCTTTTATCCTTTTATTTTTATCCTGTGCCCTTCTCCTAAGTGTTGCCTGCGGTACACCATATCTTTTAGACGCTGCCAACCAGCCAATATCACCGTTTTGGACTGCGTTAGTAGCCTCTTGCATGCTTGCCTCACTCCAATTTTGACGGGTCGATGTTCGAGTATACTTTCCAACCATATTAGCTGAAATAAGTTTTAGCCTAAAATGACATAGGTATGTCGTTTTACACCAACACTCTGTATGTAAGTGTGTTAATAATTGATGAAATACTTATTTGAAAAACTAACAAAAAACAAAGAAAAAAAATCTCTTTCTTACCTGGATTAATCTTACTTAGGCTTATTGCACCTCGTTAAGTGATATCGAGAAATTAAGTGACTACACGGCAATGTTTTCAGGACGCGAAATAGTATATTTCATTAGGAGTCCAGAAAATAGGCTTTTCCCGTGTGCGTGTGATAGTGTGAAGTCATGCAAGCACAGAAAAAGCATTTATGGACGTGTAATGAACGATACTTTTCATTATACCTCTCTGAAAACAAAAAACAAGGTAAAAAATGTACACAATGCTAGAAACCTTTATTTTTAAACATGAACGAACAAAAACCTATACCTAATTTTTAATTTTTACTAAATGAAATATTTATGTTACAATTTGTGTTGTTGTAAATGTGCAATTCTTTAGCAGGCATTTCATTTTGTAGAATTGTAGTTGACGAAGTCGAAGGTACATTAGTATTTATTTCTTGGTCTTTCCCAACTACAATGGCTTCTGGTGTTGACGTTGTGTTTCCTATTCTTGAATGATTGAACAATTTACGAGATCTTTCTGCTTACTGATTCTTCGATGTAGCCTTCAGCTACTATCGACGAATGCCAACCTCCATGTCTTTTTAGAGTAAGCAAATTCGCTCCGCCTTCGACTAACATAGACGCTGAAGATCGTCTTAAGCCGTGTCCAGTATATTCTTCAGGATTTTTTAGGTTCAAATATTCAGCAATCTGTTTTGTTGTACCACTTATAGTATGGCAACCTACATGTTGAGCATAACATCTACCATTACGATACGCAATAAGTAATCTTGTAGTTTTCATATTTGTAGGCCTTAGATTAATATATTTGCGATAAAAACTGCATGGATCAAAGGGGCATCCTTCCTTTGTAATGGTAAAACTTCTTGATTTGTGAGTTTTGCCATCTCGAAGGAATACCACCAAAACCGGCCATTGTCTTCCACGTCTTCCAAAGTTAATCGAATCAAGTCATTTCTTCTGCATGCACCGAAAATACCAAATATTAAAATTATTTTAGTTAATAACCACTTCTCATCTGGTGCTTCAAGTATGAATTTGGCGACTTGGTCTGCAGTTAATACTTTGGACTTTTTTGGTGTGTAACCAACACTTTGCCGTTTGAGAAATGCAATAGATTTTGGCAAGTTACTAACATTCCAATTTCTTTTACTGCTAGACAACTTTTTAACATTGAAAATCGACTCCATAAAGTTGAAGCTTTCATGGATTTGGCTTTTTCAGACAAATAAACGAGAAGAGAATCATCACTTACTGTTAACTTCTTTTTGCTGACGCCACTTGCAAAATAGACGGTACTCATTTTCATATCTCTCACAAGACTTCCTGGGCAGTAATTCTGCACTTACTTTCGCAGCTTCAAGTGATATTTTTTCTTCTGGAGAAATCATTTTAAAAATATTTTGAATACAAATTCGAAAAACTGTCACAATATACAAGCGTTGTTTAACGTTGCTAAGGAAAATAAACAAGCATTGTTTGTGGTTATTAAGGAACTTTCAATAGAATGTTTTATTAGTAGCCAGTTAATGTCATTAGTTCACGGGAAAAATTTTCCTGTGCGGGCGCCCAGGAAAAGCCCCTTTTCCGTGCGCCAAATAGACATGTAAACATAGTGCTTTCAGAGAGGTATGATGAAAAAATATTTCTTTGAAACACGTGCGTTCTTCCCAACAGAGTAGACTTGACTGAGGTTACAGTTGCATGGGCAACTGCTCTCGTCGTTTATGATGGCGCTGTCACGTCTCAAACTAAAGAAGTGGTCGATATGTCATTTTACCCTAGTATTCCATTTTAAGCTAGTTTTCCCTACTTGTTTTTCAATTCTACAAGCTGTTTTATATTTTTCATGTTAGTTTCCTTTTTGTTTATGTTTATTTTTGTTTTTCCGTAAACGAATAAAAAGATAGTGGTGCCTTTAAACTCTTATAATCACAAACCTGACCTTTAGTGAAACATTAATTTAGAGCAGAATTATTCCTTGAGAGAGTCTCTAGCCCTTAAGGGTGTTTTAGAGTTGCAATGGAGTATCGCAAAAATCAAAGGTTTGTGCTCACCCCCGGCTGGGGGGTCGAAGTTACGGGGAAGCAAAGAGCGGAAAAGTAGTTCGCCCTCGAATCAGAAAATGAGGGGTCTGAAAGATTTTCCACATTTTCATTTTATAGACGGAAAATCGGGGTATTAAACATTCTTTAGACCACCTTGTATGTAGAAAGCTAACTAACGTGCAGATTTCGCACGCTTATTAATAGCCATACCGACAGTTTATTGTCAATGATTTTTTATTTAATTGTTATATTTTAACGCGCCACCTCTAGTTTTGTAGGATTTTGAAATAAGTATTCCATGTATAATCAAAAGGAAACGAGATAAACGCAGAAAACGGTGGTTATTTCTTAAAATTACCATGTTTACCATCAATATTTAAGAAGTTGAGTCTATGGATATATAAAATCTTCATCTATAAATACTCTTCACACTACCTACCTGAAAACAAAATATCTTTCACCGTGAATTAAATGGTCTTTTTCTGTCTAATTTTCTTGGGAGTAAATTATAAAAATCAACAACCCACTACGTAAATCATACTTTAGATTTTGTCTGTTTCAGCTACTATTTGGCGTCAGAAGAAAATCGTCCTGGTCAGCGACATTTGTACGTCGTTCGTGACCCCAGCACAGACGATCCACGTCGACTTGAGTCGCATTGCATCACATGCGACCTAGGGGATGTTCTTTGGAGTAGTCGCTATCTTTATCGGAATTGCACACATTTCAGCGCTCAGGTTAGTTCTTTTTCATTTTGAATATACGAATATCACACTAATGTGTTCAAACACGCGGCATTCAAAACGGAAATAAAAATAGGAGATAGACAAATAAATAAAATTTAAACGCGTTTCGTGTAAAGATCTACTCAAAAGAATCTAAATAACACATAGGCGTAGAGGTACAATACTATTGTAAAGTAACACATTTTGACGGCGTATTACTCGAGAATGAAAAAATATATCGGCGTGCAGTTTTCGCCAAACTTCTTATAATTGAAGGCATTATTCCAAAAACCAGACAAGTCCAAAATATCGTATTCTGTGACAATGTATCGTTACCTAGAAAGTGAAGCAAAAAAAGGAGCAAACGAAGTGACATCTCTATGTTGCTGGATGCAATAAATAACCTTCCAGATAATAAAAGAAAAGATGAACTCGCATTGATTTTTGATGGTTCTCCCGGACAAAACAAGAACAAGACAATGGTCCAGTTTCCGTATTATTTGGTCCATGTCTTAAAAATTTTCAAGTGAATTACCTACCTCTTTCCTATGAGAGGACATAGCTATCTTCCTAATGATCAGAATTTTGGTTTAATAGGAAACAAGAAAAAGAAAGCCAACATTGTCACACTTCTAGAACATAGGGACAAAGTAGTGCAAGATGTACGACGATATCCTTCACCATTAAAGCTGAATATAATGACCCACAAAGACTTTTTCGACATAAGAAGCGCTGTGGAACCTTTATTTTTGAAAACACCTATAAACCTCCACTAAAACTTCAACAAGTAAGAATTATGTTGTTCAACAACCATGATATACATGTTAATTTGCGAAACTCGTACTATGGATTGTGGGAAAGACATATTGTGGTAAATAAGACCTCCAAAAACAGAGGAAATACCCTTGACCTTCGAAAGCTTTACCAGTCACCTCCAGGAATACAACCTGCAAAAGCCACTAACCTGTGATAACTCATCCAGTACCTTGAGAACCCATTTGATTTATTCTTGAATCTCTATTGAAAGATCCTGCTCCTCATAACAATAATCAGGCAAATGAAGAGAGCAACGTCGATTTTGACGACGACGATAATTCCGATGGTTGTGAAGATAACTAAGAGACTGTTAATTTGCAAATACATTTTTTGTAATAATATAAAATGAGCGATACAGTATTACAAACAGAAATTGGTAGTTACTTTCTGCAAAATATCTTCTGCATGTACACTTTATTATAGTATCCATGGAACGTTATTAATAAGGCCTAACCATAAAAAAATACAAACATTTCCGGTGTTCTGCAACGCAAACTACACTGTTTTGTTAAGTTTCCCAAATTTATCGTTTTTGGACTTGTCTGCATTTTGGAATCATACCTTCAATTCCTTCAAGTTTTTGTTGACGTAGTTGCCAAATGTATATATTTTTCAGAAAGCTCCCAAAAAAATGACTTTTTTTGAAGCGAAACTATCATTTTATTTTAAATACAACATCCTATATTTTTTAATACCACATGAAAGTCCCACCTATGCTTTATTAATGTGGTTGAGCAATCAACGGCATGTGCCAAGTTGCAGAAAGTGTAACGGCTGGCTTGTCTGGGAATCACAATGCCAACATGCCCCACAGCAGCCTTAGAGGTGTTGCAGGGTCTACCTCCGCTGTAATATTGCATTATGAGCGAGGCTGCAGCGGGTGTCTTACGACTGAAACAGACAAAAAATCTTAAAACCTGCTGATTTGGTTGGTCATCTAAAGATCTTGGACAAAATTCCACTGGTTTCCTTAAACCCACCATTGGACACCATGCCAGTTAAGTTTGGCTTTGAAACACCTTTGAAGTGGTTATAGGAAACCGCCATACAGGTAAAGAAGTCGAACCAGAGCTGGAAGATGACTCACTGGTGTGGTACACAGATGGGTCCAAGATAGTAGATAGGGTTGGGATGGGAATAATGGGACCAAATTTTCGGTTGTCTAAATCCCTTGGTAACGACCCAACTATCTTTCAGGAGGAGATAGATGCTATAGATGATAGTGCCAAGGAATGTCTCCGTAGGGACAAAAACATCTATATTCTTACAGGCAGTCAGACAGCTTTAAAGGCTCTGAGTTCTTTTACTTATGAGTCAAAGCTAGTTTGGGAACGCAAACAATCCCCAAAAGAAGGGACTAATACCCCTTTCCTTAGTCGTGAGCCCTTCTCTGTGATCTTACAAAAAGCCCCATCAAAAAGGAACCCCGTTCCTGGGAAGAGGATCTACTGTGACCTCACTGGAGGAGTACGCCAGGAGGCAAGCTAGAAGGTTTGTACATATATCACTTGAAAAAACAAAATACCTTCTCGAAATGAGCAAGAGATATAAAATTGACCTTAGGTCTTCCCACTGGACACAGCCCTTTGAGGTATCACCTCAAAATAATGGGCAAATCGGAAAGTGAAAACCGTAGAAACGGAGGTACATATACCATGCGAATGCGTATTTATTTATTTACGGGCGAACCCATTTCACAAAAAGTCATTACAGATCAAAAAATAAAATATACAAAAACACTTAACATATGAGATTATATAAAATACAGAACAAAAAATACAATTCGCCATAAATAAAAATTTGCAAAAAATACACATACAGAAGAATACGTAACCAAAAGGAAGCAAATATCATTAATACAATTACTTACCTAAGTATACTTGACAATAATCGTTTAAAACTGCAAAAATTCGTGGAAAAATCAAGTTCGGGATATTGATTAGCACTCCTTAGTGTTCGCGGTATAAATGAAAATTGTGCATAATTCGTCCTGCAAAACGGAATATGAAACGAAGTAAACTGCCTTGTCTGGCGGCTAGGAACTTCTAAGTTAATTCTGGCTAACGAGTCGAGACACTCGATTAAAAAATTTACTATTTTGAATAATATAATAAGATCATACTGATCACGACGCTGTTTTAAAGTAGCATTATCTAAATTTTGCTGGATGGTTTCATAGTCCAAGTATCGACCCATTTTGAATGCTATGTGTCTAAGGAATCTGTGCTGAACGCTTTCGATTTTGTTAACATAGAGTAGATAATATAGAGACCACACCGATGTGCAGAAGATCACTTTTAAAGAATGTATTTTAGTAAAATCAACAGTAATATGCTTAATATATCCAAGTAGACTCAGATATTTATTAGATTTTTAATATGTTCCAGAAAACTTAGCGTGGTATCCAAAAATACTCCTAAGTCCTTAACAATTTCTCGAGATTCCAAAACCACATTGTTAAGGGTATAGTATACAATATTGGGGTGTTAGTTCGATGAAACCTCATAATATGACATTTTCCCGTATTTAGATCCATTACATTACTTAAACACCAATTATGCAGTATATTCAAATCAGATTGTAGATTTTCAGTATCCGTATTTGATTTTATCACAGAAAAAACCTTTAAATTATCGGCAAACATAAGCACGATTCCATAGTGAAGACCGCTAATAATATCATTAATAAATAAGTTAAACAACAAAGGCCCTAAGAACCCTGGGGTACACCAGAAAGAACGGAGATCTCATTTGACAAACAATGATTAAGCATATATACTAACGTAGAGACAGCGTCAAAATGAGCTTTGTTTTGTATTCGGGGGGTGGGGGGTAATAAATGTCATATAGTGTACAGCAATCTCATTGGTCCGTTTTAAATTTGCGTGTTAAGTCGAATTGTCACATATGCCATTATTGTCAATTTGTTTTGCATCTAGAGTTATTTTTACAATTTAATAGTGTTTGGGTAATACTTTTAAAGCCATTTTTTAAATTAATTTGAGTATATATTATATTAAGAGTATGTGTGATTTGTAAATATAAATATGAAAATGAATCATCAAGGTCGTTTTACAAGTAAATATGCATTAGCGTCTCTTAGGGCCGATTTATTCATCTGTTCAGTAAAGTATCCGTTAGTTATTTGTTCACTAAACTTAAAGGTCACCTGTAAGCAGTTTGTGTTTATTCAACGTATTTTATTCGTTCAGTAGTTACTGAATACTTATCACTACGGGAGATAAGGCAACAGTGTATTTTCTGTGGTTTATGAGACTGACTTTACCTTAGAACAAAAAGATCTTTTTGTTCTAAGGACTCTACTAATGAGTTCTATAGTTTAAAATTGGGAAAATGCATAAAGCAAATATACCGCCATATTATTATCAATACTGAAAATCTATAAATTTACGCAATAAATTCAACTTTCTATTTTATAAAATATCTTATAATTCCATGTAAATAATTAATTACTATTACTACTTAAATTCAAGTCTAAAATATATTTTGTTACATGTTTCAAACTGTATTAATTTCAAACCCCCTAAAAATGATACGACACTGGCTGGAGTGTCTGACGGTTTCCTCTGTGATACAAAACAATCACTATTGCTTGCTGTCTCTACGTTAGTATAGTTAGCAAATAAATTAACAATTTCGGACCAAGAACTTAGATTCAATATTATTAAGTAGCGTGTCTGTCCGTCCGTCCGTCTGTCCGTCTGTCCGTCTGTCTGTTCGATAACTCAAATACGCTTTCGAATTTCTGAAATCTGTTTTCACCAATCGATACCTAGAGACAACCTCTCCCTCGTATCAACTTTTTAGCCCAATCTGACAATCCGTCCCAGAATGGCGGGTCAAAAACCGATTTCGGGTTAGAAATTCCAAAAAAAATTTATTGCGTATTCTTATACAGAATCAAATGCTGATCATTTTTTACTCAAGGACCATGGGTCTGTTCGAGTGTCTACTGCCCGCCAGAGCGGTTGCAAGTTTTGATTGGTATGGGTCAAAAATTCCAAAAAAAATTTATTGCTGTTTCTGATACAGAATCAAATGCTGATCATTTTTTACTCAAGGACCATAGGTCGAATCTACTGTCTATTGCCCTCTAATGCGGTCACAAGTTTTGAACGCTCTGACACGAAAATTGAATAATTATTGAAAACAGAATCAAATGCTGATCATATTTTACTGAAGGACCGTAGGTTGGATCTACTGTCTACTGCCCACCAGGGCGGTTGCAAGTTATGGCTGGTCTGGGTCGAAAAATCCAATAAAATTATTGCTATGTCTGATACAGAATCAAAAGCTGATCAATTGACTGAAGGAGCATGGATCAGTTCTAGTGTCGATAGACCGGTTTCATATTTTAACTAGTTAACAATTTCAAAATTTTTTATTGTTGATTCTGATAAAGAATCAAAAGCCAATCAGTTTTAAATGTGTTTTAAAACTGTTGTTACTGCTTTTAAGTATTTACTGTGCTTTCGCTACTTTTCTATATTTCGATTGTTCGGTTTATCTAAATACATGTCGTTTGGTAAAGAATGCTGTCCTTTACATGACTTGGCAAAACTCCAAAATATCTTCATAGGTGGAAGTGCAGAGTCTGATTGGCTTATACGACCTAAGACAATCTAATGTAATCTAAGTCCCTTTTCCAAAAATGTATACATTACCTGAATTTACTAAACTTTTTAAAGAAATATTAAATTTTTTATAAAACAATTTCAAGAACTTCCAAACGTAAAGTATCACATTTCAAAGCTTGGAAACTTTATTACTCGAAAATGAGACAACTGATTGAGGAACCTTCACTGAAATTCTTTTGAAAGTCTCATAAGTTTTTGGTCTAAAATTTTCGTAAGAAAGTTACTTTTGTTTTACGGAAAAGTAGCTTCGAAACAAATATAACTGACATTAACAAACGTCAAATAGTATATTAAACAACGCATTTCATATGGCTTTCTGTTATGACACGAGTTCAAGTTTAAAAAGCGAATCGCGTAGCGATGAGTTTTTTGAAGAACGAGTGTCACAACAGCCATACGAAATAAGTTGTTTAATATATTTTTTATATTTTGCCATTTTATAATTTTTTTAATTAATTTTATGTGAAGTATAAGATCGAACACTGTCAGATAATGTATACATTTTTGGAAAGGGGAAGAAAGGAACTTTCAGATGGTATTAAAGAATATAGGATGTATATAAAATAAACCGATAGTTTCGCTTCAAAAGAAGGTCATATTTTTCGGCGTTTTCGGGAAAATATATTACCATTTGGCCACTATGTCAACAAAAACTTGAAGGAAATATAAGAAGTTTGGCGAAAACTGCACGCCGATATCTTATTCCATTCTCGTGTAATAAGCCGTCAAAATGTGTTACTTTATAGTGCGATACCCTGTAGAACAAATTAAAAAAAAAATCAGATAAAACGCAGTCATATTTTTATTAAACACGTCTACCACTTTATCAAAAATCTCAAAAAATAGAAGCTCAACTTTTTTCTCTGAAAATCCTGTTATTGTTTCTAAAGATTAAAAAATAATAAGCATCCTTACAATACACGAAAGAAGGATGACATATTCTTTGCTCGAAGTGAAAAGACAATTGGCCAGAGGAACACAAATTATGTTTATGTAAATTATGTTACACCCAGATTATTTTCGTTAATACCAGCAGATTTGAAAAATTTTACAAGCTTCCAATAAACAACTAAACGTTTGAACGATATTTCCACTTTTTATTCGAAAAAAAGGTTTTTAAATTAAATTACAGCTGCTTCGCTAAAATTAGCATCGTCAAATTAACGTATTGAAGCTACATTTTGTTTGTTTGTAGCTCGGTACCTGATGTTGATTTGGTAGTATTAAGGCTAGACCAAGTATGCAAGTAATAAGACATAAATAATATTAAAGCCTAGATGTTATTAGCCCTGGATTATCCTGGATGTATTTCCCTCTAAGATCACTATAACTGTGCAATAATATAGAAAAACCAGGAAAGAACTATATCATTCTGATCTTTACAATAACTTGTAACTTGTAACTGTAAACAATGTAGTATTTGAATGTTATTGGTGTGTATGACTGAGTGTGGATGTTCAAGAACGTCTTTTGCATAGTTTGACTTATCCGGTTTTTGCAATATACGAGGTCTCGCTATTAAATAACGAGACTGCTTATGCCACACGCCGTTCCATTCGTTTTCTCCATTGGTCAAACCAATGCTGGAAGTCTTCTTTTGTATGAGCTTTTAGGAGCTCCGCCGATTTTCGTTTCACCTTTTCCATCGACTCGAACCGGGTTCCTTTTAAGGCAGATTTGATCTTCGGAAACAGGGAAAACTCACAGGGTGCTAAATCAGGCGAGTACGGCGTGTATTCGAGCACTGGAATGCCTTTAGCGGCTCAATAACGCTTCACAGACAGCGCGTTATGGGCAGGTGCGATGTTCTGGTGCAAGATCCACGATTTGTTTTTCCACAACTTCGGCCGTTTCTTACGAACAGCGTTGCCAAAACTTTCAAATAGTAAGTTTGGTTTACAGTTTGACCCTCTGGAACCCATTTAGTCATCACGATGCCGTTGATGTAAAAAAAAACGATTAGCATGGCTTTAAATGTTGATTTCGACATCCTTGCTTTTTTCATTCTCGGCGATGCAGGAGTTTTCCAGTGCATGGATTGCCGCTTAGTTTCAACATCGTATTGGAATATCCAGGTTTCATCGTAAATAATGATGTTTTCCATCAATTCTAACCTCTAAAGAAAATCTGAGCAGATCTGTTGACAGACGAGCTTTTGGTCAGGGGTCAAATGTTTTGGGACCAACTTCGCACAGACTTTCTTCATGTAAAATGTTTCTGATAGTTTCCTTATCGGCGTTTACTTTTAGTTCTCTTTTATAAGAGGTTCTAAAATGATTAATTTTTTTTTCACAAAATCCTCATTTGCTTCTTTAAATTTTTCAATTAAAATGTCCATAGCCTTTCTTCGTGCATTCCTGTCGTGGTATAAATCACTCTTTACTCTCCATAGACACTCCTGTTCTTTGCATATTCACGCAAAAAATGTTCTGCATTAGCCATTTTCGGAATAGAAACACGAGAAAACAAGTTGGACTCCGTCATACACGGATAAAATTTTCATCCAACCGACGCTGTTGTACTGCAGCAGTCAGACTTTTCTATCTGCGGTCAAATCGTACGACTTTGTTGGATGGACAGCCACACATTCGATTCGGTTGGATGCGACGAAATCGTACGACGCCGCAGTACCGTGAGTGGCCGGCTTTAGAAAAAATGTATTATCTATAATGCGAAAGAATGTACTGTCTATCAGTACACCTAAAAACTACTAGATCTCATAAAAAACTACGGCATACATCCAAGTGAAACACGTACTTGACGTATCTTAGACTTCTGTAGTATATAGTATTTCATAGTAAGTAGTATACCTACAGTGAGTTGTTGAATTGAAATCTTAGAACATAAAATAGTAAGGAAGGAGTTTGTGTTATATCTACAATGTTAAAATCTGGCGACGGAAGTCGGCAATATTGGATAACCATTTATGACTCATACTTTGTTTACAGGTTATAAAAATTTAGTTTTCTGTTAAAAATTTGGATTAATTATTTATTGGTAAGTAGCTATTATTATAATAAATATACATTATATATACGTAAACTATATTTTTATGTTTAAATTAAATTAATACTTTGTATTGATCCCTAACCTATCTACTTAAATTGACATAGGCGTATCAATAATGGAAAAAGGATATTTTATTTTAATTATCATTAATTTACAATTTTTTGGTTAATCTCATAACTGTATATGTCAATTATTTTTATGTCTATGGAGTATTCTAAAGCAACGTTGTACAATAAATGTATTTGTGTATTAATTAACACATTATTACATTCACAGTTTCCCACGGGATGAAAATATTAGACGGAAATGGTTAAATATTGTGGATAAAGATAACTGGAGTCCAGGCAAGAATAGCTTTTTAGACTCACAACATTTTACAGAACAATCATTTGATAGAATTTCTTCAGTAATTGTTTTACTAGTACCAAATGCTATACCTACAATTAAAATCGCAAGAATGAAATATGTAAGTAATTATTACATCCACAAATTGCTTTAATAACATTGACCAAATCTATATTTTTCTCAAATCTATTTACAGATATTTTACTTAAACATATATTTCACTAATATATACCTTTTCTATGCAGGTAAGTACTAACGACCCTTATGCTGAAGAGATAATAACTACTAGCAGTGAAACTATTTCACCAGTTCCTGTTCCTGAAACTCTACCATCTACTTCTGAAAGTCCTCGTAGGAAACAACTTATAAAAAGCATCTGTGAAGTATATTTAAAAACAAGAATTTATTATATATGTAAAAGTAAAATAAATAATGTAGAAAAAATTAGACATGTTTACACAAAATTCAATTTAAGGGCCAATAATAGTGGTAGAATGAAAAATTTTAATAAAAATTGTGTAGTATATAACTGGTTTTATTTCCTTAAATCTAGTACCCCCATTTTAGGCAATGTTATACTATTTTTTTCCTCTACTTTCCTTATTAAAATGGTTATTTTAATATATAATGATTAGTGTCCATACTGAATAATAATAGGTATGTTTCAATAAGGACATTATTTTTCTACAAATAAAAATATAGGACGCCACTGTTAAAAAGTAACTTCCGGTAGCCATCTTGGATAACCATCCCGTTCACCTGTCCTTGAACGAGCAATACTTCCTTACTATTTTATGTTCTAAGATTGAAATACAGACCCGTTAATCTGACGTGTAAAGTTGTAAAGCTTATGAAATCGATTATTCGAGATTCCTTAACTTCCTTATGTAAATCAACATATTTATTGTAGGTGAGTCCCCGTTTTGACGACTCCAACTCTTCATTTTATGTCCTTCATTGTGAAGGACCAGGGCTTCCATTGGCTGCTGTGCATAATGCAAGCACCCACAAACTTCTTAAAATATTGTATGATACTCGGCCCAGCAAGTGGCCACTACTAGAAAAATATGCCATGCCCAAGAAGAAATCTTTAGAGGTGCCTTTGCCGCAAGGTAGCAGAGCGCAAGTGCAGCTCTTGTTGCCGCCTTCATGGAGGGAAGAACTTAGAGATGCTGCTTATCCTGTATTGGTCGAAGTGTAAGTTTAGCAAATACGTTTTAACTATACTTATAGGATTTTTAGGTTTAAAAAACAGTAAAAGCTTAGTAAAAGCATATCAATTTGTAAGTTAAAAAAAAGTTTTTAGTTTCCACGAAACATTTTATTTGACAAAAATACGAAAACAAAGTGAAATATAATAAAATCATGAGTCCCCATGACGTGTCATTTTATCTTATTCAGTTTATTTGAGTAGATTTGCGTAAAATAAAAAGGTTTGAGTCTGGATAATAAAAATTGATTTAGTAAAATTTTACAGGACTAGTTGTATTTGAGATTATTTTTTGTTCCATTCTGTACAAAAACTACTTTATTTAATAATTCGATATCTTTTCACTAATTCTATTTTCGCAGTGAGACTACATTTTTTATCATAAAAAGAAAAGATGAAGATTTAAATTCAAATTGCGTGTATTTTATGTTCCCTACCTATGATCTAATTTATTAAAATATTAACAGCCTCACCAATAATTGGAGTATAAATATTTATACCGAGAATAAATTCGGAATAAGCAAAATGTCTACCAATAAATATGGAATAACTTATACTCGGAATAAATACTCGGTATAAAGTTATACCTACCATAAGCCTTGTTTAAGTGCAGAATAACCTAAAAAATATCTTTGTTGTGAGAGGTATAGAAGCTGTTGAGGAAGGAAATACAAGTAAAAGAAAAGTTTTTAAAGAAAGAATAGTCCCATTTACAATAAACTCTGACAAATAAATGTATGCCATCGTATTGCAAAGGCTAAATACTAAAAAAAAGATGTGATTTTATAAAAATACCTTTTCTTCACAAATAAGTGACTTCAATGCAAAAATTTGAGAGATAATTGGTTTCAAAAAAGTAATTGTGTTTTCTTCTTTTTTTAGTTGTCAAATGAAATATTGAAATATAAGATAAATTTAGTCATAAGTGGTTTTTTTTTTGTTCTCAGAGAAAGAGAATGTTAAAAAAAATTAGCAAAAATTTTTTTTAGAGAAATAATTTAATAAACAAGAAACATATTGACATCGAAAAAAAAACACATATTTATCACAACGTACTTAAATATTTCTCAATTTCTTCGTATTTTTCGATATCTACATTTGCTGCCACATATACAAGTTTGGGGTTATTGATAATCCGAACTGGAGCTCCTAATTATTGGTTCATTTGATAAGTGCGTGAAATAGTCAATGAAAGCACATTAAGAATTTCATAACAACACTATTCACACTCAATAATTTATAATTCAAATTAACTACAAACTGTTTTTAACTGTCATACTTCATTTAATTTAACAGTGTTCCATGTACTTGTGTCAACGTCTGCTACGTTGCCAAATCATTATTTTGGAATAAAGAAGGAATAGTTATAACTAATGCCCGTATGCACCAACATAGTTTAATCGCGATAAACGCTTAATCCGGATTATCTCTACATTTTCTTATGCACCAACACTTTTTCGGCTGTTAAACGAGTTTATCTTTAATCGCTCGAGTTCGGGCGTTTAATCCAATGAAATGTCAATACGGATGGTTTAATCGAAGTTTTTGATTCTAACCTAACTTTTTGGTCCGACAACAAATTGAAGAAATAAACTTTGTTGTAATTATATATTATTAGTTAAAAGTGAATTTGTGAATTGTGAACTTATGGAGGTAGAAGATGAAATTTTTTTGGAAGATGATGACTGTTTTTTTATCCTCTAATACTTCTAGGTATTCAGTGAGTTTTTTCTTGCACAGCGAAATTAGGTTCTCTTTTTTTATCCATGATTTGCCAATGAATTAATTTAAACTTTTTTACGACTTCTAACGACTCTACTACATTAAATAAAAACCATAGATAATAAAAAGACAAATATCGATAGTAACCATAAAGGAACTACATTTCTCCAAGTAAATAAATTTAAAAATCTCAGAACGCAAAATTGTAGCGGTGTTGTCATAATGTGTACACGGATTAACTAATCGAGTTTTATTGGATGTTGGTGCATAGCATCTTAGGTTCTCGACACTAATCTGGATTACTTAATCCTTGTTTACAGTGACAACGGTGCACACGGGCATAATTTAATCCGAGTTTATTTGTGAACAATTTATACCAAGCTTATACTTAGGATAACTATAAGGATATAAGGAATAACTTAAGAATAAGAAATTTTTATTAGTAACAATGTTATAGTCAAGAGACAGAAAGGAAGTGGCTTTACACATAATAATATTTAATAAATACATTGTTTTTTAAGAGAAGGCATTGTTAATCAAAACTAGTTCAAAAGAACATATTTATTATGACCATGAAAACTAAAGAGGCAAATAGTTTATTTTCCTGTATCTTTAGAAGTATTGAACGTTTCCTCTAATTTTTGTTTATAATTTACAAAATTAATAAAAATTAGAACACTAGTGGAAAAATACTTGTTTGCAAATTTATTAGTAAAAACCGTAACAGTCACTTTGTAAGTAAAAAATAAAATGTTGATCTTTTATAAAATATTCTGCTTGTAGAAAAATAAACGTTTCTATTAAAATATTCTAAAGTTAGTACAATTGAAAGCCATTTTTAAGTCAGAATACTAAAAATTGCAGTCTAAACTACTGGTGTAACCTTTAACAAAAACAACTCTGCAGAACATTAATTAAACAATTGTTTCCCTCACCAACCTATCCAAAGATAAGCTTCATTTGCACCAGTATTTTAATTATAAACCGCAATAAAATTTATTTAATTACCATTCTGTAAGTATACTGTCAATCACAATACTTTAGCAACTTCTTTAATTTTGACGTACTGGTTATTTCGAAACTAACATAAATAATTTTTTTTGTTCAGAAATGGCAGGCCAGGCAGCAAATCGGTGACAGAAGAATTCCAAGTCGACTGGGGAACATACATGTCGAGTCACTGTGACGTAGTTTACATTAAACTTGATGTTAGAGGAGCTAGGGGTCAAACAGACCGTTCAATATATCATCAAATAGGTGGTATAGAGGTTCAAGATCAGGTAAATATACCTATTTAAACTCTAAGAATAATTCTAAAATACAAACCAAGGCTAAAACCCAGGGCAAACGCTTATTAGGTGATTCCCCTTAGTAGCTTCAAGCTTTTCTTCGCTTGTTGTCATAAATCCCTGCCTTAAAAGACTTTCACATTCATATAATGTGTGGAAACCACTTATGGAATAAAATTTGTGGGGTTAGTTTAGAAGATTATAAAAAACGCTGGGACCCGTCAACTTTGAAATTCAAATGTGAGCTTTTAAACAAGTTAAAATTTACACGTAAGTCTGGCATCGTCCATGATCTATATTGTTAATGAAACACCCTTTATATTTTTATGATTTTAAAATGTCCTTAACAATACGATCCCAACGAACTATACCATGTAGGGTCTATTATGAATTGTACAGGCTGAAATTTTGAAATTATTTATAATTTCGTTGATTTTATTTTCTACTTCAACAGATAATGTTAATATCTGCTGTGGCTGCATAACCACATATTTGTAAGCTTATTTTTGTTGTCCACGTCTACCAAGGTTTCTATACCGTTGTTCAAACAAGCTTTGAATTGAATTATGTAACCATATTATGACGTTGGACGTCAATTTGTGAAATGATTTACATGTTGAGAATGAATTTATAAAAATATTTAGTTAACTTTTAAAAAAATAACAATATACCAAAAGAAAAAAATGTAATTTACAATAAAACAACCATTAATCTTAATTTCGTCTTTAATTAGTTGTAAAAGATACTTCAATAATCAACAAAATTTATAAATGTTTATCACAGCAAAAATTATGATAGTTAAATACCTCGGCTAGGGGTGAGTAAGTTCATTAGCTCTGACTATAGTACAATATTTGTTTCTTTAAGAAATTATAAGGGCGCCACTGAAATCTTTTTATTTTTTATGATACTACTGAAGAAAGTTGTTTTAAGCTGAGTTATTTAAATAAGTATCATAAGATGACAGAAAGATGTCAGAAAAAACTGTCTATGAAGTAAAAAAAAATTAAAATGTACCAACAGATAAAAGATAAATAGATTTCCTTTGTGCTAAAATGAATGAAGTTGAGAATACGTTACAAAAAAAAAATAATCCGCAAACAGTTTTTACAACTACTTATTCTAATACAGTTGACGATTTAGATAGATATAAACGGAGATAAAAGAGAAAAAAATATGGGAACAGTAAACTCCTTCGCCGCACCTTGGGGTCGCTACGGCACTGTTTAGGTGGTTCCAAATGACTACCACGAGTGGAGGGATGATCTGCCCAAGTTGTAGAGATGATCCAGTTAAAAATGTTCGTGCATACGAGAGCTTAAAGTTTACAAGCTGTTCAAGTTTACTGTATTATATTTCAACTGTATATGACAGTAAACCAATACAAGAAAATGAGACTGGGAATAATTATTAAAACCTCTTGAACCCGATAATGGCAACTCATTAGTACACCTCGTACCGTAGCTACACTTTGAACTTCCAATTATAATTATAAAGACCGTATTCATTATTTTATTATTAAGAATTCTTTCGGAAAAATGGAGCTCGCGGTACTAATTTAATTTAATATTTAGGATACCAGGTGCTTAAAATGTTGACAGGTATTGTTACAATTAATGTTCCGTTTAACGTCTTTATAGCTGCTTGGTTCTCTGAAAATAAGGCTATGGTCCTTCCTCGTACCTTTTGCCTGGAACACTGATCACTCGATATAGATTATCTTTTAAAAAAATGAAGGCGGCTGTAGTACGAGAGGCTAAGGTGTGTACGAACAAGTGGTTGGACAAGTTAAAAAAGTTATCCAGTTCCCCGCTTGCTATACTACTTTGTGGAGACCTATAGTTTCACGACAAAGTGACAATACTACGACGACTACCTTACCTTATTTACTCAAGAAATGTTTTTTTTTTCGGGCTACGATGGGAAACTCATGTTCGATGGGTCCTTATCCAGACCCAACAGTGTTGGACTCACCCTCGAGAGTAACCTCCACCCATTCTTTCTCCTCTCTCAACATTATCTCTACCATGTTCTCACAATACACTGCTACCCCGAGTCTCCTCTCCAACTTCTCTAAATCCTCCTTTTTCTTCCAACATCTAAATACATGACCCTCATTATCCTTCTCATCACACCTCACAGATATTCCAGTTTTTCTCTTACCGATCTGTTGACCCATGCACAGATCAAGAAGTAGTTTACCTCCCCAAACTCTCGATCCATCCACTCACTTCTACTCCTAATTTCCATTTTTAATGCACCTTCATATCCCTCCCACCTTCTCACCATTTCCTGCTCCATCCAATTCTTAACTTCCTCTTTTGTGGCACCCTTCCACCCTTCCCTGTACCACTCTCAACAAAATCCCCCTCTACACCTGCAGTAGCTTTATTCTCGCATGGATCCCCGCTCTTTCACCCCACACTTCCGCTCCATACAGCATACTCTGCTCAATCATCATACCATTCTCCCGGCCCTTTCACATTACACATCAATCTCTCCAACCATGCTCCGTGCCTGCGGAGGGTTGAATGAGGGAGGCTGGAAGTGATTCACCTCTAAACTAGATGTAGCGAAAAATTGTAAGCACGAGTGCGATAATTTACGAGTGGACATAATTGGCCTTATCTTCGAGTTACGAAAGATACTTTTTCTACGACTCACCGTAAAAAGGAACGGGACAATACATTTGTTCGATGTTATTGTCTATATATAATAAACTCATTCAGTCAGTTAGTCAAAACTCAATTTTGACATTATCATTATTATTTTATTATGGTTCCTTTTTTAATATTATGAACATTTATATTTTTATATTATATTATTAAAATAATTTAAAATACTTAAAATTTTTATTTCAATTTTAAAAAGAATTTGGAGAAAAAAAAATTATTAATTTTGGCTTTTGGACAGTTGAATGTTTTAATAAAAATATATTATTGGAGTGAATGTTCCATATCTCGTTATTTTTTTAAATTTCCAACGAATGAAGTGGCTACCATAAATTTAGGATATAGAATTTAGAATAATTTAGAATGGAGAGGCTTATATTATTCAATCCACCCAGAAGCATCAATTTTGTAAATGGATAATTTCCTAAATTCTTCATAATATAAAATAAAGTGTTAGTGATTTGTTCCCACACGTATTCGTAGTAAATATTATTACTCATAAAAAACTCTTAATCGTTCGATTTTTGTTGTAGGTAACAGTATTGGAGCATCTGTTAGAAAAACATAAATACTTAGATAAAACCCGCGTGGGTATTTGGGGTTGGGGATATGGTGGATATGTCACGGCCATGGTTCTTGGCTTGGGTAATCAACAAAAAGTCTACAAGTGTGGCATATCTGTTAGTCCAATTGCAGATTGGCTTTTTTACAGTAAGTAAACCTAATTTTTTGCTACTCTAGTCTAGATATAATTAATTAGATAGAATTAATTTCTGTATAGATTCAATTTCACGTGGAATATATGTATTAGTTAAATTTATAGTGATAAATTTACCTGTTTGTTTAAAAAAATTGCAAAAAGTTGGAAAAGTAGAAATGCTACACTGTTTAAATTTTAAATTAATTTTTAGTTTGATCATTCTAATAAAGGTATTGTCTAGTGATTACATATCAATTATAGTGTTTTATTATGGAAAAGAGACATTTAACGTTAGAAGAAATGAATCGAGCTGTAGGTCTTTTTGAAGATGGCATGCGGCAAACTCAAGTTGTTGAACGGATGAGAAACAGGTAGTCCAGCTGAGCAACATCCAGGACAGGAACGCTCTACAACAGCAACTCAAGATTAATTTGTAATTTTAGTAGCTAGGAGGCAATCTCTGGATCTTATTAATCCTATTGAGTATTGAGCATGTATGGGATATGCTTAAACGCAGAATCACTCAAAATATGTATGAGTTCTGAGAGCAGAATGGGCGAATAAACCTCAAAGTGATATTGATAATTTTATTTTGTCTATGAACCAAAGATGTACATACAAAAGTAATAAACCAACGTGGAGGTCACACTTTGCATTAATTTCGATTTTTCACCCTTTGGAAAGATTTTACCAGGATTTAAAATTCGTTATATTGAATTATTTTTCGTTTTATTAGATTTGCTGTTTTTTGGTATATCGTTCATTCAGAAGAATAAGAATAAACATTAATTTATATTAACCCTTAACCACCATCAATTTATTTCGTTAATACTACAAGTGGGTCACAGGGACCCAGTTTTTTAATTAAAAAAAAATAATGACAATCTATATTTATAAATATATATTAAAACTTATCTGAAAACCGTATCTTTTAATAAAAAAAATTAAATGCAAAATTATGTGCAGATTTTGCACATTGAATACATACTGGAATCTTGCACATTTGATAGGTTTTTCTTCCTTTTTTGACAGGACAAATTGCACATCTTTTTCTTTTAGAGGCTCCCGCTCTTTGTTGAGGTTCCGGGGGTGGTGGAAGGGTATCTCCAATAATATTAAAACTTATAGCTTTCAAACTGCGTGGCAATGAAGTTTGGTATCTTTTTTGCATTTGCGGTATACATAAATTACGCCCAAGTTGTTTTAAAAAATTATACCTTGATATTTCTTTTCCATCTGTGGCAAATTTATAGACTACTCTACTATTGACACCTCCAATGTTCAAAAGAGCCATTGGCCATCTTCGGCTTCTACCTGAAGTTGTGTAGTTTGCACACATTTGATCAAGCGCATCCACTACAGCTTTAATACTATTATAAAATAATACTATATCAGGTTTATTTGTCTTTTCGTCCACTTTATCGTCATGATGGGTACTTGAAATTATAATGACAGATTCGTTTTTTTTGGGCACGTATGACACTATTGTTTCCTGAGCAGTAAATCCAAAGATGGATTACTCTACTTCTCTCTTGGGAGATGGCATACATTCTAAAGGAATAAACGTTTTGTTTTTTTTTCACTGTTCCAACAAATGTCAACTTCAGTTTTTCCAATTCTTTCATTAGTTCAACCGAGGAATACCAGTTATCGGCCGTTATGTGTCGAGAAGTATTTTTAATTGGTTCTACTAAATGAAGAACTACTTCCGTTGGATTAGAAAAATTTTTTTTTCTGGTTAGGATCTTTAATAGCGTAAATTTCAGCATTTAGCATATAATGCGTTTGAGAATCTGCAAGAATTTGTACTTTTATCCCGGGTTTATTGGGTATGTATGTACATTCGAAATCCGCAACGGCCTCTGAAAGGTACTAACATTTCGTCCACGGTCATGCTAGCACCAGGTGTGTAGTTTTGTTTTGAATTGGTGACATTTTTTCAAAAAATTCAGAAATAGGTGCTAGTTTATTTTCTTTTCTTCCCTCCGCTCGAGTAGTTTCATCATCGAAACGAATGCAGCATAATAGAAATGAAAATCTAGCTAGTGGCATAGTAGCTCTAAATAGATCCTTTCCTGTACCATCAGTAGCCCAGAGACTTTTTAGGGTCCTCGTGACCTGACTTGAATACACCTTGAAGGTAAAGGAGACCTATAAACGCTTTAATTTCCACTTTGTCTGAATTTTTGGTAAATGTTGGAAAAATGAGCTGCGTACATTTTTCTTCCTTTTACATCGACTGTATTTGGCCGCGACTATATTAATTCGTTGATTCGTAAATTGTACAACTCTTTCTATCATTGAGTTATCAACTTTCTAGAGGAGTTCTAGGACTTCTGCCAAAAATTTAATCAAATTGTTAGAAAGTGTTTTACCTTTTTTTAGGGCTGTCTTTGACCATTTCATTTTGTCAATACTTTCAGTCGTATCATCTTCAATACATCTGTCACTATCTAATTCTTCATTACCATCGGGTTCCCATTCCTCTTCACTATCAGTATTATGTTCACTTTGTAGTTCTGCATCATCTTCTTTATCGCTTTCATCTCCACAGTCCAGAATATTTTTAGAAGCATCCAGTCTATCACTGTTTGAAAGTGTCTCATCTTCATTATTTTCTTCTGGCCATAATTCGTAATTTTCGGCCAATTCCACGAGTTCATTTTCAGTAAGAGGGCGGTTATTCATTTTTCTTAAAAATAAAATCAACTGTTGGGAAATCCACAAAAATTTAACTGTCTACTATTTCGTAGTGAACAACTACCTACCTGGACAAATTCTCACCTCTTACACTATAACTGGGTCACTTTGAAAAGCCCAAGCGATAGAAACTTCCCACTATTACGCACTGACAAAATGCCAATTGATCATGGGTCAATGTGACCCAGCGGTAGTAGTTAAGGGCTACGAATAAAGAATAAAAAGGAAGGAGCATAATACGATTTGACGATGTCCGCAATGGTTCTTGCATATGGCTGACTTGAAGTTTCCGGTTACCAGTGGTGTCACACACAGGGTATTATATACTTATGCCTCGTATTAATTGTTCAAAAAAATAACTGTTTTCCGCTTGTAATTATCTGTACAGTAATATATAAATTTAGATTAAAAACTTCTAAGTAGGTAATTAAATAGTTGACTTAGATGGTCTAAATAAAAAATAAAGGAACGTCTATGATAACAATGTGGTTGTCAATTTTTAATAATTCAGATAAATAGAACCCTACAGATGAAAAGTAATTCCCATTCAAGAGTTGGGTTAACTACTTAAATCAAAAAATAATATATAAAACAGCATGAAAAAACTATACATGTCAAATGTCACGATTCGAATGAGTCATATTTGGTTCTTCAATATGGCCGACTTCCGTCGCGATTATTTGCTACATTAAAATATGACAACGTTACTTCCTTTCTATTCTTTATTCGTAGGTTAAGGGTTAAACAAGTATTATTTTTTTTCCTAAATTTCCTGACGTTGATTTTTAAAAAAATCCGTAGACTTTTCCGATGTGTGTAATTCCTTCACATAAGTGAAGATTTAGAAGGATAAGGATAAATGATAAATGGTACCTCGATTTTTAATTATTTCATAAATTCAAACTAAACTAAATAATTATTTGATATATATGTTGAATTTGGAACATTATTCTACTGTTCTCTACAAAGTGTATCTAGAAAAACAAAATTTAAATAAACTAACAAATCCGATTTGAAGATAATTTGTCTTTATACATTAACTACTCTTATAAATGCTGGCTAAACTTTAAAATCAAACCACAAATCTTATGAACATTTTTTTATCCAAATTTATCTTTAAGTTAAATGTGTGGGTATGAAAATTCGCCTTCTCTTAAAATCATTTGCATTTGACCTTTTATTTAGAATTAATTTAGAATATATTTTTCTTTTCATAAGTTTGCACAGGTCAAATTTTCTTTGGATCACTGTGTAAGTTAGGTTAGGTTTCAAATGTATAGTATTTTTCACAGTAAATGGTATTGGCTTATTAACTGCAATAAACTACCCGATTTAATCTCATTGTGTAGAAAATCATCAGGTAAAAGATGCAAATGTGCTACAGGGTCGAAATTAGGAAATTTGAATTTTGCATAATATAGGAGATATAAGTAATTTATTTAAATCTTACAATTCTATTCTTTATTTAGTTCAGTGTCGCTATCGCTATGCTCATCTAAATTAATTATATTTGGCGCAATTGATTTTACAGAAAGGTACGAGTTTTCAACAATTATAACATGACTATACTAAAATTCCATAATAGTAGGCACTAAATTCTCAGAAATATTATTGAATTAAAACGTAAACATTGTTGTCAGGTTGGGTTTCTATATATTTTATCATCTTCTATTTAAATCATACACACGCAACTAAATGGTCATAGAATAACGGACAACGTGTTTTATTCATTAAATACTAAATACTAAAAAATATTAAATATTAAAGAAACTTCCTGCTAATGAAATATATTCAACAACATCAATGTTTATTAAATATAAAAAAATTTGAATTATATTCTGGGACTAAAATTTATAAATGGCAACGTTGCGTACACAGAGACGTTTGTGGGGCGGAAAAAAGAGAGGTAGATTAAATTTGCCGTAAGATAGAGAGAGATATAAATATTGCTTCATCAGCTGAGCACGGTTAGGTTAACATTCATGAGCGTAACATTCGTTGAATAATACGTAATGTAAATATTATTTTATTTTTCTTTGATCTGTTATTATAATACAGTTATAACGAATTAGGTCTGTTTCAACACTGATGACAGTTTTGGAATTTCTGTTGTAAAAATTCTAAAATTGGAAATACCCTTTTCAATAATATAATAAATAATGATATTTTTGTATAATACCTACCCTAGATAAACATAAAAGAGGAATAATACACTTTCTATACAGTTAATCCATTTAATCCATTCGTAAGAAGTAATAATGTAGTAGATGTCAAATAATTAGGCAGGTACATTTCTAGGAAAATGATTAACAGTAAAAAAAGGTAATTTCATATCAGATCAGGTAAAAACCAAGGGATTTGTTTAAGGACTGAAACAAGGGAAATATCATTATAAATCAGTTTAATTTTGTGCTGTGAACTGTGAGCAATATGGAAAGTGAAAGCAGTCAAAGTAAACGCAGACGTCCAAATTTATCCGAAGGAGAAAAAACTATTATATACAATGTGTATTGTGGGCTCCGTGAACGGAATGAGAATATGTTGCATAATGACGTAGTTAATCTGTGTAGTGATTTAACTAAAGTGTCGACGAGAAGTGTTCACAGAATTCTTAAAACATTTAAAGAAAATGAAGGTAAATGTGATAATGTATCTAAAGACATTGAAACTAGAGGAAGAAAACAAATTCAGCTTGATGATTGCACCAAATATGCTATTCGTAGGAAATTCCATTCGTTCTTTTTCCGAAATGAAATCCCAACTTTAAAAAAGTCGCAGCCGAAATAAGTTCCGATGAATCGATGCCCAAAATATCACGACGTGTTTTATTGCGCACATTAAAGCAAATGAACATTAAATTTATGAAAAGAGGTAGGAAAAGTGCTCTTATTACTTTGAATAGTAGCGATCGCGATAGTTGCTCATCATCCGACGAGTTTTCTTCAGATGATAATGAATAATACAATACTGTAAGTAATTTTAAACTTTTTGTGGTGGTAGTGGTTTTAGTCCAATAAACGTAGGTCTGAAATCGAAATCTCATGCACACGGCTGCATTAATAATAATAATGGTGCCTACTTTTCTCATGAAACATTTTCACGTTTTATTACTTTGCTAACACCCTGTACATCCGATCTCAGATTTTTTATGTCAATCTTATTTCCAAAGGATGCAAATTTTTTATAACAATAACTTTGTCATAAAATTAATAATAAAGGTTTTTCTCCTCTTAGCAACTCCATCCGTGGACACAGTGTATATTTTTTATATAATTAATATAATGTAATTTAATTCTTATTTGTGGATATAGTTTCTAAATAATTAATTTTTCCACATCTGTTTAGTATAATTTCCGTACGCCACTGCAAGAGGCAGATTAAGGCAAAAACGTCACAGTCATTTCTGAGAATTTAGTGCCTACTATTTTGGAATTTTAGTATAACAGAACTTTTCCAACTCTCGGTAGGAATGTCATTCATACAGATCCTAATTAATTCTACCACACTACCACTTAAAGTCGGAGAAGTATTTTTTCCGCGCACACTCGATTTAAGTTGGTGCCACATAAGCTCTATGCGATTGAACACGGAGTAATAGGGAGGTAGTCGTAATACTGTATGTCCCAATTCTTCTGCAATTGTATCACAAACATACGTTTTTTTTAAAGAAAATTACTGCAGCACTTGTAAAAGTTCTTTTTTGTATAATTTTCCTCAAAATATATGTCAAATGCAGCCATGAAGTTTTGAATCTCCAATTTCCTATTCTTTGAGCCAGGAATTTTTTGCAATTGTCGACTATGATAGCTTGCGTTGTCCATTACTATAACGCTGTGTAGCGGAATGTTGGGTAACAGACAATTTTTAAACCAATCTTCAAAAAGCTCTACTGTCGTATCTTAATATTTTTGGCAGAAAGCCACATAGCGTTTGGGACCCAACCATATTCTGATCCTACGTGTAGTATTGTGATTCTCTTCCCTTTATTTGATGGTGCTTTTGTTTTACACTTATCAGAGGAATCAAAACATCCTTTGGAAGGGGTGTCAGGCGTGTCAAACCACGTCTCATCGAGGTAGAGTATTGGCCGATTTTCAGACCGGTATTTTCTTATTCACATTATATATTCAGAACGCCAGTTTATTAAACGTGTGCTTTCCATTATTACTTGACTCTTGTCAATTTTGCCATATTTAAAGCCAATTGCAGACAGAGTTCGCCAAAGAGTAGTGAGGCCACAGTTGATGTGAGTTTCGTCATTGATGAGCCGCTGTTTCAGACTTTTGATTGTAGGGACACGCTGCTCATCGTACATAGTGTAGATTTTTCGCCTTATCAAATCTTTTTCCCAGTCGTCTAGACTTTTTGTAGCACCGTGTACCGCTTTATATAGCGCCCTAATGCCTCGAATAATATTTTCTGTTCTGCGAATAGATCCAGCAGATTTACCATTATTTAGAGTTTAGATAGGGACGGAGGATTCCGAACCGAATTTTTAACATTACCTTTCAAATAATGGGTCAATCTGAACTTTATATGAATAATCGACCCCCCCCCCCATGAATAAAATTTTTTGGGGGGAGTTTCTGGGGGGATCAAGGTTTCGTTGGAAAACCGTGTGTTGACAGTATTTTTATATTTATAACTGTTGGAAAATAGTTGATATAAAATATTGTTCTTGTTGGCATATTATAATAATTTCTATCAAATAGAAAGATGAAATGCAAACGCTTTTTCAGATGCTGCTTTTACGGAAAGAATTATGGGCTTGCCAAACGAAAATTATAAGGGATATGTGGAGGCTGATGCCACCCAACGAGCTAGAAATATTCCAAGAAAATCCTTTTTATTAATTCACGGCATGGCCGATCTCACAGCGCCCTATCAACATGGAGTGATGCTTGCCAGTGCCCTCACAGAGGCGAGGGTACTCTTTCGATATCAAGTCAGTATTAACATCAATTTTAGTATTCTATTTATAGTTACTCATTTGTATAATTTTAATTTAAAACTGAATAGTTATCTTTTATGCAGAGTATCCCAGGAAACAAAGGAAAAAACTTGGGAATGAGTAGGTGGTTTTAAAATAATGGCATTACTTCAAAAACATTTTTTTGTACGGATCTCCTTTGTTGGGTTATATAATTATAATTTCGAACTTATTAAAATTTGGGGTGGATTGTGGAGTACATCAATTCGTATATTTTGTCCATACTAGTAGGTATACTAATGTTGCAGAAAATCTGGATAGGACTTGGCTCACCGTCCAACCATTTTTCTGAAAAATGTATCCTTTGTTCAAATCGATAACATCAGTGGTTTACGAGATTTATTTATGGAATTTCCCAAGCATATAGCACATTCAGATTCTATTACTCAGGAAATGGGTTATGACCAAGTAGGCTGCGGTCAATTATTAAGCCGGGAACACATTATTCTGATGCTACACTACGCCAAGCCATCCGACATAATGCGCCAGAGATGTACTTTGTACACACTGTTCCCACGTAATCTGATACTACCCGACGCTACGTTATATAATGATAAAATGAGACCAGTTAAGACAATATGGCGAGTAGTATTTCTTCAGATGAGTGGGACGAACTAAAATGTACAATAGCCCCAGGGAAACGAATCCATAAATTTAGACCTGGACTATGCAGGGGCTATGCAATTCGACCTCCTCTTCCAATACATTTTGATAGAGGTAGAAAACCGTCGTGCAAGTACCACATATTAATTCTGATTTGAATAGGTAATCTTCCAATAGGTAATTTAAATGATTTTTCGATAAAGTCTAAATGCAACTGTCTATCTACACGACCAAATAAGCGGTTTCCAATGATGCCATCTCAAACATTTACCATAAACCTTTGTTGATGAAGTATCTGAATTATGCCGTGTGGATTCTCATCGGTATAAATCGGTGTAAATTATGAGAACTGACAACGCCATTTCTCGTAAATCCCGCTTCATCAGTAAATAATACTGATTTAATAAAATGTCAATTATGTCTGTTTTTCTAAAAACCAGCACGCTTATTGAGGGCGTGCTGGATAGTCTTCTGGATCCAAACTCTGTACTTTTTGAAGATGGTACGGAAAAGATCTGTTGGAAGTATTCTATGCGCGGTGGTTTTTGATCTTAAGTTTTCTAATACTTGATATTGGGTTGTCACCTACGTCATAGGGGACATCCTGCTCTAAAACAATAGTGATATTTAACTAAGGCATTTAATAATGATAGAATATGAATGTACTGTGCGGTGTCTTACGAAATTACATATTTCTCGGAAATCACTGTTATCGATTTGTATAAAGGGTACTTTTTTTCTGAAAAATAGTTGGAGTATAAATTGACAAAATTTTAAAGTTTGTTGCCTTGTCACTTCAAAAGTTCTCTAACATTAGTATACTTGATATAGACAAAATAAATGAATTGATGTATTTGACGATCCACCAAATTTTCTTCAAGTTCGGACTCATAGTTTTGGAGTTATGAATAAAATGTAGGGGAGAGTAGGGAGACTTGATCCCATTTTTTGTTTTTTTTTGTATAATTTCGTTAAAAAAAAATTATTCTTATTTCTGTTAGTATCAATATGATGTCCTGTTTATGAAGCAAACACTAAGTACATTAAATTTAGAAGAAAAACATATTTATTCGGGATATTGGCTTTTGAGTTTCACCCTGCAATGGAGATCAAGTCTCCTACCTTAAGGGAGACTTGATCCCTCGTGTGGGGACACATGATTACCTTGATCGTATTTCTCTTTACCAATACTTTTATGGTAATATTACTAATTTGTGCAACCGGTTATTATTAATCATTCTTTGCAAAAACTTTATTGTTCTATTTTAAAAAAACAATGGTTATAGAAATAAACATTGGTTTAATACACGGTTTAGACATGCATAAAGTGAGAACTTACAAAAAGAACAAATGAATCATCCTATCTAAAAGTCAAAAACGAATTTAACCAATGGTAATATTATTAGGAAATCTAATTTTAAAGTTAAAATATCCACGTCTTATTTAAGGTTTTGGCATTACTTTTCTTACACTCTCTTTTGACACGAGTCTCTCATCTTTAATTGTGGGCCAATAGAAGTGCTTTTTACGTATTCTTAAAAAGTTCACTAATATTTCGGTGCTTAAAATATCATTTTCGAGACACGCGGAAGCCACTTAAAATGTTTGCTGGAGAAAATGCCCTTGGATAAGATTGTCCAAGAAGGCCTGGTATTTCATAAATACTCAGATTTTTTCCTGCATTATTTGTCATTCAATCAGATGCTCGGTATTAAAATAAGTTTTTAGCGGACCAAACACTGTACGGTCTATCTCTTCAAGATTTACATGATTGTCAAGGATAACGAGATGCGTGTTATCAGAGCTACAATTGGAATATTTTTTGGAGTGTTCTAAATACTTTAAAAAATTTTCTTTTGTCATCCACCCAGATGGATGACATGCTCCTGCCGAACCCGGTGGTGCTCCTGACACCATGCGATCTTGCCAGTTAGTTCGAGGAAAAATAATAAATGGAGGAATATGGTTTCCACATGCATTCACTCCAGAACAAATAGTTACAAGCTGCCCCCTTTCGCCCGATGTCACCTTCGAAACTTGTTTCATGCCTTTCTGTCCAATAATCTTAGATGGCTTGTGCACTGTTGCCAACCCCGTTTCATCGACGTTCCATATTTTTTCAGATGTAAACTGGTTTTTCTGAATCGTAGCTCTTAATTTCCCAAAAAAAGGTGTCAACAGTGTGTCGATTAAACGCAGTGCTACGTGCTAAGCTAGTTGGCTCAGGTCTTCTAAGAGACAACTCGGCGTTTCTGCGCATGAAGTTGCGAACCCAAACCCGGCCAGCCATTTTTTTCTCATCACAAAATGACGGAACTTTTTTACTGGTTGCAACTGCAAACTCATATGCCAATTGTCTTAACTTAAGAATGGGTAGACCGTAATTTAGGCGGGATGCATGTAGTAGGTAATCTGTAAGGTGTTTTTCTTCTGCGGTAGTAAAAATGAGTGGTTTTTGAAACCCAGATAGATGATTATCCCCCTGCGGATCACTTGTTTTAAGGTCATAACATTAATATGGTACTTTTTTGCAGTGCCTATATAGGAAGCCCCATTTTTAACGGTTTCGGCATCAGGCAGTACTCTCGGTGTTGCTCCTTCCTTTGGTTTATAAATTCTTGGCATCTGTAATATCTAACAAATAATAAATAAATAAGAACGTGCCTCTTAACATAAATCGAACACCCGAAAAATCACAAACTTTTTACACCATGCGTACAATCGGCGCGTCTTTTACTAAATGTTGTTTATAAGCTAACATGTGGTCTGTTCTATACAATGTTGCCAACATTCATTTGAGCACGAAATTTCAATGGGGGATCAAGTCTCCCATGGGATCAAGTGTACCTACTCTCCCCTATTTTTAATTTCTAACTTTAAAGCCATATAACTCAACAAAGAAGGTCAGGGGAAAACATTTATATTAAGTAGGTAATGACATGATTTTAACACCAAGTTTTGGCCTATCGTTCCTGAGACACCCTGTATGATAAAAAATATGTTTCCAGAGTTATGCTGACGAAGGGCATCAACTAGAAGGCGTGATAGAACACGTATACAATTCTATGCAAAACTTTTTTGAAGAGTGCCTTAATCTCGACACCGATGAAAAAGCGAAGGAACGAGAGGAGAAAAAAGAGGAGGATAAATAAAGAATGAAAAACAGAAGAAATGAGGGCGATGCCAATATCACTACTGAAGACTGTAGACTGAGACCGCCTCTGATGTAATGTAATGTAAATTGGTCCAAATGATTCAGGTCAGTTCAAGGAGGCGGTCGTTATGTATGACGTAGTAGAAATGATAGTTATTTCTGATTCTCTGTTAAATTATTTTTGGACATATTAAAACAAATATTAGTATCTTAATAACCGAAAGTTCTGAAGATAATTTTATATATTATAATGAATGTTTAAGTAATTTTACTAAATTAAATAAGATATACTTAAAATTATGTTTTTTGTAATTCTTTATTTCGTTCAAATATGATTATTTCTAGGAAAGATAATACGCCACATTATTGTAACGTCACTATTGTCATTGCTTGACATAAGTCATAGCATTTTATCCAAACAAAGTTTGGCCTTATAGTAGTTTACATTTAAGTTTTTTGTTGTTGTGCATTTTCTTGTTTTTGTATAGTTTTTGACATTATCGTGCTATATAAACACATTATTATCGTTAAGGAATAATTTGAGTTATATTTAAAGAAGTTTTATTTTGTTCTAAGGTGAGAAAAAATTTAAAAATATTACTTAACCTCAAAAGCAAACTTTTTCATATAAAACAAAATTAAACTTCTTTAAATACGATACTTAATAACTTATAAACATGAATATACATAGTATAAAAATAGTCAATGCAAATTAACTACTATAAGGCAAAAGTTTGTTTGGATAAAATGCTTGCGACAGTGACGTTTCGAATAATGTGGCGTATTAATTCGTTTATTCGACAAAACTTGACACATTAACAAAATCTCTATGACAATGTCGTTTTCAATCACTCTATCTGAATATTTTCAGTAATAATATAACAAAAGACTGAGAATAAATATAAAATAATGAGATTTTTTAAAAACTTGCTACCAGGCAATAGCCACGAGAGGCCACATGGCTCGATTGGTTATTTCTAAATGGCATCAAGTTTGAACAAAATCTGTCAACTTATTCATTAATTTAGCGAACTAGCGATTTATATTTGACTAGATTTTTTGATTTACAGCTTTTTATAATAAAAGAGAACAATGCAACTGTTAAAAAATGTAATTTACTTAATTACATATTACAACATACGAAAATATCGTTGGCACATTGTGTAAAAGACTTAACAATTTAAATGAGTATAATGAAAAACCCAATTATTAAAAATATTTCGAGGCTCATTATTTATTGAGGATTTTGAATTCCTTGTTTTATTTCCTCCTGCATATTTTCTCTGAGATTATTTATTTTATTTTATTGGTTCAATTGTGACTAGTTCGAGTTCTCCTACAACAGCTTTTGAAAAAAGTTATACTTACTGCACTTGATCTGGCAGAATGGTTATTTATTTTTTTAGTAACTGTGTCTAAACCTACTTTTTCTGTGGATTCTTTCATCAATTTTGAAATGGAATTTATTCCCACAGGAACATTTTTACACCAAGAACTATTAGTTTTCTTCACGTTTACCCATTAGTTTTGCAAAAAGACGACCAGACCAAAAATCTGGATTATTTATGTTTAGAGTCTATTTACTATTAGCGCAGCTTTGTGCTCCACTTTGTAAAGTTTTGTAAGGATGAGATTGTATTGAATGCGACCAGTATTTAACCCCATTATGCTGGTTTCTTTTTAAAATATGAATTTAACATTTCGTTGCTTTTCCTCCCCTCCAAGCTTTTTCATATCATGCAACGTAAAAAAACTTTCTTTGCATTCCACAAAGTGTATCTTCGTTCCAATAGTAAAACATTTGAAACAATTCTGTTAAAAAGTTCCATAAAACACTTTTTGTGCTTTTCAGGATGTTGTTGTAAATATTTTCTTTTTGCATCTTGCATTTGGAGCATTTTTGAATTATATATTATGAAAAGGATCAAAAGACCTGTTATACTTATTAAAGTAAAGCTCTTGAACTAATTTTGTTGACTAATTGTCTTTATTACTGCTTGTTTATAATCATTTCCGTCCTTTCTTTTCATTTTATAAGCCGAATCTTTCAAAATTCATGCCAGAGTTGCTGCTGTAGTTGATTGATTCAGATATTATTTCTTTCTTTGGTGAACGTCTTTAATTGTCTCCATATACACTGATTACTTATTAGAGTGTTTTTCGAAGTAGTTTCTAAAATAGTTTTTGTTATTTCTGCATCAAAAAAGGTACAAAACAGATAATTTTTACCCATTTTATATATCGTTGGCACATTTAGGTAATTATTTTGACACTTGCTAAGCAAATTCTTGAGGATAATCACCAGAGATTTATTCACTCTATAATAATGACTTCTTTGATTAAATTTACCCCTGTGACAAATAAAGAAGCATTTCAATGGTTTGAGGAAACGTCAAAAAATAAGCAGATAAACAAACATGCCACTTCTAACAAGAAATATAAAATAATATTTGAACATTAAAAATGAAAACAAAACAACCTTCGGCCTTCAAGCTGCATTGAACCTATGTGTAGATAACTCGTGAATGGACAGACAATAGTGCAGGTGGCAACTATCCTCCTGGTACATCCCCGGTTCATCAATCGGGAGGCAGGATATTGCCTCCTGATAAACCATTTTGTTCTGCTATGAAAGTTGTTGATAGGGGTTTTGAAAGAACCAAACTTGTTCCGCAGAAACGTGTTTGAAGCTCTTGTGAATGTTCACGAATAAGAATTTTTGGAGGAGTTTTGTCTCTTGATTGTAGGAGAAATTCGTTTTCCAGATGGCCCCGTTTTCCGAAGAAGTCGATGTCGTATTGATATCTCCGGATCGCGATATAATGTTGACGGGAACCCAGGAAAAGAAGAATCAAAGTAGGCTCGCTGTTTTTCAGTCATTGTGCAACCTTTCTGGTTTTGGCAAATCAAGGCGTAGTTGAGTGTAGTGTTTTACGGTTGTCGTTAAAACTCATTTAAGTTCCACTCCAGAGAGCCAGGTGTCGTTGACATTGTCTTAAGATGGTATTTGACAGTTCGGGCGCAAATTTGTGCTTGACGATTGGGCGATAATTGAAAGGGAGCCGTGATTCGTCGTGTAGCAATTCCCTGAATTCGACGGAAGAAAACTGTGGACCATTATCAGAGACAATTGATCAATGGTACATCATACACTGTGAATAAATCATCAAGAATCACTATTATAGCGACTGCTGTTGTTTGTGTGAGCCATTTTCTATAATCATAAAAAACAATGAGCAGCATTTTTCCAGTGAAGGGTCTTGCGTAATCAATATGGATGCGCTCCTATGTTTCGTGCGGGTATTCTCAATGAATGAATGAAAGAATATGTGTATGAAATTTGATGGATATTTGATTTTTCTACTAAGGCTTTGAGAGAATAAAAATAGATGAGCCCAGATTTAGGATTTAAGATCCTCTACAGGGCTGGATACTCCCAATGGCGGTCACGAGATTTGGGTGGTGCGTTTCTCACAGTCTTTGCATGATTTAGCGATGAGTTCTGTATCCTTTAAATGATGTCTCCAGAATGAGCGAGGCTTTGTCCTGATTCTAGCAAACGAGATGAGGGATGGTCTTTAGTTGTTTTTTGAGTGATATTCCCCGCACGAATAGCAAGCTCATGGTTTTGTCCAATGATAAAATGGCAAAATTCATCAAATTCTATTCTTCGCACTCATGCATGAATTGAGTTCTTATACTATTGATTGAAGACGGGAATGATATACGATTATAGTAGTCAGCATTGGCGTTGAGTCTTGTCGGTTTGAATATGACATCGTAATTGTAAGGCGCAATATAATCAGTACAGTTCGCCAGACTGAGACAGTCGTTTGTTGTCGTTGTCTAGCGTATAAATAAAAGAAAACCCTTTGTCCACACTATGACAGGTGCGTCCTTGTCAATTCGATGACACTTTTGCTAAGTCGAACTCATATTATTGCTTGTATAAGCGATAGCGCGTTCTAGTCCATTTTCTAGTCGATGTGATAACACAGCACCAAGGCCTGTTTTGCTTTTATCCGTTGCCAGAATCAATGGAAGTGTTAAAGGGAAAATATACTGGGCGGTCGGCGTTGCGTTGAGCGCGCGTCGGTCGCGTACGCACACCGCGCTTTGCATGGCGTTCAGCGCGCGTTAGTAGGGTTAACATACTTTCGGATCAGTTTGAAAATGGACGTCGAAGAGATCGCTTGTGTGTGGCTTCTCTACCGTCGCTATAAAAGACGACGACAAAGACAAAGAAAATATTGGGTGCACCCAATACTAAGAGATAGACTGACGCATGGGATGTTTGTTAGATTAATTATTTTAAAATGTCAATAAAATCATTTGATGAATTACTGAGTGTTATAAAAACTGACATAACGGGTAATTCAACAATATTAAGAGATTCAGTTTAACCGGAAGAAAAACTCGTTATTACGTTAAGGTAAGTTATTAAGTAAAGGTTAAAGTCTATTTATTCAAATAAATGAAGGCTGTCCGAATCTTGGCTTGAAGGTGACGGCACCCACGTCGACGTTTGCGGTGGTAGTGGTGGTGGCGTCGCAGACCACTGTTGTGATGGTGTTGAGGACCTAGCAGTAGTGTATCCGGAATAAGTCGGTGTAGAATATGTGTATTGATATTGGTACCGATTTCTTTGTTGTGGCAATGGCAGTGCTTGATTCTGGGCTTTTTAAATGACATTGAGTAATTCAATCTTTGTTGACAGCCGTCCATTTTCAGGTACCTTCTTGAGTTCCGTGTATAATAAAAAGCAGAATTATTTATCATCATCTTCTTTAGTTAGTTGTGATGTTTGAAGCTGTTGTCTTGAGTGCAAACTTTTTTTAAAATATCGACTATTTCCTTATCCACTTTATCCGCATTTACTTTTTGTTTTTTTCTTGTACCTTCAATTTGTCCTTTTGGAGGTGGTATCAAGTCTTCATTTTCCGCATTGTTTAAATCAGGATTCGTAGCGCAAGACTTTCGTAATTATTCTCTGTATCCTTATTTACTACGGAACTCTCAAGAAATTTTAGTTTTCCGTGGTATACATATGTTACATGTTTGGAGGATCCAGACCCAGATGGCAGTTTTTTTTTGCTGTTTAGACTCCCTCAAGTAATTGTCGCGAATACTTTTCCATTTTTTTGTTAGTGTAGTACCTGAAAATAAATAATAAAATGGTATTATTATTTTTGACAGATACTTGGCCACAGGCTGTTGGTTCGCAGAACTGCACTATGGATACCGTCTTGGAAAATCAACTATCATAAAGATAGTGGAACAAGTTTGCAAAGTGCTATGGAGCAATTTAAAATTTATAAGCATGCCTAAAATAACTACCGAAAAATGGAAAAAAGTAGAAGAAGGTTTTATGAAATACGCCAACTTCCCAAACTGTATTGGCGCAATTGATCGGAAGCACATTGAAATAATACAACGGGAACATACAGGCTGGCTTTATTTTAATTATAAAAAATATTTCTTTTCAGTCTTGCAAGCAGTGTGTGACGCAAACTATTGTTTTATATACCATTGCCTCACGTGTTTGTAGGCGATGAAGCCATTGGTATCACGTCAAATGTGATGCGCCCTTACAGTGGACAACAACTCACATACACAAAAAAAGTTTTCAATTACCGATTATCAAGAGCAAGGCACTATATACTTAGAATGCACTTTTGGAATAATGAGCAACAAATGGCGAATATTCCATAGACCTATAGATGTAAATATTGAGTTCGTGGAAAATATCATCAAAGCATGCACCGTACTACATAATTACGTGCGTACACGCGATGGTTATAGATATGAAGATACACTTTATCTTTCAACTTTACAATCTATAAGTCCAGAAAATATATCACGCGGCAGCTTGACTGCTAGAGACAAATTTGCCAATTATTTTGTAAACGAGGGAAAACTTCACTGGCAAGACAATATGATATAAGTACCTTAAATATCTAACACATTATTGTAAACAAGAATTCAATAAATAATTACTCACCCAACAGTTTCTTTTTCTCCAAACTATCTCCAGCGTCTACCATCTCCTCCCAATTACGTTTTTTAATTACTTTATCCTTTTAATCAGGACTTTCCATATCCCAGATAGCTGGTCGCTTTTGAATTTCGTCTATAAAGAAATCCGTATCAAAATGGTCAATCCCCATTTTTTTCGTCCTCTTTACACAAAAGCGCGCGTTAAAATGTACAACAAAATGGCCGCTCATATATCTCAAAGTGTGCAGCTGATGCCCGAGCAACGCGCGTTCTAACGAAAAAATGTAAACGCGCGCTTGTCCAAAAGCGCGCTCTTGCAACGCCCAATGTGTACCCGCTCTTAGGTCAAAGGATATGAGTACTTAGGGTGAGATCAGGGCATGTTTTATGTCCTTGAGATGCATGACGTTCAGAGGGCGATTTCTTGTCGACAAATCTGGCATGAATGAGCCTTGAATGAGCAAAGGGAGCCTTACTCATAAACAGCTGTAGGTTTCGGTGCATCACGAATAGCTTGCTTATCAAATTGATGAATACCTTAGGCATTGATTTTGTGTCCTATAAACTCGATCACGACATTTTTCACGGTTCAACCGCAGTCCCAGAGATTTAATTCATGTCAGTAATATTCGGAAGACCATAGACAGCTAGTGTAGTTTTATTTTTTAATGTTCTTAGAAAAAATGGACTTCCACAGATTAAGAATTAGTACAATAAGTTGTTAATTTTTTTTTATTCAAAATACACAAATTGCTTTTGGTTTCGCGGACTCCATAGGGTAAACTTACTATCAAAATTACAAAATAATTGAGACTGCTTGAAATTCGTTAAAGCTAGAGAACATAATAATAAAATTTGAAGACACATAATTAATAAACATGCTGTGCTATTATTTATAACATACAGGCTGTTCCATATCGACCCTTACCTAAAAGATGATGGGGAACTGATAATACTAGATGAAGTTTCGAAGTTTGGTATACAGGGGTTTTCAATACCTCTGGGCGCGTATTCTTGGCTAAGAACCGTTTGTTTTACACAGGAAAGAATTATAAAGAAAATTACTCTAAAATTTACTCCAAAAATTTTTGATAGTGATTTACACGGCCAAAAATTTCGTAGTAAAGTGCGCGAAAATCGGCGCAGTATTGTTTTTCTTAACAATATCAACAACATTTTGTGAGTTGTAACCCACAGAACACTAATAAAATATACCACAAAACATATTGAGTTCTGTGTATAAAAATATCATAAATTTTTTTTAAAACGTCTCAGGTAGAAAATAAAAATAAAATATTGCATTGATATAAAAAGAAAATCACCAAAAAAATATTTTAATTTGCTCAAGTAAATGAAAAAGTAGTCTTGTATTAAGGTTATGGATAAAACAGCAGCTACTTAAGTAACATTGCACAAGCGCTTCGGAAGAATTCTTAACCGTGTAATATATAATTTATAAGAATATTGTGATAAAATTATTACGAAAATTTTCCGAGTAAATTTGGGAGTAATTGTCGGTTATAATTGCACAAGTGCATAAAAATTACCGATAATTTTGCAAGAAAGCGTGTTATCTAAAAATTGCACGAGATTTTTTTCATATTTTGGCGAAAGAGCCCGACTCCGAAGGAGGAGGGCTCTTTTACAAAATGTGAAAAAAACGGAGTGCAATTTTTATAGATAACACGCTTGAATGTAAAATTATCTGGTCATTTTTATGCACGAGTGTAATTCAATGGAATATTTTAAGAATAAACATTTTTTCACTTTTTGAAGTATATCTGACATTTATCAGTATTGTCAGTCAGTGTTGTTGTCATGACGACGGGATGTTTTCGCTTGGTGTCATGACGACGGGATGTTTTCGCAGTGCAATTACCGCTCCGGAGTGCAATTACCGCTGTAATTTTTCGATAATTGCATTCCTCTTATGACATATATTATACATGAGGGAAATATTCGGTATAATTCTTTTCCAGTAAAACGCTAAGAGAGTAACGCTTCTAGAGAGAAGATATATTTTGTCTTTGTGTGTGTTATATCACTTCCTGTTATACCGGAAATTGACACCAACTTCACTATTTTAAATGGAATAGAATATTTTGTTCTATTTTTGGTTAGACGATTAATTTTAAAGCCCCTTTTATGTAAGGTACTAGGTATTTAAAATTTACAGTTTTGGAGAAATTTACAGTTTAAAATTATAAGTTTAATGTTAAATATTTCATTTAATTAATTGATAAGATTTAAAAATTATTATATCGTTTTGCACCTAAGGGGCTAGATTATATTATGTTACAGTGTGTAAATAAGAAGTTAATTATACGGGTTGGTCACAACATTAACTTAAATTTTAACTTGAGAAAACGACGATGTGTTCTTTTTCATAACTTGCAACCCCCATTTTTTATATTTTTATTTGATTCCTCCTAGAAAAATAAAGTAAGTTTGTATTTACATTCCTATATCAACAGCACTTATGTTTAAACTTGGTATGAGAATATTCTTTATACTTTTTTACACAGTATTGTTTGATTTTTAAGTTTTTATGTAACCAACACATAATTTAGGACCGAACTGTATTTATTATTATAATGCCAAATTTATTTAATCTAATAAAAACGAAATTTACATGTATTAAAATAAAATCTAACCTTAAAAACATACATACTATCGGCTTCAGAATTGCATATACATTTTCAAACTCAAATCGCTTACATTGAATAGACAGCCTTTTTATTTTGTGTAACCAATCACGGTTTAAATAATAATAAATTTGAAATCAGTTAAACAGTTGTCCACGCCCACATCTTCACTTAGTTTGGAACCCTCGATAATAAATGTTTGTTTGGGATTAAAATCCTTTTTTTTATTATATCAGTGCAAAAATGCGAAAAAAACTTATTTATTCGGGACATGACCTACCCTTGTAAATAAACTTAATACCCCAAAACCATTAATGTAGGCGTTTTAAAAATTGCCATTTCTTTGTTGTTTAAGAAGGGCGTTTTTATAACTTCGGTAGGTAAACGAAATTCACATTTAACATATATATGCTATTCTAAAGCCGACTGTACCTAGGTATACCTATGTGAGATCAGATGAAACTTACCAAAACCAAATATAATTCGTCATCTTCCACTATATCCTATAAACTGGGATTTTATTTTTTATGTAGCATTTCAAAATTACAATCAAAAAGACTACAAAGACAAAGAAAACTGTCGAGAATAGCATGTAAATCAAAGTGTGTGACAGCTTCTCGCATCAAAGTATATTCTATGTAGGCAACACATAATACGTATGTGTATACTGGTGTATATAATATTATGCTACCGTGGTACCCTGCGGATTTTGTATAATAAATTACTAGTAAATTTTATTTGAAAGTCGTGGACAAAGTATAGTATTCTACTCACATATAATGGCTATTATATGTTCGTTGAATATAATATACTATTATTATATTTCTATATCGACATCGAATAGATTGCTTTTGACCTTTCTCATTATGATTTGATAGTCTGTCAGTATTATCAGTCTCGCATAGACTTCTAGGTGCAGGTCGATATGGTACTGCCAGTATAGACAATATTGTGATCTCGGACTAATAAAAATAATCATACTTTTTCTTTAGAATTATCTTCAGATCATTAATTTTCATTATATACTTTCCAAAAATGATTTTCCAAGAATCAAACTACTGTTTTAGTTAAAACAATCAATAATTTGTTTATATTAAAATTTTAGCGCATAATAGTGAGTTAAACAGTGTCTAGTAAAAGTACGAAATATTTTTATTTGAAATTGTTACGATGGAACTGAACATGTATTTTATAAAAAGTAGTTTAAATTTAAAATTTCAATCTTATCGAATTTTTCCGGAATATGTGGCATTTCAATAGTAGCTATTTACGAAATACCGGGTGTCCCGGTGCGGTTTTCAAGGAACAATTTCTTTTTAGGTATATAAAACTTTTTTCAGTATACATGTTTAATTATTAAAATCTTATAAAGGGTGTTTAAAAAAAAGGTGTTTTTTTTAATGGAACACCCTACATATTTTTATTCTATCTGAAAGACGAACTGTTTCCCTTTGAGGGATATATTTTGTTAAAGTTTAGATGAAAAATTAGTGAGTTATTTGGATTTTTAGGTAGAGACGTCCACACAAAAAATTATAAAAGAAAATAACAACACAAACTTGAAACATAAATTTTATTAAAAACTAACTTTATAAATTATCTAATTTAATAAAAATCCTCAAGATGTTCTAAGTTTCTAAGTGTTGTCCATTTTGGTCTATACATTTTTGTAACCAGAATAAAAAGTTCTGAAAAGAATTTCGCAACATTTCTGGGGTTATTTCTTGGAATGCTCAGACAATTTGACATCATCAGTTGTTCTAAAGTCTCTGGAATAGGATTATAACACCTATCTTTGATAAAAAACCATATAAAAAAGTCTGGAATCGTCAAGTCTGGTGAGTGAGCAGGCCACTCAAATGGTCCAGCTCTCCCAATCCACCTATCTCCAAATTTTTCTGTTAAAGAATTTCTAGCCACAAGTGAATAGTGTGGTGGTGCACCGTCTTACTGAAAGTAAACTGAATTTATGATGCCATCTTGTTCCAGTTGTGGATATAGGTAATTTTGTAACATGTCTGGGTAGACATTACCAGTAATTGTAGTTTCTTGAAAGAAGAACGCTCCATACATTTTTTTCTTTATAAACGCCACACCAAACGTTCAATTTTGATTAATCTCTTTCGTATTCCTCAATTACTCTTGGATTTTCAGACCCCCATATGCGACAATTATATTTATTACATCTCCCCTTTAAATGAATTTCAGCCTCATCTGACATTATAAGTAAAACATCAGGAACTTCTCTAAATAAATCTAGTAATGTCTCAGATAAAACAATTCTGGTTTGAAAATCCCTTTCATATATTTTTTGGTGTATCTGTATTTTATAAGATTAGCTTCAATACCTTCATACATCTCAGAACTTTGGATTTTGAAATTCCAGTTGTTCCAGTTGTGGATGATACTTTGCGAAAAGATATTCGATTATTATGTTCTTGTAATGTTTCCTGAATACGTAAGAGTCTATTTAAAAAAAGATCACCATTACGTGTTTGATATTTCTTCCTTTTCATTTTGTAGAAATACAGGGTACCATTTTTTAATGCTGTTTTTTGAAGGTGGATGTTTTCTAAATACCTGACGAAATCTTCTTTTGCTATGATTCATACTTAGCATACAATAACACAGTTTTTGATTTTTCACGTGAACTAAATCGCACTACTATTGTAAATAAGTCGAAAACAAATCGCAATTAATTACTTTGACAGTTCGTTGTGTCACTTTGTTGAATCTATAAAAATCCCAAAGCCTACTTTTACATAACAGCCTATCCTAAAAAATCAAATAACTCACTCATTTTTCTTCAAAACTTTAACAAATTATACATTTTCTCAAAGGGGAAGAGTTCTTCTTTCAGAATAAAAATATATGAAAAAATCGACGATATTTGCATTTAAAAAACAATTTTTTTTAAACACTCTATAAGAAATTTCTCCTCGAAAACCGCACCTCTCTATGGTTTTTAAGTTCCGATATATTTGCAGTTAAAATGGGTCAGAAGCTTCTGGAACACCCGGAATTTTAAATGTGGAAATGCGAAAACGCAATTTTTAAGAATGTTTATAAATTTATAATTTTCCAACACAATACCCCAAAAAGATGTAAGTACCTACAAAACATCTATAAAAACTGGAAAAATAAACGATGTTTGTGTGAAAATGTAGTATTAACATCTGTTGGAATGCCTCATACATGTCCAACATTTTTTATTCCTATCGTTTAAATTCCTACGTTAAAAAATAGTACAGAATATGTCAATTATAACTGTTTCGTCGAATCATGAATATTTGAATAGTAGATAATGAATAATAAAATTATTAAAATAAATATGATTGTATATACTTATCAATTGATTAGACCTTAACATTATTGTACTTTTAGCAAAATAATCAAAAAATAGTATATTGCGCCTAACCTTATAAAATAAATATTAAGTTACATTACTATTATTGTTCTACTAATTGTTGCAGTTGTAGGAAAAGTATAGTGTGCAACAAGAGGGGAAAGGTAAACTGTGTGAAACTGCAACAATTTATAGTATAAAAGTAACTAGATATTTATTTTAATGGTTAGGTAATACTAAAATAACATTAGTACGAGTTGTGTTAAAAAAGAAGGTTTATATATTTACTATTTTGAAAGTGTACTATAGTCTAGGTCTAGAGCGTTTCGAAGACTATAGATACTTGTTGATGTCACTTTGATTTTTATAAATAATTAGAACTGTCATTATTATAGAATTGTCATTAATATATTTTTTTAAGGCAATATCAAAATTTTATGGCAGTGGCGGATGTCCTTTTTTCGACGGTAGAACTACTTCATATCTACCTTGAGTATCGACCTGTATAGTTTGCTTAAAATGTTCAATTACTGCTAAATCAAGTTCTTCTTTGCATTTTTGAACTACAGGGTCGGTAATTCCTAAAATATCTTGTTTTCAAAGATCAGAAAGTATTACAAAAAACTGAAACTGCGACAGACGAAAATAAACTGTTGGTATTTGTAAGTGGTATTTCCACTTTTCCCATCAAAGTCCATCCAAGATTTGTTTCTAAGGCTACCAAACCACTGCTAAGTATGTATTTTTTTTCCAGTGAATAATTTCCCTGCTATATCTCCTCCAATAAGAATTTCTATTGCCCCGTATTTTCAGAAATATCAATTCCAAGTTCTTTGAGTTCTCCTAGCCACGGGCCTTCTCATATTACTGCAAATGATGGGTTGATCTAACACTTTAAAATTACAAGAATATTTCTTGTCCAAATTGGTGAGTCTGATATTGTAGCTGTTATGCTGAACTACTTCTGACTGCATCCCACCAAAAAAAGCATGGACCATTTTTTCTTGTGAATCGACTGGAAAACCCATTTCTTCAACAGAAAATTTATTGATGAAGGATCGTTGTGAACCAGTATCGATTATTGCTCTCACACATTTATTAGAACTTCCATTAAGTACTAAGTTCTACAACAAAAAGACTTCGTGATAAGTGTGGTTGCAAAGATTTTTAACCTTTGATTGAAATTGAGAACCAATTACTGCAGCTTCAGAGACTGTTGATTCTAAAACTTCATCTTCGGGGCACATCAGAGTGGAATGTCGTTTTTGGTATTTTAAACATTCTATTTTTACTTTACATCTACGTGCAATGTGTCCAAATTTAAGACAAATATGGCAGTAGCCTTTATTTGATAATACTTTCTTTCTCTCAGCTAGCTTCATCTTAGAGGCTTTATCGCAGTCTTCACTGGAATGACAAAAAACACAACAAACAGATTTTTGATTTAAGAAGCCAGAAGCAGTGGGAAACGCTTTAGTATTTTCTTCTTTGAATTCAGTTCAAAACCAGAGAGAGCAAGGGAGATTCTTTCCTCATTTTCAACTTCTCTTCGTAAAAATTTCATTAAATTTTCTAAACGTTCTTCTGTTTCTCCGGTTTCATTAGCAGATCTTTACCATGTTCTTAAAATACTTTCTGGTAAGCAAGATTCTACGAGTGGGAAAAGCATTGCGGCATATTTCTGGGACGTAACCACTAAAGTTTCTAGAGCTTTAAGTTGCGATTCTAGCCTTGCGAACAGGGTACTCAAACTGGCTTTAACTCGCAAATTTGTCAGAACTAGTTTTGGCCACTAGGAGGATAACTTTCTACAATTATAACTCTGGCTCGGGATTTCGGTATCGTGGCTTGTACCACATATTGAAACTTATCTTTCAAATCTAAGGATTCATCCTCATAGATCCGTTTAAATTGACCCCAGAAAATAAGCCAATCACTAATATCACCTCCAAACCTTTTGAACTCAGACGAAGAAGTTTTAAATGGGGATTATTAGATTGAGAAGTAACTTCACTTGATGTCCTTCGGTTTAGTTGTGCTTCTAACAGATATTTCAGTTTAATATATTTACTAGTTAGTTCATCCGCCTTTTTAACTTGCAAATCAATATTGTAGCGTTTATTTATTTTTACTAGTCTTTTTAATTTATTTTTATACTATTTAAATCACTAACACTGTTTAATTTATATAACACAATTTATTTACAATACTTTAATTTATGTAAGACAATATTTCTATTCGCATTTATCTAACAACATACTAGGTACTAACTAACTAAAAATATTCAAATCGGTCCTTTATATAGGTAAGTATTGTTCCAGCATACTCCAGTCTATTCTCGATCGTCTCGAAGATTCCCCGCTTCGCTCATCAAGCGCCGTATATTCTCGAATATTCTCGCGTCATCTGACTGCTTCGCGTCTGGGTCATAGCGCCAGGGGCGTACTCGCACAACATTGCCCCCTCCTTAAGAGATAGTTCCTCCTGGAACTTTTAAGGAATTGAGACTGGATGGAGATACTTGCAACTGAATCCTCGTCTACAATTTCCAGTTGCATGGAAATAACATGGAATGGTTTTTGATGTCAGCTGGACACGGGGCGAATGGCTGCATACCAACACTTGGACTTCGGTATCTTGAAAGATTACTTCCACCATATTTCGGATGACCCTCCAATCCAATGAGTTGCACTCTATTTTCGGCATGGCTAGCTTCTGTATGTTGGACTCCAATACGTGCTCTCTCAAGTTAAGTAATGATTCCCATATATTTCGATAAGTGGGCTGGTCTTGGTAGGTATTCTTGGTAATCAGATAGAAGAGGCAACGGGAGGCATCTCGAAGTATCAAAGCCTTCCCAGTGGCTGGTAACTGATTTCGAAGTTCTGACAATCGACCAAACTTCCTTCGAAAGACAGACGCTAATCCTCGGCCGTCGCTAATAGTGGAGGAAACGCTATGGGCCAATGAGTAGTCATCAGGAAGTGTGAACAGGTCTTGCTGTTTCTCAATAGTCACGCCGTATCTAGCTTTCCCAGTACCTCCATATGCACCCATAAATTCTTCGAAAGCAAGGTCGGGTGTATCTTGGACTTGATTTACGACTTCTTCTTCCTGGTCATGATCTCCTTCAAATTTCGCCAGTCGGTTTCGGTGTACTACCTTAGGTTTTCCATTCGGGGTCTTTATTATACGGTATATGACGTCATTGATTCTTTTCTTGATGATGTATGGACCCTCCCAAGATTGTTGTAGCTTTGGTGAGCCAGACTTTGTCACCTTCTTGGAAACATCCCTCTATAGCTTGGGTATCATACCGTTTCTTCATCCTGTCACTGGCAACTTGGAGATGGGAGCGAACCAAATCATGCATGTCGTCCATTTTTCTTAGTAACTGGATTACATAGTCTTCTCCAGCTATATCCTCTCCAGGTCGGCATCCAAACTCGAGGTCGCATGGTAACCTCATCTCACGTCCAAACAAGACTTTTGCTGGTGTTTGACCTGTTGATTCATTGACGGCGGATCGATAAGCCATTGCAAAGAGCGAAATATACTGGTCCCAGTCTCTTTGGTGATTGGATACTACTTTTGATAGATATTTGCCAATGGTTTTATTCATGCGTTCTACCATTCCATCCGATTGTGGGTGCAATGCTGTAGTTCTTGTTTTCTTCATTCCTAAATTGTCGCAAATTCCTTGAAAGAGTTGACTTTCGAAGTTCCTTCCTTGGTCACTGTGAATCTCCAAGGGAACTCCATATCGGCAAATAAACTCCTTCACTAACACGTCTGTGACAGTTGCTGCCTCTTGATTTGGAATGGCGTAGACTTCAACCCACTTCGTAAAATAATCCATTACCACCAACATGTATTTATTCTTATTCTCAGTAGTGGGGAACGGTCCAGCAATATTTAAAGCAATTCTCTCAAATGGGCTACCAACGTTATATTGTTTCATGGGAGCCTTTCTTTTTTCTGAGGTCCATTACTAGCAGCACAGATGGTACACTTCTTACACCAGTCCTTAACATCATCGGAACTATTCATCCAATAAAACATTTCACGAACTCTCTGCAGGGTTTTCTTGACACCAAGATGACCTCCTGATGGACTGTCGTGTAACTGTCGTAGTACTTCGGCTACTCTACTCTTTGGTATAACTAATTGCTTTATATTAACGGAACCGTCATCATTTTCAATTATTCTCTTTAATAAATCGCCTTCCAAAATGAAAGACTCCCACTGAGCCCAATATGATTTAAGGACTGTAGAGAATTTTGACACTTCTTGCCAAGTAGGTCGACGATCTTCTATCTTCCATTTTCTCATTTTCTTTAAAACAGGATCATTATCTTGTTCTTCTTTAATTCTAGTAGGTGCCCTGTCGTTAACTACAGTTGTTCGTAGTATTGCAGTTTCTTTTAATTCTGTCTTACTGCAGTGAGAACACTCTTCTGGGCACGGTCTTCTGGAAAGGGAGTCTGCATTTCTGGGACTTATCCCAGCTCGATGTTCGATCCTAAAGTCGTACTCTTTGGAAACGTTCCGGGTTCCCTCTAGGCCGGCCCGTTTTAGTTTTTCCTGTGGAGTAGTTTCTTGATTCGTAGTGACCCCAGGACGTTTACATGAATTGCGAGCATGTCCTATTTCACCACAATTCCAGCGCCTGATGGTCTTCTTCTTTTTCTTATCAGTAAAGTTCTTCATCATATTTACTAATTGGTCTAACTTATTTTCATCTTTCTCTTCCGTTACAGACCTTACTTTACTGTATCCTCCACAAGCTTTCGAAGCCGCTTCATACTCAAGCGCGGCAGACAAGATGTCAACTAATGTTTTGTGGTGGGCTAATCGGAGTGTCTTTGCCATTTCGTGGTCACGAAGTCCATCAAGAAATGCTTCAACAGCCAAACATTCCATCATTTGTTCTGGAGCTGAAGGGTAAGCAAATCTTACCAATCTGGCAATATCTACTTCGTAATCTTGAAGTGTCTCCTCTCGCTTCTGTTTTCGAGTCTTTAACTGCGATCGGTACAAGTTCTCCAAGTGTTCGTGACCATATCGCATGTTCAAGCTTTTCTTCAGTTGCTCAAAATCATCTGTGTCCTCCACTGGTATGGTCTGAAGAACATCCAAAGCGTCTCCTCTCAGAGCGATGGTGAGGTTTATTGCCTTCTCTTTTTGGGATCATCCGTTCGCTCTTGCAGCTGTTTCGAACTGTTTGAGATAATTTTCCCAAGACATATTTCCGTCAAAGGTTGGGGCCTTAACACGAACAGAACTTTCGTTGCCTTCCAATTTCAGTTTCCGCTCCACTTTGTAGCTTCTCATTTCGTCCTTGTTTTCCTCTCCTAAATCTTCCATATCTTCTTTACCTCCTTTTTCCATCTCTTCCATTTGCTTTTCCATTTCTCTTATTTTCTCTTCAATTTTTTTTTCAAATAAAGACATTTTATTTTCAAATAAAGACATTTTATTTTCCATAGAAGAAATGTCCAAAGAAACTTTGTTTTCCAAAGAAGAAATGTCAGAAGAAACTTTATTTTCCAAAGAAGAAATGTCAGAAGAAAATTTTGTTTTCCAAAGAAGAAATAACACTTTTCAAAGAAGACATGTCGGAAGAGATATCACTCTTCAAAGAAGACATATCGGAAGAAACTTTATTTTCCAAAGAAGAAATATCAGAAGAAACTTTATTTAAGGAAGAAATAATTGTAGCAGAAGAGTCGTCTACGAAAATATGATTTTCTGGATCTAAACCATCATTTTCCAATGCTTGCTTAAGTCGCTGCAACAACTCAGTCTTCCTTCCTGTTGTTTCCAATTCACGATCCTCCAGCTCTTGACGTAATTCTGTCACTTTCAAGTCACAAAGTTTTTTCGACATATTTATTTATTTATTTTTTTTTACCTTATTTATTTACAATATCCCACTTCTGACACCAATGTAACGTTTATTTATTTTTACTAGTCTTTTTAATTTATTTTTATATTATTTAAATCACTAACACTGTTTAATTTATATAACACAATTTATTTACAATACTTTAATTTATGTAAGACAATATTTCTATTCGAATTTATCTAACAACATACTAGGTACTAACTAACTAAAAATATTCAAATCGGTCCTTTATATAGGTAAGTATTGTTCCAGCATACTCCAGTCTATTCTCGATCGTCTCGAAGATTCCCCGCTTCGCTCATCAAGCGCCGTATATTCTCGAATATTCTCGCGTCATCTGACTGCTTCGCGTCTGGGTCATAGCGCCAGGGGCGTACTCGCACAACAATATCTTCTTCAGCACAATCGGCGTCCAACAAAAAATCAATAATTTGCTTATACAACTCGTTTATTGCTTCCATTTTTCTATCAAGAAGAAGTAAATTTCCTTGATTATCATTTAAATCAGGTTCAGGAGACTGAATCATGGTTGTAATATTATCATAAACTCGCTGAAATGCTACTCGTTGAATTTCTAGGGATCGTTGCAACCTCTCCATTTTTCCAGAATCTTGTCCTGTCACGGTCACCCCATTATAAGGAAAAGAATCAAATACTAAGCGTATAAGATCTTCCGTCAAAAAACTGGGCAAATATGGAAAACTTATAATATTTTAAAGTTAGCAAGACAACATCAAAAAATATATTAATGACAATTCTATAATAATGACAGTTCGAATTATTTATAAAAATCAAAGTGACAACAACAAGTATCTACAGTCTTCGAGACGCTCTAGACTATAGTACACTTTCAAAATAGTAAATATATAAACCTTCATTTTTAACACCTCTTACCTAGTATTTAAAATTATAGTTCATAGTAAAATTCGTACAATTTTTTATGGAACGTCATTTCTTGTAAGTAAATTTTCTGTTATATTTTATACAGAATTTAATAGGGAATCGACTGGTGGTGGTACGGTTTAGATGGGGTTGATATTTTAGCCACCATAAATCGAAATTTTTAAATTTTTAACTTTATTCGATTATGGGAGGAGTAAAATGAAATTTTCTTTCAAAATCAATTACACCATCAGAAGGCTTATTTAATTACGAAAATATCGTTTTGATTATAGGTCTCCGTTTTTGTTCAGGACCGGATTAAGTAAAACAATGTACCCTCGAATAAGTTAAAAATTTTTCAACATTCAAGATTATGCCAAAAAGGCCTTGAAGATTTTGAAAAAAGAAAAAGTAATAATAGCTCTCGACGTGCCGAAGACGATAGTTTTTGTTTCATTTCGATATATTTTACCGTTCCCTCATTTTTGTAGATTTTGTGAAATTAAAAGAAATTTGAGTTAGACAGGAAAAAGGGTTTTTCTTTAAAAAAATCACCCCCTAATTGGAGGTAGTTTTTTTAATATGAAAAAAGAGTCAAATCAAACATACCTAGGAATACTACCAACACGAAAAGTAGTAAGCTATGAGATTTTCATAGTGGTTGTAAGAAATATATTTTTTGTTGAATTAGTTTTATTAAAAATGTGAAACAAAAAAAATCTGATTGAAATTTAATGCAACTGCTGTACTCTTAAGCATAAAGTTAGTCTAATCAATTGATAAACTTTAAAAATAATTTGAGCTTCGATTCAAAAGAAAAAAAAATCAATAAAAACGGTTGTGAAGTAGGTATGACTAAAAACGAACATTTTTCAGAAAATTCAATTTCATGGTATACTTGATATAAATAGTGTAAATTTTTGCTTAGATGTAATAATAGAAAGCTGGAAGACAATCTTTAACAGTTGAAAGTTCATAAATGGCAATGAATTAAGATAAGTATTTAAAATTGTGTAAAAAACAAATTTACTCTTTTACAAAAGTTATCACCATAATCTCCTATATACAGTGAGTCCATAAAGTAACGCATAAATTCATTATTGGCTAAATGAACAATAAAATTAGAAATTTCCAAAACAGGTCGATTTTTGATTTCAATTTACTATCGTTTCAAATCATAATCTAATATACAGGGTGAACCACTTTCGCGTAATGACGTCATCACCATTTTTTTCAAATGGAACCCCCCAAAAATGTATATGTTGCTTAAAATTGGTACAGGGTGGGCAAAAATGCAAAAATTTACTTACAAAGTAATGAAAATAACGAATAAACGTAATAAATACATTAAATAAAATTACGTATTGTTATACAACTACTTTGATAAACTAACAAGAACATCCAGCATTATTCTTAATAATTGTATCTTACAGCTTTTATTAATGATCCAAGCCCCTGGACTACAAAAATCTTTTTGTTTGGCATTATTTTTTACCATTTTTTTTATTTGACAAAAGTGTTAAAAACATTGAAGCACAGTTTCGTATTGGTAACGCTTTAGAGAAGGTACGTTCGTGAACTTTTTTTACAAAACGCCTTTAACCGAAAGTGATAGGATTGAAATATTAATGATGATTGGTATTGGCGATAAGATGCGGACTCAACAAGAGGTATGCCGATTATTCCATGAAATGCACCCAGATCGTGAACCTATTTCACAATCTACGGTAAGTAGAATAGAGCGAAAATACAGAGAATTGGGACATGTGAGGGATGCAGCAAAGCAAGGTAGACCAAAAATTGATGAAAATATTCAACAAGACATAATTTTGTCGGCTGTAGAAAATCCACACTGTACAGTGCGAGGATTATCTTGGGATTTTGGTATTGGAAAGTCTTCAGTATCAAACATTTTCAAAAAGGTAAAATACCATCCTTATAAAGTACCATTCGTGAATTGGCTGAAGACGACTTTGACCGAAGAACTGAATTCTGCGAGTATATGATGAACCAAAATAACAATTTCATTGATAATGTTATATTTTTGGACGAGGCAACGTTTTATTTGAACGGTAAAACACCCGTTATTGGTCTGATGAAAATCCACACTGGATGCAATACGTAAAGACCACAAAAAACTAACGTATGGGAGGGTAATGTGGTCCATATTTTTTTTATGAAAACTTAACAGGAGCATTATATCTGGATTTTCTACAAAATGCATTAATTCCTAATCTGATCCAGCTTTTTCCTGACATTCAAATACCTACTAATGTAGACCGCAGAATCTGGTTTCAACAGGATGGCGCACCGCCACATTTCGCAGTAGCTGTGCTCGATTTTTTAAACACAACTTTTCCACAAGTTGGATAGGAAGAAGGGGTAATCGTAGTAATAAAACTCAAAGTCTATCCACAACGTTTAATAGTGAGGTTCAATAGTAAGTGCAACATGTTTCGGTCTTTAGACCATTATCAGGCTATAAAGAAAAACAATGGTATCAGGAGAATCCAAAAATAGTTATAGTTATTAAAAGAGCGAATGGTGTCGGTTGTCCGATTACATCAATGATTAAAGTTAAAACATTTTAAATATGACAAATAATTACAAGTAGAAAAAATACAAGTTTAAAGTAAAAAGTTAAATACATGAATTGCAAAAACTTTTGCTGCTTGCTGTTTTGCCATAGTATAAGTTTTTGCAATTCATGTATTTAACTTTTTACTTTAAACTTGTATTTTTTCTACTTGTAATTATTTGTCATATTTAAAATGTTTTAACTTTAATCATTGATGTAATCGGACAACCGACACCATTCGCTCTTTTAATAACTATAACTATTTTTGGATTCTCCTGATACCATTGTTTTTCTTTATAGCCTGATGATGGTCTAAAGACCGAAACATGTTGCACTTACTATTGAACCTCACTATTAAACGTTGTGGATAGACTTTGAGTTTTATTACTACGATTATCTACATCATCCACATTTGAGAGATGGATTTCCTTTTCAATTTAGGAAGAAGGGGACCAGTGGAATGGCCTGCTAGATACTTCTTTTTATGGGGTTATTTAAAATCTAAAGTCTACTTAAACAGACCTGGAAATATCCCTCAACCGCAATGCTACAGAATGTTAGAGACGAAAGTAATGCCCGGTTCAGTCATTGTCTAACGGTCAATGGAGAACAATTTGAACATTTATTGTAAATTTTCGTTTGTTTTTGGAAGTGTATCACATTAATTGCATAACTACATAATTCCATTTAATTTGTTTATTACATTCAGTAACGTATTACTTTCCATAAACAATTTTCATTTTTTTTGCATTTTTGCCCACCCTGTACCAATTTGAAGCAACATATTATACATTTTTGGAATCAGCTCAGCAAAGGCAATTTGGAAATTGAAAAAAAGGGGGGGTTCCATTTGAGAAAAATGGTGATGACGTCATTACACGAAAGTGGTTCACCCTGTATATTAGATTATGATTTGAAACAATAGAAAATTGAAATCAAAAATCGACCTTTTTCGGGAATTTCTAATTTTATTGTTCATTCATCAATAATGAATTTATGAGTTACTGTAATTACTAATAACAGGTCTACATTGAAATAAGATTGGGTGGAAGACAATCTTTAAAGGTTTTCTTAGCAGATGGGCCTTTTATATTTATTAAATTAAAAAAATATTCATTTCATTCATAATTCAGTTCAAAATTAATTGGGAATATAAACGCTTTTTTCGACATGCACCGCACTTTAATTATACAATTATTATTGTCTACTACCATGTCTAAATAGTATATTACGTTACAAGAGTTTTAAATAACCCATTAAACACGAAGAGAAAAAGTTTCACGGGTGCGAAATGGGATTACAACTCGTGTAACGTACTATACTTTTAATACGCCCATCAATTTTCTTCTATGAAATATGTATAAATGTAATAAAATATTTTTTGAGACATTTTATGTGTTGCATACATTTAAAGCCATTATTATTTTAATCTAAAAGGTATTTCACTAATACTAAAAGCTTTTAGGATTTACAATTGACTAAAAGTATGTAAATAGACCAAATAAAGTAGTAGGTACGTAGATTAAAATTTCATTGAAATTTGATTAAACAAAGAAATTTAAGTTTTCTAATCTAAACGCACGTGGATGTTATGAGGTCTCATTATGTGCAAGCTATTGTTAAAAGAATGTCGACGGTGCGATTTTTTGCAGTTTAATTATCTATTTTTTTAAAGAAAAATGGGAATTAAGAGTTAAAAATTTGGTAATAGGGTTATTTTGGTACAGTCGGCTTTAGAAAAGCATATACATGTTAAATGTGAATTTCCTTTAGGTACCTACCGAAGTTATAAAAACACCTTGCTTCGACAAGATAGGAGTGGCAATTTTTAAAACACCTACTATTACGTCACTAAGGAATAAAAAATAATGATACGAAAAAATACTTGGAAGAGGTGGTGACGTAACCATTTCTGTGGTGTTGTTCCGAAATAATTGTTAAAAAAAAAAGAAATAGATATCAGATTTAAACAAAAATTGGCAAAAATATTTATAAGATTAATGCTTTTTATTTTTTAATATATTAAACTTATTGGCTTATGTTAAGGGGATGTTATTAAAAATAAAGGAATAAACTAATTGTAATAAAATTTTATATACGTGCCCCACTAAAGTCTGCGGGGTTAAAGAAAAAAAAATTATAACAAAATCGATCATGAAAAATTGCTGGACATATTTGTCAAGTTTGAAAGTCGTCCGCTACGGGGTGCAACGAACACTCAAAAACATAATATTGTGATTATCTCCGAAAGAGATATACTAAAGGTATACTAAAAATACAATTTTTGAAATCTTGATGAGATGAAAAATGTTGGTTGGGGACTTTTTGCCAATACTCTTCAAATAGGTTTGTGGGGGAAGGTTCAAACTTGTTATAAACAAATATCATATAACTTTTTTTTTGTTTTTTAACCGATTTCAATGATATTGGCGTCATTTAAAAGAGTTTCTTCTGTTTAATCAGATGCATAACAAAAATACCAAAATTAGACAATTTTGTCTCCGCTAGGGAGTTCTACGTAAAAATGTCGATTATTTTTTTATTTTTCTCGGAAATTTCAAATGTAATGATGCTTTCTTTTTTAATTTAGGTGAAAAAATAAAGAAATTAGTGAAAAGCGCAAGTCTAAATCGTAATATTTTATTTGATATCTTAAAATCACAATAGTTAAATAGAAAACCAAAATCCGTGCGAATGTCGTCGTAGAATAAGAAAATCCAGTAAATAGTCACAATCAAAAACCAAAATTCTAAATTCGTGTCAATAGCCAAAGTTCGTCGTAATAAAAAATCACTAAACAAAATTCAAAATCCGTGTAAATAGCTAACGTTGTCACAAAATAGGAATCAGTAAAGAGGTTGCAATAAAAAAACAAATAAAACCGTACTGTATAATACACAGGCAATTTGTCAATAGAATACCTTATGCTGCAAAATCATCCCTCTATGTGTAACATTAAAGATGTGGGCGTGGACAACTGTTTGACTGATTTCAAATTTATTATTATTTAAACCGTGATTGGTTATACACAATAAATAGGCCATCCTTAAAATAAATTTAATTCAATTCAAACTCATTTGAGTTTGAAAATGTATATGTCATTCTGAAGCCGATAGTACCTTCTTTTAATGCTGGTAACGTTAACCACTTAATTGATATTCTATAGGAAGAGATGTACCCATTTGCTTATATAATGACATAATAGTAGATACAACTTGTATATTGCACGTGGGATATGCCCGTTATAGCCTGCGGCTCGTTCTGCAAATTTCAGACCCATGAGGTGCATATTTCACTTATAATATAAATAACTATTATATGCCCATAATATATTATTTTGCTGGGTCTTTAACAAAATAATAATGTAGTGTGCAATAAATGCGACAAGATTGCATACAAAAACGAAGTTGAACTCACGAGAGAAGTTAGTGCGGTCATTCGCTTGAGTGGGTAATCGACAACGTCGCACGAGTTGCACATACTATTTTGTATTACAAATGCGGGAAATTATAATTTTATAATTATAACTGATATATGAACGTTTTGAAAAATATGACGTTACCTAATGCAAAGGAATAACTTAAACTGATTTGCGTGTGAGAAACTGTTCGCACTCAAATGGGCTATTTTCAACCGGAATAGGTAACGTGCGCCAAGGTACTACTGTTCCCCATGAGTAATACAAATAACATTTCTTTGTTCTGTGTAGTTTCCACAATATTGACTAAAAGCATTGACAACTGTCTATTTGATCATGTTATCTATGACAATGTATCTGTATTCAAAAATATTTTATGAACTTTCAACAGCTTTTATCATGCTACGTTCTTGTAAATATTTGTTAAATGTTATCGAATCAAAACCCGAATTTGTAAAACACTTTTTGATCACTCACTATATATCTTCTATCAGCATTAATATTTTGTTTTAAAAAGTGACGCAGTTATACAAAAATTCGAAATAAGCAGAAACATGGCTTTGGACATCTGAAAATTATAATAGGAAGTAATATAAAAATAATAGTAAGTTATGTATTTATTTCTTACAGAATGGACTAGTTTAGAAATTAATTACTTTATAATGATAATCATTTTTCATATTTTACTGATTATTAGTAATAAATAAGTCAATTTTAAATGTGAGGCTCGTTGTTATACCAATAAATTACTTAACAATGCTTCTTTCATTTTTCTCACTAATCAAGGAGAGAAAGGAACGTGGCTAGTAACAAAGACATAACAGTTTGTTTTAAAAATGTAAACAGATATGTGTTTAGTTTTTTGTGATTTATTATTTGCAAACAAAAAGTTTGCAAGTGTTACCTTATTTTGGGGATGTAGCTTGTTTAGGAAAATGTTTGTCAGTTTATTGTCCCTGTACTGATAGTCCAGTCAAGGAATGAGGTGTAGAGTGCTTGAGCAGGTAACTAAGCGATTCCTTCAGAAACTTGTTCAGGGGGCTTAGGTTGTTAACATACCAAAAGTCCTGACTCCTAGGTGATGAGCGGGGGGAAGGAGGGGGAGGTAAATGTACGAATTTTGTTTTTTTCGCTTATATCTCGAAAACGGTGCATCGGAGAGAAATATTTTTAATTAATAAAATGGAGTTCTTAAGATTATCTAAAACTTTTATATGATATGTTTCTTTTTTTACTAACCGTTTTCGAGCGGAAAAAGTTGAAATTTAGAAAAAAAAATCAATTTACGTCAAAATGTTCATAAACATTGCATCATATTGTCTAAACCTATTCATAAACGAAAAGTACGAATAGGAAAGAAGTTGTAGATTTTTAAATTCCCTTTTAGAATACATATACATATGCTAATTAATGTCCAACCCGCCTAAAGTTACAGCTATTTTAAAACACCGTTTTCGAAAGCGAAATTCCCAAAATTCGTACATTTACCCCCCCCCTACTTCCGCCCCGCTCATCACCTAGGAGTCAGGACTTTTGGTATGTTAACAACCTAAAGCCCCCCGCTTAGTTACCTGCTCACGCACTCTGCACCTCATTTTGGATCATTTATTGACTGAGCTAAGCCCTTGTTAATACAATAGGACCCATAATTAAAAAACTCAAACTTCATCATATTAAAAATACAAAACAAAACTTCATCAAAAGTCCATCTTGTTCATTTTTACAATAACATTTGTTTGTGGTACATTTACGTCTTATATACAGGGTTGGGATAAAGTATGGAACCAAGTAAATATCTTTTAAACGAAAAGAACCATATTTATGAAAATTTGCAGGTAAGTGCAATGGAACAAAACGCATCTGATGTACATTTTTTTTATAATAATATACTTCCGGTTTAACCGGAAATGCCATCAACTTCTTTAATTTAAATGGGACACCCTATATATTTTTACAGATTTTGAAAGGGCTTGTTATTTTGAATTCATACATACTGAGTTTAGTGTAAAAAAAATTGTAAAAACGAGGAATATAGCACTTTAACCAACCTCCTTTGAGTTTTTTGCATTAGAGCAAAAAACTACTTAGATAAACTAATTGATGTTATTTGTATGCGTAGTAATAAATAAACAAGTACTGTTTAGTACGTTTTTTGTTATTCAACTGTCAAATTCTAATTGACGGAAATAAATTGTACAATTTAGAATGGTTCAATTAAGTGAAAAAGAGCGTATTGAAATTTTAATGATGATCGGTTATGGTGATCGTGTTAGAACTCATGAAGAAGTGTGTCATATTTTTAATAATTTGCATCCGGAGAGAAATCCTATATCACGCTCAACAGTAACTAAAACATTACAACGTTTTAATACTACTGGGATGGTAAAACATTTGCTAAAACCTAGAAGACCGCGGACTGCAACGAACGAAACTGTTAAACAAAATATTGCAATCGATTTAGAAGAATCACCTCAAACTTCCACCACAAATTTGGCACTAAACCATGGCATCAGTCGACGTTCTGTAGGAAAGATATTAAAAAGTGAAAAGTATCATCCGTATAAGGTACAGTTGGTTCAAGAATTGTCATACGATGATTTTGACCGACGGCTGGAATTTTGCGAACAACTAATGGACATCTGTAATGTCGACGAAAATTTTGCTTCTAGCATAGTTTTTTCCGATGAGGCAACTTTTTGTTTAAATGGAACAGTTAATCGCCATAACTCAAGGTATTGGTCAAATGAAAATCCTCATTGGATTCATGAAGCACATACCCAGCATCCACAGAAGTTAAATGTTTGGATGGGAATTGTCGAAAATAAGCTTATAGGCCCATTTTTTATCGACGAAAACTTGAATGGTGACAAGTATTTGGATCTACTAAATAACGAAATTATTCCTGCACTTCAACAGAATGGGCAATTACCACAAAATATTTGGTTTTAACAAGATGGAGCACCTCCCACTATGATAGACGGGTTAGGGATTTTCTGGATGCGAATTTTCCAAATCGATGGATTGGACGTAGAGGATTCATAGAGTGGCCTGCTCGTTCTCCGGATCTTAGCCCGTTAGATTTTTTTCTTTGGGGTTATCTAAAATCACGTATTTACGTTAGACGACCAACAAACTTACAGGAAATGAGACAAAGAATTATTGATGAAAACTATACGTGGAGAAGTCTTGGAAAGAGTGACTCAAGAATTTGTTAATAGGATGGGATATTGTCAGCAAGTAAACGGCGAGCATTTTGAACATTTCAAGTAATTTTGTTTCTCATTATTCTAAAATAATGAAATGTACATCTATAATAATAATAATAATAATAATCTTTATTGCATTTAAAAACAGCGTTTGTAGCAAGAATACAAGTGAGAATGATAATAGTAAACACATAAAGTAAAAGTAAAAGATTTGTATATAAATATTTTAGTCATTAATTACAAATGAGCGAAGTTTGAGGATATTCCATATATAAGCGGCAATTGTCTTAGCATCAGTTATTGTAACATTATTTAAAGTTGTACTACTAACAGTGAGTTATTCTTCGTTTTTACAAATTTGTTTACATTAAACTCAGTATGTATGAATTCGAAATAACAAGCTCTATCAAAATCTGTAAAAATATATAGGGTGTCCCATTTAAATTAAAGATGTTGATGGCATTTCCGGTTAAACCGGAAGTATATTATTATCAAAAAAATGTACATCAGATGCGTTTTGTTCCATTGCACTTACCTGCAAATTTTCATAAATATCGTTCTTTTCGTTTTAAAGGTATTTACTTGCTTCCATACTTTATCCCAACCCCGTATAAATAAAATGAAGACTTACGACTATTCACCAACGATTAATACTTCACTATAACAGTTGGTTAAGATATTTATCAGCATGTTAAATCACTGTGTGGTATTCACCATGAAATTTTATTCCTTATCAGGAAGTTAAAGTTAACAGCCAAAATTCGGGCTTGTAAAAAGAACAAGTTTTTAATTTAAAAAAGTGAGGTTAGTTTAGTCAAGTTAATTAATTAAAAATTAAAAGAAATGGAAAGACTAGATTATATAATTCATTTTAGCGAAGATGAAGAAACTGCGCTTGCTAGGAATGTGAAAATTCGTAACAATTTAATTGAAGAACTTGACGAACTTAATTTTAAAAGGGGATTTAAAATAAACAAACAGACTTTTATGAATTATCAATAAATAGAATTATTGAACCAGTTAAATTTTTTATTATAGAAAGATATTTCTGCACCAACGACATTATTAGTTCCACTTCACTCAGCGTATAATTTGTCGCGCTCTTTTTTTCTTTTGCATTATTATTTAACGCAGTATTTTCGTTATAAATAAAATAAAAAATAAACAAATAAGGTTAAATCCTCAATCAAATGTCAATTTACATTTCCTACCAACATAAATTTCTAGTGACTGTCATTTAACATTTGTTAACCGAACGTCAGTTTAGTTTCGTAAATACAATATTTCGTTAACAGTCTGGTTAACGGTATCCAACTGTTACCTACTTATCTGGTTGTTAAGACCGACAAAGCAGATCTCCATTTATCCAGAAGTTGATACAATGGGAACCGGTAAAGAATAGGTACACACGAATTTCGCAAAAAAAAATATTAATACTAAAAAGGGCCTGATTTATATAGAAAATTTTCGTAAAAATATTTGCGGCTTATCCAGAAAATGAAATCAAAAACCCTGATTTTATAGGTTAAACACTTAAAACATTCATTTTCTAAGATGCGTTATGTCATGCAGGTATCATCGTTGCCATTATAATAAATAAAATATAAAAGATACCAGTCCACATCGGCCTGGACCCCGATTTCCGAAATCTCGTAAGGAGAAAGTAATAGTTATTTACGTTACAAGTCCGGGAAGTGCGAAATAGATGTTTATGGACGAGGCGACGAAGGAGCCGAGTCAAGAATATCTAATCGAGTACCGTAATAATCACTTCACGGACGTGTATCGTACTACATTTTTTTTCATACTGGCTTTTGGTTTTAAACGCAATAAAATATGAAACTGAAATGATATATTTGATCATTTTATTAGGAAATCATGTAGACTGCTGTGAAAAAATTATGTTACTTGATTTATTCTTAACATGGTTGATTTTCTTTATAAATAAAAAATGAACAGCGGTTACCAAATAACAATGTAAATAAAGGCAGACATATTGAATTTTTCTGCACACACGAAATATCTGCGAAAGCGATAGGACAAATAATTCCAGTTAAGTCTGCGAAAAGATATGAAAAGAATATGCGCTGTTTTGCAACTGGCGTGAACAACACAATTTGAAAAGTAGTGCTGATGAAAATGTGATGCTGGCTTACTTTTTGGATGTGGTAAGAACAGTTTTTTTAAAGAATATTCTTTTCAACAGTTTAAATTTTCAGTCAAAAACATTCAACCCTTCTTCATTATTGTCCAAATACTCGATGGTAAAATCTCTGATTATGGTTAATGAGAATATCAACATATCAAGTTTCCCAAAGTTAATAGCTTTTTTGAAAAAACAAAGGTGCTGACAAAGGAACAAATTGAAAGCTTCATGAGGGACGCTCCAGATTATATAGATTATCTTGATTCACTTATTATTTCAAACAACACTGGGAGAATTGAAGAGTATTGTAAAGTACAAGTGTGCCATTTCCCGGAATCAAACGAGTCCGGGAAATGGCTTTTTACCGTACAGTATGAAAATATAATTCTCTCAAAATAGACAAAAATGTATTCTTGAAATAAAATCTCAACAAAGGTGAATGACAAGCACGTCTATGTGTCTATTTGTAATTGTTTTTTCCTGTTTTTCTATAATATAAAATAATAATAAATAACGTTCGACATATTATGGTTTATCTAATGTAACCAATAAAAAGATTCGACTTTAATAAAATGTCACTGTAAAAATGTCAAATAGCTGTAATTTGATTAGTTTAGCATGGATAGAACGTTTGGCAACAAGGTGCATAAAGAAGGGGTGTAAATTCAAGTGATGACTGCTCAAGAATACCGATTTTCGAAGTGGGAGAGATTTTAAAGTGATGAGAAAATCTCACTAGAGAGAATTCACCTCATCTCACCAGTTTTCGGGAATCGAGGGCCTGAATGAAAACTATTCGTGAGATACTAAAAACACAGATCTAGAAAAACGCAACATGCAATTACCGGTGGCGAAACTACGCGAACTTAACCTATCCTATCAAAACCAAACCAAACCAAACCTAACCTAACAAAATCAAATCAAATCAAACCAAACCAAGCCTAACCTAACCTAACAATCTACCGAACCTGAAGGAAATAAAGCAAAACGCTTAGAAGTAAACAAAAAACATTATGTAAACAGAACCTAAACCTGCAAAATCAAATATCTATAAATCACGTTTGTTTAAATACAATAAATAACCAAAATATATTAATATAGAAAAATGAAACCAAGATAATTTACAAATAAAAAGTTTAAAAAAATAAACAATAATTCCCAAAAAAATCAATATAATATTCTCCCTAAACAATAATTTGGATGTGAAAATTTGGCAATGTTGCAATGTGAACGTTTTAAAAACTATGCTAAATGTCACAAATTCGTGATATCTTTTGTTCCATGAGAAAATATAGCTGAGAAATAATACTAAAAGTGAGGTTAACCAACGGTTTTTTAAAATGTATTAGGTACAATATAAATTAAATTAGTATATAAAACTAAATTTTCCGCATATAATTTGAGTTAAAATATTGTAAAATTTTTTTTATTCAATGTTTAAGGGATTAAACTTCGAAATGAGTGTGTACCTATCCTTTACCGGAACCATAGTGAACTATATTTTCTAGATTTTAACAAAACATTCACATTTATAAAAAAACCATTTTCTATAAAATCACGAAAATTATAACATCTTGTCATGTATCCAAATTTGTTATGCCTTTGTACATGAAACCGACATCTTGTTAATATTAATTAAATTAGAATGTTAAAAAAATAACTTCGTCACTTACTCTAACGACACTATTGATGTGGTTCATTTACTTGACAAATTTACTGAAATATATAAAAAGGAAAAACTTGAAACAGTACTTATCTGGTAAAGCTGTTAGTTTATTTTCTTAAATATTTAATTGTTTTTTAAATAATAGTAGTATAGTATAATAGTAATATAAAAGGTACTTACTTTGGTAGGACTTTATGGTCTAATGTACCAAGTTGTTGCTCTTATGCTGGACATCACAATAAAAGAACATTTTTTAAAATAAAAACTTCTCACTATCTCTTTCACCATTCTTAGTCATGACAACCCCATTGTTTACTTTGTTCTACCAACATTTCGTTCATTATCTCTTCGTTATTATTTGAACTCTAGAAATTATTTTCATATCTGTTTTCACTCATTCTGCTAAGCAAAGAAATAATTTTTAAGTATCCATAACGGAAAGTAAACTTCAACACATAATTTCTTTGTGGTCATTTTTTTAGTTTATTTAAATGTCAAAGCACTATTTAATTATTTTGTCTTCTTTATCGGCTCTGCGAGAAATAAGAACCCATGTTTCGTCATACTCTTCTCTCTTATATAAATATAATAAAACTGAAGAAGGTTGAATTGGAAGCTAGTTCTGGAATTATATAAATATATGTAGCTATGGCTTTCAAATAATACAGTCAAAACTTTAAAATAAAAAAATGTTAAATTGTTCAATCAAATAATCAATGTTTAACATTAGAAAGCAACTTGGAAATTGCATAAGGGCCTATCAATTTACTTCATTATTTATATTTAAACTGTTATAGGACTATTTGATCGATCAACTTACTGTACCGTAGTATAAGTATAGAAAATAGGCCACAGATTTGGTTTTCCGTATTTTCTAACAAAATAAAAAATTTAAAAATTGTTCTAAAATGCATTCAAATCAGCAGCTCTTAGAATGTTTATAAAAAGAACGTCTTATTCGAATTATCAGAACCATATTGCTCCTCTGCCTCAATGGCAGCAGTGGGAGTGGTAGTAGAGCTTCTCTCTGGTAGTCTTCTGCTGAATCTTAGCCCACCAGACCACAGCACCTACTTACACATAGGCCTTGCAACTGTCCTACAGTAAACGGCTAAATTATGAAATATAAACATGTCGATTTTGTTCTAAAATACCCATGTTATAGCGTAGGTACATGGAGTAGGGATGACGTCACCGGTGTAGGTGTAGTGACGTAATCGTTATTTTTTTAAATAGAAATCGGTAGGTATAATGCGACACCTCATTTAAACGAGAATGTAATTATCTATTTAACGACAGTACATATTTAACTAAAATATTTTTTAGGGTACAGAAACATTTTTTTTTAATATAATTCAACCAAATTACAACTAATGATTTAATTAATAATGTACTTCAAATTAACCAAACAAATATTTTAAATTAAATGTTCGAAATGCCATCCATCAGTTTCTTGGCAATATGTGAAGTAAATCCAAGGACAAATTCTTCAAGTACATTGCGGATTACTTCTGGGTCCTTATTCTCATCCAGTGGATCTGAATACTCCTATAGGAAAGTTCGCCATTTTTATATCGAAATCAGGTTAACTCTATTCTCACTCATTCGAAAGCTGCTCTTTTCCTACAACTTTTCGATGGAATTTGTTCTCTCACTATAAACCAAGAGAATCTTATATTTTCAAGGGGAACGCATGCGCAGTGAAAACAAATATGAGTCTTTCTTTACCCTCTCTCTGTCTTTTAAGTATTAAACAACGCATTTCATATGGGTTTCGGGTTTCTGTTATGACTCGAATTCAAGTTTAAAAAACGAATATAAAAAATATTAAAAACAACTTATTTCATAAGGCTGTTGTGACACTCGTCCTTGAAAAAAATGTATCCTTTTGTGTACAGGACAATGGACCGGTTTATCAATTGCCAGTTATCTGTTAAATAGCGCCTATCTGTCATTTAATTTAGAAATATGGATTTATTTATCCCAGGCTAAATTTTATCCAACAGTTAAACTGTCTAATAGCTATTTGTTAGTTTAAACTGACCGATAAGTCAAATAACTACAGGATAGCCCATAATACAACAAAATTCGTATCTGAACTTAAATGGTGTAGTCTTTGTATTTGTGCAAGAGATATATTACAGCAACAACAAAGAGAAATATATAAGAATATGAATAAAATGAAAAGATGGAGCAACTTCACTCCTAAAGAAAGAAATGTACTGAAAAACTCGCGAATCAACAGAAAACAATTATTGAAAATAAAAAAAAACAGATACTACAATTTGGAAATCCATACAAGAAGCAAATCGAAAAAAGCAGTATTGACCCTGTAGGAAATATTTTCAATAACCTATCAGTTCGAAATTCCAGTTATAATCTACAATAATTTCCAATATTAACAATAGGTACCTACAATTTTCTCTGCATCCTGCATCTTGTGTTGAATCCTGGGCCTCCCATCAGGGACTTAAAGCAGTTCTAAAAATCACTACTTATCCGTATACGTATCGCAATGCGCATGTGCAGAAGCGATACGTGGTTTTCGTTACGTTACGTGAAACGTATCCATCCGTCACACGTACCTAACGTAACGTATCACATTATTGTGTTCCGTGATCGCGTTTTTCAACGATTTAGCGATAAAAGTGATGTATGCTCAAAAATCATAACCTTATTTTCTGTTCATCAATCATAACAAACATTTCTGTGATATGCGATAATGAATTTAAAAAGAAAAAGATTATTTTACAGTGGCAATGACGACATTATTTTGTTAAGGTAGATATTGGGGATATTTTTTTAGGTTAAAAACTAAAACACATGAATGGTTACGTTACGTTACAAACGCATTTGTTTTATGCTTCGTTTTGCTTAGTTACGTATCTCCTTTACGTTACGTATACGGATAAAGATACGTGATAAATTTTTAAAATTGCTTTATGTCTCTATTGTCAAAATCTTCCACTTTCCCTTGCTGTATAATGTCTCCATTCGTGTTTGATTGACTGATTGACGATGACAGTATCAAACGAATGAAGGAAGTCAAACGAACAGAGTGATTTGTTCACTTTGATGACGTGCAACCATATTTATACTGAACGAGGTATACCGATTTTTATTTAAAAAAAAATTAACGATTGTCACTACACCTACACCGGTGACGTCATTCCTACTCCATGTACATTATAATAACATGGGTATTTTACAAAAAAAATTTACCTGTTTTGAGATTTACCGACCTGTTTTGGAATAATATTCGATAATTTAGCCGTTCACTGTATTTAGCGAATACATTTGTCCGGAGAAAATTGTTTCATTGCAAGACAAGTTTTGGCTCCTAGCGCAGGAATTAGCAACTGGAAAAGAAGTGAAAGAACAACAAAAATCAGCTGTTTAAAACGTGTAAATATAAAGCTGATTTTAATTTTCTTTAGTGAGATGAGATATTAATTTCATAGTTATGGAAAAGAATCAAACCAAGGTCTAGGTAAGAACAATATCCTTGGTTTAATATGTAAAAATAAACTAATAGGAATTACTCAGTTAAAGATTATACAATGCATTTAAAATAAATTATTTTGAATACTTAAATATTTTTAAATTTGATAAAAATAATAAACAGTTACAGTAAAACAACCACATTTATATATAGCAATGTTAAGAGAATTGATCAATGATACCTACCTTTTATAAATGTGTCAATTATCTAATAACCTAATTAATTACATTTACAAAATAAAATTTAAATATATATTTCCTTTAGATTCAATGAATCATTTGATAATTTGGCCTCAACTAAATCAATTCTTCTCTATGATATTTGGTAGCTATCCATCCCACATTATTTGTGTTCAAAGAGATCTAATAATTATTACTCCTAAAAATCTACAAAAACCTTAGAAAAAAGTTGTATAATCATAAAAACAGTCATTTTAAAATAAAAATAGAGTAAACTATTAATATGCTGGCAAATGAAATATTTCTTAACAAGGCTATATGTGTCAATGAAACCTGATAATTTTTTGTAGTAAAGGTAAATTTATCTGTATATTTCTTGTATTACTGTTTAATTATAATTTTGTAAAAATGTTGTAAAATATTAGTGTTTGTAAATTTGATGAAACCATGCAGAACACCAAATCATAATTTATATTTATCAATTTTATTTTATCGTACAGCATTATAATATATCGTTAGAAAATAATTGCAAAATAAGATGTTTCTTTTTTGTATTAATAAAATGTTTAAATATGAGCAAACCAAATCGTTTGCAATAAATTGTTATTTGAGAAATCTGATTTTGTTTTATTTATAGAAATCCAATAGTATTTAATTTAAGGAAAAAACTGAAGGTGTAGTTAATTTTTATGTGAAGAATTTTGAATGGTTTTAAAACATACGGGCAAGTCAATAATAGTACCTAACGTTTTTACAAAAAAGATTTACAATTCAATATACTTAAATAGAAAAATGTATACCTATGTATAATGTAAACAATCTGTTAATTTCAAAAACTTGCATACAATGAAGTATTTCAGGGATTAAATCAATGCCTCAAAATTATTTTAAAGAAATACCCACTGCTACTTTACCAGTGTTATTAGTTTTATATATTAGCCTCCCCCCTAATTCCATAAAATGTGGGAAACAATCAGAATAACCCAAATTACCTACTACAAGAAAATAATTTCTATACAATCTAAATCAGTTAAGCAGAAAATAAATTTAAAGTAACCTTATTTTAATTTTATTATTAATATAAGCATAGAATGTTAACCGATTGAAAAACTTATTTATTATAACAACAATTACCATATAGTTATAACAGCTGATTAAATAAGAAATACATTATTGAATAAAATTTTATATGAAATGATAAAATGTTACAATTCAGTTAAAGCTGTCTGTTGACGAAACTTCATATATATCCACCATATGATCAATGGATAAATCTAAACTTATAGATGAATCACATTCTGAACTAGTTGAATCTAAACTGCTGTCCAAATAAACAGCGTCATTTTCCTTTTGTATTAACCATTTTATGAAGTTCTCATCACTTTCAGTGAGATTGCACTTGGTAGAAAAGTCTATGTCTTTTTTAAATAATAAATCTTCATGGCTAAGGAATTGTGAAGGAATCTCTAGCTTTAATAACTTGGAATTTGGTTCAGGTAATATTGAGGTACTTTTTAATTTTCTTGGTATAATTTTTTCAGACTTCTGTGTATTTGCAAGAGAAGACATTGACAATGATTTTTTTAATTTAAAGTCCCTTTTAAAGTGTTTGTCATTAAAAAAAAGTGTTTTTAATTTTTCTTTGGTTTTGGTCAAATCTATTATAGGTCCATTTTGGCATTGATTACTTTCTGTATTAAATGTTCCTACATAAATAATTGATTCTGTAGAACTCTGATTTCTGCCTCTTTCAGAAAACTCCCAATTGCTGGTTTCATTTTCTGAATATTCTATTTGTTGTTTTACCACTTTTTTAACTTTATTCTTGATTTCATTATTTTCTTTGACCTTTTTTCCAACACAAAGTCCCCTTTTCTTTTGTTTATTATATTTATTGCACGCAGTAGCACAATTTGCATCTCTTTTTTTTGGCCCCTAGAAAGTAGAGTATTTTTTATTCCAAATATTAATTTTCAAATTTGTGGCCAAGTTATCTATAACCCTTAATATAATAGTTTCATTGAAGATTAAATTATTATACAAAATTGAAACTTTAATTAAATATGGGCCACGAATTAACATCAATTTATTTTATTAATTTTAGTTATAGTTTAAAATGGCTAACATACAGTAATGGTATATTTAAAAAAATAATAAATTAGTAAATCTAAATGGTTAGTTTGGTAAAATAATCTTACTTATTTAAAATTTGTTTCATCATCTCACCCCCTCTCATCTATTCTAATTTAGTTAACCATTTAAATACAAATTATTTAATGTTTAGTTGTTTATTTATTTATTCCAAGTTTGCTAAATACAAGATAAATTAGGTATCAAAGTATACTTATAGTAGCTACAAGAGTGTAAAAAAGAACTAAAATTTCCATGCACACTATAAAAAGATATTTTGATGAATAGATACATGCACAATAAGTGTAATATATATTACCTAATAATTGGAATTGTTTTAATTTAGGAATTTAAATAATCATACCTATATCAAATAATAATATTAATAACAGGTTTCCTTTCCAATATGCATGATACCTAAGCCTATTTATAATGCAGTTATAATAAATATTAGCTGAGTATCTAATTTCATTTTCTATATTATAATGTAATGTTAAAGTCTTAATACTTACCATATTTTTGGTGCTTTTAAAACCAAAACAATTCTCCAAATAATTTAAATCCCGCTTTGTTAATTTTGTCAGAACGTCAACCTACATATAACAAAAACCCACTAGATTTACAAAGTTCAATGTGCTCAAAAATACTCACTCATTTTCGGTTAAACATGACCATAAAATAATTCATTGTAACGAATTTTAGTAATTTAAAATGGCACCAATTTGAGAACACTAGCCCCTTATTGCTTAACTAACAATACTAATGTTCAACAGCACAATATATCATCCGTATACAAACAATTATTAGTTGGGACCCTAATTTATTTTTACTTATAAATTTACAATCACAAATGAAAAATTAAAACTTGTTTTTAATCACAAATCAACAAAATGGCAAGCGTTGGTGTCGGTAAGTTAGTTTCCAACTGCAGCTGCCATCTATTGAGAAAGTTCATAATAACCTAATTTTAGTTTCAAGATTAACTGCAAACTAAAAATTACAGTCTGTATAAGTGAAGAAAAAGTAAAATGATTGTTAATGTTTAAAAATAATAATGTATTCATATGTTTAGTAAAAATTAAACAACTTCTATGACAAATTTTATTTTATTCAATATCAGTAGTAAGGTTTCTTATGATTGGAAGATTTTATGTATATTACCTTTCAACTAATTACACCAATCCTAGGTAAGAAAAAGTTATTATTCATATTATATTTTATATAATTTCAATCTATTCTTTCATCCAGTAGTTCCTGCCGCATCTTTCTAAATTGACATATTATAGCGTTTTCCATTCGTCACACTCCGGCAGCACTGGGTTTTTAGAGAATTCAAGGCCAGTGCTATCAGATTCATGCTCTAGGGCAAAACCAATGGAACACGAAAATTGATTTTGCCCGGAACGGACTGTTTGTTTCTGTTGACATTTGATAACAATAATAAAAGATTTGAATTTTTTGTTTTGTAGTGTAGATTTTATTTAACTAGGTGTGGTTTGTCATTTGGTTGGAAACATTAATTATTTATCCAGGGTTGTAAACCTATTTATAGTAATGTATTTATTGAAAATGGAAATTAACTATGAAATTTTCTCCCTCGACTTTGCAAATGATTACGAAACTCACTATCCGCCATTATTGTTTTGCACTACCGTAACTCTTGATCAAATAGCTAGTGCCAAATTATTGCCCTCGGTTCGCCCTTAGCTCGCTCCGAGTTTGAGGTTTGAGTGACACATGAATGGAACACATAAAAATTAAAAAAGTTCAACGAATGGAACACAAAACTGGCGCGAGTTCTGCCCCAGTGCGACGAATGGAAAACGCTAATAGTTATTCAAGTGCAGATAAAGAAATGTTTAACGATTAACAAACAATAATATATAGTAACTTCAATATGTCAATCTGACGATGCTAGTTGTCTAGCGAAACGGCTGTCATTGAGTTTAAAAAAGCAGTTTTTTAAATAAATAGTGGAAGTTTTGTTAAAACGAAGAGTTTTTTATTATTCTTAATAAGATGGACTTCCAAAAAGTAAGGGTTAGTACAATCAATTTAATTTACATACATTTTCTAGTACATTTGCTATAATCCGAATTCTTGAACTTTATTTTTTACACTTCAACTGAAAAAATAATTATACATAAAGATATTTTTAGTCTGCTGCATTTGTTACATATACAGCTAGAAACTTACCCACCAGCTTCACAGACATACACAGAATAAATAATATTGAGTAAATAAGGCATTAAAGGAAAACATATGTAGGATATATGGTTAATTATATAGGTAAGCTATATAATTTCTTTTTTCAAATTAAATATAGCCGAAATAATATAAGATTCATGAATGTCAAAATTTTTGAAAACTACGTAAATTACGTCAGTCGCCAAACATTTTTTCTTCTTTTTTATGTTTGAATTAGGGGTCAAATAAAAAGGAGTAACGATTAACTGAAAAAGGCGCAATAGACCCATCTCGTTAATGGCACACATTGAATACTCATGCGCGAACCAACTCCCACTCTCGTAAATGTTCATGCCCCTTATAAAATTGTGTTGGCATGACATGCAAAAGTAATCAGTAATCGAAGCTTTTTGCAGCTAAAAGGGTTTTTTTCATTTAAATTGTGGTATTCCTGGGTAGCGATACGTTGTGTTCTATGCCATAGATAAGATATATATTATATACAGTTAACAGAAGCAAACATGAACCCTGGGTGGGCGTGTCCTTGTCGCTGTAGTTGTATTTTCATCTCACTTATGCAGCCACTAAAATTGATATTATCGTTAACATTGGCTCGTGATTGGCTGATTGTGATAACCTTGAAATTAGTTGGCATATTTTCCGCGGACCATGTTTGCTTCTGTCGACTGTATATACTGAGATAGATCGGAAACTGCCATTAGAACCTTGACACCAAAACGATATTCGCGGCACCTCGCGTCTGGAACCAAGAACTATAAGATAAAGCGGGAAACTTAAATGTATTTAAATATTAATAGGTTTTGATTAATATTTTGATGGGAAAAATCTCCAGATCTCTTCAATAATACACAAATATACATCTTTATGAAATATTTATTACATTCAATAAATTATTTACATGTACATGACAAACTCTATGTAATTCATGAATTCTAGACAATGGTTTTTCTTTTAAATCTAACCATCCAATTAATGACAACCATAGATTGCATAGCTGAAATTAAATGTTCAATTAATATTTATAAGATGTTTTTCTCTTAAAATTATTAATTAATCCCAAAGTTCTCACAGTTAAAGTATTTTAGACACAACACAAACATTAAATAAAGAACTGTTTAATAAAACTTTCAAGGTTTATTTAAAAAATTAAATTTCACGGTTAATTTGAATTAAAAATTGAATAACCGTGAAATATTAAAAAGTTATTATTTTAAGGCTTTTATTATTTTATATATTTTAATTCAACTTACTTGTTCATCTTTAGGAATTCGATGCATTTAATATCCTGTTATATCGGAGTTATTGCATCCAGGAACACAACATTGAAAACCCATTTTTATCTCTAATTAATCACGAATTGTAACAAATACTTCTTATACACTATAAATTACTGTAACGAGTAACCGAACTTGACTTACTTTAAACACAAAATGGCAATGAAATTCACAAAACACGAAAATTCTTTGACAGATGCGACATATGAAAGCACACCAGCGTTTTTTGCGGTTGAAACCTCAACTAATAACAATGAACTTTTATTTACATATAAGATTCCTAGTCTAAGGTTCTATGCCAAAAAAGTAGTCATATTTTAGCAGTGGAAGGGGAAAATTCAAAAATATTTGCGCATGAGTATTCAATAAAGAGATAGCTTTAATGTTCACCAGGCATTGTATAATTTAACCAAAATGGAGAGGTATTTTGAAAATTCACTGAAATTGCCAATCCAACCTTATCAAATTGACAAATTAATATTAAATATGTTTCGGAAAAAGAAAAGCATCAACAACAACATCTTTGTTCACTTTAACATTACATTCAGGACGTCCCAGCGGCTGAGATCGCTTAGAAAGAAGTCTATCTGAATGTAGCGCTGCTTGAAATCTATTCAACAGCGGCTGAATGTTTTGCTCAGCATAGAAATTCTTCGCTTTGGAAAAAGCGTATCGCAATTTTGACATTATAATGACATTTTGATATTGGGTTACGTATGTTTGTGTTGATTGTTGTTATGTGGTTAATATTGCTTTTCTCCATGTAATAACTGAGGTTAATAATTATCAAGATGAATACGATATGAATATGATTTCTATTCACAAGCACACTTCTGGTCTTACTGATATTAATATTGGTTGCATGATCACATCTTTTTTTTATTTTTTATTGTAGTTCTGTACATAAACACCACAGACCTATAAACACACCAAAAGAACAATTGACTTTCGTTCCGCTGTAAGTGAGCCACGAATTTAGCAGAAACGAAGGCGCTAATTAACAGCGGCCACAACTTGCTGAGTGGCTGAATCTAGCCGCTGGGACCTCCTGAATGTACCCATTATTTTTCAATACATTAGTAAAAGGAGACATTAAATAAGTCATTGTCTTTGAAATAGGATTAGATTAGATCAGCTTATGTAAGCGCACTGTGTAGCTAAACCACATACTTATATATTTAACCTGTGAGCTATATAGACAAGTTTTCCCACCTCGACCTATTCCAGATTTGTTGTGGTAGTTCTTTTACTCTATAGAATCTGGTCCAGTCTGGTCTTTTCTAAGAAACTCGTTAAACTTTTGACCCATAGCTAGAAATCTGTCTTAAAAGACCTTCACATTCATAAAAAATGTGTTTAGAGGTTTCCTCTTCTTCCTGATGTGCCCCATTCCTTAGACTTTATTATTGCCTATTTATCATGTGCAGATGGTTGATTTTGTTAAGCCACATCAGAAGGGTTCCAGTCCGTTAAGAACCTTCGCTGCGCTTGAAATAGTATTAGTTTAATGAGGTACATATAAATACAAATTTTAGTACCTCTCTCTGTTGCTGAGCCAAGTTTTATTTATTTTAAATTACCTATTTATTTTACACACACCATCATTATAAGAAGAAATATACGCCATTGGAAAATGTGCGCAATTCAACATTGAAAATACTGCAAACAGAACATAACTATTATGTCTGACACTCAAGCAGCAATTAGAGCACTCAACTCCAGCGTTATAACATCTAAATTGGTCTTGGAGTGTCTAGGAAGACTGAACAAACTGGGCATAAATAACACAGTGTCCCTGGACACTCAGGAATAGAAGGAAATGAAATGGCAGATACGCTTGCCAGAAGGGCAGCAAGTATGTCACTAATGGGACATGAACCATTCTGTGGCATAGACAGTTCCATCCTGAATGAACTCAGTGGCATTGAGAGTAGGGAAAAGATCGAACATTGGGAGAACCTACCAGGGATAAGGCAGGCTAAAACCTTGCTAGGTAGTTACAACCCCAAAAAGACAAAACAGTGTCTTGGTCTGAGCAAAAATAACCTAAGAATTCTTACAGGTATCTTAAAGGGACACTGTAAACTGAGAGGACACCTAAATAGACTGGGGATTGAGGAAAAGGCAGAATGCAGGTATTGTGAAATGGAGGAGGAAAACTCAATACACATACTCACAGCATGCCCTGCCCTAGGAAACACAAGAGCTCTACAACTTGGAGCATTCGAAATAGTAGAGGATGACTTACCTAAATTGATGCCGATCGACATCCTAACCTTCATAAAGAAGATAGGATTAGAGGTGGTGCTTTAAATACGGGAAAACCCACCATCTAAGCAAGTAAGGGGGCACACTAGATCTCACAGTTCGCAGTGGACAACCCCTACATTACATTACAAAGGCATTTACATGAACTCCCTGAAAGAAACCCAACAAGTTCACATAAATCAACTTTAACCATTATTGTGGAATTAACACCGTCGTCAGGGGTGTTTCGCAAGGAAAGCTAACAGAGTCGATGCTGCTGTTCCAAAGAATATAGTAAATACATTATTTATTAAGAAAGTAGCAAAATATGCCGACAATTCTATACTGGTAACGCAAACTCAACAACACTTTAATTAATCTACAGAAAGCTGCAATTAATTTGTAATTATTGAGTTTTTTTCCATGCAACACATCTACTATTAGCAGAAAATGACACCAAATTAATATGGTTTCTGTTTCTGACTACAACTACTACCAGAAAAGAGGGAAACCCCAAAAAGCGTATGAATTGGACTACTGAAATTAATTAATTTATTATACGCTCCTACTTTCAAACTGGCTAGATTAACACCCACTTATAAATTTAAAACAATTCCAAATATGTAATTTTTAAATATTTGTAATAATGTTAAAAATCTAAGCTGTACGTTTAACTAAAGGGATAAGATAATAAACAATAGGTTTTTATAAAAAAAAAACAGAGTAAGAAAAGCTATAAAGCAAATAAATCGTTATTTATACTAACTTGTAGCAGCAATGAACATAATCAAATTTTGCACGTTTTCTCCTATTAAAAATGAACGAATTGCTATTGTTTATGGGATGATACAGGTGAAACACCATGACATACTGTTAACTACCTTACTTTTCTGTATTTTAATACATATATTTCTTATTTTGCGTGTTTTTTATTAGCGTATTAGTTATTTTATTGTTCTAATATCCTCTTTCCACAAAGAACACTGAAATAAGGAAGCTTGTGAAAAATAATGGCGTCATATGGAACAAGTGACAATAGTTGTCATGGTATTTTTAAACATGTTTATTATGCTTCAGTCTTGGCAATAGTTTATGAACAACCCCTATTTTTTCTAATGTGTAGTTTACAGACGAATGTCACATCCATCTGAATGGATTTATCAATCGGCAGACAAATCGTTTTCTTGGTTTTGAACGACCAGACATCATCGTAGAGAATCCTCTTCATAGTGACCGTGTAATGATTTGGTGCGCAGTGTCAGGTGATGGATTATTGGGCCCTTACTTCGTGGAAGACCCATTACACTAAATTAAGTGCGATATACAGAACAAATTTTGACTCCATTTTTTATTGATATCAGACAATTCTGTCGTGCCAGAACATACAGTTAAATTAAATATAGTCTCAGTGGTTTTCATTGCCAGGAATCTTTAGGCTATATCTACTTTGGTAAGCAAACATTCTTTGACTAAATTTTGGGAACCATAAGATCAAAACATTTTTTAGTATTGCACGTTCAAATAAGCTTTTACTTTTATATTCAAAAAGTTAATTGTTACAATTATGATAAATTCTACAAAAATTTTAAAGCCATGTCTAAAAAATTAATAAAAAATAAAATACTTCTATGAGTCAGGCCCGTATTCAGAAATTCGTTTCGGGGGGGTCTCAAAAACGAAAATCATTAAAAAATTTGGACCTACTTTAATTAGGTAATTCAGAGTAAAGCGAATGACACATTAAAACTTGAATTATTATTATGTGACGTTTAATCTACTATTATTTACAGTGCAATAAAAAGATGCAGTACAAGGTGTAAAATAAATAGATACTATGTTTGAAAGTACTACATTTTTACTAGAACATACACATTACAAAAGTAATTTTCTCTTTTTTTTTTCGCAAAGCGATCAAGCACTTCCTCTGGATCAATAACAATATCCCAGTGAATTGACATCATTGCCAGTGCACTTAGCCTGTCATGGCCCATCACACTACGAGGTAGAGTTTTTATCCTCTTCAATGTAGAAAATGATCTTTCCACGTTGGCTGTTGTGACTGGAAGAGTAGCCAGTACCTTGAGAAGATTTATCGCGCGAAAAAATGTACCCTCACAATATCCCAACAGCTTCAAAATTTCGGTTGATGGGTCAATTGATGATATTTTGGCATACCATAATTTGTACTCAGCTTGAACTGCGGAAATTGGCATTTCATATTGAAAATATGGACCTAATTTTTCCAGTTCATTCATTTATTTCTCGGAAGCATATCCTGAGAACAAGAGTTGAAAACTCGATAGAATATCTTCGTTTTTGACAAATCCATCAGTCAAATTTTGAATCAACATACAGGGAATGAATATAGTGACTCTGAAATACTCTTCATTCGATGCCGTTTGTGGATTTGCACGAGATTTCTGTCGTGATGTAACTCTTGGAGCTTGAAGATCAGCGTCAAAAAGTGCTTTCAGCTTCTTGAAAAATGAAGTAATCGTTGTTTGAACTTGGCTACGTTTTATATTAGTGAAGTTAAACCTGCAGTAGTCGCGGGGAGTCTGAAAGACTCCTCGGTAATTTCCACATCCCTCGGTGTTTCACGTAATGCCAGGCGAACACGCCCGTCTCCAGAAATTCGGGATGGGCCCGGGCCCCCTCCCTGGATACGTGCCTGAATGAGTAAAGCCACGAGTAAAAATTAGCAGTCTTTATTTATCGTCAGAATTACAAATAACAAAAAATTTAAAATTAGTTATGATATATTTTAATTTTGTGATAAAATAGAAACCCAAATTATCCTTGGGACATACTGGCAAATAAAACTATGTTAATATTTTTAGATTAGTTTATTTAATTTTCTTCCAATTTACGTTTCTTTGCAGGATTTTCTGCATCATCACAATTAGTATCATCAGTTGTGGATGATAACACTACATCAAAAATACTCTTTTTAAATGCCTCGTATTTTTCGGGATTCTTTAGCAAACTATTTGTCATATCGTCGGTCTCATTTTGTTGATTTTCACTATCATTAACTAAAGATATTTTAGGTATACTTATTTCTTGATTCGAGGTGTGATAATCATTTAATTTTGATTGTACATTGGTAGCCGTATCAATTTTCATAATTTGACGTAATACCATAGTGGCGTAACAACAGGCGAATAAAGAAAATTCTAAAATTAGAGCTTTATATCGTCCATCTAAAAAGAAAAAATATTTTTATAATTGTAGATACATTATAAATAAAATGTGTACTTTCTCATTTATTTATTAAATAAAACACTTACTTTCAACACTCTGAACCTTAGTCTCTCCTTTTAATTCTTGTAAATCTGATATTATCAAGTTATCAGTGGGATTATTATAAGAAACTATAGACCATGTTAGATCTTGTGGTTTACCCAGAATCTTTCTATAATCACCAGATAAGTTGTAAGTTCTAAAAAAGTCAGTGGTTTAAAAATGATTATGTTCACATACATCCATTATCATTGTTGACCATAACACACCAAAAAAATATTTAATGTAATGCAATGCTCGTTTATTAATAACGTACTTAACACTTTGTTGTGACATTTCTAAATCTAATCCAAATTCTTCTATACTTTCTTTATAAAATTGTTTTAAATTTTCGGGATAAATTACATCATATCCTGGTAAAGTCATCACAATATCATACATTGAATAATTACTTAAGTTGTCTTCTGACAAAGCTATCACCTGTTTTCTACGCTTAGCTGAAAGTAAAAAAAAACATGTTACATTCAAACAAAAGAGATAAATTATGTATCAAGCTACAGATAATTTAGGAAATTTATCCTAAATCACTTAAATAGATGGCACACTTTTAGTCAATTGAAAAAATAAAAGCGTTTTGTATTAGTGAAATACCTTTTAGATTAAAAGAGTAATACCCTTAAATGTCTTCAACTTTCTAAAAAATAAATCTATGCAAGAAACTGAGAAATTGCATGTTTATTAGTTTAAGTTTAAATCTTATTTTCTATCAGAAACATCTACATCTACATTACATGGTTTTATGTTCTTAGTTTTACTTTTGAATTAAGGTGGATTCATACAAGCAAAAATTAAAACTAAGATAATTTAAAAGTAAACCTAAGAACATAAAACCATGTAATGTAATGTTTATACCAGAAACTGAGATTTAAACTGAAACTAATAAACATGCCATTTCTCATAAACATCTACATTACATTAAATTGTTTTATGTCCTTAGTTTTACTTTTAAATTAATAATAGTTTTAATTTTAATATAACCTACATCGTTGCCTTTTTATATCTTTGGTAGAATGCGACAAAATTACATTAAAGAAAATAAAAAAAAATTCATGAAAAGAGGTTGACAACACTTAGTGTAAGGTGTACAACTTCAAATGTTTACTATTTCGGTAGCGTATGAGTACCTTTTCCATTATTCCTATCTGTATTATATTGTCAGTAGGGGGTTCAGTGTGGCAATTTTATTAAAATGTTTTGAATATTAGATTCCAATAAATATTCGGTACTAAGAACAATAAATAACTGAACAGTTAAACTAAACTTCCACTATTTATTCGAAAAATTCGCTTTTGAATTTAATTACAGCTGTTTCGCTATAACTATTTTAGCATAGTCAGATTGACATAATGAAATTACATTTTGTTTGTTTGTAACTAGGTACTTGATGTTGATAAGTAGTTAAGGCTAGACCAAGTAAGGAAGTAATAAGACATAACAATATTAAAGCCTAGATGTTATTAGCCCTAACGGATTATCCTGAATGTATTTCCCTCTAAGATCAGTATAACTGTGCAATGATATAGAAAAACCAGGACAAAACTATATCATGCTGATCTTTACAATAATTTATTTATTACTCAATTAAATTACTTCAATAAAAGATTAAGGACTACTCTGTGCAATAACCATGGCAATAACCTGGCTGTTTAGTTTTTTAGACCATTTTGTTCAAAATGAAAAAATAGTTTTCAAAGCCATTTTAAGAAAATTTAACGAATTTTACTTTGTGTGGAAGTCAACCATATTAAGAACACTAAACAAATTACTTTGCAACAAAAATTTTCACTATTTTATTGGAAAAATGAACTTTTTATAAGGGAAGGGAATTAAGACGAGGATGGGAAATATTCGTTAAGGTATTAATTGTTCCACATTGCATCCAGTAGATGTCAGTACCTATTTTGGTTCATATTATCTCTTCCAGTATTCCTTTAAACCAGAGACAACCCTGAGATGCCCAAGTATATATGAAAATTAGTTCGATAAGAACATGAGAAGAATTCTTTATCTGATACATTGGAACTACATAAATACATCTTTAATTAATAATTTAAAAGGTGAAAGCAGGTGGCGGAGCTAGCGCTGCAACTCAATTTGCTGTTCTATGCATTGAAATTCCGTTTATCTCTAATTCCGTGCATTTCGTGTTGAAATTTGCTGTCTGTTAGTCGTTTTGCTATATTTGTTTATATTTGTGTTTGAATTTGATTAGAATTTGTCTCTGTTAGAATATTATTTTTTTTACTTGTTCCGTTGGAGTTATTTAACTTAAAATTCTGAACAGTTTTTGTCTGCCAGTTTGAAGTGCGTAGAAGTTTAAGATGTTACGAAAACTTTGTTGGCTTTGTGGAAGTAGTGAAGATGAGGTTGATAAAATGCATTATTTTCCATCCAATGATAAAAACAATTATATTATATCGTTGTTTGTAGCCGCCCCTATACGGAAACTTCGAGTCGATGCTGTTCCTAGTTTATTCCCTATAAACAGAATTCCTCAACTAGAAATTGTCTTAGCATCTGGCATTGAAGGTATGTTAACAGATTACTCTAATTTATGATAATCGTATAAAAAAACATAAAAGAAAACTGTATATTTCTATTGTTAATAACCTTTACTTGAATTCCAACCAATATTAATAACATCATTTGTAAGCAGATTGTTGTAAATATTTCCAATACAGTAGAAATTATTTGAAAAAAGGTATTGTTAAACTCTTCTTTAACATCTATTATATTAACATGCTTACACATCTAATAATGGTTAAGTTGACCACAATTTGTAGCCCTAAATAATTTAACATTACATTCATGTAGTATCAATTAACAGTTTTCTTTTTTAAACCACAATTTTCATTTATTTTCATAGTTTAACCATTTTCTTTGCTTTTCATTGCAGATGACGCAGTAATACTTGTTACAGAAGCTGTTGTAAACTGTTCAGGTTTGCAAAGGAGCCAATGTACCCCTGATCCAATAAAGCATATTATAATAATATAACACTATATTTATATATTTTTCAATAAACAATTATTTATGTTGATTTGTCCCATTATTTTTCAAATAACTCTGTAGTAAGTACATTTTTTTGAACAGCTGTGTAGTTCGCGCTCTTTTTTAAACAATTCCCATATCCAGGTACCTTTCTTACCTCTGTGTCAACATGCGCGCCACCTACCCACACCTTTCATTGCAATGGATCAGTTAAGTATTGCAATCTAAAATTTTGCATGTAGTTTGGTTGTCTCTGTTTATACACTTTAGTATATAATATGTATGGTGGTAGTTTTATGATGAAAATAAATAGCCATTGCAGAACTTTTGAAACTCTACTAATATTATTTACTTTTATACATTTTTCCACTCATTAAAATATTTTTAAAAATACCAGAACAAATGTTTACATAAAACATTTAGAGGTTCTGATAAAAGTTACCTGTCGTTGTGTGTTCTTCTTGGTCTATCAAATCAATATCTTCATTTAAGTCTTCTTCTTTATCTTTTAGAACCAGATCACCAATTACAGGTTCCATTCCATACAATTGTAAACGTTTAGAAACCATTTTATTCCAAATCAAACTTTGAAATGAATGTAAATACAGTAGCCGCATAGAGCGAGGAATCTATAAAACATTTTCATTAGAACTGTGAAAAAATACATATTAATAGTGGTACTACATAGAAGTACCAAAAAATGAAGTCAATAGCTAAAACAACTGACCAATAAACTATACCTTATAAAAAAAGGTCGGAAAGCTAAATCTACCAAGTTACATCATGGGGAAAAATATAAATCAGACGCAACATTAAAATTGTTACAGCTACTTTGTAAGTGAACAAACACCTTCCTGACTGTCAATCACATTCTTATAAACTGTTTACAATTCTGAACTCGCCTACGAAGATTTAACCTTTTCATAAAAACTTTTAAATTTGTCTAGCAGGATAAAGGATTGAATGCCAACAATATAGCTGTCGAAATATTATTTCAATAGAAAAATACAAATTTAATTCTATTGTTTATTAGAATATATTACTGTTCTTATTACAGATTCAATGGATATACAGTAAAAAATCTTGTACTAACTATATTTGGACAGAAGAATTTCGTTAAAAATAAATCAGAAACCTACTACAAAGAACTTTAGTAAGCAATAAGCTTCTTTTTATACTGTATACAGATGTTAAGATAACGATAACACTATTTTTAAATGTTTTGGTCTCTAATAACTAAGATCGTTATGAAAAAATCTGAAATATGCAGATTTTCTAAAAAATACTTGGTCAAGAATAGCTTCAACTTGGACAATATACTCTTAAAATTTAAAAGCCATTTATGCAGTGTTTTTTGGACAGAAAATTATTGTTGAAATATAACATTAATTAAATAATAAAGAAATTCGAAGGAATGATCCGTAACTCAAATGTGGCTGATATAAAATATCAATAAAACACCGAGTCAAACCACAACAAATTTAATGGTGAAATTATCAAATTTGCGACTAGTTTCGGTCTTAGACCATCATCAGGCTACAAATAAAAGATACAATAAGGTAAGGACAAGAACTATAACAATAATAAATATAAAGTTGGACAACATATACTTAGTAAAATGAGTAAGGCATAAAAGTAGTAAAGAAAAAGAAAAGCTTACCTATCATGCAAAAGTAGATACACTTGTACAAAATTAAAATTAAAAGTTACATCAGTAAAATATATAGCTTGTATAAAATATCAAAAATATAAAAATTTACGGGGTAAAATAATACTAACAAATTTATAGTTAAAAAAGACATATAGGGGAAAAAATAGAGGGACCAGACAGTATTTTATTTTTTAAAAAACAATTAAAAGGTGCAAGGAAGGACGTAAAAACGAAGGGATTATAACATTGTCATCGAAAGAAGAAAAAGAAACAAACAAGAAATAGAGGAGTATATTTACTTTTGCATGATAGGTAAGCTTTTCTTTATTCTTTACTACTTTTATGCCTTACTCATTTTACTAAGTATATGTTGTCCATCTTTATATTTATTATTGTTATAGTTCTTGTCCTTACCTTATTGTATCTTTGATTTGTAGCCTGATGATGGTCTAAGACGGAAACTAGTCGCAAATTTGATAATTTCACCATTAAATTTGTTGTGGTTTGACTTGGTGCTTTATTGATAATAAAGAAATTAATTATCTCTATTAAACTAAATAAGGCGCTGACAATTTAAGTTAGAACCAGACTTATGACTGCTCTCTAGGTAACACTTTGTGCCAGAGTGGATTAAATTGTATTAGCATATGCTGGATAGAATAATAATTGTTTGTTCCGGAGAATTTTATCTGAAAATTTAGAATTGAAAAGGGTAACTCTCAAGTTTGTTCCTTAGCTTCTCACTAACCAGTACACACAATTTTTCAATTTTTGACCAAAAACTGCCAACGCTTTGACAGAGTTGAAGTGGTAACTGTATAATATGGGCAACGCATACTGTGTTGCCTACCTTATTAAGACACACGGGTTTGACCACAGAATACTCCAAACACTTCTGTGGTCATTACCATAACCAAAAAATGAATTAATGTCAATCACATGTACTAAAGAGGTTAGCTTCAACAAACTTGTAGTGAAAATCTTTCGTAATATAATAAATTAGTCTTCTAGTTTGACTCTTATTATACATGGTGTCAGGTCCAGTTTACTGACTAGTGATTGATAATAAAGAACGAGAAAATGGAGAATTATTTCAGACCATTAGTCCTGAACCACTCGTGTTGGATGGAAATATCGCCGAAAATTGGCGCAAATTTGAACAAAAGTTTAAGGTATTTTTAACCGCTACAGGGCTAGATGATCAGAAAGTAGAAAATGATAAGAAAGTAGCTGTTTTGTTGAACCTAATAGGAGATGAAGCACTTGATTTATATAATACATTCAATATCTCACCAGAAAGAAAAGACTGATTTTAACTGTTTTATTACCGACTCTGCACTTTTGTCTTTGATTGGTAGTAATTCAAGTCAATTAGAATAAGCATCAAATAAAACAACAAAAGATTTGTTGGCATATGTGAATATGTCAGATGCTACCCTGCCCATGGTCTGCTTGGCAAAGGATATGGTAACAAATTTAAAGTTTAACAAAACCAAGATACAGTTTAAATAGAAAAGTGTAAAGTACATGGGACAGATATTTTCAAAAGATGGAATTCAAACTAATTCAAAGTACATAGAAGCTATACCTAAATAAAATGGCAATGCCACAATCAAAACAAGATGTTCTCAGATTTTTAGGAATGGTCAAATTTGTTGGAAAATTCATACCAAATCTTTCAAAAATATCTGCCCCACTTAGGAATTTGACGAGGCTAGATGTTGATTGGGATTGGACCGCAGATTGTCAGAATTCGTTTGATAACTTAAAATATCTTTTAACACATCCGCCAGTGTTAGCATTTTTTGATATTCACAAAAATATTGAGATAGAAACGGACGCATCGAAAGATGGCTTGGGAGCGTGCCTTTTGCAAGAAGGCAAGCCTGTTGCTTTTGCATCAAGAAGCTTAACCAAAACAGAGCAACAATACGCTCAAATTGAGAAAGAAACTCTTGCCATTCTCTTCGCAGTTAAAAAGTTTCATTATTTCATTTATGGACTCCCTATAAAAATACACAGTGATCATAAACCTCTTGAATCTATTTTCAAGAAAAATCTGCAAAGTTGCTCACCTAGAATCATGAGAATGAGATTAAAGCTTTTAAATTATAACATGACTGTTTCATATAAGCCGGGTAAATATATGTATGTATCTGATGCACTCTCTAGGGCATATCTAGAAAACACAAATGATAAATCAGACTGTGAAATTGAATATGCTGTCCACTCCCTCGTCAACTCTTTGCCAATGTCTGAATATAGAAAAAATCAATTCAGACAAGAAACATCATGTGATCCAGAATTAAAAATAATCTCAAATTTTATTACTAATGGTTGGCCAACTCAAAAAAACAAAATTCCTCAATCAGTTCGTGTTTTCGAAAAACTGAAAGATCAATTGTTCATGAGTGATGACTTGATCTTTCTAGAACACAAATTAGTGGTTCCTAAGGTACTAAGAAAAGAGATGATGTCCCTACTACATGAAGGGCATTTGGGCATTGAAAAAACTAAAGGGCATTTGGGCATTGAAAAAACTAAAGGACAAGCACGAAAAATATTTTACTGGCCAGGGTTATCAAGGGACATAGAATCATACATCCAGTCATGTAAATCATGTGAAAAATACGCAAGAAAAAATCCAAAACAAAATTTGTTACCATATCCTTTGCCAAGCAGACCATGGGAAAGGGTAGCATCTGACATATTCACATATGCCAACAAATCTTTTGTTGTTTTATTTGATGCTTATTCTAATTGGCTTGAATTACTACCAATCAAAGACAAAAGTGCAGAGTCGGTAATAAAACAGTTAAAATCAGTCTTTTCCAGATTTGGATCACCTGATGTTCTAGTCTGTGATAATATACCATATAATAGCGATCAATTTAGAACTTTCAGCAAAAACTGGAACTTTACTCTTCTCTTTAGAAGTCCCAATTATCCGCGGTCCAATGGACTAGCAGAGAAAGCTGTAGCAATATCAAAGAACTTACTTAAAAAAACTTTAGACGAAAACAAAGATATTGAAAGTGCCCTATTAAATTATAGAAATTCACCTCTAAAAAACATGGGGTATTCCCCATCCCAACTTCTCAATAGTCGAAGGATGAAGAGTAAGGTACCAGTCACTACAGATTTATTACAACCAAGTCTGTGTGTGGACGTCCAACAAAAAATGCAGCAAGCCAGAGATGTGTACCTCAAAAATTATAATAAAAATTCTAAAATCCTAAAACCATTAGAAAAAGATAGTAATGTAACTGTATATGACCATAATAATGCTGGTAACACTATAAGAAGGAATAGACTCGATATAAAACCCTCTAAAAATGAATTTATACCTAGACCGGTTGATTATGAGAATGAACCTTCTAATAGTGGTATCACTAGTCAGCCTAGTTTAGAACCCCATGTGTCTCCTGAAAGTACATCTCACGAAAATAGTGATAGTAGTTCATCAAACTATAACCATGCCCAACCTGGTCATTCAGACCAAACTCAAAATGTAATTACTACGCGTTCAGGGCGAATCATCAAAAGACCACTCAAGCTTAATTTGTGAGAAGTATTTTTTTTTTGTTCAATCTTGGAGGGAAAGATGTATAATATGGGCAACGCATACTGTGTTGCCTACCTTATTAAGACACACGGGTTTGACCACAGAATACTCCAAACACTTCTGTGGTCATTACCATAACCAAAAAATGAATTAATGTCAATCACATGTACTAAAGAGGTTAGCTTCAACAAACTTGTAGTGAAAATCTTTCGTAATATAATAAATTAGTCTTCTAGTTTGACTCTTATTATACAGTAACAAAAAAAATAACCTTTAGCTTGCAGCCATTTCTAAAGAAAAATACAAAAAATGTTTTGATCCATAGAAACTCCGTTGGGACCAATGTATTAGTTGTAGATTATTTTGAAGGAGTACAAACAGTATGCTTATTAGTTATCTAAAATGATTACTTACTTTCTCTAATGCATTTACATAGTCGTTTTCTGCTGATAATTTTAATCCTTCCAAAAGTTTTCCTTCAACGCTTGATTTATTTCGTTCAAGTGCCTCATAGGCTTTTGAAGCATTGCCAGTTTCAGCATATATATTTTTGGCTTTTACAATATCTGCCTGATTAGAGGAAGGATCATCTGATAATTTTGGTTTTAAAATTTGATCAATTGCCTACAATTAAACAAAATATTTAGACAACCTTAACAGTATTATGTATTTATTATTATTCTAACTATTTATAGAGTAATAAATTATAGGTTTAACATTGATTATTTTATTATATATTTTAAACAACATAAAATTTCTGACATTCCATATTGTCATAAATACAATTTAGAATGTAACAGCTTATTAAATATTAGTACATAACAGTATTTTCCCTCCAGAAATTATTATAAATTTAACCTTTCAATCGGTTTTCTCGATCTTTTTGATCTTCTGAGCTCTTCAAATCTTGTCAGTTGTTTGTATATTTCTTCAGCAACTTTAGAAGATTCTTTGTCGTTTTCTACAGTCACTGTGGAGTGGTCCAATAGAGTTGTTTTATTTAACTGATAATTTATTTCTGTATTCAATATTTTTGGAGTTTTTGTTGTCGTGATTTCATTGTATGTATTTGCCGAATGTACCCTTGTTTGACTGGATGTTGATAAAAATATCTTTTAACTGGAATCTGCAAGTCAGTCAATCTATCATAAACTTGCTTACAATTATTTTCTGGCAAACTGGTGGTAAATGTTTTATTGTTTTTAGCATTTTTTGATTTTGCTGTTTGACATGATCTTAGTTGATCATAATGGCCTTTAATAATATACCCACCATCTAATTTAACCAAAAAATGTAATTTTTACATTTTGCACTTATAAAAATCTTCATTATAAAACGCATTTGCGTATCGTAATGTAACTTTTACGCACGCAAATTTTTGTTTTAAATGGTTGGCGACATTGTATGTAGTGAAGTATCTAATGACAAGACTATTGACAATGACATTTGTGGCTAATAGCAATTTATTCATTTTATATTGTTCTTTAAGAAAGTTTTTATGAATGTGAATATAATATTTTACTTATATAATATATTATTATTCGTGTACTAGTCATTTTAAAATATATATATTTCATAATTTAAATGTCAAAACTGTCAAATGTTATAAATTACACAGTGCTACCGACATACTTTTTAAAATAAAAAATTTTGTAATTTACATACAAATAATAAATTAATATAAAAAATAATAAAATGGCAAAATATAAAAAATATTATAAACAACTTATTTCATATGGCTGTTGTGACACTCGTTCCTTAAAAAACTCATCGCTTCGCGTTTCGTTTTGCAAACTTGAACTCGTGTCATAACAGAATTCCATATGAAATGCGTTGTTTAATATACTATTTCCTAATTTATTTTTAATCACTCCAAATTTACACAGTGTATGACCTATATAGTTTCTGGATTGAACTCTTTCTTCTGGTTCAAAAGATTTATTAAATTTTGGTGGTAAACTATTTTTTTGCTTCTTATAACGTTTTTTCCGAGTCTTTTTTTTTGACATTGGACAAATTAAATTTAATTTTGTACGTAGTTGTCTTCCAAACATAAGTTCAGCGGGTGATTTTCCACATTCTAACGGCGTCGCTCTGTATCTGAATAAAAGTCTACATAGTGTTTTGTGTAAATCTCCTGTGTTGTTCAACATACACTTCAATTTAGTTTTTAATATTTGACAATATTGTTCAGCTTGGCCATTTATGTGTCTAGGGATGGGATAAATTATATCTGACATTCCATAATGTTCTAAATACAATTTAGAACATAGTAACAGCTTATTAAATATTAGTACATAACAAACAGTTAATCAAAATAATATATTTTACTTGGACTTGATTTATTAAGATAAAGAAATGTACTTTTCATAATCTAGTTATTGATATATACTGATACAAAATCGTTATTACATAATTAAAAAAAAGAACTAACAATTTTAAATTACTTTTTTTTCTACAAACGTGTTAAAAATGCCATTTTTAGCACTCCATAGAAGCCTTAAAAATGTTTATGGCACTGCTGTCAAAAGTGAATTGTCAGATTTTTAAAGCAAACGTCAAAATATTTAGATTTTATTTATTAACATTAATAGTGCAATTACTTCATTTGAACGTTTGTAGAAAAAATATTGTGTGATATACGTGTTAAAAGTACCTTCACATGCGTGCCTAAAAAATGTACTTTTCACACTTATATCATATATAACTATTTAAGTCAAAAGTTGTCAAATCAGTCAAGAAAATTACTGTAATGTAAACAAAGTTTGTAGTAGATTAAGTTTATTGTATAAATGGTTTTAGAAAATTTTGTATTAACTTTTGTAGTTCAGAAAATTAGAAAAGCTAAATTCAATATGCAATACATTTTATTATATTTTACAAAACTTCAAAATTATTATCAACAACTATCTCATAGCAACATATCAGTGTATATTAATAACTAAGAAGAAGGTAAATATATAAAGTAGACATATAGTCTTCACATTTTGATAATAAAAAGGTAAGAGAATAAAATTATACTCATTTTAATCTAAAATTAAAAATATTAAGATAAACAGATTTAAAGTATTAATTGAATAAAGCTAAATGGAAAGTTTATTTAAGAAAAGAAAGATAAAAAAGTGATTAAGAGTAGAAAGTTGGAGAAGTTGACCTGTCTCCTGGTGGTAGTACCTATAAAAAGTTGAAAAAAAGAATATTGGAAAAAACGGACAAATAGTGCGGTAATTAAGGTTAGAATTTGGTTAGTTAATTTTTATAAGTAATTATTTGGATTAAAATAATTTAAAATTTTAACTATTTGTTTATTTCTTTTATGCATAAAAAAATGTATAACACTAAATTAAGTAATAATTTTATTGAATTGGTAAGGAAAACATAACAATATATAAAAATTAAATTATACATACATCTTTCCATTTTCCTTGAAGAAGACTTATTCCCACTTGAAATGTTGGTACATCTTTATCGTTTCCAAACCTTTGTAATCCATAGTAATTAATAAAACCATTTTCATTCAAATGATTCAAAGCTTTATTAATTGTATCATCTGAACCAGTGATATTTCTTAATGCAATTCTAAATTTATTTCCTTTTAATTGTCCCAATTGCAAAGGGGTATCTTTAAATGTAATATTTCCTACTCTTATATTAAATAGCTTTTTAGTTTTGGTAATTAACTTCCAAGGTTCTACTTTATGAACGCTGAACCACTGGGATGAAATTGATCTTCGATCTTTATTACCTGCAAATAATTATGTGTATTAAGCCATCATAACTTTTAGATACAATATGAGTATGAGTTACATAGTGTGGTGGTAGTGTAAACTGTGGTCAGTATCAGTATTGTGAATGGTTCCAGATTCACTACATTACATTGACTGAGCTGTTAAATTCAATTTTTGGCAAGCAGGAGAAAGAAAAAGTTTTCATAAAAAGAGTAGCTTGTATATATGTTGAAAAACAGAATACCAACTGGGTGAAAATTTTGCTTTATATAGTTACATAACTACTTAGAACTATGTAATATATAAGAATTTGCAGTGCAAACAAAACTTGGTTCAATAGTAATGTTTACAGAATATAAGAGAATTTAAAAATGTATTATAATAAACAATAATACTTGTAGTTTTCTTACCTGCATGTGTAAATTTAGCTGTAGGTATATTTAATGCATTACTAATTTTAAAAACAGCTTCTAGGGTATCCATTTTCTCCTTATATAAAATAAAATATACATATTCTCCTTTATCTGCAGGCCACCGGGAACGTGTATCTTGTTTTACTAAAATAATAAAATACATAATATGTATTAAGTAGGTTGTAATAGTAATTGACATCAACACAGGCAGAGAATTTTTACTGCAAAGCATATATAACTAAATTAGCAATGGGGAAAACAAATTTTTTGTTTAACAGGTTAAATAAACAAATAATTATTATATTACCAAAATGTAGTACTTACTTTCTTTTTCAAACTTCTTAAACTGAATATGTCTCTTATTATCAATACTTATTGTAGATGCAATCACTTTTTGTCCAAAATGACTTTTGATACATGTATGCAAATCATGTCTTTCATCTTTATCAAGGTTTTCAATATTCAAAGTTACTGTTTCTGTTTCCTTGGAACTATTGTTTGCCAATGCTTTAATTGCATTCCACGTATCTTGTGGTAAGTTTTTATTTGGACTTTGTTCAACTTCATTGAAATTATGTTTCATCATTTTTAATGTAAACTCTTTAGGAATTGATGTATCAGTTAATTTTGCTACATCTCCATTTACATTAATTTCATTTAACTGAAAATCAGAATATCTTGCTTTAATGATTCCTGAAAACCCTTCCAAGTTTCCTACAAATACAGTATTAATCTACTAATTATAATAGATATTTAAGATGTAAATTGTGTTTTATTTTACACACTTAGTTCAGGAATTTTTTTTATTTAATTATACTTTTTAATATTTGAATTTAGTTTAATAATAATGAATTAGATAGGTTATCCATCTCACCTTAATAATAATGGACAACAAAATAATTGCCCAGTTTTAAATAAAAAACAAGTAATCTACCAATAAGTTTAGTGCATTTTATATTTATTCAGAGTAGTTATTCATTAATTTAAACAACTAATTATAACAAATTAGAGATAGATAAGTTTACTATAACATAAATATATCAAAAAATGTTATGGAAAGTAAATGCATTGGCTTTTTCTAAGTTAACAACATTAAAAATAAAACTTTTTAACGAAACTATTGTTTTTTCAGAAAATTGTTTTTTTTTCTAGGTTAATTTTGAAGAGTGCACAAAACTGGTAAACTTTATTTAAAAATCCCTGTCGTAAACACGTAAAATATGGGAGAGATCAAGAAATGTATACCTAAGTATTCAGTAATTCCTACATCTTTTTCAGATAATTGATCGTAATGTCTATATTCCTGCCTTCTGTTTTGTTTTGGAAATTTATTATGAAACTTGCCATTGGGTCTTCCCCTTTTTGGTCTCATGATAATAGTTGCTAACTATATATGATTAAAATAATCTTATTAGAAAATAAAATGTAATGAAAACATAATTTTATAAAGTATATTTTTATTTCTCTTATATTAAACTGTTTAATTCATTTACCTTAACCTCACCATGTGTATCACAGAACACAACAGTGTTGTTCCTAGGGGAAAATTTTTGGTAACAGAATAATCTACCAGAAAAGTACTAGATTTTAGGCAAAAAGTAATAGATTTCCAAAAAATAAACAATTTTACTTTGGAAAGAACTGTGCATAAAAACGACAATATATTGTAATATACGTTGCTTATATATATATATGTATATCTCTTATCTATGGCTTATACTACTATTAAATGCCTATTCCCTGCTAGAAAATCCAATCATTGTGTTAAAAAGTAATGACGTCACATACGTATACATTATATTTGTGTTCCATGAGTGTTCGTCAAAATGAGTTTCAGAACATTATATATAATTCTAACGTCACTATTAACACCATTAGTTACCGTTCCGTACAAAAAGATCACAGAATACTTAAACCGAGTATTCTGTGATAAAGAAAAACAATCAACACAGAATTTAAAATTATTTCTCCAGTGTATCACAGAACAATCGTATAGTTTGGCGCTGGTTGTTAGCGATTCTATGGTTATAAGAAAAAATCAGAAAAAGTAATAGATTTTTGCTTGGGCGTACTAACGTACTAGATTGTTTAAAATAGTAATAGATCTATTACAAAGGTAATAGGCGGAACAACACTGGAACACAAATGTGCATTTTCAAATGACCAATGACAGAAGAAAAGTATTCACGATCACCATCGGCACCAGGTGGCGCTCCATTGTTCATCACATAGAACACATGTTCGAAAATACCATAGAAAATAAAGTTATGTTATAAGGAAAATACAGTCGACACAAGCAAACATGAGACCGGGAAAATTTTTCATAGAGTAAATAAGAACAGATGGAAATGTTTCATGAAAGATTTAGTCATCAGATACACAAGGTGTTCCTGCGCACGGCATTGACGAAAGATATATATCAATTTTCAATTCTAGTATTTAAGCATAATTTATTTTTTCGTCGACCTTTACCTACAAAAACTTCGCTAGAACTTCGCCGTAATGAGCAAACAGGAGAGTTCTTAATTTCATAAAGGTATATACAGGACGACGAAAACATGTAATATGCACCTATATAGGCGAAAAACTGTCTATTGTTTCGCCTGCTTGACTATAATAGACCATTTTTAGTACTTGGTACATAAATAGTTATCAAAGAGGGTGTTAAATGTATTCAATATAATAATATTTCTAAACTTTTGAACATATGATTGGCAATATGATGGTGATGTTTTGGAAGGTGCGCAGAACAGGACAAATATTCATTCTTCATGGGAACACAACTTATTTTCTATTTTACAATGGATTTTTACTTTTTTTGGACTTTTCTCCTTTAGGTTAGGTTAGGTTAGGTTCTATGTGAGTGGTCGTTTAACGTCCCTTCCACTGCGACCTGAAAGATCTATTGTGGCTCACCCCTAGGTTATAGTCGTTCTATCAGCCCTATGCCTCTAATGAAGCTCATCAGGGTCGTTGGCGACACTTCCATGAAGTCATTGGGCTCGAGTTGATGCAGACCAAATTTATTGATCCTTATTCTCTCGAGCTCTCGGCAGTTACACAAGATATGCTCCACCGTTTCATCCTCAGCCTGACAGAATCTGCAGTCCGCACTCTCTGCCAGTCCAATTGTTTTCATATGCCTATTAAGACGACTGTGTCCAGTCAGTAGTCCTATTATTATTCGTAGGTCCTGTCTGCTCATATTCAGCAGCTCTTGAGACCTCTTTTTAGAGAGATCTCCTACAAATGCCTTTGAGTGCTTTAAACCCTCTAGCTCGAACCAGTAAGAACGTCTCCTCCGATCTACCCAGTTCGATATTGTTCCTCTGGCTACGCTATTCGCTATGCCTAGGAATGGCTCCGGGCCTATAAATATTCCTTCAGCACCTTTCCTGGCTAGAAGGTCCGCTTTTTCGTTACCTTCAATGCCGGTATGCCCAGGTGCCCAAAGTAAGGTTACTTTGTTATTTTCCCCTAGACGTATTAGATCCTGAAGGCACTTCCAAACTAACTTGGAGTCAATCCATTTGATTTCTGGCTATCGGAAATGATTTTTATAGTTTTGTTCCTGCAGTCACGCTTAAGCATCTCCTGCAGGCACATCTCCATTGCGAAAACCTCCGCTTGGAAAATTGTGGATAGGTTACCCAAGTTCTGGCTCAGGTCCACCTTTGGTTTCCCTCCATGTACCCCAGCTCCAACACCTCTCTCGGTCTTAGAGCCGTCCATGTACCAACACTGGTCAGCCATTATAGGATTCGTCCCTTCATGGAAATAGGGCGGTAAATGGCTTGTGGTAGTTGTATTTGGGTTGAATTGCATCTGGTACCATCTCCAGTATCGGATGATTTTTTATTATCTCTCCGGCCCTGGCTATAACACTGCTCTGCCCTGTATCCTGACATTTTACTAGTCTTCTTTATGCACCAGCCATCACCTCCCTTTCCATCCAGATATGGAGTGGAGGAAGATCTATCAAAATTTCGATGGCAGCGGTGGGAGTGGTAGACATAGCCACCGTTATGATTAAGCATGCTTGCCGTTGAAGCTTATTCAGCTTCTCCCTGGTGGGAGCACCATACGTAATCATAGGCCTTATTACTGTCAGATATAGCCAATACATTTGTTTGGGTTTCATTCCCCATGACTTACCGCATACTCTACGGCATGTCCAAAGGAATAGCGTAACCCTTAGGTATTTGACTTCATTCGCTGCCTTAATAGATTCTCCATAGAGGGTGGGCATTTGGAGTTTATCCATTCACCTTCTGGTGAAACTAACAACTTTTGCTTTACTAGGGTTGAGCGAAAGTTGTTCCTTGTCGCACCACCTTGTAACAATGTTAAGTGTTCGTTGAGTCACTTTAGAGATGACCTCTTCATACTTTTCACTTATCAATATCACCAAATCGTCTACGTAGGCTTTTACCTCTATCCCCTGGTTGTCGAGGTCCGAGATCAGGTCGTCCATCAGTAGCGACCACAGGAGAAAAGAAAAGTACTCCTCCCTGTGGGCAGCCCCTAGCAGCCTTCGCTCTCATCTCCTCACCTTCCAGTGATGATCCAGTTACATATTGTCCATATTGTCTTTTGAGAAGACACGGCCCCTGGTTCGGATCCTTGGAGAGAATCTTGTGGATTCTTGTACTGGCAGGTATGTCAGATATACTCTGACAGAACTTTCTCCAAGATTCCTGCTTGGCTCTTCTTATCTCTTTGTTGTATTCTGTAAGAGCGGTTCTATATTTTTCCCAGTTTGTCAATTCTTTTGCTTTATTGCACACCATCCTTACATTTTTTCTTAATTTGTCCAGTTTTCTGTTCCACCAAGGCGTTTGTCGTCTTGGTTTTAACGGGGCAGTTTTCCTGGTATGCTTCTAGAATTGTCCTACTGATATGATCAGTTGTGTAGTGATCTCATAAAATGTATTTTGTTTTATTTTGATACTAATTAATAGTTGTCATTAATTTGTATTAATGTCAGTAATTTCTATAAAATATATGTACACGTTTAAAGTTAAATAAAGCTAATATTTTAGTTTGAAACGTATATCCATGAAGTTGCCACTTCCAAATCAGCATTGGTTTTGATTATCGTGGGCATATGCCCTGTTTTCTCCTCCAGACTGCTGCGATAACCGTCCCAGTCTGTACATTTTGGGTCCCTATAATTAATGGTGGGTCGTTAGACACGTGCCAGTTAACAATTTTATTACTGATTGCCTCAGTACTCATTGTTATGTCTATAATGTCTTGACATTTCTTGGTAACAAAGGTTGGATCATTTCCTCTATTGTTTACTACAATCCCTTCACCAAGTATATAATTGAAAAGGTACTCACCTCGTTCGTCGGTCGTTTTGCTCCCCCACGCCGCATGGTGTGAGTTCGCATCGCATCCTACGATGACTTGAAGTCCTTTCCTCCTGCAATGTTCGATTAAGTTCCGTACCATTGCAGGTGGAGGATTTGCTGCCCCTCGCTCGCCTGGGAAGTATCCGGAGCATACGACTATATCCCGTCTGCTCCCCTCCTCCTGAATGGTGAGCTGTGCGGACACCACGTCTTCTGTGCAGAAACCTGTAAGCAAACAACAGTTAATATCTTTTCTAAGTACAATACAGGCTCTGGGTTTTCCCCCACTCCTGTAATACAGTACCTTAGTTAAGATGGATCCTAGGCCCCCAATGTGACCTGCTCCGTTAATCCAAGGTTCCTGGATTAGGGCTACATCTATTGCCTCTTTAGCAAACCTCCTGCCGATGGTATATGAGGCAGCCTTGGCATGTTGGAGGTTTGCTTGGGTAAATTTAATACCCGCCATTTCTACCCTTGTTTGGGTGGACTCTTTCTTTCAGAGTCCTTGGAAGGCAAGGCTTTACCAGCCTTACCTTTGCCCTTTTTGCTGGTAGAGGGGAATTTGCTCCCCCCTTTTACCATGGAAGTCCCAGGCTTGTCCTTCCTTTCTCCAGGACGTTGCTGATTTCGCGAGGAAGAAGATTTTACCTCCTTTCTCACTCCAGCTCCGCCCATGGTTCCAGAAGTGCATGGCTGATCATCCTTCCTGGTTTCTTTTGGTTTTCTTCGCGTCCCTGTGGAGGAGGATGGTTCCCCCTTCTTAGGGACTTTTGGCCTGATGGTTATCTGACCAAACCCGAAGAAAGGCTTGAAGCTGAGTTGCTCCAGTGCCTTCATGGATGAATCGTCCACGGAGAAGGTCCATGTATGTCCAGGACCGGCCTTTTCACAGTGGACTACTTTCCAATCCTGTGTCTTCAGGCCCCGATTCCTCAGTCTTTTGAGGACAGTTTCAGCATCTAGAGGGGTTTCTTTGACTTCATCAGGTATGTAAGCCACACATACCTGAGTTTTAGGAAGATCTTACCCCTCTATTGCTTTTAGTGTTGCTCCTTCCCATGATTTGAGTCGATTAACCGCCTCAATTAGCCATTCAGAGCTCGCTTTGTCGGCACATGTTACCTGAAGCCATCCTGGCCGATGTGAGCAGCCAAAGAATCTTACTTCAGGTAAATCCTTCCTAAATTTTCTGCCTCAATGAGTGCAGCCGGGTGGTCAGAGTGGATTATTCCCACTCTGTGTCCACCAGCTGCAGCCCCGTAAGACATCACGTCGGCCTAACCTTTTTCGGAATAGCGCCCTCAGGGGTGCTTTCATCCGAGCGAAGTCATTTCCCGACGCTCTTGCTGGAAGGGGTTTTATCCCCTTCCAAACACTTCTGAGGTTCCCTCCTTTGAAGGACCTCCTTGGGGGCTTCTTCGTAGGGCGTTCCTAGCTTCAGCAACCGTTGCAGCTGCTTACGCCCCGCCCCACTCAGCCTCTTTCTTTTCCCCTCCGGTTTCTCCATCGGGGAGCTCAGGAGTTGATTCTCCACCTCCTGAGACATTTCTCTTTCAGGAGTTCGTTCTACCGTCTCCTGAATCTCCATGTGTTCAATGAGGGAATCAGCACCCTCATTGTCTTCATTTTTTTTGTTTGTTTTTTGGTCCATATAAGTCCCACGAGCAGCTAGGGAAGAGGAGTTCACTCGGTCAGAGCCCCGCATGACCGAGTAAGGCTATTTACATCCAGAGGTCGCCTGGTATCTGGATGCCACCGTTCAAGACTGAATTTACCCATCAGCCATCCATCCATCAGCACGGTACGGATAACACCTTAGATTGGGGATTTTTAACGCGGTTTACTCCTCGTGCATCTCCCTTAGTTTGACTTCTCCTCTTTGACCTGTCCGGCATGGGAGACCCTACCAGTAGCAAGCTACTGCCGGCATAGCTCAAAGATTCCTTGAAGTTCTCAAGCCCCCTCACCACAGTCGCTTATTACAGCTCCTGCTACGTCAAGGTAGAGATGCATGGAGGGGGCTTTTCTCCTTTGTTTGAAAGGTAATTTAATAATTCATGTTGAAAATTCTTTTTAAATGAATCTTTTGAAAACTATCATCCAGGTGTTAACTCACTTTTTTGCAAAAATACCGAAAATGATATGCATTACTCATTTTCTTGCTGATGGAAGGTAAACGGCTTAGCTTAGACACCCCTTATATAACATAGTAAAAACTTGGGTTCATAGAAGTCGCTAGAGACTTTAAAAGACGCCAACACAAATTCTTTCTGAAGTAGTGAGAATAAGAAAGTGTTAACTCTTGATAGTTGTGTAAGAAGGGGTTAACTGCTGAGTTAGCGCTAGCGAAGGTACCGTTCTGTACGGCTATATAATTTGGGGATTCATTGTTTCAGTAAAGGTGATAATTATTCTAGTAATGGAGTTTTTTACCTTCGAACTGAGGATTAAAGGCCAGAAGATGTTGGAAGCAGGTTTTTACCATTCTAACAATACATTGATATTTAAAATGGCCATTTTATAGTCTGGTCTGGAGGTGGACAAAATAACTTTTTCATATTTTGTTTATGGCATTAACCAAGTAATTTTATCGACCATAAGTTTCCTTAGGTTGGTCACAGTTTCATGAATATTGATAGAGACCAGCACATGATTTGCTTTGCTGGCTGCATAATGACCGATGCGTTAAACCAAAGAAATATAGGTACATGAGTTCATAAAAGAAAATGGCGAACATGAATATTGTTAACGAACAATAATGAACCAAATATACTTATATACATTAATAAAATAAGTCATCATACATTAAAAATGGTCAGATATTAGACAATAATAATAAAAACATTCAATTTACCTAAAATACAGGAACTAAATACTGATTTTGTGTTATTAACAAAGTTTTATGCGTCTTCATCGAACGACATTCCAACCCCTAATAATTTGTACTGTATGCGGACTTTATAATAAATAAAGGTTTTAAAACTAAATAGTGGCATATTTAAATTTGGTACCGAGAGATGGGGTGTTAAAAAATAATTATAAACTACTATAGAGTGAAGAATGGTGCCCTGGCACGAGGCACGATATTCTGTTATGTATGTTTCCTGAAAAAAGGATATGAACATCGGCTCAATTTTCACATCCCGACACAGTATCGAGCACTATAATTTTTGGCTCACGTTAGCACCCATTGCAGATTTTATTTAGATTGCATTTTTTTAAGAACGGAGATCAAATTCAATGACAATAATTTTAGGCACTATATTTGGGCAAATTCATTACTCTATTATATATATTTTTGCTATTCAATTGAAGGTGAACTTTCCTTCTAGGAAACACAAGATTATATGGGGCGAAATTCAATGATAAGAAAAATATATTTACTGGGTGTGTCGCAATTCTTGTAAAAAGGATTCATTAGGGATTCTGATATAAAAAGGATATACCTATTAGAAAAATGGACATGAATATTGATCGTAATTGAATACATTATTGAATATAAATTTAGAATGTACTGATGAAAATATTGGTGAAGATATTTTTTTAAATGTGAACTAATTTTTTTATTGTCATTTGATATTTTTGACGATTTTCTCAGATTTTCAAGAGCTTAAATTATTTCCGGAAATTTTTTTGAGGGCACGAATAATTTCCCCTGAGGGATAATTTTCTTAAAATATTCGTGCGTGGTATTTAAAAAAAAAGGATTTGATTGACTGCGCAAAAGTATTTACAGAAATTAATTCTTCACCTCAAATACTAATTACTCAAGTAAATCGGTTTCTTTTTGCGGTTAGGTTAGGTTAGGTTCTATGTGAGTGGTCGTTTAACGTCCCTTCCACTGCGACCTGAAAGATCTATTGTGGCTCACCCCTAGGTTATAGTCGTTATATCAGCCCTATGCCTCTAATAAAGCTCATCAGGGTCGTTGGCGACACTTCCATGAAGTCATTGAACTCGAGTTGATGCAGACCAACTTTATTGATCCTTATTCTCTCGAGCTCTCGGCAGTTATACAAGCTTTGCTCCACCGTTTCATCCTCAGCCTGACAGAATTTGCAGTACGCACTCTCTGTCAGTCCAATTATTTTCATACGCCTATTAAGATGACTGTGTCCAGTCAGTAGTCCTATTATTATTCGTAGGTCCTGTCTGCTCATATTCACCAGCTCTTGAGACCTCTCTTTAGAGAGATCTCCTACAAATGCCTTTGAGTGCCTTAAACCCTCTAGCTCGAACCAATAAGAACGTCTCCTCCGATCTACCCAATTCGATATTGTTGCTCTGGCTACGCTATTCACTATGCCTAGGAATGGCTCCGAGCCTATAAATATTCCTTCAGCACCTTTCCTGGCTAGAAGCTCCGCCTTTTCGTTACCTTCAATGTCGGTATGCCCAAGTGCTTTGTTATTTTCTCCTAGACGTATTAGATCCTGAAGGCACTTCCAAACTAACTTGGAGTCGACCTAATTTGATTCCAGTGACTTTAGTGCCACCTGGCTATCGGAAATGATTTTTATAGTTTTGTTCCTACAGTCACGCTTAAGCATCTCCTGCAGGCACATCTCCATTGTGAAAACCTACGCTTGGAAAGGTGTGGATAGGTTACCCAAGTTCTGGCTTAGGTCCACCTTTGGTTTCCCTCCATATACCCCAGCTTCAACACCTCTCTCGGTCTTAGAGCCATCCGTGTACCAACACAGGTCAGCCATTATAAGATTCCATCTATTCGTCTCCCATTCGTCCCTGCAAATCAAACTGGTTAATAAAATTGACAATGACATTAGGAAAACTTAAAATGATGCTGATGATAATAAACTAATTTTATTACATTAAAACTACAAACTACAACATGAAATATTTATTTATTAGATATATTTATGGTAAATTCTAAACAATCATTTAATACAATACGCCACATTATTAGAAACGTCACTGCCGCCATTATATCCAAATAAACTTTTGCCTTAATAGAGCGTTTGCGGTCAGTCGTTTTACGTTACGTTAGACTCCTATTTTACGTTATACTGTAGAGTATCGTAAAATTTGTTATCTTAGCTTAAAAATCAAGGTTACAGATGACATATGATATATCACTAGTGCAAGTTTAAAAAAGATCGCTAAAAATAATTAACAAAACTAAGAAAAATAATAACCATAAGAATCATGAACAAAGCCTTGGTAAACCTGATTGTATATACCTAGTAACATTGGCTATTGAAGATTTCTTTCTATTTACTGCTTAACAAAAAGCAGACGAAGCAAGAAAAATACTTGATTCTACAAATTAAATTTAATTTATAATCAGTGTAGAGCAATAATTGTAGCTTCTTGTTTCGTTTTGAAAAACCAAACATTATTGAACTATAAAGTTTTGCAAATACCTAACAGGATTGAATCTAATGATAAACAGTCATGATACAATTTACAATGTATATTTGTTGTAAATTATAACCATTAAAATCTGATTAGTTAACGTTATTTTCAAAAATAGCGTATAAATAAGCTTTATACGGTATATTTTTACTTCATTTTTACGTTATACACTATAACGGAAATTTTTATAACGTAAAACACCTTACCGCAAACTCTCTGTTGTAGTTAATTTGCATTGAAGATTTGTATATTATGTATTTTCATGTATTTTCTTGTTTATAAGTTATTATAGTGCTAAATAGACACATTATTATCGTTAAGGAATATTTCGAGTCGTACATAAAGTTTTATTTTGTTTCATATAAAAAAGTTTGCTTTCGAGGTTAAGTAATATTATTTGAATTTTTCTTACCTTAGAACAAAATAAAACTTCTTTAAATATAACTCAAACTATTTCTTAATGATAATGATGTGTTTATATAGCACTATAATGTCAAACACTCTACAAAAAACAAGAACATTCACAATACAAAAAACTTCAATGCAAACTATCTAGCATGAGGTCACAGTTTGTTTGGATATAATGCTATGGATAGAGTGACGTCACAATAATGTGGCGTATTGAATTTTGTCCACTTCCCTCCTTTCCAGTAAAATTAACAACTTTAGTATCCAAACTTGATACTTCGAAAACGCCAGAAAATATTTTATTACCGATGTTACCGAAAACCGTTTACACTACCACTACACCAACACACACTTTTATATGCCTGACGCGCGTTTCGATAACCAAGTTATCTTCTTCAGAGACCGAAGGTAAACTAAAGCTATGCCTACAAACTAACCTTATATATAGAACATTTTTAGCGCCAAATGTTTTCGCGGTAAATCTTTTGGCGGCAAAGCCAATTTTTAGCGCGAAAACATTTTTTACAATAAGTTTTCTTATAATAAACTATAAAGTGGACTATCTGGGATAGGTCCTTTGTCCTTATTTAATCTATTTTTACATTTAATAATTTCTATACTTTCAAATGCATCCAACAATCTATTGTTCGATACATTTTAACAATTTTAAACTATCTACATTTACAGAATGGTTTTTGGTAAAAGCATGTTCGGCAATACTAGATTTTTCTATACGTCCATATTTTAGATGAGCTAAATGTTCTTTAAATCTTGTTTTAACCGATCTTTTTGTTTGCCCAACATACTTTTTATCACAATCATTACAGCTTATTTCATATATACCGCTTTTTTCCAGATCTTCTCTCTTATCCTTCGGATTTCCTAACAATTGTCTCAGGGTGCCACTAGATTTATGAACTAAACCTAATCCCACCGTGCCGAAAATTGTATTCAATCCTTTGGTATACTGAGGGATAAATGGTAATGAAATAAATTTCCTATCGTTGTGTTCTCGCTGGAAAAAGGTGGTTTCACAAAGAGATTTCTTAAAACTATGGCGATTGATCAGCTTATGAATTAGTTTTCTATCATATCCATTAAGTACAGCTATATCCTCAATTAAATTCTTTTCTCTGTTATATCTTGTTTTGTTTAAAGGAAAATGAATTAATCGATGAACCAAAAAAAAAGACACCGCTACGTATAGGTATATTCCGATAGATTCTTTTCACTGTAATCAACACAAAATGGCAAGTTTTCATTTTTTGGTTCATCGATTAATTCATTTTCCTTTAAACAAAACAAGATATAACAGAGAAAAGAATTTAATTGAGGATATAGCTGTACTTAATGGATATGATAGAAAACTAATTCATAAGCTGATCAATCGCCATAGTTTTAAGAAATCTCTTTGTGAAACCACCTTTTTCCAGCGAGAACACAACGATAGGAAATTTATTTCATTACCATTTATCCCTCAGTATACCAAAGGATTGAATACAATTTTCGGCACGGTGGGATTAGGTTTAGTTCATAAATCTAGTGGCACCCTGAGACAATTGTTAGAAATCCGAAGGATAAGAGAGAAGATCTGGAAAAAGCGGTATATATGAAATAAGCTGTAATGATTGTGATAAAAGTATGTTGGGCAAACAAAAAGATCGGTTAAAACAAGATTTAAAGAACATTTAGCTCATCTAAAATATGGACGTATAGAAAAATCTAGTATTGCCGAACATGCTTTTACCAAAAACCATTCTGTAAATGTAGATAGTTTAAAATTGTTAAAAAATGTATCGAACAATAGATTGTTGGATGCATTTGAAAGTATAGAAATTATTAAATGTAAAAATAGATTAAATAAGGACAAAGGACCTATCCCAGATAGTCCACTTTATAGTTTATTATAAGAAAACTTATTGTAAAAAATGTTTTCGCGCTAAAAATTGGCTTTGCCGCCAAAAGATTTACCGCGAAAACATTTGGCGCTAAAAATGTTCTATATATAAGGTTAGTTTGTAGGCATAGCTTTAGTTTACCTTCGGTCTCTGAAGAAGATAACTTGGTTATCGAAACGCGCGTCAGGCATATAAAAGTGTGTGTTGGTGTAGTGGTAGTGTAAACGGTTTTCGGTATCATTTTCGCCAACGGTTCCAGATTCAACATTTTACCGATGTTCGACTTATTGGCTAGCGAGTCCTCAATATAGCCATCCGTGATAGCGGAAGACTTCCATCCTCCATGTTGCTTCAACATTGTTATGTCCCCACCAGAATGCACCAGCAACGTGGCCGAAGTTCCCGGTATACTCTTTCGCCATGGAATAGTCCCAGAAAAGTAGCAATTTCTCCTGGCATTTTACCGAATTTGTGAATGCCAATGAATTGATGATGTGCTTTACCGTTCGCATACTTATAGAAGAGACGCCGATTATTTTAATTCGAGGGTCTGGAGGCTGCATATTTTCTATAAACGCTTAAATATTCCGTTACCGTTACTCTTGATCTTTTGGTCTTAGTATTTGGTAGCATAATTAGCAATTTGTCGCCCATATCATTTATATCATCTGTTTTCATTTGCAAAAGCTCATCACATCTACAAGCCCCAGCGACTGCAACAATAAGTACAACCTAACATATAAATTGAAAATTAGTTCTTTAATCCATGATAGATCATTTTCAATATATTCCTACCTTCGTACACAAATACAGTTCATCAGGGGCATCTGATAAAAGTTTCTCGATTTCTTTTTTTTTACTCTCGGGATTTTTTTGCATGGAAACGGTCTGACTGGCACCGAATACGGAACTACGAATAGAATGGCAAGAACCTAGTTACTGTCTAGATCCGTATGCGACATCGAATAGCAGCGGGTGTGTTAAAAAGTATTGTCGATAATACAGATTCCTTAAATTTATATCTAGTGACATCTATGTGTCAATAAGATAAAATAGACAGCTACATTTCAACGAAACTAAAGTAAATATATATGTTTACAATCAAAAAATGATCATTTATTTATTTATTGTGCTTAAAATACAAGTCATGTTTCAAAAGATTATTTCTCAAACTCTTGAAAATATGAGGGACATCAAATATGGGAATAATTTCTTGGTCATTGATCACAAAACCAAAATTTCTATTCTCTTCTTTTCTTTTTAAGTATTCCTCCTTCGTTTCACTCATTAGCAGTCTAATAGCTTCGACATTATTTTCACTTTGGTCACATACTGTCGATACTACCTTCAAACCTATACTTTGACATTTGCAGATTAGAACCTTCAGTAAATTTTTTAATGCTATCGATTTATGAGATCCTTCACTAAATGTAAAAGCTAATGGTTGCTTCCACTGTTTATATAGTCCTTTCAGCATAAAAACGTTTGCATGATCTGCTAGTACAGGTTTTCTTTCTTTATAAATTATAATTTGATTTATTCACTTACCAGGTACATTTAAAGTTGGAACTGCTGTTCGTATAAGACCTCTTTTGGTACCTAAAACTTTACAGTTAGTACTAGGAAAATGTTCCTCACAAAATACATATTTTTTATAAATGTCTTCAACTGACAAGTCTTTATAATTTAAAGACTGTATCTTTAAAATCCACTCACTAAACACACTTGGTTCATTTTTTGGAAAACGATGCATTTTGCATAGCACATTCAGCATCGGTAAAGGGAAAAATCTCAGCTCACTTCGAAGTAAGTGAATCGAAAAGAACGCGCACATTACCGATGTGAGCTGAGATTAACTGAGATCTCAGTCAAAAAGAACGCACCTATTGTCGTTAATAGTATTAGTAGAGAGACCTCTTCCGAAAAATAGAACAATTAAAATGAGTAGACGCAAAGATCAGCGCCATCCTTTGGTTGTGTTAAAAATATTAATAAGTTTTGGCGGGAGTATATTTGCTTTCAGCTTTCAGCTGTATGTGAGTTCATATATACAATTCTTGATTTTTCCGGTAAAAGGTTAAATTCCACATCTCGCGCCTGGTCCCTTATCTCAGGTGTTAATTGCATCAATTCATCCTCACTTTGCAGTAAATCCATTTCTAACATGACAACTTTTCAAAATTGACAATGACAAAGTAAACAGTAAACAAACATATTCAACAAACGTCTGCAGCGGTAACCATAGTAACGCAGTGCCCAGTTACCTTTGATGAAATAATTTAGTTATTTGGATATTCATAATAGAACGCAATTTAAATTTGAAAAAGTCGATTTTGCGTGGAATTGGAACAAATTTGAAGAAAAAATTATACAGGGTGTTTCATTGGGAAATGGCCTAACTTTAACTGTTGATGGGGATCACTTTGGTGGTTCCAAAAACCTATATTTAATGTGTCTGCTGTACTTTATAACCGAGATACAGGGTGTTTTATAAATTTATCCTATTTCTTTCGAACCTCATAACTTCCGAGTTACCCTGTATATTATTTTGAGATTTGGTACACGTAATAACCATTACCTAGAGACTCCATCAAAAGCATCTCCAAAAAGATAATGCAGGTCCGGCTTAACAAAAAATTTCAAAACTCGTCTTTCCTAAAAACAACACCCTGTATATAGATTTTCTGAAAATTGCTCTTTATAATAGAAAAGGGTATGAAAAATCGAATCTACTTATTTCTTTTTTATTTTTCCGCAGACAATTTTACTACCAAAAATTCACCGTCAAACTTATAATTTATGCACGTTTTGGGGGTTAACAATGGTATCGGAGAGGTTTTTTTATTTTTTAGCTTGAAATGGAATCCATTCAATGCATCTAGAGAAGCATCCTAGAAATTCAATTGAGTGTGTATGTTTACGAGTACAGACCACTAAAAATGTGATTACAGGGCCGTACTTAGAACATACTCATTCAGTATGTTTCGAATATCTCGAACACCCTGTATAAGGATATGTATCAACAAAAGTAAAATACGAGAAATAAATTTATTTATTTCAAATAACGAAGAGATTTTCATAAATTTAAATAATTAACATGAACAGAAAACAAGAAATTCTAACAACATTGTTCAAACAAAAAAAGTCCAACCTACAAAAATTGCTCAAAATGACCTCCATTCTGCTCTATGCACTTTCTTGTCCTTTTTGTAATATTGCGAATGGACCTTCTAATCACATCTGGATTATTTCTGATTTCTCCGCAGGCATTCTCTATTCTTCGAAGAAGTTCTTCTCTGCTATTGATGTCAGTAGCATATACTTTTGATTTTAGATATCCCCAAATATGGTAATCCACAGGATTGAAGTCAGGTGACCTTGAAGGCCAGTTATTGGGACCACCTCTGCCTATCCATGAATTAGGAAAATTTTCATTTAAAAAATTCCTCACTATTACTCTGTAATGCACCGAAGCACCGTCATGCTGATAATACATTCCTGCTACATTTACGTATGCATCATCTAATAGCACTGGTAAAATATTCTGCAGAAAATCCAAATAGACTTCGCCAGTCAGTCTATGTGGAAAGATGTGTGGTCCTATTAATTTATTATCAATGACACCGCACCAAACGTTAACAGAAAATTTGTGTTGCGAATGGGCCTCTCTTGTACCAAATGGATTTTCTTCTGCCCAAATGTGCAAGTTCCGTAAATTATAAACGCCGTCTCTTGTAAATTGAGCTTCATCCGTGAATAGCACTCTACTTAAAATTCTTGCATTTCGAATGATCCAATTGCTAAAATTCATTCGTGGAATTTCGTCCCCTGCTTGAAGTCGCTGTACTTCTTGTATATGAAATGGATAAAGGTTATGTTTTTTAGTCGCTGCCAAACAGTAACATGAGGTACATTTGTAGCATGTCCAATTCTTCTTGTACTAATCTCCGGATTATTATCAACAATATTCAAAATATTTTGTTCCATATTCATATGCCTTCTTTCCTGATGTTCATTTAATGTAACCGTTGGAAATCTGCCGTGTTCTCCTAAATAATTAAAAACACGAATAAATGTTTTACGGTTTGGTAACCTTCGGTTAGGGAACCTTCTTCCGTATTCAGTTTGTGCAGCTGTACCATTACCATTACAAAATCCATAAATAAATAAAATATCTGCGTATTCTCGGTTAGAAAATTGATGAGGCATAATGATTTAATACTCACTAGGCAAAAAGAAAATACTGTAGGGAGTTCAAAACATCAAACACTGTTTGACAGAAACTAGAAGCAAATGACACACACTTCAATGCTGTGTCTATTCCATAGGCTACTTGAAGTATTATCTAGTTTATACTTTTAACGTTTTTTGAAGTATAAATTTATTCCTCGTATTTTACTCTTGTTATTTTAAATGTAGAAGTGCATAGTTTCCAGATACATATCCTTATACAGGGTGTTCGAGATATTCGAAACATACTGAATGAGTATGTTCTAAGTACGGCCCTGTAATCACATTTTTAGTGGTCTGTACTCGTAAACATACACACTCAATTGAATTTCTAGGATGCTTCTCTAGATGCATTGAATGGATTCCATTTTAAGCTAAAAAATAAAAAAAACCTCTCCGATACCATTGTTAACCCCCAAAACGTGCATAAATTATAAGTTTGACGGTGAATTTTTGGTAGTAAAATTGTCTGCGGAAAAATAAAAAAGAAATAAGTAGATTCGATTTTTCATACCCTTTTCTATTATAAAGAGCAATTTTCAGAAAATCTATATACAGGGTGTTGTTTTTAGGAAAGACGAGTTTTGAAATTTTTTGTTAAGCCGGACCTGCATTATCTTTTTGGAGATGCTTTTGATGGAGTCTCTAGGTAATGGTTATTACGTGTACCAAATCTCAAAATAATATACAGGGTAACTCGGAAGTTATGAGGTTCGAAAGAAATAGGATAAATTTATAAAACACCCTGTATCTTGGTTATAAAGTACAGTGATCCCCATTAACAGTTAAAGTTAGGCCCTTTCCCAATGAAACACCCATGTTTCACACGACAGAAAAGCAGATTTAATGCCTAGTAAAACAACTAACTATTTTCTGACAGCTCTGCTGGTAGCAGGATTCATAGAGAATTGACTTGAATATATTTTCTTTGAACTTACTACATATAAATACTAGTATACAATATTCAAACATTTTTGTTCAGTTTAACATGAAAATCTACTTATCTGTTGAAAATTCTTTAAAAAACAATGGTTGTTAATAAGAAATGGAAAGTTAAGTGAAATTATCACATAGCATTGCACAATTTCCTTGATAGAAAACACGAGTCTCTACTTAAAAATACTTATAATGGATAATCGTAATTGTCTACAAAAGAGACAAAAGCTGTGCATTTCGATTTTCGTTTAGTTCTATTCTAATACCGTTACAGTTAGAACGGAATGCAGAAGGTATGTTTTCGTTTTTGTGTTTTTTTCGTATGAAAATAGGTGTGTGAGCATATTATTAACCGTAGAAAAAAATGTTTACAAACTATCGGCGAGTTGTGTGTTAATTATAGTTCTGGAACTAGTGTTGAAGTTCTACAAAGAAAATTATTGAATAATCTGTAATCGTTAGTAATCGATCCGTTAAGTTTGTATAGTGCGGCGTAAAGTGTCGTATTTTAAGAACTTTCTAAATATCCATAGTATTCAAATATGATTAATTACCATAACCAAATAACACCTCCATACGCAATAATACTATTTCTTCATATAGGAATAACTATTTAATTCAAAGGTTTAGCTTTTGACATACACACTTTTTATGTATTTTTGACAACTATATAAACAAATATATTTATAACAGAACTTGTTACTATGGTAATAAAATAAAACAAAAGTTGTGGAAACGAATCCGAATATTAAATCCAACACTCCTCCTCGTTTACACAATCTGACATTGCACGTAGCCATTTATCTTTAAATTTGCTGGTAATGGCTTCATTGTAGGATTTAGGTTCTTTAATTTCTTCCTTGGCAGTATGTAGTTCTTCAATCAGTCTTTGAGGAGCAATACCTTTAGTTGATCTCTGTGAAACACGAATTTTAGGATCTTCAAATTCTTTACTACTCTCCTCCTGAATGTTCATTTCTTGGAGTGATATTTCAACCTTTGATTCAGCAGCTTCATCAATTTTAGGTATATCACGTTGCTCTTGATACGCTTCTACACTGAACTTAATATCACGACTTATTACCACCTTTTGTGAAGATTGATTAAAACATCGATAACCTTTAGATTCTTCATCATATCCAAGAAATATCATTTCTGATCCTGTATTATCCAATTTCTGGCGCGTCTAGTTTGGAACATGAACAAAACATTTTGAACCGAAAATTTGAAAATTGTTTACTATAGGTTTTTCGTTGTTCCATAGTTCATATGGAGTTAACTTCTTTGCACGAGTAAGAACTCTGTTTTGAATGAAATTAGCAGTCATTATGGCTTCACCCCAGAAGTGATTTGGTAAGCCTGCATCAATCAGCATACAACGTGCCATTTCTACCAAAGTTCTATTCTTCCTTTCTGCTACTCCATTTTGCTGTGGGGAATAACTAACAGTTAATTGAGTCCGGATACCCTCGTTTGCTAAATATGTTCTTAAGCGAGTATTTAAATATTCTCCTCCACGATCAGATCGAAAAGTTTTTATTTTTCTGTCAAACTTGTTTGTCACAAGTGCTACATAATGTTTTAAAATTTCAGGAACTTCGGACTTATTTTTCAATAGGTATACATGAGTATACCTTGAAAAATCATCTATAAATGTGACCATATATCGCTTACCACTTGGTGTTACCGTTTGCATTGGTCCACAAACATCGGTATGAATCAAATCTAGAGGTTTGGTTGACTCACTAAAAGACTGTTTTGGAAATGGTAATCTGGTCAATTTTCCTTTCATACATACATCACATGACATTTGAATACCGCAATCAACTATTTTATCTAAAAGTCCATCAGTATGCATTTTCTTTATTGCTTCTGGATCACGATGTCCCATTTTACGATGCCACGAATGAATACACTTGTCTTTATGTTCGATCACTGTATGAATTTCATGTGGTTCACATAATCTGTATAAATTACCAACAGAGTTAGCAAATGCTACCTGCTTTCCATCTTTAAGAATTTCACAAAAGTCTTTTCTAAAATTGATTGAAAATTGGTTTAAGCTTAGTTGTCGAACTGATATTAAATTTCCAACAACTTTAGGAGCATAAAGCACATTGGTTAAAATAACTGGTGTAACCATACCTTCTTGATTTTTAAAACATAAATTTCCAGTCCCAGTACCAACAACGTCAACTAGTTCTCCATTGGCTACTTCAATTTTATCAATATATGATGTATCCAAAGATGTAAAAAACTTTCTGTTACTAGTTACATGCCGCGTAGCTCCAGAATCCAAAATCCAACTATCTGACTGAATTTCAAATGTAAACAAATGTTCTTTATGTTCAATTGCATTCACTTTATTTGGTTGATTTTGTTTCCAACTTATGTATTTCTTGCAATCCTTTTTCATATGACCTTGCTTTTTGCAAAAATAACATTTCATATTAGTTTTCTTTATATCTTTACTGCAAACTGACCTCATCATTTTTTCTGTAGAACTACAAGAATTTTCTTCTGCGTGTTGTTTTCGTTCATATTCGGCAATGACCTTTTGCTGCACTATGGCAAACGTTAACTCTTGTTCTGGACGAGTTTCTAGGGCTGTAATTAAAGGATCAAAGCTTCTAGGTAAACTGCTTAACAACATTGCAACACTCCATTTATCTGATAGCAACTCTTCGCCAATATCCCGAAGTTTCAAAAATAACTCTTGCATGCGAGTAATGTGCTGTGGAATATTACCGCCTTCTTCAAGTTTCAATGAACAAATAGTTCGCATTATATGAACTTTATTCGTTAATGTACCTTTTTCGTGATACTCTTTAAGAACATTCCACATTTCTCTAGCTGTGCTCTTACCCCTGATGTGGATAAGCTGATCATCTTCCACGGTAAGTCCGATGTAGGCTTGAGCTCTGCTGTCGGCTGCATCCCAATCGTCTATTAATTTTTGATTTGTATCTCCAACTGGAGTCGGTCTTTCTCCTTCAATTACCTTCTTAAACAAGTTATCCTTCATTAGAAGCAGCTGAACTTTATATTTCCAATTCGAATAATTCTGATTATTCAACTTTACTATGTCACTTCGAAAGTCGGACATTCTGATGCTTTCACCGTATGTGACAAAAAAAAAAACAGAAATTAACTACTTTGCAAATAGTACTTTATATGCCTGGGCCCATAACCTGTTGAACCTTTATAAACTGGAAGCAATAATACTATTTCTTCATATAGGAATAACTATTTAATTCAAAGGTTTAGCTTTTGACATACACACTTTTATATATAATTTTGACAACTATATAAACAAATATATTTTATAACAGAACTTGTTACTATGGTAATAAAATAAAACAAAAGTTGTGGAAACGAATCCGAATATTAAATCCAACAATATTTACGAGGCATGTTTTGATATAAAAAAACCAACAAGTAAATTTTTCAAACAAAACTTTATTTACCGTAGAATGGGGATACTTTGATCATTTTTTTTCTTTACAGTTAAATAACTTTTTTGTTATTAGCGATATAAATTAACAAAAAAAAGCTGTAGCATCGGTTTTTGGTATGCTTACGATTACCGAAATATGAAGAAACAAATAAAGTAGTTTTCTAGTAAAAAATAAAAAAAAACTGGTTGATCAATGTTATACTTAAAGTGAGGATAAATTGATTCTCTATGTTATTTTCTTAATATATCCCCAGCGCTTTAAATATCGGAGTTTTTAAAAACACATTTATTAATTAAAGGGGGTAACAATGATTAACTGAAAATTTAAAAAATAAACTTTATTTATCTTAAAAAAATTACAATTAAAAGGAGTTTGAAACGAAAAATTTCTGATAAAAATACCTTGGTATAAGTAGGAAAACTGAGTAGGTATAAATTAGCTAGTTTTGCTTAACACAGCCAATTCAATCACGTTAATGCTTTTGTTGAAACTGTAAATTATATTTTCATCTTTACCTAGTTCTTCAGTTGGTTTCGGCAATAACTCTAAAATCTCTTCTTTATTAATTTCTGAAATATCATTAAGAACTCACTCGCATGCTGCGATCAATGTTACCCTATACCCCCTATCCAATAGTGATGAGCAAATGCAAGACCAAGACCAAGACCGGGTTAGTCTTGTTCTTGGTCTTGGTCTTGCAGGGTCCAGTCTTGGTCTTGGTCTTGGTCTTGCACCAAGACCCTTGCAAGTCTTGCACTATTTTTTTAGATTTACTGGGGTCCGTTTTTACAAAAAAAGGAAAAATAGTTTTTAAAATCATTACAAGTAAAGAAAGATTAAATGAAAGGGATAGTATTTTTCATTATAAAAATTTTGTTTTTTTTATATTACATTGTAGCGATAAATCAATTATGAAATAGTTATTATCCTAACAAGTGCGGAAAAGTTAATTTCCGCAATTTTTTTTTACAAACAAAATCACCTCGAAAATTATTTAGATACTTGAAAAGATGCGATTGTGACAATAAAATCTTTCATAGTGTCAATAAATACACGACTGTAGTTGTAGCAACTAAGCACAGCCGATCAACTTCTGCTTGTTATGGTAACAGTAGTACCTAATTATAACCCAAAAAACCAAGCTTCTTCTTCGTCTTCGTCAAGGACTCCTCTACCTGCGTTCTCACCGGAGTACAGTACGACAATGCCTCTTTCTCCAAATGATTCATAACAAGTTTTTTAATAATATGTAAACATTAATAAAGCTTATCCATGAACTTACCTTAGAAATAAACATAGTTTTTGTTAAGGAGTTATTGTATTTTCATTTCTATTGCATGGTTTTGAAACAATGTCATCTTTTATGTGATTTAAAACATAATCAAACAATACTAGTGTCAAACGAAAATATTATCTAAATTTTTCATCATTTGTTTGAAGGTGACGACATATTAAGATTTCATAGACGCCTTCAGTTTTCCGTTTCTTAAAAATCTTACTTTCTTCCAACCTTTTCGTTTCTTCTTTCGATAAAGACTTGTCTTTCAAAAATATCATCATTGCCAAGTCCAAATCATCCATTTCTTGCTTTTAATAATAATAATAATAATAATGTTTATTTGCATGAAAAATACATAATAAAATACAAATAGTAATAAACAAAAAAGAACAACAAACAAATAAACCAATGCTCCCACTAAGGCAACCGCCTGAGCGTGGGGAAACGGATGTTTACTTAGATGCTTTGTTCACATAATTTCCATATATATTTGTACATAAGATAGAATATTAAATTAAATTTAAAAAAATAATGTAACAATAAATATAAAATATCAATACTAAATATAAAAATATATAGTACAAACAACATGCTGATAAAAATTAAACAAAATAGATAAAAATTTAAAACTAAAGCACAACAAATATAAACATTAATTTTAAAATTGACCTGAATTAATTCATGGAGTAAATAAGTAATACAGAAACACTCTAATTATTGTCAAATAATAACACAAGATATAAAAAAAACTGTAAACACACAAAACGAAAGCAAATACAAAAATGGATTTAGGCGGTAAATAACGTTAAACTCTTACTTTTCATCTGTGCTCACCGATAGCGGCCGTCTTGAACGGTCGTCAAATTACGGCCGCTTTATTGCGGCACCACTATCCTAGGAAATCAAAGCTTTAGAGTATAAAATAATCCATGGCTGCTTTATTTTTCGGTTTATATGTTTAAAAGACGCAAGACCGCAAGACTCTTGCAGGCTTGGTCTTGGTCCTGCGTATATCTTGCAATGCTAATTCTTGGACTTGCATACGTCTTGAACTGCTCGGTCTTGGTTTGGATCTTGCAGCCTGAAGTTGGTCTTGGTCTGGATCTTGCAGCCTGAAGTTGGTCTTGGTCTTGGTCTTGGTCTTGGTCTTGGTCTTGGTCTTGGTCTTGGTCTTGGTCTTGGTCTTGGTCTTGGTCTTGGTCTTGGTCTTGGTCTTGGTCTTGGTCTTGGTCTTGGTCTTGGTCTTGGTCTTGGTATTGGTCTTGGTCTTGGTCTTGGTCTTGGTCTTGGTCTTGGTCTTGGTCTTGGTCTTGGTCTTGGTCTTGGTCTTGGTCTTGGTCTTGGTCTTGGTCTTGGTCTTGGTCTTGGTCTTGGTCTTGGTCTTGGTCTTGGTCTTGGTCTTGGTCTTGGTCTTGGTCTTGGTCTTGGTCTTGGTCTTGGTCTTGGTCTTGGTCTTGGTCTTGGTCTTGGTCTTGGTCTTGGTCTTGGTCTTGGTCTTGGTCTTGGTCTTGGTCTTGGTCTTGGTCTTGGTCTTGGTCTTGGTCTTGGTCTTGGTCTTGGTCTTGGTCTTGGTCTTGGTCTTGGTCTTGGTCTTGGTCTTGGTCTTGGTCTTGGTCTTGGTCTTGGTCTTGGTCTTGGTCTTGGTCTTGGTCTTGGTCTTGCATTGGTCAACTAAATCGAGCGCTCACAAAATTTCGTTTTCAAAACCATTTTAGTGTAAACCTGAGTAGGAGAAATGAATTACGTTCGAAAACTAACGGAAGGATAAGTTCATTTGTACTTGGGCGAAGTTATAATCAAAGTATACCCGTTATTTAAAGTATTCCCATTCTACGGTACCCGAAAAAGCATTCTTTCCTCTACTTTTTTACATAATTTCCATCATTATTAAGGCATCTTGGAACCAGCTTTTATAAGCCGTCGTCAAAGAAGATTGCCGCCAGACTGGACAACCACTGCTGCACAGACGTTTTTATATCATCATCATCATCATCATCATCATTGGAACGACGCTTCCCCTTCAAATGGGCCTTCAAGTGCAGAAACCAATGGTAGTCACTAGAAGCTACATCGCGGGACTGTATGGGGGATAGTCCAATTGTTCCCAGCCAAATGAAGTGATGAGCTCTTGCATTCGATTTGCTGAATGTGGACGAGTATTATCATGGAGCAAAACGACGCCTGCACTCAGCATACCACGCTTTTTGTTTTGAATTGCGTGCGCAATTTTTTTAAGGTGTCACAGTACGAGGCTGCATTGATCGTTTCACCGCTAGGTACAAAATCGACCAACAAGACATCCTGTCTGCCCCAAAAGATTGCAAAGATTTTCTTGGCAGAAAATGTTTGCTTGAATTTGACTTTTCTAGGGGATGTCGAATTCCGCCATTCCATTAACTTGTTTTGATTCTGGTGTAACGTTGGCTACCCACGTTTCGTCGTCTGTAACGATATGGCTTAAAAAATCATCGCCCTCGTTACTGTATCACTCGAGAGAGCTCAATGCATTGCCTAATCGTTTGATTTTGTGCTCATCATTGAACAATTTCGGTACCCACCTTGATACAGCGGGACATTTTTCAGCTACGGATGAAATTGTAAATCGTCTGTTCTCTTTCACTTTACAATCCTTAATCAAACGGTGTCGTAATGGCGTCTGTGGTTTCCCAACTGATGTAGCTACACTCCGCGCATGCGCTAAACGGCAACTGCTCTGCTGCGGCGGCGTAATTTAAAAAGGGTACCTACTTTAAAAATATTCCCTATACATATTCACATAAAAAAAGAAAAAGTTTATTGGAATTTTAACTACACTTTAGTGCAAAATAATCGACTCAAAATAATTATTACGCGAAAGTACTTCTATAAAAAGATTGTCAATTTAATAGAGTATTGTAATAGCAAGAACTATCATTTGCTTACTAATTTCGTTCAATTTGCCTTTGCCTTCTTTTATCTTTTGGCACTATTCTTGTTTTACGTATCTTCCTTGGTTTTGTTTTTCGCACTCTTCTTCCTCATCTTTTTTTACTTGATAATAGGCACACACTACTTTCTATTCGATGGGTACGGAAGTGCTTCGCCAAGTCGAACGCGAAGCACTGGAACCATTTCGCCGCATTTTCAGACATCTATTTGAAAACCTCTGAATAAGATCAGAACTCTGAAATTTTCGACATCCAGTAAGCTATAATTACATATTTAAAATACAAAATTTCATTTCTGTAGGTCATTTATTCCCAAAGTTAAGCGAAAACAAAATTTTCGCAATTATGACACTCACTCACTCAATAGAACTAGTACTTGCCATAAACTCAGAGAGCTAAAATTTGGTGCGGGGCTAATTTTTTAATGATGGGGATGTATGTATGTATAAAATAGGGGTGATAAGTACACTGCGACCTATAGGATCTATTGTCTCCTCCCTTACTTGCCATGTTCTAATGCTTTCTCAGATTTATACCAGCTCTTCGAGTTCTATTTTCCTGAAAAAGTTTAGGACATCGTCGGGCTTCAAATCAGGTAGATCCCCTTCTTCTATTTCATCTGCTCCTAGGTATCTAACCCTAGAATTCTGCAAGGCAGATTATGTGTATTGAGGTTTCATCCTCTTCCTCACAGAATCTGCACTTTGCTTCATCTGCTAACTCTAGTTTCTTCATGTGGTTTCTTAATCGGCAATACCCGGTTAATATTTCCGTTAGGATTCGGAGCCTTTTTTTACTGAGGTTGAGAAAGCTAAAAGATATCTTCTGGTCATGGTTCCCCAGTAGTATCTCAGATTGCCTCAGTCCTTCCAGCTAATTCAAGCACTTGGATTTTTCCTTCTCCATTTCTTCCCTTAGTTTTCCTAAGATTATTCTACTGCTGATCCCACAAGATGGTTCAGGTCCCAAATGTGGGGTTTCAGCTCCTTTTTTGCCAGCTTATCTGCTGTTTCGTTCCCCTCTATTCCTATGTGTCCCGGGACCCATAAGAAGGTGACAGTGTTCTTCTGGTCTAGTTCATTTAGTTTGCCTAGGCATTCCCAAACCATCTTCGAACTGATTATATTTGAGCTCATAGCTTTGATGGCTGCTTGACTATCCGACATGATCACAATCTCTTGTCTGCGGTAGTTTCTTCCAATATTGAATTCCACACATCTTTCGATGGCGCGGACTTCTGCTTGAAAGATGCTCGGGTATGTGCCCAAGCTTTCTGAGTATTTGGCTCTCGGTCCAAAAACTCCTATCCCAGTTCCCTCGTCTAGCTTGGAACCGTCCGTATACCACTTTATGGCATTCTGGTTTAAATTCTGTATGGTGTCTTCATCCCATTCAGATTTATTACTCAACTTTGTGATGAATTTTCTCACAAAGTTTGATCAAAATGAAGTGATCGAGGTTTTTCCCTGATAATTCCTTCTTTGATCATTCTATATATTGTTTTCTTCCTTACACTTTCTAGCAGAATGTGCAGTGGGGTCAAGTTTAAAATCACCTCCATTGCAGCAGTGGGGCAAGTTCCCATTGCTCCAGTGATACATGAACAGGCTAGTCTCTGAATCTTCGAGAGATTTTTCCTCGTCCTACTCAGATTAGCCCTTGCGCCCCAAGCCACTGCCCCATATGTGATTAATGGTCTCACTATTGCTGTGTACATCCATTGCAGAATACGTGAGTTACATCCCCAGTTCTTCCCTGCAATGTTCCTGCACACCATGAGGGCCTTGGTTGCTTTGTGTATTACTTCGTCTTCGTGTTTATTCCAGAGTAACCTGCTATCTAGGATTAGCCCTAGATATTTTACCTCTGTTTTCCACTCGACGATGTTTTCCCCTATTTTTATGATTTTTAGATTAGGATTCTTTTTCCTTGTAAAGGCTACTAGTATGGTTTTGGTGGGGTTGATGCTGAGTCCCACCGAGTCACACCATTGTTTCGCAATGTTCAGACAGAGTAGACTGTCCACAGTGAGACTCCACATAAGTGGGGATGCAACTCCCCCTGTGGACAACCTCTGGTCACATTAATGAAGATAGTGTCTTGTCCTGCCTCCATTTCTACGATTCTTGTAGATAGCAGTTGCGACATCCAGATGGATGTCGTTCTATCTACTCCTTTCTCAATCAGTGCTCTTTTGACTGCCTCATGTGGCGTGTTGTCAAAGGCTCCTTCTATGTCTAAAAAGGCACATACCACGGTCTATTTTTTATTCAGAGCGTCAGTCAATTGTGTTAAAGCGGTTTCCGTGGACTTTCCTGCTTGGTACGCATGTTGACGGGGGTGCAATGGCACCTGTTCCAAGATTTCTGTTCTAATGTAGTTGTCTACAGCTTTTTCCATAGTTTTGAGAACAAACGATGTGAGGCTGGTCGGTCTAAGGGATTTGGGGTGCGTAGTGTCCCGTTTCCCTACTTTTGGGATAAAGGTGATTTTGGCCCTTCTCCACGCTTCTGGTATGTATCCCAGTTCAAGGCTGCTCCAACAATTCGGATCAAGTGTGGAATTATTGCCTCTTGGCCCTGTTGGAGTAGGGCAGGAAATATTCCATCCGTTCCAGGGGTTTTGAACGGCTGGAAGGTGTTCATAGCCCATCTCAGCCGTTCCTCACTGCATATGTGTTCTGCCATTGCAGTGTCTTCCCTGGTAGGTCTTTTAGCTTTCTCACTTGTTTTTCCCGAAGGGACTATTCCTCCGGGAAAGTGAGTTTCTAACAGGAGCAGAGCTCGTTCTTTTTCGCTTTCTGTGAAGCTTCCATCTGGCTTCCGTAATGCCATTACAGTGTCTACTTTTCCTTTTGCCAAGACTTTGTGTAGCCTTGCTGCAGAGGGTGTAGCGTATATTTCTTCGCAGAATTTCCGGAAGCTATTTCTTTTAGCTTTTCCGATCTCCTTATTATATGTAAGTTTCTCGGTGTAGCTCTGCCAATCTCCACCATATCGCATCTTTTGCTTTTCTAGTCATCTGAAGAGGACAACTTGATTCATAGGCATCGAGTATTGCCTCGTTCAGTTCTAAGAGATCATTTTCTAATGCCAGGTGATTCCTGGCATTTTTTTTAGTCTTGAGACTTGCAAGATTTATGTTCAGGTTAGTGTTGTAATTTTCTCAGTTAGTTTTCCTGGGGTTTCTCCTGAGTGCTGGCGCAGAAAGATTACACTATAATCTGAAAGTAAACATTCTATGATCAGAGAGGGATGGTTCGTTCGATACTCTTCAATCTGTCACCCGATCCTTAAGATTCCGTGTACTTAGTGTTATATCTAGTACTTCCTTTCTTGTTCTGGTTACAAAAGTAGGGGTATTCCCTATATTGTGTATAATAAGATACTTATTAAATATAAAATTTTCTCACCTCTTTCGTTGGTGTCTGTGCTTCCCCATACGGTATTGTGACCGTTAGCGCCGCATCCTATGATAAGCCCTGTTCACAGTACTCGACTAGTCTTTGCTGTTCTGTAGGCGGTGCAGTGCCGTCCCCTGCAAAGTAGCATGATGCTATCATGACTTCTTGACGTCTATTCTCGAACTCGAGGTTTGCTCGAATCGGAACGAGGTCTCTCGTCATAAACTCTGACACACAAAAGGGATCAATGCTGTTACTTACCAAGTTGCATGCTCTGGGTATATCTACATTACTCACTTTATATTAGTTTGGCTTCCCTACTTGCGAGTCCTCTCACCTGACCATCATGGACCCATGGTTCCTGGATGAATACTAATCCCATTTGGTTTCTGATAAAAGTCCTTGAAATAACCGCTGATGATCCCTTGGCGTGGTGGACGTTTATCTGAGCGATATTAATTCCCGCCATTTTTCTTACCATGGTTGTTCCCCCGAGTAGTAAGGGAATGTCGGTCCACTTCGGCAGAGCCCTGCATGCCAGAGCAAGGCTACATACAAGGGGGTTTCGCCCGGTTCCCCCAGGGGAACGTTCGCGACCGCTTATACCCCAGCGGCCACTCATCCTTCGGCACGTTACCTTACAACTTGGAATTGGGGGGGTTGGTCCGCGGTGCGATCTTAGGAATGACCAATCTGGCAATCTTGCAGTTATCAGCTGCTCATACCAAACCGCGCCACCCGTATAGACACACACCCCCACCCCGTCGCCGCTTCCCTGCTAAATTGCAGTGTTACCTGCTTAAGCAGTTCAGCGACTCTCCTGGGGATCCCCTATCCGCCACCTGGGAACGCGCCCGGTAGGCACCCAGCCCTCGGGTAATGTTGGTGATAGGAATTATTCAAACGCAAACAAATGGAGATATCAAGTTTTTCGAGTATTCAAGGCGTCTCCGTCGAACCGAATAAATCTTCGGCGCCTGCTGAAACTATAGACGCCAAACCTACACTAGCGATATGATGAAACACATTACTTACGGCTCAGCTTCTGAATATATGGCTGCTAGAAAAATCTATACCCTCACTTTTAAAGTGTATAAGAATGGTAGGCTAAGAGGTTCCTTTGGCGATTCTGGCCAAAAAAAGTGTTAACGTTTTACAGATAGAAAGAATAGAAAGATTTGTAATAATAAAAAACTGTCAATTAAGATAATCTAATAAAATGAATCAATAAGCCTACGACGGGTCTACAAAAGAAGTGAAAACTTTTATAATAACTTTTACGAAATTTTTTATTAACAAATGTATTTTTTTCAGATTTTAACTCTAATTGTTTATATAAGCACTTATAAAGTAGCTTCTAAGCAATATGAAACCAAAGAAATTATTCCGGAAGAATTGGAAATTTCTCACAGCGATCAAGTTCATTATAAATATATGATTCCTATTGGTCCTTATACGCATAATGTTGACAAAAAATTAAGTGACAATCCGAATGTGGCAGGTAGGTACAAAATACCTAGTAACAAGTTTAATAACCTGTTATTTTTTAATGTAGGTACACTGCGCGTCATATAAAACTGGCACAACTATTATCAAAAATAGTGTTTTTGTAGTTGGGTAAATTGATTTTTTAAAAAGTGTCAATGCTAAATCAGCTGTTACTACGCTACATTGTCGTCATAGTCGCCATTGTTGGAGATAGGTCAATAGTTAATTTGCATTAAAGATTTTGATATTATATAATTTCTTTATTATGAGTTATTATAGTACTAAATAGACACATTATTATAATTTAGGAAGATTTCAAATCGTATTTAAAGAAGTTGTATTTTGTTTTACATGAAAAAGTTTGCATTTGAGGTTAGGTTAGGTAAACACGGTGGTTCGGGATGGAACCCACTTAGGCCAGAGGCCCGTTGTGATGCCGTATGATGTCCCCACCACTATCGTGAGAACCAGTAGCTGCTGTCAATGAACAGCATGATGCTTTTGATACCAACCGACTGAAGATCGGATAAGTTGTCAAAATAGGGCTGTCCCAGAGCAGAAAATCTTTGCCTGGATAGGGCAGGGCAGTGACAGAGTAGGTGGACCATCGTCTCTTCCTCCTCTTCGTCTTGACAACTTCTGCAAAAGTCATTCCTTTGTGGAATTCCCATGCGTGCAGCATGGCATCCTCCAAGCCAGTGTCCAGTGATGGCCGCAATCGCGTTTCCGATGGATTTCCTGGAGAAAGATAGAATATCTTTGGTGCGTCGCAGGTTAAGCTCTGGCTATATCTGTCTTGACGAGTTGCAAGAAGGTTCTTCCCGCCACCTCAGGTTGGTTTGGCGGAGTATTTCTTTCCGGAGGAGCAATCTTCGTTCAGCGATAGGTGCCCCTGGTCTTGTATTAGCGGATATAGTCGTGAGCGTCGTACCAGCTCTTGCTAACTCGTCCGCCTTACAGTTGCCTGCTATGTCCGTGTGGCCGGGTACCCAGACAACATTGACTCTTACTTTAGTCGCCAGCTCATCTAAGGCTTTACGGCATTGTATAGCCGCCTTGGAGGTCAGGTAGACTGAGTTTAGAGACTTAATGACAGCTTGAGGTTAAGTAACCTTTTTCTTTCATTAGAACAAAAAAAAACTTCTTTAAATATAACCCAAACGATAATAATGTATTTATATAGCACTATAATGTTAAAAATTCTACAAAAAAGGAAATGCACAATACAAAAAACTTTAATGTAAACTAACTACCATAAGGCCACAGTTTGTTTGGATAAAATGTTATGACTTATCTCAAGCAATGGCGACAGTGACGTCACAATAATGTGGCTTGATAAAATTTATAGGACAGTGACACAAAAATGTAATGATAAAATTGAATTTTGTAAACCAATAAAGCAATTTGGAAAAAATAAAAATCTATTTCTCTATCTATCATTTATACATAAACAGTAACTAGCTTAAATTAAGAAATAGGGTGACATTGTAATAAATACAAAAATATTACATTGTTACAGGTTTGAATATTTTTTTAAATAAAATTTGGTTGGTTTATTAGATGACTAACTTACAAAAATGTTAAACAAGGATCAAACTGTTGTAGGAAAAATAGGAAATGGAAGACCAGTTTTTACTAAAATAGAGCTAGACAACGCTTTAACTGATTATTTATCAGAAAATCCCTTTAAAACGGCAAGACATGCAATAGATGCAGAAAACTATTTTGGAAATTATTCGTATTTTATGAAATTAACCTAAATGGGCTGACAGTGTGGATAATGCGCTTTGACACTTATGACTTTTTGTCATTTTGATTAGTTAAGTTTGGTTTACATAGGGAAAGTAAAGGTGTATCAGTTTTATATGACGCTGACGAAATTTATGTTTTAAAGTTATACTTAAGTAGTTTAATTTATCCGTTTTTATTTTCTTTATTTACATTTAAAGTCTTGGGATTCACTGTTGAACTTAGTTGATGATCTTTGAGGAAAGTATATAAAGGATAATCCTTTAGAGCTAATCATACAAATATGTTTTAATGTTTTCCGCCTACCGTACCGGAAAACCAATTATATAAACACTAAAAATAGGGCGGAAACGATTGTTTATCAACCCAAGGACGGAAAATTCCTAACGCCGCGAAAAAGTGTTTTTGGTTTGATATTTTTAAATAAGAAATAATATTAATTTCAACCAATTCAACAAGGTGAGAGCTTTTCTTAAACGAAATTCTATAAATTATAAAGCAATAAAATCTAAAACACAACATAATTTGTTAAAGTTTACATGCTAACTGAAAATCAAACACTTATCTCGTAAATTTAAAATGGTCAATCTGACAATGTAGAATGTATAAAAGCTTAAAACTAAAACTTTGCATATCATGCATATCTTCAGAAATTATGAAATATTTTATTTTTGTTGCGGTATGATGTAGAATTAATTAAATAGTAACTTTATTCGGATTTTGCCAGTTACCGTTCTCGAACCGTCTCCAAACTATCAGAAGCCTGCGCACAAGGAAATCCGAACACAGACTTTCTTACTCTGGGAAAAAAATCACGGTTAAGTTACTAGAATCACAGAGTATATAATACAAACCAGAGTATCGACTCTATATGGAGGGGGTAAGCATTCATTTCAGGTATCGCCATGACACTTTGGGAGTATCCATAGCCGTCGCCGTTAGTTTTGGTTAAGGTAGGCAGTTGGTTGTATGTGAATAAATCAGTGGTGGCGTTTGTATTGTGTGGAAAAGTGCATTAAACTATTTAATTCAGGTACAGAAAACTGCGAAGGAGATGCGGAACAAATGTTACTTACTTTAAATGACATTAAAATAAATGCTACTGATGCATGTATTCCTTCTCAGTGTTCTGTATCTGATAAAGATACAGATTGATGTGTGTTTTTTTAATTATTGATATCCTTCCTTACTAACGAGGAAAATTGCGTGCAAGACATACATATTCGGTCATTTATTTTGCGTAGAAATTATATTTATATAATTATTTAACCTAAAAAACCAATTTTTCTTTTTTTAAAAACAAATCAACGTTTAGTTATTCCATGTTTCTAAAATAACAATTATCTCAACAATAAAGAAAAATTTCAAGTAGGGGTCTTATTTATAATAACATTTTTTTTAGTACTACCCTGAGCTTATACCACAAAACAGAATATTGGTTACCACAAAACAGATTAATCAATTTTCTGTTTTGTGGTTTATACTCCCAAAAAATGGCCGCTCTTGTCTTATAAACATCAAAGCTGCCGACAGCGAGTCGATACTCTGGTTTGTATTATATACTCTGTGCTAGAATTCATCGCCTGGATTGCTAATTCCAAATCAAGAATAAATTAACCGTAATATGCTTAACTGTAAATTTGGATTAGGTTATCGTCACGGATTTAATGACGATACAATTTCGATTATTAATACAAAAACACGGTTAAGATAAAATAAATTCAACTTTGAGTTCGTGTTACAAACTGAAGATTTGATGTTATATAATATATAACACATAATATAAAAACTTAGAATCTAGTAGCTTTTCTTGTATTTCCAAAGAGATAGGTGTGTTGATATGTGCATTGAGAAACTCAGCTACCTCTTTTCTCAAGGCGAAGAAACGTTTCAAGCAGTTCCCTTTACTTAGCCAGCGTACTTCTGTGAAGAGTGTCAAATCTCCATACTCTGCTTCTAATTCTGTTAAGAAAGCCATAAATTTTCTGTGATTTCATGACTGTTTTCATCATGTCTTCCATTTCCAGGATTTTGCCACAGAGAGCCTCCTGGTGTATAATACAGTGAAATGCTGGACAGTTAATACCAGCCTTTTTTAACACTAGGCCTACTTGAGAACCAACCATCGCTTTGGCGCCTTCTGTTACAATTGCCGACAAGTTTTTTGTTCCTCCACGGCTGTTGACAGCTTTCATAACTGCATCAAAGATGTCTTGACCTTTAGTAGTACCATGAAGTGATTCTAAAGCCAGTAATTCTTCATTAATTATGAAGTTATTGTCAACAGTTCTGATAAAAATTAACAGTTGAGCAGTGTCTGTTAAATAAGTGGATTCATCCAAGGCTAGAGAAAAGTAGGAAGAGTCAGAAACAATTTTAGTTAATTTACTGGAAACATGGTTACTTATTTCTTCAACTCTTCTAGTGACAGTCTGTTTTGAAAGGGGAACGTTTTTCAGGTCATTACTAAATTTTTCTTCACCAAAAGCTTGAGCCATTTCTATACAGCATTTCTTTACAAACTCACCATCAGAAAAAGGTTTTTTGGCTTTAGCTATCTCTGCACTTACAACATAAGAAGCCAAGAGTGAGTTATTTTGCGAAGATGTAAATTTTTTGAATAGGTTTTTTTGAGCACTGACCTTTTTCTTCAAATCAGACACGATAGTAAGCCGAGCTTGTCCAGTGTAATCTTTGTACTTGGCCGCATGGTGCTGAGTATAGTGCCGATTGAGGTTATATTCTTTGTGGACGGACAGTACCAGCAAACAAACTAAACACTGAGGTTTATTATCCTTGTTATTGACAAACAGATACTCGGTTTCCCATTTGTCCTGAAACACTCTGTTTTCTTCTGAAACTTTTCTTTTTTTACTCATCGTTAAATATTGTAAATCGGTTCTAAACTTAACACAGTGATTAAGCACAAACAGCTTGACAATGCGTCTGGAACTAGACTGTACTCCAGTTGCATGGCAGCGAACGCGCAGTTGCCAAACCGTAATAGAGTAATAGAGGCGGGAGTTGTGAAAAATATTGCATTGGTGCAAAGCAGGCTGCGTACGCGACATCAAACTGGCATGTTTGTCTTATTATTAAAGTATGTGTCACCGACATAAATATGGGTGAATTTTCATGTATCTGAACTTCGCTTGCTCCTTTAAGTGACTTCAAATTTTTTGAAATTTTTCACGCCTCGCCTTGTCGTTTAGGGCCGCAAAAAACAAGGCTGCGGGCCGCAAGCGGCCCGCGGGCCGCCAATTGGCTATCCCTGTTATATATAATCATATTTTTAGTCCCAGTTTGCACAGCCTCGGCTAGCGCCTTGGCTCAATAATAATGTTGGCCTTCTACTCCTAGTAACATAATATACTATTATTTATGACAGTCGCTATAAAATCAAAATAGTACTACACATACAAGAACAAAAAATATATACCTATACATACATTTCTACATTATTACAGATAATTATTGATTTATTTATTACTATTTAAATAACATATTGTTAAAATGCTCGATATTTTTCTGTTTTCTTCTGTATCCCTTTCATCCGTTGCCAAAATTGCTTTACCATTCTGTGTTTTCTGTAGAATACTGCGACACTGTAATAAATTAAAAATATTTTTTTTCTATAATATTCAAATAAATTATGTTTATTTATTATTTATATTTTATTTATATTTATTTTCTTGATTATTATTATTCGTAATTATGGCTTGCTAGCTGTCCTAATATTAGGTATTTCCTATCTCCCTTAGGTATTACCTAGCACGTCGTGAAACGCAAATTGTAGTTAGAAATTCCTAAATTTGATTTAGGTAATTCCTAACTTTAGGAAAGGGTTGGTGAAATCGAGCATGAGTGCCTTAAAATCACTTTATGGCACTGAGTAATCTGACAGTTTGTGAGTGACCTAAAGAAGGAGGAGTAAGTTGTTTTTTTACAACTTTGTTGTCCTCCTCCTTCTTTAGGTCACTCAGATTAGTGGAATATACACGTTTTAGGATGTAACTAACTCTCCCTACCTTAATCTGACGCGCTCAAGAGTTTCAGGCCATTTTTTTTACCAATCTGATCCTTTATTCTTAAAGGCCGGCCATATATAGGACTCATATGTGGTGGAAGTAATTAACCGGGTACAAGGTATCCCCTGTATATTAATCTGCCGCGCTTCAGTAACTCCAGAAATGCCAGCTTGGGCTCCCCTACTATAACACTTATATCATAAATAACTATTATACCCTATGTCTATTGGGCTTTCCAACGACCTGTCAAAAATTATTCAATATAGCGGCTGTAGGCAAACAATAGTATTGTTTTGTATAGTTGTCAAAGTGCTATCTTTATTTGTTGGTGTAGAAGTTTTTATTTGTTGTGAGAATATAGTTTTTGTGACTTTATAAAATAGATTTTATATATTATTTGGACTTGTTAACGTTATAAGTTGAAAAATGCCTGTTACATGCCTTGTGGTTGGTTGTGGAAGTAGACAAATGACAACAACCACGTATAGAATGGTTTATGAAACTTTGATTATATGTGGTCTGTTATTTTGACAGTGTTATGTTCTAAGGTTTGCCCACAGACGCCATTTTTATTTCACGTGATTTGGAAAGCCTTATACCACGATAATTTTATAGTACAATTGATTAGTCATTAGTAAAATGTCATTTTGACAAATCCTTTGAGCCAATCCGTCACCGTTATTGCGCTTGGTTGTCAAAGATATACCTAGTTTGTGAAAAAAGTATACATTTATTGCATGATTTTTATACATTATGATCTGTTTCATTGTATATTTCTTTTAATGTTGATAAAATTAAAAGATCAAACGAACTTACCTTAAGTGAAGTTCGATCTTAATTATACGCAGCATTTCCTTCGAAGATGAAAACAGTGTAGTATTACCTCTTGTGCCATCTATCCCACAAAGTTCAAAGCTTCACGCTCCCGGCGGCGCCACCATCGCCACTATCCTGCCCCATATTGACAGACAACCATTCTATTACTAATCCAAAGCTTAAATATGTCGCCAATTAATGGGGTTTTTTAGTATGGGTTATTTTTGGGTCGGGTTCATCTTCGAAGGAAATGCTGCGTATAATTAAGATCGAACTTCACTTAAGGTAAGTTCGTTTGATCTTTTAATTATACTTGCATTTCCTTCTTCAGATGAAAACAGTGTAGATGTTTAAAGCATAGCGACATATTTCCTACTCGGTAAAAGAAAGACATTTATTTTTATTAAATTGTATATTCTACAATAAAACTTTTATAGTAAAGAACATATTTGTTTATTTTTCAATAAACTTTACAAATTGAGCAAATACAACTTATAATAATTTTAACCAGTTAACTCAATCCTAATATGTTTTTAGCAAAAATTGATTTGTCAGTTATTGGTTTGTTATAAAACCGTGCAAAAATTCCCGATTTTTCAGACCAACCTGCTGTAGACCGTATAACATCAATGTTAACTCCTTTTTTAGCTGCTGTTGACGTCGATGCGTGTCGCGTACTGTGAGCAGAAAATATTGTGGTATCAATTCCACTATCTTTAAGTGTAGATTTAATCCACCGATTTATAGTCTGAGCGCTTGCTGCTTTATGTGGTTTTCTAAATGTCATGAATAGTTTTGTTACTGAACGAGGTCTAATATGTCTGTTCCTTTCTAAATAAGCCAATAATGCTTTGGCAGCACATAATTTCGGCAACTCATTAAAAACTGGAAGATATAGGACCGGTTGGGGTCTGTTTCTGTTGGTTGTTTTTATTCGATTGGGAATTTTAATTTCAATGCAATCTTCTTTATTCACTATGTCTTGTACCTCTACAAGAGATAATGTTTGCACTCTATGTGCAGTGACTAAAGCTATCAACGGGTTGACCTTTTGAGAGATCAATTCTAATGATAATTGCTCTAAATATGTAAGACAATCTTAGGGTCCCAAATTTCCTTATATTTTGGTAAACTTGGTCGTAAATTTGAGACACCCTTAAAGAAACGTTTAATTTTATAATCATTTCCCAAATTTTGGGACAATATTAGAGCTAAAGCTGATCTATGACAATTTAGTGATCCATAGGAAGCACCTTTTTTATATTCTTGTTCTAAAAACTTTAAAACTAAATAAATACATTCATTAAAAGGGTTTTCCTTATTTATATTGCAAAACTCCCACGACAATTTCCAAGTAACATCATACTGTTTAAAGGTAGATTTACTAATTAAAGGAATCATTATTTCAGCTAAAGAGGGTGAGATTCCCTTTAACGCATATGCTTGCTTGATAAAATTCCTGCCACTAATATAAGTTGTTTGTATAGGGGGTGTGGTGTCCTGTCAACAGAAAATAGTAAATTAATATTAGGTTGGAAATAAATCATTTCTGAACATAGCATTGATTTGAAAAGAGGAAACCATGGCTGAGTGGTCCAAAGGGGAACCACCATAATGCCCTCTGCCTGATCATCACTTATTTTTCGTAAAGTTGGTAAAATCAATGCAAAAGGTGGAAAGGCATAAAAGTTAATGTTTTTCCAGCTAATTGTAAATGCATCTATAGCATAAGCTTCTGGGTCGGCATGCCATGAAACAAATAACTCACATTTATTATTTAAACGGCTAGCAAAAAGGTCTATGTTAGGTTTTCCAAACCTACTAACCGAGCTACTAACTATTGTTTCAAAAGCTGTGTCATTCAATTTCCACTCTATTTCGGAATATAATCTTCTAGATGCTGCATCTGCATTCGCATTATTTGAAGATGTTATATATGAAGCGTAAACCCAGATATCTCTTTTTTCGCACCACAGCCATAAATCTCTAGCTAATTCATTAAGTCCTTGGAAACGGATACCCCCCATTCTATTTATATAAGAAATAGCCGTGGTATTATCTATTCTTAGAAGTACGTTAATATTATTTTTATCTTTAACAAAACATTTTAATCCAAAAAAGGCAGCCTTTAATTCTAAAACATTAATATGGTTATTCGTTTCATCACTTGCCCACCTTCCATAAACAGTTTTTGACCCACATACTGCTCCCCAACCTGTTAATGATGAATCAGTATAGATGATCAGATCATAGATAGGTTTCCGGAGAGTTTTGCCAGACAATTTAATATTTTTTAACCACCACTTTATATCTTTATTAACTCCTTTTGTGATTAACATTTTCCTATTGTAATTTCCATTGCAACGTTTTAGTGCTAAATATTTTTCCCTTTCTAATCTTTTAGTGTACACCCAACCATATTTGAATGCTGGGCATGCTGAAACCAATGTACCAATTAATTTTGCAAGTTGTCTTATCCGAACTAATTTTATTTTTTCAAATGTTTCTAACATTTCTGTTACCCTCAGTACTTTTTCACTAGGTAAAGAGATAGTCATTGATTTTGAATTAAATTTAAACCCCAAAAATGTACATTTGGTGGTAGGAATCAATTGGCTTTTTTCCCTATTTATTTTAAACCCCAATCTGGTTAAAAATACAATGGTATTATTAATATTATTTAAACAATTTTGATACGATCTCCCTATTAATAAAAAATCGTCTACACCACTGATAAGAAACCCTGTATTCTTAAATTAGATATTACAGGTTTCATAATTTTAGTGAAAACTAAAGGTGCTGAAGAAAGACCGAACGGTAAAACACAGTATTCATATAGTTCATTTAAAAATTTGAATCTTAGAAATTTTTTCGAAGATTTATCTATACTAATTGCATGATATGCCTGTGACAAGTCAATTTTTGCTAATAAACACTGATCTGTAATTAATTTTGCAGCAGTATCTTTATTTTCCATCTTAAAATGTTCCACTGCCATGAACTTATTTAAATCTTTTAAATTAAGCACTAATCTAAATTTTCCATTTGATTTTGGGACTAAAAATATATTTGAGATGAACTCTCCAGCAGTATGTGAACACTTTTTGATTGCCCTACAATTTAACAAACGAATTAATTCTGTAGAAATATAATTCTTATCTTCATTAGACCAATTATGTTCCTTTGGAACTTGTCTTTGGTGAACCTTATATTTAAAAGGTATTTTATAACCTTTTACCCAAGAGAGAATAACTGGGTCTTTGGTTATTTCTTCCCAGTATTTTAAATTATACTTTAAAGTACCTACCCCAGTCTTCTCCTTGTCTGCTCCTCTGACTGCTGCTGCCTTGGGTTGCCACACCGTAATTGTGTGAACGCCGCTTGCTTAGAGGCTGATATCTGTCCTGGTAAGACCTCTTTCCTTTCCATTTCTGTCCATTCAGACTCTGAATGGACTTTTCAAGTTTAAAGGTTTTTCACTACTTTATTCTTTTTAAGGTCTTGACCAGATTTTTCTATATTTTTTGCTAATTTTATTCTTTCAGACAGATTTTCACCATACAGCCATGTATCGACCTCTGCAGTAGTAAACACCTCTCTTAGATCCGAATTAAAATTAAAATTAAGTAACTCTCTCCTCGTTAGGGTTTTATTATTGTGAATATCTGCCATTAACCGAGCTGCATCCCCTACTGCCTCTATTATTTCCCTGCCTGTTGGATCCGAATTTTCCCCCCCTTCGTTTCTTTCTCCAGAGTTTGAAACAAGTAGAGTTAAAGCCTTTCCTAAGGCTGCCAAAGCTGCTCCAACTTGAGATTGAGATATTTGCAATTTTTCATCTCGTTTAAACACTCCTTCACCTACTGCTACCTTAACCTCTGGATTTATTTTTGGAGCTGCCATTAGCAAACAATTTCTAGCAGGAGGATATTTAGCCTTCAAAGAATTTCTTGTATCTTCCTCCAATCCATTTTTTAATATTCCTTCCCACAGCGAGGCCAGTTCTGTTTGTATTATTTCTCCCGATTCAATAACTATTGTCTTTTGTTTGCCTAACAAGTTCAGCATTTCTGTGCTAAGAGGGGGTTCCTCTTCTAAAGCGAGGGGATCTTCATCATTAGAGTGATCTGGTGAATGAGAAAATGATCGTTAGACAAAAGTATATAATGTTTGAAGTTGCTCAAACAAAGAATTTTCATGTTCATGCCCACAATGGAGCATGTCTTCTCAGCCCACTATCGAGCTTTATTATTTGTAACAGCCCACTATCGAGCTTTATTGTTTATATAAGCCCACTATCGAGCTATTTGTATCAGCTCACTATCAAGCTGGATCTCCATATCAGTTCACCATTAAGTTAAACTTTCTTGTATCAGCCCACTATCAAGCTGTTTCGGTCACAATGGAGCCGAGTTTAACTTACATAACTCTCAATGGAGTCGAATTTTTTAGCCCACTATCGAGCTTTATTGTTTATATAAGCCCACTATCGAGCTTTATTATTTGTATCAGCTCACTATCAAGCTGGATCTCCATATCAGTTCACCATTAAGTTAAACTTTCTTGTATCAGCCCACTATCAAGCTGTTTCGGTCACAATGGAGCCGAGTTTAACTTACATAACTCTCAGTGGAGTCGAATTTTTTAGCCCACCATCGAGCTATCTGATAAAAATACATCCTTCCTCTATCAGGTTTACTAAAACAGACATAGATTATGTTATTAATACTTACTATTATGTTCGTTATCGTAATTATCGAATTTTTCCCTAGATCTCGATCTCGAATACCTATTTAGGTATTTTTCTCTGACACGACGACCATTTTTCTCACTAGACGTTGACGTTGTCGTTGATTCCGACAACGAGCGTCTCCTTTTCTTTACTTTTTTCTTTAATTTACGAAGGATTCGTCTTAATACCATTTCCTCCTCCGAATCAGACGATGATGAGGAATCTTTTCTCGCCTTTCTTTTACCCATTTTCTAATTATTTCTCCGTAAAATTGTAATTTTTACGAGCGCGAAACATGAACTTGTGTTCATGAAACCACAGAAGATAAAAGTAATAGAATGGTTGTCTGTCAATATGGGGCAGGATACTGGCGATGGTGGCGCCGCCGGGAGCGTGAAGCTTTGAACTTTGTGGGATAGATGGCACAAGAGGTAATACTACACTGTTTTCATCTGAAGAAGGAAATGCAAGTATAATTAATTAAAAACAATATTTGTTGAATATTCGTGTCTGCATAACTATCACGATTAGAAATAGGGCTTAAAAAATATTTGAGCTATACCTTGTCCAGTATAAATATAGGTGCACGTCACAGCTGTCAGAACGGGACTATGTTGCCAAGCATTTAAAATAGTATAAGAATTTGACTACACTATTACGCCATGTTTGAACTCGGCAACAGAGCGCAATTGTGCCAACATATAAAACATTTTAGATCGTGTTATGTTCATTTGAAGTTTCTATTTTATTAGTCCATGAGTTAATATAAAATTAATTAGAAAACCTTTCTTGAAGCATTTATTTATTTTTTGTAATTACTTGCGGCCTACGAATTTCAGTATTTATCAAATTTACAGTGAAAAAAGATACTGATTGACAGTAGCAAACGAATTAAGAAAGTCCAACGAACAGAGCGATTTGTTCACTTTGGTGACGTGCACCTATATTTATACTGGACAAAGTATATTAAATTTATTGTACTAACCCTTACTTTTTGGAAGTCTATCTTACTAAGAATAATAAAAAACTCTTCGTTTTAACAAAACGGCTGTCATTGAGTTTAAAAAAGCAATTTTTTAAATAAATAGTGGAAGTTTTGTTAAAACGAAGAGTTTTCTATTATTTATATTTGAGCTATGATCGATGGACATTTAAACGGGTATTAAACGAAAGATTAGAGTTATAAGGCGGATTTAGCGGATGCATGAGCATAATTATATTCATAAATATAACTTTAATGTACAATTCATAAAAGTTGAACTATGTAGTTGCAAATGGACTGATTTATCCAACTCATAAGGATAGGTCATAGTGCACAATTCATAACGCATAACCTTGAAGTTTTATGGATAATGATGTGTCGAAATAGAAAGTGCGCCTGCATGGATTTCATGGCTCCATATTTTTGTTCTCAAGTGTCACTGTCATAAGTGTCATACTTGTTAACCTTAAAAGTTAATTTAGAATCAAGTTTTCAAGATATAAAAAAAATATATCAATTGGCGAAAACGAGTAAAGGTAGAATGGGGAAAACAAACACATTCTCCATTTGTTTGTATGTTATTTGTGAGCAGTGTTTTAGAATAAATAAATCAACACACGTACCATCTTTCACTAACGATCTTCACCACACAAATTTAAAAATAGAAATGGTTCAATTAATATTGAATACAATAGCTGATATTATTGTTTTCCCCATTCCACTGACAGATACTGCAGCGCCAACTATCGGAAAAATTTTCGCGAATATGAGTTTGGAAAAGGGGCTTTTCATTGAAATAGAAGAAAACTTGGTGAACATGTTTTTTTTTTAAACTGGTGTCATGCACTTACTGTATAGTCAACATTAGTCGCTGTCTTGGTGATATGTTCAACTTTCCCTTACAACTTTCTTTGATTTCTCTATGAACCAACTTGAAAAGATAGTTGAATTGTTTCAATGTTTCAATTTCAATTCTCGTGTATTTATGGAACTGTTCTTCATCGATCATACCCATGTCCCTATTGAGAGTTACATATAGACATTCGATTTCCCTGTTGCTGTTGATAGGCCTCACACCCCAACGTCTTCCTTTTCTCCTATTTGATACAACAACTGCGACACTTGTTAATAATGTGTAGTAGTATGAGAAGAACGATACAAGGAGCTTCTTGGTCTTCATGATTAATATTCTATTATTTTGATGAAAATACAGAAATATTAATGAATGAGCAAATGAGGTTATAAATTTGAAAATTTGTATTGTTATTGAATGACAAAGGTTACAGAACACACTAATTTTATATGTTCCGTGATAGATACAACTGTCACTTGTCACTAACACTTACGATTATGCTTATGCATTGAGGAACGGATAAATTACCCATCTGTTAAGCACTATGCTTTAGAGAAGTTGTTATAGTTATTAATAAAAATATGCGTATATATCTGCTAAATCCGCCTTTACAGATACGAAAGCTTGACAGAGAACAGTCAAAAGCAAGAGAGATGAGTGATTAATAATAATAATAATAATAATAATGTTTATTTGTATAAATTACATGTAAATACAAATTTTTGTGAAAAAAAAACACAGTACAAATAAACGGGTTAACCACGAAGTACGACTAAGATACTTGTGTGTGGTAGAATGCAAAAATACAAGAAATATAATTGTTACTACATACATACTACAATTTGTATAAAACTACCTTAATGCTAAATCAAATCATATACATACATACACATACATATACATACCTACATAGTTTGAATTTTTTTTTTTTTACTAATACATAACAATAACAATAATTGGATCACTGAATCAGTTCCCTCACAAAATTCCTGGACATACTAAATACAAACTGCTTTACTTTTTTGCTGTATAAAGACTTCCTGGATTCATTCCTAATGTCGAGTGGAAGTGAGTTGTAAATTTTAGGACCCAAATATGCATAACTTTTTTGACCAATACTTTTTTGCATATGGGGAGTAGTAAATTCCGTTTTATGTCGCGTGTCATATTTGTGACATAAGTTTTTTAGTTCGTGTTTGTTAGCATGTTGGATGATACAGATATTTGTATAAAATAGTTGTCTGATATCAAATATTTCACTCTGGAGGTAGAGAGTATTACTTGGACAATCATAGCTTTGACGAAGGATTGTCCTAAGAAAACGTTTTTGAAGGATTTCTAATGCTGAAAGATGTGTTTTTGAAACTCCACCTCGGCCCACTATTCCGTAATTAAGATGAAGTTCCATCAAACTTTTTTTGTTTTTGTTTAAAGTTAAGTATTTTACATATTTCTTTGAACTTAAATAATGTATAACGTAATTTTTTTAAAAGATGTTGTATGTGCTGGTCCCATCTTAAATTTTGATCTATTATAATGCCGATAGATACTTAACCGTTCTACTAGGAGATATTGCTAGATTTTCAATAAGTAGTTCATAATTGGGAAGAAGATTGGCATAAGAACTAAAGGGTACGTAAACCGTTTTATTTATCTTAAGCGATAAAAGTCTGAAATCGAGCCACTTCTTGACAGCTTCCAAATCTTGTTCCACTTTTTGTTTTAAACCAAACCAGTCGCTATCTTCACAAAACAATACGGTATCGTCGGCGAAACTGATGATTTTGCATTTTGTTTCTAACATAAATAGGTTATTTAAGTATATATTAAACAGGATTGGTCCTAAAACCGTTCCCTGGGGCACTTCACAAGATATTATTTTTTCATTGCTATATGTATCGTTTATTTTTATTTTTTGTTTTCTGTTTGTTAAGTAATTTCTAAAGAGGTCGTGTGCAATACCCATAACAACAATATCTTCTAGTGTGTTTAACAGTATTCCATGATCTACAGTGTCAAATTCTTTGGATAGATCTAGAAAAATGCCTATTGAGGGATTGAGTTTATCTATAGCACTGTAGATTTTTTTCTGTTAAAGATTTAATTGCATCCTGTGTTGACCTACTTTGCCTAAAACCGTACTGAGAGGTAGACAGCAATTTATGTTTTTCCAGAAATTTATTTAATCTTATTTGAATTACTTTTTCATATATTTTAGCTAGATTGCTAATAAGTGACACTGGTCTGTAATTAACAGCCTCAGTTTTTTCTCCATTCTTGTAAATTGGAGTTATGATTGTAAGTTTAAAAGCAGTTGGAAAATGCCCATTTTGTAGTGATTTATTAATCAAATGTGTAAGTGGCTTTGCGATTTCATTTTTAATGGCCTTTAGACTTTCTGCCCTTAAACCATCATAACCTGGTGCTTTTTTGTTTTTTAGCTGCATTATGATATTTTTGACTTCAATTTCATTTGTTGGATACATGAAAATGGAGTGATTACAAGTTTTCTTTTTTTCAATATAGTTTGGGTTTTTGCTAATTTTAGCAGCCATCTTTTTACCTACAGATACGAAATATTCATTAAATGTTTCAGCTATAAGGTGTTTCACCAAAACTTTTGTGGTTTTTTGGTCTTCCGGCCCTTGATCGTGGGTTATAGATATACCTGTGCCTTTGAGGTTCTTGAGACTTCCAAAAATTGTTTGTTTTTTTAGAAATGAAATGAACTCTACCACAATAGTACCTTTATTTCCTTTAAAGTAAATATTATTTATATCGGTTTCTTTTAAGTTCAACTTTAGAGTAATATTTAATTTTTGCAATGTGTCAATCAGCAGATTATCTTTATCTGCTTCAAGACCAAAGACAACAATATTATTTTTTTTTGTTGCTTCTTTCAATATATATAATTTTATTTTCTATATCTTGATATTTATTTTTTAGATCTTGAACTTCTTTATTAAATTTATCATCTAATGATCTAATTTCGTTTTTTATTTCAGCAGTTGTGGAAATAATGAGGTTTTCCAATTTACGAAAAAGTTCTTGATTTGTTAGTTGATTCATAATTTATGTTAATTTAACCGTACTATGTAGAATTTAACAATTGTAAACACACAGTAATTATAATATCGGATTTTGATAAGAAAACAGGTTGTCGTATATATTTTTGGAATTTAGCCAATGACCAATGTTTATTCACTAATATCCACTGATTTATGCAATTTTTTTTTCAAAATGATTATTGCAAAATATTGTACATACCCTCATTATGTTGTATGCAAAAAATCACATTTTTACTCACTTTATAACCACATGAATTTTGCTTTTTTTTAACAGAGCTAAATATTTGCGACTATATTTTACTACTGCGTACTGTTACTGTTAGTTCTCCACCTTTTGTAACCTCAAAATTCAAACAGAAAATATACACATTTTGTAAAAAATATTGAATAGAGATTTGTTAATACTGTTTTTGTAAGTTTAGTGAGAGTTTGAATCATGGTTAAATACATTTTATAAACAAAATTATCATTATTAGGTATATCACTAAAAAAATTTTATAAATTTCTTTTTAAATTTTTGATAAGTTTAAAAAATGTCTTCAAATTCACATCTCCTTGAAGCTTGTTCTTTCCCCTCAATCTGAACCTATTCCGACTAATCTTTTAGATTGGTTGTGTTAAAAAATAATTTCGGATTGATTTGAATTCTTGGATTTGTACGAAAGAATACTAGCAATGAAACTTTCTTAATAATCTTATTTACGAAAAATTTTTTTACAGACAAAGTTTTACCAGAATACCATTTAAAACAAGATAACGATGCTTTATTGACCGACAATCCTCTACTTAAGACTTTTCTATTGAGTCAGAGTTTACAGTTACGTCCGAAGTATTCCACGCCGAATCGTTCAGAACTACCACCGATTAATCCGTTTATTGCTCTTCTCTTATCTCAGTATGGTAGATACGTGCCTGTTTATGGAGCTGGAAAAGGAATCTACGCGTATCAAGCTTCCAATGATTACCACAACAATAGACCATTTGGAGCGTACAAAATTTATAAAGATAATAATTAATTTAATATTGCATATTCAATTGGATCTCTTTAATATAGTTAATAGAATTTATTAATAACGACTCTCTTTTAATCATCCAATCACTACCTGACCTAATTTATTCCAATTATCCAATTATAAAGCAAATTCACCATTCCTATACCTACCGGCTTAGTCTGACAGCAAAATAAAGTCACTCTATTATGGACCCCAGCACATAAAGGTATACCTGGTAATGAATTTGCCGACAAAACAGCAAAAGCCACACTTAAATCTTTCCATTACACTTATCCAACTCAAACATGACCTTAATTAAATTTATTTTACTAACCCTTAATCTCTGAACGAAACTTCCACCTTTTATTTACAAAATTAGCTTTTATAGTACATAGACAGCTGTTTCGCTCAAACTAGCATCGTCAGATTGACATATTGAAGTTAAATTTTGTTTTTTCAAAGTAACTGTCTGATTTTAATTAAGTAGTGTTGACTAGACCAAGTATGGAAGTACTAAGACTTAACAATATAAAAGCCTAGATGTTAATAGCCCTAAGGGATTATCCTGAATGTATTTTTCTCAAAGATCAGTATAACTGTGCAGTGATATAGAAAAACCAGGAAAAAACTATATCATACCAATGTTTACAGTAACTTAATATAATTGTGTTACATTTACCTTAATCAACAATTTGTTTGGATAGTAGCAATAGAGGTCATGGATAACCTCTACGATCTACAATTTGTTTGAAGTTGGCAGCTAAGAAAAGTCATTAAATCGTAAAATGTTGTAAACAAGACCCTAAATCAGAAGCGAACGTACTTATTTATATCGGTATCAAGAAATTTCTTTTAATTATCATATTTTAATCTTCATAGGTAAGGGATAAGTAGTCATAATACAATGCTTATTTAGAATATTTTGTTTTTCGATTTTAACGAGAATAATTGTGGTTAGGTGGTTAGGTGTGTTAAGGGATTAAGGTAACCCTATGTGTATATTTGCAAAAACAGGTACGTTATTAGTCTATAAATTGAGGATTTGTTTATATCCTAATACATAAGAATATAGGTACTCGTTAGTGTTGGTGGTTTATATTGTGATCTATATTTTTATTATTTTACTCCAAGAACATTTTCGGTAGTGAAAATGGCGTTTTCTCAAAGAGGAAAAACTATTGTTTTAAATCTTCATGATGCACTAATATATCAAGATGCATCAGTAACTGTTCGTGGTGACTAGGTGCTCCAATTTGAGCGGTCTTAGTGAACGAAGTATTTATCGATTTTTAAGTGAGAGAAATCAGGAAAATGTTAGTGAACCAAAAAAACCAAAAAACCAAAAAAAGTCCATTATGGTTGATAAAATTAATAGAGATATCATTAGAAGACAAGTCCATTCTTTGTACTTAAAGAAAGAGACTCCGACTTTGGATAAAGTAATGACTGTTATAGCAGAAGTAGATACGATTCCCAAATTTGGACGAAATACGTTATGGAAACTCCTAAAAGAAATTGGTTTTAAGTATAAGTCGCATAAAAAACGAAAATTTTTGAATGAGACAGAATAAATTATTTGCTGGAGAACACAATACTTAAGAAGTATTAAAAAGTTTCGGGGCGATGTAAAAATTATCTTTTATTTAGATGAATCATGGTTGAACGAAGGACACACTGTTTCTGAAGCATGGATGGACACCAATATTTCATATTCCTCAACAAGATTAAATGCTCCTCGAGGAAAAGGTTGCAGACTAATATTCGCACACACATCGCAGTGAACGTGGTTTTGTAAAAAATGGGTTATTAAACTTTGTATCAAAGTCAACCAAAGATTACCACGAGGAAATGACCTCTGACGTTTTTGAAGATTATTTTTCCCAGCTATTGGACTTTTTTGCCAAGTGCTGCAGTGGTTGTCCCAGATAACGCCAGTTATCATTCAAAACTGGTAGAAAAGTTACCAACGACGTCATGGAAAAAAGGAGATATTAAAGAGTGGCTTCAGAGCAAGAATATTTCTTTTGACGACACCATGCTGAAAACGGAATTACTGCAAATTGCAAAGCGCCACAAATTACAATATAAAAGATATGTAATTGACGAAATGGCGAAGGAAAAAGAATCACTGTATTACGTTTCTCACCTTATCACTGTCAATTAATTCCTACAGAATTAATATGCGTACAGGTAAAAGATGAGGTGCCAAGAAACAATACAACTTTTAAATTGAATGGTGTTAGACAACTATTGATAAATTCTTTTGGAAAAGTAACACGGGATAATTGGATTTTTAGGTAAGGGATAAGTAGTCATAATACGATATTTACAATATTTTGTTTTTCGATTTTAACGAGAATAGTTGTGGCCGTTAGGGGTATTAAAGTATTAAAGTAACCCTATGTGTATAAATGCAAAAACAGGTACGTTATTAGTCTATAAATTGAGGATTTATATAATATATAAGAATATAGGTACTCGTTAGTGCTGGTGGTTTATATTGTGATCTATATTTTTATTATTTTACTCCAAGAACCTTTTCGGTAGGTCAAGTTCGAGTTTGGTTCTAGTACAAGTGGCTCATTTAAAACAAAATGCGTTTTCTCAAAGAGAAAAACTATTGTTTTAAATGTTCATGATGCACTAATATATCAAGATGCATCAGCAACTGTTCGTGATGTGGGGATTAGGTGCTCCAATATGACCGGTGTTGGAGAATGAAGTATCTATCGATTTTTAAGTAAAACAGGGAAATGTTAGTAAACCAAAAAAGAACACGTAGGAAAAGAGTCCATTATGGTCGATAACTAATAGAGATATTATTACAATTCTTTGTACTTAGATTCTAACCATATGTGTTTGAACGTTTCTAAGACGAAAGTTTTACCATACACATCTGCAATTCAACCTATTATGTTGAATAATTCCACTATAGAGGTCGTTGACTGTGAGATTTTTGGGACTAGTCGTTGACAGCTCTCTAAAATGGGATGTACACATTGACGCTTTGTCAAAAAAAACTAAGCTCTTCTTGTTACGCGCTGAGAACAATATCTAGGGAGCTTCACCTGTCAGCTTCCAAAACAGTCTATTTTGCCCTCTTCGAGTCACATCTCCGATATGCACTTCCTTTTTGGGGTACATGTTGTGTGACTCAATTTGACCGTATTTTTAAATTACAAAAGAGAGCTGTTCGGTATACGCTGAAACTAAGCAGTAAAACTCACTGTAGGGAATTCTTTAAAAAACATAAAATATTAACACTTCCATCCCTATTTATCTTTGAATCCATTTCCTTAATTCGGAAACATTTACCTGAAGTCTCAGACAGACCATCTCATAACTACCCTCTTAGAAGTGCAGAGTATGACCTTTATTTACCAAAACCTCGCACGGAACTAATCAAAAGCTCTATTTTTTATAACGCTAAGAAAATGCACAACAATCTACCCTTGGAAATAAAGTCCATTTCATCAATAACCGCATTTCGTATCGCTTTAAAATTATACATGGTAGAGAGAGCTTTGTATGCAGTTGACGACTTTTTTACATAAATTATTTGGGACCATCTCACGCACTGGAAAGTTAATTTGTGATATTTATCTATTTTGTTGTTTGTTGTTTTTTTTTTGTTGTTACTCTGACTAAATTAAAATTTTAAATTTTAATTTTTTTTTATATTACTTATTATTTATCATTCTCATTGTATAATGTAGGTATACATAAAGTATACATTTATTATATTTTTTTTTACTGACCTTTACTGAAGTTTTATATGTTTGTATGTTTTATTTACTTGTAGATACTTTTGTATTACTGTTTTAATATGTTTTGTTCTATGTGATTTGCTTTTTTTTGAAACAGCTTTGTCCACAAATTTAAAAAAAAAATTTCGACAATAAAGCTTATTATTATTATTATTATCAAAAGACTTATGCACTTACTCAGCTTTCGCTGGTAATATTTACCTATCCCGAGCGTAAACGCAAATGGGATTAGGCTCAAAGATTACATATTTAAAATTTTCGAACAGTGTGACATGTATTTAAAATTGCCGCTTATTGCAAATCAATGAAAGTATTTTTATGAAGACTGAGTTTTTTAAGACCATCTTCAAGACTTCTCGGGATAAGTCTAGTTGATGATACGATGATCGGTACCACCTCCACTTTTTCTGCATGCCACATCCGCCCTACTTCTATAGCAAGATCGGTGTACTTTGCTGCCTTTTCATTATATTTGTCCAAAATATTGTTATTGTTTGGAACTGCAACATCGACTAGCAGCACTGAATTGGCTTTTTTATCCACCACTATAATGTCGGGTCGATTATTCGTCACCTGTCTATCGGTGATAATTGACCTATTATAGTAGAGTCTAAAATCTGCATTTTCCAGCACTGCCTGTGGATTGTATTTGTAATACGGTGTATAGGTATTCAGCAGTCCATATTTGTTGGCCAGTTTCTGGTGGATAATATTACACAGCTGGTTGTGCCTGCGTAAATAATCCGTGTTGGCTATGGTTGAACATCCTGATATGATGTGTTGTATGGTTTCCGACGTTTGTTGGCACCGTCTACACTTGTCCGATGTAACAGTTGGGTCCCTGATAACAAATTTTTTGTAATTGTTAGTATTAATTATTTGATCCTGAATGGCTATCATAAATCCTTCAGTCTCTGGGAACAGGGTACCGTCAGCAAGCCACCTATTTGATGCTAGTTTGTCAATGTGTGGTTGGTTAAGGTCGTGATGATGTCGACCATGTAGAGCTTTTTGGGCCCATTTCACGTGTTTCTCAGCATCTGTTGTTATTTCTAAATCCATATTAGGACCTGCTAAATTTAGAGGGGAATAATTTTTATCTGCTCCTATAACAAATTTGTGTAAATTAGATGACATTGATTTAGTGATAAAGAAGTCTCTTAATTTATTTATCTGCTTGTTGTGTAGATTGATTATGTCGCATAGAGCTCTTCCTCCCTCCTTTCTCGGTAGTGTTGTTCGTACTGACGATGTTGGATGGTGATATCTGTGCTTGGTCATCATAGTCCTGGTTGTTCTCTGAATATCTTCCAATTCAGTTTTTGTCCATCGTAGAATACCAAACGAATAAGTTAACACAGGTACGGCATATATACTAATTGCTGGGTTAAGGTTTCCTGCGTTTAGTTCGGATTTTAGTAATGAACTAACCCTCTCTGTATACTGATCCTTGATTTTGGACTTGGACTGTTTTTGGTCTAGCAGTCTGGCTTGTTGAAATCCCAAGTATTTATAGGTTTCCCCATTCTACATGGCAGCGATTATATCTCCATTAGGTAGCGCCACATCTCCATTGACAATTTTTCCCTTTTCGATGTTTAAGGTTCTGCACTTATCTAAACCAAATTCCATTCGTATATCACTGGAGAACCTTTCGGTTATATCCAGAAGATGTTGAATTTGTTGTTGATTAGAAGCAAACATTTTTATATCATCCATATAAAGAAGATGGGAAACAGTGCAGTTGGTGTTTCTATTAGTCTTAAGATTGAAGCCATATTTTGTGTCGTTGAGCATGGTAGACAGTGGATTCATTGCCAAACAGAACCACAGTGGACTCAGTGAGTCACCCTGGAATATTCCCCTGCGAATAACAATTTCGTTAGTCTTAATATACTGTCCATTAATGTTTACCTGAAGGCTTGTTCGCCATTGCTTCATCGAAGTTTCAAGAAAAGTAACTATGGTGGGATGTACTTTATAGATGTTTAAAACACTTAAAAGCCAGGAATGTGGTACGCTGTCAAATGCCTTACGGTAGTCTACAAAAGCAGTCGAGATGTTGCGACATTGCTTTTGCGCTTGCCTTAGGATCACAGAGTCAATAACAAGTTGTTCTTTGCATCCCTGGTGACCACGTTTACATCCCTTTTGCTCCTCTGCCAAGATGTTCTTTTGGTCGACATGCCTATAAATTCGGTTAGTAATGCAAGATGTTAGTATCTTGTAAAGCGTTGGAAGACATGTGATTGGTCTATACTGTGAGGGGTCCTGTGTGTTAGCTGTTTTGGGAAGCATATGGGTTAAACCATGAGTAAGAAAGGCTGGAATGTCTTCTGGATGTTGAAGAATATGTGTAAATTTTGATGCGATTATCTCGTGTAAGCTGTCAAATTTTTTGTACCAGAAATTTTGGATATTATCAATTCCTGGAGCTTTCCAACTGTTAGTTTCTCCTACGGCTTGGTTTACTTCAGCTGTTGTTATGTTATCAAACATCATTGGAGCAATGTTTGACTTCTCAGATTGAATCCATGCTGCACCCTCGTTGTGTTTTTGAGTATTGGACCATATTGAAGACCAATAGTCAGTAAGTTCATGCTTACTTGGGAGATTATCGTTGCTGTTTGTTCCTACGCTACTCAGTTGTCTATAGAACAGCTTTTCATTGTTGTCAAATAAGTGATTTTGTTGCTTCTTTTTAGTACATTTAACGTATCGAGACAATCGTTTATTATTATTATTATTATTATTATTATTATTATTATTACTATTATTATTATTATTATTATTATTATTATTATTATTATTATTATTATTATTATTATTATTATTATTATTATTATTATTATTATTATTATTATTATTATTATTATTATTATTATTATTATTATTATTATTATTATTATTATATTATTATTAATATTATTATTATTATTATTATTATGACTGAATTACAGACTTCTCAGCATAATGCTGGAATATTTACCTATCCCCAGATACAAGTATCAGGAAGAATAGGCTCTTTTGTCACGTATTAAAAAACTTACGGACCGAGTGGCAGGTGTTCAAGATGCCCGCTTTCTGTCTATCGGTGATAATAGGCCTGTCGTAGTAGAGTCTGAAATTATTGTTCTCAAGGACCTTCTGAGGTTGGTACTTGTAGTATGGAGTGTAAGTGTTGACGAGTCCGAACTTGTTGGCCAACTTCTGGTGGATGATGTTACATATCTGATTATGCCGGTGCAGATAGTCGGTGTTGGCCAGATAGGTACAGCCCGATGTTATGTGCTGAATAGTTTCCGGCATTTGATGGCATTTTCTGCACTTGTCTGATTCGGTATTTGCATCCCTAATAATAAACTTTTTATAATTATTAGTGTTGATTACTTGGTCCTGAATTGCTATCAGAAATCCCTCTGTCTCGGGGAAGAGGGTACCGTTAGTAAGCCACTTGTTGGATGCTTCTTTGTTGATATGGGATTTATTTAGGTCGTGGTAGTGTCGACCGTGTAGTGCTTTCTGGGACCATTTCTCTTTCTTTTCACTGTCAGATATTATTTCAGGATTTGCACCGGGAGAGGCGAGATTAAGTGGGGAGTAGTTTTTATCTGCCTTCATTACTAATTTATGCAGCGCAGATGTTTGAGCCTTTCTAAAAAAGAAATCACGTAACTTACCTACTTGACTAGAATGCAGATTTACTATATCAGTTAGACCCCTTCCTCCTTCCTTTCTTGGTAATGTAGTTCTAAGTGTTGACGATTTTGGATGGTGGGAATTGTGTTTAGTTAACATGGTACGTATTAGTCTCTGAATATCTTCCAACTCGGTGTTAGTCCACTTAAGGATCCCAAAAGAGTACGTTAGAACAGGTGTGGCATAGGTGTTGATTGCCTGCGTTAAATTACCTGCATTTAATTCAGATTTAAGCAATGATCTTACCCGTTGTGTAAATTGCTCCTTAATCCTCACTTTGGCCTGTTTGTGGTCGAGTAGCCTGGCTTGTTGAAACCCTAGGTACTTATATGTCTCACCGTTTACCATAGCATTTATAATCTCACCATTTGGTAACAGCACATCTCCATTCACAACCTTACCACTCTCGATATTCAAGGTTTTACACTTGTTGAGCCCAAACTCCATATGAATGTCACTCGAAAATTTTTGGGTGATATTTAGCAAATGTTGCATTTGATGTTGATTTGCAGCATAAAGTTTTATGTCATCCATATACAGGAGGTGGGAGACAGTGCAGCTGTTGTTTCTGCTGGCTTTGATTTTGAAGCCATACTCTGTGTTATTTAGCATTATAGATAGTGGATTCATGGCAAGACAAAACCAAAGTGGACTCAATGAGTCACCCTGGTAGATTCCCCTACGGATAGGAATTTCATTAGTACTCAGATACTTACCATTAACGTTCAGGTGGAGGTTCGTTCGCCAGTTTTTCATTATAGCTGAAAGGAAGGTAGTTATAGTAGGGTGTATTCTGTAGATTTGCAGCACTTTTACAAGCCACGAATGAGGTACACTGTCAAATGCTTTCTTGTAATCTACAAAAGCAGTGTATATATTTCGTTGTTCTTTTTGTGCTTGTTTAAGGATCACGGAGTCGATAATTAGTTGCTCTTTACAACCCTGATGATCTCGTCTGCAGCCTTTCTGTTCCTCTGATCAGACGTTGTTTTGGTCAATGTGCCTATAAATACATTTTGTAATGCAAGATGTTAATATTTTGTACAAAGTTGGTAAACATGTAATAGGCCTATACTGAGTAGGGTCCTCTGTTTGGGAGCTTTTTGGCAGCATATAGGTGGAACCAAGTGTGAGGAAAGTTGGTGTATCCTCTGGATGATGTAGGATATGCGTAAACTGCACCGCCAGAGACTTGTGTAGGGAGGTGAATTTCTTATACCAGAAGTTTTGGATATTGTCAACTCCTGGGGCCTTCCAGTTGTTCGTGTTTACAATCGCCTCTGTCACTTCATTGGTGGTAATCTCGTCGAAGTGCATCTGTGGGATTTGTACGTTTTCTTGTTCTGACGTTATCCAGCATGCATCTCCTTTATGGTCTTTCGGGTTTGACCACAAGGAAGACCAGTAGTTCGTCAGATCTCGTTTACTCGGCAAGGCTTGGTTGTTAATGGTGGTAGTTGTGCCTAGCTCTCTATAAAATAACTTTTGATTGTTATTAAATAAACGATTTTGTTGTTTTCTTTTAGTACACCTGATATACCTTGACAACCGTTTAGATTTTGCCTTTAACTTTTGCTTCAGCAGGTCAATATACTCACGTAAATGTTGCTGATGTTGCGGATGTTTTGAGTGAGTACCTAATTTCTTAAATATTTTTCCTACACGATTTTTAAGGCGTTTAGAAGGATGCGCATTCCTTTGAAACTCAGTGAGTTATTATTATTATTATTATTTCTTTATAGTCTCACACTTAAGATGTTGTGGTAAAGGTAATGAGGGCTTTCGCAAAACTCACACCTTGTTGACTTATTTCACGATTTTCCTGACTATCCGACATGTTTCTAGGATTACTGATTTTTGCATGTCTGTTATTAGTTGGAATGGTAGATTATGTTTCGTGAATCCTGCGGGAAGTTCCGGTGGTATGAGTCCTGTGACTGAGATGACTACGGGGAGAATGAGGACTTCATCCATTTTCCACATTGATTTTATTTCCTCTGCTAAGTCCGAGTATTTTCTTATTTTCTCTGATATCGTCTTCTGTATGTTATTATTATTATTATTATTATTATTATTATTATTATTATTATTATTATTATTATTATTATTATTATTATTATTATTATTATTATTATTATTATTATTATTATTATTATTATTATTATTATTATTATTATTATTATTATTATTCTTTTATTTTCACCTATTACTAGGGTTTATATTACGATCTACTTCTGGTATAAACCATATACCTCAGATGTAGTTTATCTTTACAGGGCTTTTCTAATTATACAGGCAGTTCCCAGAATGGCTGTTTGTTGTAGGGTGGCGATAAGATATCGATTATCGTTCCCGGGGATTTTTTTTAACTTTTTTGATGTTTCTTTAGCTGTAGCTCCCGTTGCACCTATAATTACTGGGATTACTTCTGTTTTGTATCCCCACATTCTTTGGATCTCAATTTCCAGATTACGATATTTCAGGGTTTTTTCAGCCACTTTTTGCACGATGCTTTCGTCGGCTGGTACTGATACATCCACTATTAAACATTGTCTTGTTTGCTTGTCTTTAATAACGATATCTGGTTTGTTTGCGTTGATGGTGCGGTCCGTTTGTATTTGAGTGTCCCACATTATAGTTGCTTTATCGTTATCCATTATTTTTTCTGGCTTATGTTCGTACCACTTTAAGTTCACTTCGAAACCATAGTATTTGAGCGTATTATAGTGTAGGTGTCGGCATACCTTATTGTGACGTTCCATATATTCGCTTTTTGCCAGGATGGGACATGCGCTGATTATATGGTGGATAGTCTCATCTTGTGCTTTACAGTGTCTGCATTTAGTGTCAATGTTCTGTCCCATTATTTTATTTTTTAGATAGTTAGTTGAGATAGCTTGATCTTGCGCTGCTGTTAGTAGTGCTTCTGTTTCTCCTTTTATGTTTCCGTTCTTTAGCCATTGAAATGTCTCTGCTCGGCTTATGTGTTCTTTTTTCATAGCAATTCCATACTGTCCGTGCATTCTTTTTCCGAGCCAATTCTCTTCTGTTTTTTTGTCAAGTTCTCTTTTCCATATCTTTTTTATCTTTTTTATCTTTTGGGTTGTGTTTAAGGACGACCTCTTTATCTCGGCTATTTCATTTTGTGTATTGGTGTTTATTATCATTTCTGTTGACTTTTGGGTAAGGGAATCTTTTTTGGGTATACTTTGATCTTGGGTTTTTATAAGTTTTATGTATTTATCGTCCTTTAGTTCTATATATGTTCCTAGTCCAGCTGTTGTCAGTTTAAAACTTTTTTCTATTTGCATCAGTCCTCTTCCTCCATCTTCTCTACGAATATACAGTCGATCTTATTATTATTATTATTATTATTATTATTATTATTATTATTATTATTATTATTATTATTATTATTATTATTATTATTATTATTATTATTATTATTATTATTATTATTATTATTATTATTATTATTATTATTATTATTATTATTATTATTATTATTATTATTATCATTATTATTATTATTATTATTATCATTATTATTATCATTATTATTATCATTATTATTATTATTATTATTATTATTATTATTATTATTATTGGGGAAACTCCAGTGGGGCTTATAAAGTTTTCGCTCTTCAGAAATCTGCAGTGAGGATTATCGGGAATGCTTCTTATGGTTCGCACTGCCGTGAACTGTTTAGGGGGTGCAGGATTTTACCGGTTCCTTGTCTGTATATTTATGAAACATTAACATTGGTTCACAAGAATAGATCGAATTATAATTCACATTCTCACATTCATACCTACGGCACAAGGAATGCGGTGAATCTTGTGGCTCCTTTCTCTAGACTCAGGACTACCCAGGCAAATAAACTGGATGTTGAACTTTACAATGTTTTTAATAGTTTTTTAGAGGTCTCGATCTCAAAAATCAAAGTCTTCGTGAATTTAGTAAATTCACTAAGCTGTTTTTATTAGAACACTGTTTTTACAGTATCGATGATTTTTTAAAATTTACGCCCACAGACCGTTAATGTTAATTCTACTTAACATTCAATTATTAGTTGTTTTTTATTACCTTTTAACTAGTTGTTTAAATTATGTGTTGCGTTTCTCTTTTATTAATTGTTTCAAATATTTGTATTCGTCTTCTCATAACTGCTATTGTAACTGACTTCAAACATAATATATATGTATAAGTTGTCAATAAACGTATATCTATCTATCTATTATTATTATTATTATTATTATTATTATTATTATTATTATTATTATTATTATTATTATTATTAAAGAGATTCCGACATTGGACAAAGTAATGACTGTAGCAGAAGTAGATACGATTCCCAAATTTGGACGAAATACATTATGGAAACTCCTAAAAGAAATTGGTTTTATGTATGAGTCGCATAAAAAGAAAATTTTTGAATGAAATTATTTGCTGGAGAAGACAATACTGAAGAAGCATTAAAAAGTTTCGTAGCGGGGGAAGAACTATCTTTTATTTAGATGAGGACACACTTTTTCTAAACCATGGATGGACACCAATATTTCATATTCCCGTCAGGCATTTTTGGAAGGATATTCAACAGAATTAAGTGCTCCTCGAGAAAAAGGTCGCAGATAATAATCGCACACATTGGCAGTGAACTTATAGAAAATGGGTTATTAGACTTTGTATCAAAGTCAACCAAAGATTACCACGAGGAAATGACCTCTGATGTTTTTGAAGATTATTTTTCCCAGCTATTGGACTTTTTGCCAAGTGCTGCAGTGGTTGTCTTAGATAACGCCAGTTATCATTCAAAACTGGTAAAGTTACCAACGACATCATGGAAAAGAGGAGATATTAAACAGTGACTCCAGAGCAAAAATATTTCTTTTGACGACACCATGCTGAAAACGGAATTACTGCAAATTGCAAAGCGCCACAAATTACAATATAAAAGATATGTAATTGACGAAATGGCGAAGGAAAAAGGAATAACTGTATTACGTTTGCCACCTTATCACTGTCAATTAAACCCTATAGAATTAATATGGGCACAGGTAAAAGGTGAGGTGGCAAGAAACAATACAACTTTTAAATTGAATGACGTTAGAAAACTTTTGATAAATTCTTTTGGAAACGTAACACGGGAAAATTGGACCAATGCCATAAACCATGTGAAGAAGGAAGAAGAACGATTGTGGAGTGTTGATATCAATATTGAAGAACTGTTCGAACCCATTGTAATTCCTATCGGATCAGGCAACGAATCTGACTCATCGTCGGATGAATACGACGAAATGGAAGCCGACAATTAAAGGAGTAAGTGCTTTTTGCATTAATTTATATTTAATTCTTACTTTTTAATATGTAGCATATTTTTATTTTACTTTTAATTTTAATTTGAATTATGCTTTAAAAAAACTTCGGTTCTACGGTCATGGGATTTAGTTAATCCCTAATTACAGGGGGGATTCTTTGAAAAATAGTAACTATGACTATGTTTCAGTAGAAATGTATACTACTTTAAGTTATTTTTCATGAACCACTCTAGCTACAAACAAATAAAATGTAACTTCAATATGTCAATCTGACGATGCTAGTTTTTAGCGAAACAGATGTTATTGAGTTTAAAGCAATTTTTTAATAAATAGTGGAAGTTTTGTTTAAAAAGTTCTATTTTTAATGTTATTAGTAAGATGGACATCCTCATCTAGAAAATAGACTCAAAAAAGCATATATTGCCTATGAACAGTGTAGAAGAACCATTGGTCGTACCTGGGGATTGTCACCAAGGGTCACGGAGTGGATCTACACTGCAATCATAAGACCTATGCTAACCTACGGCGCGATTGCCTGGGGAGTAAAAACAAACCAGCTGACAGTCGCAAACTTGACCATTTACAAAGAACAGCATTCCTTAACATAACAGGAGGCAGGAGAACTACACCAACTAGAGCGATGGAGATGATCCTCGGTCTCACCCCACTTGATATACGAGTATATATCAAGGGGATGGTTTTGATGACCATGCTACGGCTTCGCTCTACCGGTACACAACTCGAAGTACAATCTGGTGAGTCGAGGTGGGGTTTGTGGCGCGAAGCTATAAACGAGCTTCCAATGCTACAAGCAAATACAGAATCGATTTCACCAAGATATGCCTTTCATAGGCCCTACAAGATAATCATAAATGACAACGCTCAAAATGCATTGGCAACAGGTACTATATGGATCTAAGACAAAAGAAGGTTCAGGATGTGGAATTTACTCCAGATCCCTAAACCTAAATATAAAATGGGCAATGTGTTGTAATGCAAGTATAGCTCAGACAGAGCTATCTGCCGTCTCCATAGCCGCAAAAGAGATCATCAAAAGAGAAAACACTGGCCAAAACATCCGTATCCTTACGGACAGCAGACAAGTACTATTAGTCCTGAATAGGCCACAGATCACATCAGGTCTAGTATTAGAATGTTACATGGCCCTTACGGAAGCCTGCAACAATAATGTTGTTAATCTAGGCTGGATAAAAGGTCATGGAATTTCAAAAGGCAACAGCATAGCTGACTCCTTAGCTAGAAAAGCTGCCTCCCAAAGGCTCTTGGGACCCGGTAGTCTTGTCAGCTTGCCTGCATCAGCGGTGGTTGACCTAGTAAAGGAACGCTCCCTTGACAAATTCAGGGGAAGATGGGACGAAGAAAAAGGTTGCATACTATCCAAGGAACTTCTGAAGTATCCGAATAGCGGAGCAGCCAAGAAATACGTGGCCATGACCAGAAAGGACCTGCGGTTGGTCACAGGTATACTTACTGGTAATTGTCATTTACGAAAACATCTGAACAGGTTGGGTTTATCTGACAGCCCACTATGTAGAGGATGTGAACAAGAGGATGAGACAGTTGAGCACGTCCTTTGTGATTGTCCAGCACTCTCTCTAATAATACTTTCTATATTCGGCGAGAACTGGCTAACACATGCCAATTTGAGGGAGCTGCCTATAGGCGACGTTATCACCTACTTTAAACAGGTAGGATGGTTGACGAGCCTATAGGTTAGGCTCAATCTCAGAAGGGCGCACAATGGGCCAAATGTGGCCTAAGTGCAGTGGGGCGACCCACCCTTCCAGAATTACAGATACAGAGATACAGAAGATGGACATCCACAAAGTGGTTACTACGATTAATTTCACCTAACATTATGCCCAGCTAACTTTTTACCTCGATGCTTACCAATTTTAAACTATTTATGTATTTGAACAAAAACAACTTATATTTACCTGAGCGCTTATAAACAACTACTTAAAAGCTTCAATCGACCCAACCAATGTGTTGGTAGTGTGTTATGCGCGGTATATTTGAAAAAACATTAAGTAGTTCATCATTGGCGGGGGTCCATCATAGGCACATAGATATTGGGAAAGTTTTGTACCAGTATTAATACAGAAATTTGATGAGACAAGATCTTGCAACATGTCTATCGTATATCCTTAGTTTACCGTCCTTCCGAAAACCCTAGAATCAACCCCGACCCACCGTACATTAGACTCAACCTTATCACCGCTACCAAATCCACCCCTTACAATAGAACGCACCTGAAACAAAACCTTTACAAAAACGAACGCAATAGTCCAACCGGAAACCATTGTCAACCCCCTTATAAACTAATGCACACGTTATGTCTCGATCTTTTCCTTCGACAAAACTTATAGTGGCAAGTTCAACAATTCATCTGCAAAATCTAGACAATCCTTTTTCCTGGCTTCATACAGCGCGCTAGTACGGAGAGATATTGTTACAGGTTTATTTTAATTCTTTGATCATGTAATATAACTATTTAACAAATAGATCTACTTACAGTTTGAATCCATAACATTTTCTGAAATTATTTTTATTAAATATCATTGTTTATATCTTGCACTACAAATATCTGACCATGAACTATTTGACCATGAACTTAATTCTTCTTTATTATAAATCACACAAATTAACAAACATTGACCTTGAACTCTATTCTTCTAATTAATAACACATTAAATTGTACTGTATGCCTACTATGGTTAGCTATTGTCACCAAAGGTTGCCTAGTTGTGGAAAGGAAATAACGTTGTCTTTCTCATTTCCTCATGCTGTCACTTTTATCTTTCTTGTTGGAACTCAAGCCAGGAGGTTCCCATTACGTATTTTATACGGATTCTGAAAAAGAAATACAAATACCCATTTAAGATCAGATTAAGTAATCATCTTAAGTCGAAGTAGACTATATACACCCATTGTGGATAACACGATTACTTAACTCTTAAGGCCGCTGCCATATACGGTAAGCACACTATTTTCTTTGTCGAAGCTTCTCTTAAAAGGTCATAACTTATTTTAGGCCAATTACCATCTTAATTTACCTGTGATTAACCGAGTACAGACTTCCATCAATTAGTCTAGTTGTCATCCACTGTATTGTTCCTGTGGAGAAGTTCCAGGATTGGTACCTTGTTCCAGAGATTGCTACACCTGGTAACTAAACAAACGTATATTGTGCCAAAAGCCAATGCAATAGCTGGTCTGCCTAAAAGCATTTTATCGATTAATATAGTTCATATTTTCTACTTACCAGAAATAATTAAATCTATAATACTTACCTACATAAATGAAGATATGTTGTTAACCACCTAGTACTACGTGGGTCCCATAACAATCATTGTAGTCGTGTAAATATTACTTTTATCATTCCACCTTGACAGAATAATAATATAATAGCTAAGTACTAAATCAAATTTTCCTTTTTTTTTCCACGACCACTCTACCAGACACCAACTCTGAGTTAGTCGAGTCAGTTTATAGATTAGTTACTGATTGTTCTTAAAATGACTAGGGACAACCAATAACCGTATCAATATACTCGCTAGGACGGAGAAATATACCTGTTCATAGCAGACGAAGAAGCAACCCCCATTATCGTAGCGGTTCCTTTTGACGAAGAAGCAACCCCCATTATCGTAGCGGTTCCTTTTGACGAATAAGCATCCCACAGTTACCGTATCAGCCTTCTTTACGAGAAACCTCTCCATTGATTTTAGCAGCAATTGATTAGTTCTTTGATAAAGTAGATGCCACCACCACCAGCCAACACCCCAACTACAAGCATTGGAAAACAAACCGAGACCACCGGACCACTACAGTAATAAGATAAGTCCATTAATAAAATTTCCTTATAGACCTCCTAATTATAGTTTTTTAAACAAACAAATAATCTTTTTACATTAGTTTTATTTATATACCCACTGACTATAAGTCTTAAGGGTGTAGCGTGTTCGGTTGTCTTTAAAAATAGTTTTCTTTGCTTTCAAATTCAGTATAATTACAAGGTGTTTCTATCTTTTTTACCTTAGTTTTAGTTGTTTATTCGTAACCGTATATAAAGATAGTGGCGCCCTTAACCCTTATGTACCACCAATCTTTTCTATAGTAAGCATTAACTTGGAGACGAACCACTCCTTGAGAGAGTCTCTCAGCCGGGATCTCTTTTGGGAACTAATATTGTTACAATCTGTTCAAGACAAAAATAAATTGAAAAAAGGCTTACTTTGAGAAGGATGATGCAGCATAATCCCAAGTTGAGTTTATGAAAAAGAGCAGTGGTTGGATTTTACAAGAGCCATTTACGAAAAATATTTAAGCAAAAAAATTCATCCATTCAAACCGAAAATCATTCATACCTTACAAGACTATGATTATGACACAAGGTTAAACTTTTATGCTATGATTAGTGAGAAACATGCATGGCCGATTCTATTTCCAATAATATTTTCTTTTAGACAAATAGACAAATAAAAATATACTACATTTCTCTATTAGTAGGGGAGCCCAAGCGGGGATTTCTGAATTTACTGAAGCACGACAGATTAATATACAGGGGATACCTTGTACCCTGTTAAGTACTTCCACCATATATGAGCCCTTAATATACAAGGGTACGTCTAGGGTAGCCAATCAGATTAGTAAAAAAAATCGATCCTCAAATTAATTCGAGCTCGTCAGATTAATAGAAAGTAAGTTAATTACATGGAAAAAAGCGTCAATTTCAATATTCTGACGATTTGACCATGATATAAGAGAATAAGCGAGTATTTAGTTTGCAAAAAAAACGTCACCTGGAAGTATTCGAGCGCGGTTATTTTTTTTTAATTTGAAGGAAATCATGTAAAAATTACGGATATAATATAATCTGACGGTTTCTACAACGTAAAAAAGCTAAAATTATTGATAAAGTGAGGTACGTGCAGGTGCTGAGAACTATGTATTTTTTCTATTTCTCACTCTCTCGCACACTACTTTCTGCGGCCATGATGCCACCTCAGCTGATTACAATAACAATATAATACAACGAGGTCGTGTTCGTAGATTTGTTACGCATTGGTTTGTTTATTGTGTTTTAAAAAATTGTAATGAGTATTTCAAGGTCACTATTTTTTTTACATTTCCAAAAATAGACTGTGAGTTCTCACTCCATCCAAATTGTCAGTCTTTTAAATAGGATACCTACCTTTTAGAGGTCACTTAACGTAACCTAACCTAACTTTATTCCTGAATATCTGATTATTTTAATTTTTTTTTCAATTTCTACTCCTTCGTGCTGCTTGTAATCGGGCAGATTAATACTTCTCTGTTACCGGAAGCACATAGGGCGTATGTCTAACGCACTTGAGTATTTCTTTATAATAAATTTTTTTTACATTTTTAAAAATTAGTACCTACCTACTTCCCCCGGCAGTAAAATAGCATATATATCACATAAACTTTTTTCTTTTTAGAATCTAATCTGTATGATCCGATAGGTTCTTGCAGCGCTAAAGTGACTTACCATTTAGCCTCTTGGGCTGTCCCATGATACAAATATACAAGATAAGATATCGCGCATGTTTGGGGTCGTCACTGGGGATCAGACGCCATTGTTTACAGGTTATAATTTTAAATTTCTCCCGGAAAATACAAAATAAATTAATTAAAATGCGTTGTGCTGTATACGGGTGTGGTATTGACAATAACACTAAACATTTTTCGAGTGATATAAAGTTCTTGAGCTTTCCAAAAGACAAGAAAGTGCAAAATGGAAATATTTATGTAAGCTGGTTAACAATTTCAACGTAAAAAATGCCCATATTTACTCAAAACATTTCACTTACGAACGAAACTTTAAACTTGAGTTGCTTGGATACATCCCAAAAAACTACCAACCCCTAAAAAAGGGAGCTATTCCGTCAAAAAACTTACCTTTACAAAGCAGACCTCAAAATCTTAATAAAGAAAAAAGTGCATCTCGTAGGGAAGAACACATTAATAATAGGGAAAAAAAGTTAATGGAAACTGTTTTTAAAGAGTAAGTTAACACAGTATCATCATATTATTAAATCATATTTTAAGTTGTATGATAGAATGATTGTATTATGGATAAATAAAATAGGTATTTTGTTTTTGTAGAGTGGATGTTTCTGATGGTGTTGATTACGTTGATAAGACCTACAATTTATTTGGAATTTACTTTCAATCTAAAAAACAATAGACCTATATTTTTATATATAATTATACCTTGCCTAATTACTTAATTATTTTACCTAGTCTACGTCTACCATCGTTCCCTTTAATTAAATATAATTTAACAATTCTTATTTATTCTTAATTTTAAGCCATACATGTATGATTTGAATTTTGTTTTGATAAATAATGTTAAATAACCAACAAATAAAAGTTTTAAACAATAAATTGACCAAATAAATATCAAATTCCTATATATTAACATTGAAACGCGCTATAGAATACCACCAATGACGTCACATGCGCAGATCGGACGAGTTTTGAACCGCTAGATATCATACCTTGTATATTTGTATCATGGGGCTCTCCTACTACTATATTCTCCTCTTCTCATTTCTATTGCTCTCTCACTCTTTCTCTATCTATTGCTCTCTCATTCCGTCCCCACTCTGGTTTCAGTTGCCATGACGCCATGTCAGCTGATCACATAGACTCGTTCGTGGCATGATATTGTTTACAACGTATTTCCAACGTTTTTGCTAATTTATTGCTTATAATTATTTTCTTATGATAAATATAAATATTGAATTGAAAAAAAAACAAAAAACTTTTCTTTTGCATGCTATTTCCTAAGCTTTTTAGTTAATTAAGTTCAATAATTAGAAAAAAAAATTAAATTGTCAGATTAGGCGAATCCATCTAGATAATCGTCAGATTATGGTGCTGCAGGGTCTAGGGCATAAAGATGAACCATATAATCTAACGCGCTTGAGTATTTAAAAATGGCGATTTTTTTGCAAATTCTAATAACGGTCGTGAGTCAGCGTCACATCCAAACCGTCAGATTATTATGTAACAGCTTTTTTTTAGGTTCATTTAACCTCCCTTCAAGAAATCTGACGCGCTAGAATAGTATATTAAACAACGCATTTCATATGGAATTTTGTTACGACACGAGTTCAAGTTTAAAAAACGAATCGCGAAGCGATGAGAGTCACAACAGGCATATGAAATCAGTTGTTTATAATATTTTTTATATTTTGCCATTTTATAATTTTTTAAATTAATTTATTATTTGAAAATTTTGATTTTAAAAAGTATGTCGGTAGCACTGTGTAATTTATAACATTTGACAGTTTTGACATTTAAATTATCAAATGTTAATGTTTTAAAATATTTTAAAATGACTAATACACCAATAATAATATATTATATAAGTAAAAAATCATATTAATATTCACAAATACTTTCTTAAAGAACAATATAAAATTAATAAATTGCTATTAACCACAAATGTCATTTTCAATAGTCTTGTCATTAGATACTTAACTTGTCGCCAACCATTTAAAACAAAAATTTGCGTGCGTAAAAGTTACATTACGCAAATGCGTTTTATAATGAAGATTTTTATAAGTGCAAAATTTAAAAAAAATTTTTTTTTCCATTTTCAACTCTACGTACGACCACCCCCATCATAGAAACCGTCAGATTAACACACGTACATTTTTAAAAATATGCAGGATATATGTGATATCAATATCAAACGCGCTTGAGTATATCCATGCAACATTTTTTTTTACATTTTCGAAAATCTATAGTCGCTTTCCCCACCGATGAAAAGGTGTACATTATATAACATTTTTTTCTTGTTATCACTTAAGCTTCTTAACCCAATAGGTCTCTATGACGGTCGAGTAAATCCCGATGTAGCATCGTGGACTATATGGTATAGAAGGAAGGAGTATATGCAAAATGACCTTGAGTCCAGAAAGGAGCTTGCATATGGCGGCCAAATGTCAATTTTAATTTCCGTTTCCAATGCCGTACCGTAAAAAAATAAAATTTCTATTAGGGTCTTTATTTTGATTAAATTCCAACCAATCAAGTATGTGAATACATTTAGTGTTGTAAATCATTTTGTGTTTATAAAAACCGAATGATACGCCTATGCGCTCATTTTTGATATTTATGTGCAAATGTTGCTTTGACAGCATACTGTAAACATAAATAATGCGTTATACAAGGAGCTTCAAAATGGCCGACTTCCGTCGCAAATTTTTCTTACCGTTAATATATAACAGACTCCTTCCTGTTTCTTTTTGTTCTAAGGTATAGACGTTATTTAAACTAGTAATTATTATGCTTTGTGACAGATGTCCGATTGGATTAAAAATTTTTCCCAATAGGCATGATGACTGATTTTTAAAAACTGATCCACGATGTTTTCACGTATATACCTTATCTAAAATAAATGTTATTTTTGCAAAAAAGGAGTTTTTAAATGAGAAATTTACTTTTTAAAAATGCATTTTAAATTTTCCGCCAAAACGCTAGAATAGTAATGGCGTCTATCTATGACATCATCGATTCGTAAATACCATTTATACTACACTGCGACCCGTGTCATCTGTGGATTCTGTGGTAAAAACGTCAAACTTCAAACATTTTGCAGGTTAAAAAAGTTTATTTTGTTTTTACTTATTTTGTGCGATTATAATAGTTATCATAGTCATGAATCCTAATGTGTATCGATCTTAGAACAAAAAGAAACAGGAAGGAGTCTGTCATACATTAACTAAGAAAAATTTACGACGGAAGTCGGCCATCTTGAAGCTCCTTGTATGACGTATTGTTTATGTTTACAGTATGCTGTCAAAGCAATATTTGCATATAAATGTCAAAAATTAGCGCATAGGCGTATCATTCGGTTTTTATAAACACAAAATGATTTACAACACTAAATGTATTCACATACTTGATTGGTTGGAATTTAATAAAAATAAATACCCTAATATAAATTTATTTTTTTTACGGTACGGCATTGGAAACGGAAATTAAAATTGACTTTTGGCCGCCATATGCAAGCTCCTTTCTGGACTCAAGGTCATTTTGCATATACTCCTTCCTGTTTCTTTTTGTTCTAAGGTATCGATGGTGTGCGGTTCCACAATGTAAGAATATATCAATAAAAACTCCGAACAAGATATTTGTTTACGTTCCAATGTCAATGTCAACAATATTTACGAAAGTACGACGTCACGCTCTTCTGATTGGTGTTTCAGCTAATATGGCGGATTATTAAACTTAGTGCTTATATTTTTACTAAAATAAATGAAATCACACATGTAATATAAAAATGAGTAAATTCTTTAGAATCTCCGTATCTTATATAATTATAACAAATCAATATTTTAGTGATTCTTACTTACTGTCATCATGCCTATTTTGTGTGAAATTTTCTAACCGAATACTACGCAAGATTAAATTGTTCCTATTATAACTGTATTATTGTAATCTGTGCAAATGGCTCAAGTTGCCGGGCAGAAACGAAATACAAAAAAATCAAAATACACAAAGAACTTCAACCATCAGTTTCTGACGATACCAACGGTGATTTGATCCGAACCGATTATTATTTTCAGAACATCAATTCCCTTAACGGCTACATACATATTTCCTGTGAAAATTCAAAACGCATCTACTCATCTCATTGTCATTCTCTACGGTCCTAAAACATTATGCGCTTTACTGCCGTCAGAACGTTGGAAAATCGGCACACTGCCAGGGTTTTTTTCCCAGGCCAATCTGTTCGCCAACCAAACATAAACAGTGTCAAATGACACATTTTAAATTATAATTTAATTTAGGGAGCTATAAAATACATGATTTTAGAATGGCAAAAGAAACATAAGAAACTATGTTTAATAGATATTTACGTTAGGTACTAGTCCGGTAAGTATAGTTTTACAATATGCAATTCGAAACGACTACTGCAAAGGTTTACCTACCGGAGGAGTGACGTACAATATTTTATTTCGTACTCCTAAAAAACAAAAGAACAGCGAAAAAATAAAATATTAATATATTTATCGGCGTTTACTATTTTTTAAAAATTTGAATTCAATGCCAAGATAGCTGGCCTGTAGTTGGTACCCATATAAATAGAATATTATTGTTTTTAAATAATATAATACACTCAGCTCCGCCACATAACATGCACATGCTTGCATTTAGCAGTGATTTCTGCTTAGCCGCTGCAAATTGCACTTCTCACATCAATTATATTTTCTTCTTGACCATAAATAACTTTTAGTCTATGTAGTTCCTTGCAGAACACTGATTTTCTGGCATAATGAAATTGTCACTTCTTTTTTCTACTCCATGAAAAAATATATGGCCAGCTACAAATTCAAATAAACTTTGAATGAGTGTATAATGCAGGGTTTGTTGAAGAACCAGTAAAGTCCAGCGATTATTTTTATTGTTTTTTTTTGTCGATGTCAAAAAAGTTCGATATTGTCAAATAAATTTATCATCTTGTCAAACTAAAATTTACAGTATTTTCATTGATTTCTTCAAATATAAATAACCGTGAATCCACCATCTACATTCACAACATGGCGACCGTGATAATTTTGAAGAAGGAAAGGGAAATACTCCATCGGATGTTCGACAATGTTGGTAAACAGTTGGATCAGGAATTGAAGGACCCCAATGTCTCCAAAGAAAACATTATGCGTTTCCTCAAGGTTCTGGAAGACAAATCAACCCGCATTTTCAACTTGGATGAAAAAATTTGGGAAATGCAGATCACCGAAGGCTCCAGTACAACCGAAATAGAAGAGGAAATGGTATTAGTAGAGGTTTTTAGGGAAAAAATTATTGGATACAGAAACAAGGTAGACTATTATTTTCTAAGGTGCGCAAAAGACACGCAAAAAAGTCATACCGAATCCAATGTAAGTACCAAACATAAATTTTTACTTCCTAAGTTAAATCTCAAAAAGTTTGATGTGGATAGGTTTTTGGGGGCAATTCCGTAAGATAGATGAGAATGATAGCATTGATATAGAGTATAAGTTTGAATATCTTTTGCAATCAACTGAAGAGAATTCTGCTGCAAGAGCTTTAGTCGAAAGTTATCCGTATTCAGCAGAAAATTATAAAAAAGCGTTAACTCAGTTAAAAGCTAGATTTGGCCGAGATGAATTTCTTATTGAGGTTTATGTCCGGGAGCTATTAAATTTAGTGCTTAAGCAAGCTACGGGCAAATCGACAGTGTCACTTGCTTTATTATATGACAGTTTGGAGTCACAATTACGCAATTTAGAGACCTTAGGAGTGACTACAGACAAATACTCTGCAATGTTGTATCCGCTAGTAGAGTCCGCTTTACCGGAAGACATTATGAGAGCTTGGAAACGAAACAGAAACACAAATCAGGGTTTAAAACATTTTGATGACACTTCTACCACTAAAAACTATTTGAATATTTTTTAGAATTCCTGAAAGGTGAAGTAGAAAGTGAAGAAAGAATGAAGCTTGCCAGAACCAGTTTCTCATTACAAAAGCAGTCAACAGCCACAACATCAGGAGCAGACCAAGGTGGAGCAAGTAGAGGGATGCAGAATGATAATAAAACAAGGTCAAGTGAGCAAAATTTGCCAACAGCTGCCACAATATTGACCAATTTAAAAGATACTGCAGAGAATGGTAAGAAACCTTGTATATTTTGTAATTCCACATGGCACAGCAGTGAGGATTGCATTAAAGCTCAAAGTATGTCGTTTGATCAAAGAAAAGAAATAGTTTCTAACAAAAAAGTTTGTTATGGTTGCTTAAAACCTTTTCACAACATACGAAAATGTAAAAACTTTGTCAAATGCGTAGTTGTATCTTTTGAACTGGTCAATATTGTGGCGATCGTGACAATTTTGAAGAAGGAAAGGGAAAGGCGCTGCGAATAAATCTTGTTTTGATTTGTTATTTCGCCGGACTTGGCCGGGAGTATGTTGAAGAACCAGTCCAGCGATTATTTTTATTGTTTTTTTTTGTCGATTTCAAAAAATCCACCATCTACATTCACAACATAGTTTACTAAAACAAAACCAAATAAGTTGGTATTAAGGGTTTAAAATATACAAACGTACCTTCCGTAGATATAAATATAATATAAGGATTAAATAAAAATACGAAATTAGGCCTAAAACTACACATTCAATACGCCACATTATTGTGACGTCACTGTCACCATTGCTTGACATAAGTCATAGCATTATATCCAAATATTTAATGCAAATTAACTACAATAAGGTAAAAGTTTGTTTGGATATAATGGCGACAGTGACGTTTCTAATAATGTGGCGTAATTTGCATTGAAGATTTTTATATTATGTATTTTCATGTAATTCCTTGTTCATGAGTTATTATAGTGCTAAATAGACACATTATTATCGTTAAGGAATATTTCGAGTCGTATTTGAAGAAGTTTTATTTTGTTTTATATAAAAAAGTTTGCTTTTGAGGTTAAGTAATATTATTTTAACTTTTTCTTACCTTAGAACAAAATAAAACTTCTTTAAATATAATTCAATCTTTCCTAATAATGTGTTTATATAGCACTATAATGTTAAAAACTCTACAAAAAAAAAACAACAAAAAACCACAATACAAAAAACTTCAATGCAAACTAACTACGATAAGGCCACAGTTTGTTTGGATATAATGATATGACTTATGTCAAGCAATGGTGACAGTGACGTCACAATAATGTGGCGTATTGAATTCTTCTTCTACTTTTCATAAATATCAACCATACCACAAAAGATTTACAAAACACTCACTTAAAATAACAAAAAATCGAAATAACACCACTTATCAAATGCCTTATAATATGGTAGCTGATTTGTTTTACTCTTAGACAAGGAAAGAGAGAGGACTGCGCATTGGAATCAATTTATGTAACCCATTTACCACCAAACTAATGGCGGACAATATTGACATAGGCGTATCATACGATTTTTCTTATACGATTATTAAATAATCATTTTCGTATTACAAATCTAATTTAAAAAAGTCTTTAAATATGTACTGCTCCAAAAAAAAACAACAATCTATTTTATCTATTTTAAATATATATTTTTCTTCCACGCCACTGCAAAATTATTACATCTATGAGAAAATAATAACAATTAATTGAAAAATAATCTTTAAAACTGAATGAAAACAGTTTTCAAAATGTACTATTAATTTAAGTTATCATACATAACATATGTGATTTAGTTAAACATCTATTACCTGAAAGCTGTAATATTAATAAAAATAAATTTCAAGGAAATAGTTTTGAAATACTTTTTACCTATGAAATGAAATCCTTCCTCTTTTTTAGTACTCTGACTGTTGCACTTATAAACTGCACAATTAACCATTTTAAAATGTCTATTCAGGTAATTAAAAAAGGTGAAAATTAATAAAAAACTAAAAAAATACAATTCGACGTTCCAAGTTTGTTTACCACCAAACGTTTGAAACTTGGCTTCACTCACACGCATAAGGTTTTCATTGCCATGCGCTGTCCTCTCTCTTTCCTAGTCTAAGGTTTTACTCCTTGCTAAGATGACATTGACATTTCAGAGCGCCATCTATGGAATTCTACTTTTCCAAATAAACATGATTTTTCTATGCAACCAGTAACACACAATGGTTATGGTTGTCATCGTCACTATAAGTAGTTACACTATTTATTACTTTTAATAGTGTGTAATTTGCTTAGAACATAAAATAGTAAGGAAGGAGTTTATGTTATATCTACAATGTTAAAATCTGGCGACGGAAGTCGGCCATATTGGATAACCATTTATGACTCATACTTTGTTTACAAGTTATAAAAATTTAGTTTTCTGTTAAAAATTTGGATTAATTATTTATTGGTAAGTAGCTATTATTATAATAAATATACATTATATATACGTAAACTATATTTTTATGTTTAAATTATACTTTGTATTGATCCCTAACCTATCTACTTAAATTGACATAGGCGTATCAATAATGGAAAGAGAATATTTTATTTTAATTATCATTAATTTACAACTTTTTGGTTAATCTCATAACTGTATATGTCAATTATTTTTATGTCTATGGAGTATTCTAAAGCAACGTTGTACAATAAATGTATTTGTGTATTAATTAACACATTATTACATTCACAGTTTCCCACGGGATGAAAATATTAGACGGAAATGGTTAAATATTGTGGATAAAGATAACTGGAGTCCAGGCAAGAATAGCTTTTTAGACTCACAACATTTTACAGAACAATCATTTGATAGAATTTCTTCAGTAATTGTTTTACTAGTACCAAATGCTATACCTACAATTAAAATCACAAGAATGAAATATGTAAGTAATTATTACATCCTCAAATTGCTTTAATAACATTGACCAAATCTATATTTTTTCTCAAATCTATTTACAGATAATTTACTTAAACATATATTTCACTAATATATACCTTTTCTATGCAGGTAAGTACTAACGACCCTTATGCTGAAGAGATAATAACTACTAGCAGTGAAACTATTTCACCAGTTCCTGTTGCTGAAACTCTACCATCTACTTCTGAAAGTCCTCGTAGGAAACAACTTATAAAAAGCATCTATGTAGTATATTTAAAAACAAGAATTTATTATATATGTAAAAGTAAAATAAATAATGTAGAAAAAATTAGACATGTTTACACAAAAATCAATTTAAGGGCCAATATTGGTAGAATGAAAAATTTTAATAAAAATTGTGTAGTATATAACTGTTTTTATTTCCTTAAATCTAGTACCTACCCCCATTTTAGGCAATGTTATACTATTTTTTTTTTCTCTACTTTCCTTATTAAAATGGTTATTTTAATATATAATGATTAGTGTTCATACTGAATAATAATAGGTATGTTTCAATAAGGACATTATTTTTCTACAAATAAAAATATAGGACGCCACTGTTCAAAAGTAACTTCCGGTAGCCATCTTGGATAACCATCCCGGTTACCTGTCCTTGAACGAGCAATACTTCCTTACTATTTTATGTTCTAAGGTAATTTGTGTGTAGTCTTTACTATTATCCAAAAAATATATGGTTTTGGATTATTTTTACATTTAAATAAACTATATTTATAGTTACCTACTATAATATATTTAAAAAAATACGAGATTCATAACGGTAACATTATCAGGCTTTATATAAGCCAATAAAGTTGAGTATTGCAATTTGTTCACAAATTTAGAAACATTAATTTAATAGATTCGACGTTGAAATGTTTGTTATAGGTAATAACTGTGTTAATTTTATTTTATTTCTTAGTAGTTCAATAACTTTTAATATTATTTTTTAATAGCTATCGAAAATTTGAAACTTAAAAAATATTAAGAAACTCCAGAAGAAATCATAGAAATGGTAAATTATATTTAGTTGAGAAGTTTACTTAAAACCTTTTTATTTTATTTGGCGCCATAAAAATATAATATGCGACACACGCATAAAGTGTTTTATTCACTCATGAAATGGAATATTTATGTCCTTGAAAAAAATACGATTTCTTTTAATCACAAATATAATCACAATGCTTGTCTTTACATTTTATTACATAATGAATGCTCATTTTACTGGCCTACTAAACGTATGCAGGAGCCAGATCTCGAACAATTGTTCTTCTTGTTTGAACTTCCTGGTAAAATCCTTCGGGAGCATTTCTTGGTTCTCTAAGATACCGCAGTAGCAGCAGCAAAGGGTTGCTGTCCCAGGAGAATCAACAGATACGGATGGAGGATGAAAGGGTTGAAAATATGTTGGAAAGTAACTTGTGTAAGTTTACATTTTAAACGAGTTAAAATATAAGTACTTATATAAACAAGTAACTTTATTTATGCTAAGCGATGTTGTCTAATCAAAACCACTACCGAGTATTCTGTTTCTCTTTGTAGCATCCTAAGGTAAGAAACTTGTTTAAAATTGTAATTTATCAAGAATCTAATCTTACAAATGTCATGCCGTATAAACTCTATAATATTTCACTATTAGTCTTGACTGTTGATTAAATTTTGGAATATCTTGGAAGCAATTTTTTAGTATATTAGATAAGTGTGTAAAGTGAAATATTACGCACTAGTAAATACGGAAATGCACAGTGCAGGAAATACACTTTCCACCGTGTTGTGTACACGATTTTTTCTACCACCCCAATATTTCTTATTATATAATAATGAATTTTTTAACTTTGATTATAAAATTTATTTTAATTGTTAGCCATGTTAAAAATTAGGATTTAAACGAGTTTAGATATTGGATGGAAATATAATTAGGTTAGGATAGGTTAGGTTAGGTTAAAATTAATTAAATTCAAATATTAAGAACAGTAAACAACTAAAAGGTTGAATTAAACTTTCACTATTTGTTATATTTATAACACTTCATAAATATAATAATAATATAATAAATCTAATATAACAATAATTATAATTGAACTTTAACAAAACGAAATAGATGCGGACCAGGCGGGCGGTATTACCATACTGAAAGTAAAGGTACGTGCCGCTTAGACCAGTCCATACTTATTACTCATTTTGCAGGGTGACAAACACTTATCATATAACACGGCTATCCTGAGATTGAGGCGTTCTCGACTCAATTGGCTCGGTTTCATCCTGACCCTCAGTATAGGAATCTTTCTAGAAAGAAACATTTTAATATAAACATGTATATATATATACAAATATATAACAAAAGTTTAGCAATCAAGCCAGAAGGCCCAGGCAATAAAATGCCAGACAACCCAAGCTGAGATTTAAACAAAACGCCCAGGCATTCAAAGGCCAGACAACCCAATCTGAGATTTAAACAAAACAACCAGCCAGAAGGCCCAGGCATTCAAAGGCCAGACAACCCAATCTGAGATTTAAACAAAACAACCAGCCAGAAGGTCCAGGCAATCAAATGCCAGACAACCCAAGCTGAGATATTTGTTAAATGCTACTACTAAGGAAAGCAAAATGGATAATTTATCATACCTCGCATTTATCTAAAAGGTAACTGTCCAACATTTCTGCACAATCATCTGGTGTCCAGTCCTTGGACCATAGCCGCATTTGGCTAGGAATTGCTGTTGTTGTTCTAATGGATTCTGCTACGTCGTCGATTCTCCGAAGTTCATACCTGTTATTCGTAAGAACCTTTACAACCTTGTACGGGCCCTTCCATCCAGATTCTATTTTTTTTTTGGTTTTAGAGCTTCTCTTGATAAAAATACAAAATCAGCAACATTATAAGACTTGTTTGACGAATAATTACGTTTTCCTTTGTTTTCCTTTGAATTAATAACTTTCATACAAAATATGAAAAATGTTATACCACCTTCGTATGAGTATTTTATTTTAAGAAACTTTTCCATTTTGATTCATTTAAATGTGTTAGCAGTACAATTTTTTTTACCTATGAGTAATGAAAATGCACGGAAAACCTTGCTCAGTCAAAAGAAGCTGTATGATAATGTTTAATAATAAAAGAAACATTTTATATTTAAAGGAATTTTTCATTTTACATTATTATACTTCTTATTTTCTGTCACTCAAGAAATATTGATAAAATTATCTATGTATTGGTGTATGACAATAACGAAATATGCAAAATTTTTATAAAACATCAACTACTTTTTTTGTTATTTCTATTTAAAAAATTTCTATTAAAAAAATTTTCTTGAATTATTGAGGAATATGATTTACAGAAATCTCGGTATTTGCGTAGAAAAAGTTTTTCGTAGGAAAACCTTCCTAGAAACACATTTAAATAATTACAAAAGAACACGTTCATGTTAGCGGCTATATTAATCGACAAACAACCAGATTCCTTGGATTTGAACGTCCTGATGTCATTGTAGAGAAAACACTCCACAGTCTTCGAGTTACCGTTTGGTGCATGGTATTTGGTAATGGAATGATTGGTCCTTATTTCCTTGAAGATGATAATCAGAATCCACTTACTGTCAACCAAGAACGTTATAGAGAGAAAATTATTATACCTTTTGTGAGAGATTTATGTAACTTTTGCCGTGCACGAAATCTACAGTTTCGCACACAATGGTTCCAACAAGATGGTACAACGAACCATACAGCTGTGTGCGCCTTAGACTTACTTCGTCAGCATTTCGATAATAGAATAATTTCTCGGGGAACAGATTTCGAATATCCTTTTCATTCATCTGATCTGACGCCACCTGACGCATACATTTGGGCAGTCCCATCAACCACTTTTTATGAATATGTTTATTGACTTACAAAATCGATATGAAGCTTGTTTGCGTCTAAATGGTGAACATTTTGAACACTTACATTACAGAAATTAAAAATTAATTTTTATTTTTATTTTCGGTACTGTTTATTTTGGCGGATACTGTACTTGCAGTGCTATCTTCAAATAGTCCACCCGTGCCCTGCAGAGGATCTTAAATCCTAAATCTGGGCACATCTACCTTTTGTCAGTACTTTTATTGGTAAAAATTCAAATCTCTATCAAAATTCTATTACATATTCTCTCTCTCATCTCTCTCTTCAATTAGTACCTACAGAAAAAAAACGATATAATAAACTTAAAAGTAAGTAGATAATGAGCAGATATCATAAAATATGTTTTTAAAATAAGGCCATAAAATTGTAATTAGTTGATGTGAACATTATTTTTTTTTCACAAAAGTCAATAAAGATTTCTATCGAAGGTTAAGAATCTTACTGACAATGTAACATGTAAATCTTGCGATGTCGAGAATGAAATAATAAACTACAAATCATTCTGTTCATATACTTAAAAAACTGTATATAAACAGGTAAAATTAAAAGAACTTTACACTTTAATTAAAAATAAAAGTTGCGTTAAAAAGAAGAGTTTTTTTTATTATTCTTAGACATTTTAAATTTTTTTCGTGGACTTCATAGAAATTAAAAGTAAAATGGTTATTGGAACAGTTGGTGATATTAATTGGAACTGGAGAAACGTTTAGTAATGTACGTATTTAGAACATTTTCATTAACGTTTAACTCCTTTTGAATCAGGCTCTCGTAGTAATATTAGTATGTACTATTATACAAAAATTCAGAATAAATTTAGTACATAGAAAACATATACACAGGGTTTTATTACCTAATTTTTCACCTGTATTTCTCCATTTTTTTTGTTTCTGTTATACCCATGTTATACCCAAATTGCACTTAAAATTTCAAAGCAATTTTTATAAAAGTAATATAAGGAATTTATAGCAGACTTATAAACACACTTCAATAAATATTAAAATAAATAGGACTATTATACCTCGGAATACAAAGTATGCTTACCTAGGTAAATGTATATGTGGTTGCATACATAATGCAACTCATACAATTATTTTTATAAAAGTATTCATTTGATATTTTTTTAGTAAAAGATAATATTTATAGTTCAAATTGAACAAACCAAAGTGATTAAAAATTAATAGTTTCTTATTAATTCATCTTGATTAAATTTAGAAAAATTTAGAAAATATCACACGTGTGTGATATTGCTCATTTTTTCATTATTTTTCTGAACTGTCAAAAGTGTCAAAACTGTGTGTTAGATGTCGTTTTCATAGAGGGTCGTAGGAAATAGTATATTACATAACAAGTGCGGAAAGTGAAATATTACGCACGAGTAACGTAACGAGTGTAAGAAATACACTTTCCAACGCGTTGTGTACACGATTTTTCCTACGACCCCAATATTTTTTATAACTTGATTGTGTTAACCTCTACTTTTTGGAAGTTCATCTTACTAAGAACAATTAATAACTGCACAGTTAAACTAAACTTCCACTATTTATTTGAAAAAATTCGCTTTAAAATCAATTACAGCTGTTTCGCTATCACTAGCATCGTCAGATTGACATATTGAAATTACATGTTGTTTGTTTGTAACTAGGTGCTTGATGTTGATAAGGAGTTAAGGCTAGACCAAGTAAGGAAGTAAGCTGTAATTGATTTCAAAGCGAATTTTTCAAATAAATAGTGGAAGTTTAGTTTAACTGTGCAGTTATTAATTGTTCTTTATTTATAAAATTTATTTTTGTTGTTAGTCATGTTAAAAATTTAAACGGGCTTAGACATTACATAGAAATATAATCAATTAATAACAAATAACCACCTTTCTCAGGAATTACCATCAAAATTCTTTATTAGTTAAATATTTTAATTTTTTTCGTAAAATAAATAATAAAAATTTAAAGTAAAATGGTTTTTGGAACGGTTAATGAAATAAATTGGAAATTGAGAAACGTTATGTGTTATTAATATATTTTGAACATTTTTTTTTACGTTTAACTCCTGTTGTATCAGCCCTATGAGCAACTCCTAGCACTAAATACGGAAAAAATGTAATTCAAAGTGCAATACACACTAGTAGTAATACTAGTATGAATTATTACTCGTATATACAAATTCAGAATAAATTTACCACATACACAACAAATAGGTACACAGGGTTTTATTACCCAATTCTTCACCTGCTATTCTCAATTTTTTGTTTTTTTTCGTTTCGTCAAAAAATTTGAAAATTAGATCTAACGATGGACATTTGTGTTGCGGCTGAGTTTCTACCCTAAATTCGGAGTGGTAAAAATAAAAAGACAAATAGTATATTTTCTTGTGTTCTATTTATTTAAATAATATGATTACAGACTTAATAGAATTAAAATTAAACATTAATAACGTAACGTAACTTCAACAATGCAAATCAACAATTAAAAAAATAGTTATAATTTTAATGAAAGGGATGTACTTGATAGACTGACAGCAAATCTCCCCGTTCTGTGATATTCAATCTGCTCCTTTTTTTGTTAAGAGGTTTGTAAAACATTGAAACTTTTTTTGACGCAAGGTATTACGAGGGAAATTCTATCAAAAGTTTTCTCGCAATTTCCCACAGCCCAGGATATTTTTCGGCTATTTCTGCTTGCAGCCAGAATGTTTGATAGCCTTTTTTAAATTTCACCTTCAGATCCTCATTGGTGCTAAGCTCGAGTAGTTCCTCTTGTAATACCACATTCGCCACTTCCGCGTTTCATCAAATCGAATTATGATCCATGGTGGTATTTCCATCGTCAGAATATCTTCAAATCTATTATCATGAAGGGCATTTAAATGTTGAACGTATGTTTAAATATCTTCATCAAGACATTCTGCCTGTGATAAATTTGGAAACTGGGTGAATTCGCGCCGACTAATATTTTGCTTCATAAATTTCAATTTTTCATGAAAAGCCGAAATTACACCCTTTGTTTTTATTAAATTTAGGCTGTCCCCTTGTAACTGTAAGTTAATGTCAGTAAATTTTTTGTACAAATCTGTCAAATAAGCGATGTCTGCTTTCAATTTGATCAGGTTTACTTTTTAATCTGAATCTTTACTTTCCAGAAACTCTAAAACTGATTCAAAAAGTGAGTAAAATCTTGTTAAACATGCACCTTTCGACAACCAGCGTACTTCAGTATGTAAAAGCAATCGGTGGAAGTCTTCATCATTTTCGTCGCTTTGCAAGTCTCGACACGCGTTGTACTGAATATTGAATATGCAAGTTTTTACCAGTAATAGTCGCTGACCTTCTTAAAATATACTACTCAAAAAAATTAAGGGAGGTTTTAAAAAAAGGAAATTAAAGCTAAATAAACAGGCTATCTGATCCATATGCCGGCCTATACAAACATTTTTCACCGAAATACAGCCCGTCAAAAATCACCGAAAAATTTGCACTTTTTTTTGCTGCCTTTTTTGAGTAGTGTATTATGTATGCCTACATTGATAGGTAGGTAAAGCTAAGCCAGAAACATTTTCGTGGATCCCCACTTACAACTTGTGAACCCCTAATGTTTTTTTCACGCCAACATAGACCCTCGTCAAGTTTCCCGTGGACTCCTGGGGGTCCACCTGGACCACTTTGGGAATCACTGATTTAAACGGATTTACCAATCTACATACAAATCGTTTTCTTGGCTTTGAACGAACAAACATCATCGTAGAGAAACCTCTTCATAGTGACCGTGTAAAGATTTGGTGCGCATCAGTGTCAGGTAATGGATGATTGTGCCCTTACTTCGTGAAAGACGAGCGTAGAAGACCCATTACACTAAATCAAGTGCGATATTAGGCTTTCCAACGACCTGTCAAAAATTATTCAATATGGCGGCTGTAGGCAAACAATAGTATTGTTTTGTATTGTTGTCACAGTGCTTTCTTTATTTAAGTTGGTGTAGAAGTTTTTATTTTCGTGAGAATATAGTTTTTTTGACTTTATAAAATAGATTTTATATATTATTTGGACGTGTTAACGTTATAAGTCGAAAATAATAAAAACTCTGGAAAAATCCAACAACTGACAACAACCACGTATAGAATGGTTTATGAAACTTTGATTATATGTGGTCTGTGACTTTGACAGTGTTATGTTCTAAGGTTTGCCCTCAGACGCCATCTTTATGTCACGTGATTTGGAAAGCCTTATAGAGAACCAAAATCAACAATGCGAGCCACAAGAAAGCCAAAGATTGATTGGATAAAATGCTAGATAAAAAAACAATGGAAGACAGTGGCAAAGGATAATGTGGCGTATTACTAATTGTTAATTGATTTAAAAAGTAGAAGTAATCATCAATCAAAATTTAACTTGACAATCCAGATTCTAGTTGTTAAACTTAGGTCAACTAAGGTTCACCCGCAGTTCTGCCACTGATGTAATACCTATTACACGTAACATATTCAAATGTTTTAAGTTATTTTCCGTCGACTTCTACAAAAAATAACATTTTTCGTACCAATTTTAGAACGAAAAATGGCGTATTATTTAACATCTACATTTTTCGTACGCAATCAACCTTTGGCTTTCTTGTGGCTCGCATTGTTGATTTTGGTTCTCTATAAGGCTTTCCAAATCACGTGACATAAAGATGGCGTCTGAGGGCAAACCTTAGAACATAACACTGTCAAAGTCACAGACCACATATAATCAAAGTTTCATAAACCATTCTATACGTGGTTGTGTTTTTTGACTGCGGATGATTGTTAATTGATGTATCCCAACATTACATGAATTTTTTCATTCCTTAATATTCACATTTAATATGTTTAAAAAATTTTTTTTGTTTTTATATTAGAGCTCTATTTTCAGAGCTCTGTAAAAATTATAAATAATTGAGATAGAGTTTCGGGAGTCGGGACTTTTTTACGCAAATATTTTCAAATATTTTTTCAAATTTCCAAAATTTTGAAAATTTTTCGAGATATTCAAAAAAAACTAAAGCCCCATTTTATTTTTCACTTATTTGTTTATAACTTTCGTAATTTTTATCGGCGCCTTTTCGAACTTTTCCTTAAACTTTCTAAGTGAAAATACGAATCGATTGACACCTTGTAGACCAGTGCCGAAGCCTTTAAAAATGGTAAAAAACGAAAAAAAATTACAATAGAATGAAACCCATTGGAAAAGGAGGGAAATATGATCAAAATGAAAGGAAAAATAAATTACGGTCGATCCGAGTTCGGGAAGTGGGAGGGGGTGAGTTTTTAAGGGTAAAAAATGGTTTATCTCGATTTCCGGCTAAACTACACGTCCTATGCGAAAAAGTTAAATGGCAAAGTTGTAGGTAATAAAAAGATCTCAAACTTTTGTATTTGCAATTTTTTCACATAACCTCAAAATTTGGGTGAAAAATTCAAAAAACCAAGTTGTTGGTTTTTTATTTATATCTTTTTTAAAAAAATTTTTTTTTTTACGAAATTTAGTGAAAACTTACCTTATTATGTCCCAAATACACTGTAATTGATTTGATTAAAAATATTTATTTTTTCGCCTTATTTTCACTTAATATCAAAAAAGCACCCTAATTTTCAATCGAAAATTCTGACGTCAAAATATCAGCTTTTTTTCAAAAAGTTTGGGGGCTTTTTGTTCGTTGAAATATCTACTTTCTGATGGTGTAAAAAAATATACATTACTATAGGAAATGTTCTCAGAAAATGCAAAAAGTTGAAACAAACCCAAATTCGAAAAATTTTTTTTAACAAGGACAAAATAATAAAAACTTTAATGAAAAGATTACAGTCGCAAGGATTTTCCTGTAAACAAGTTGAAGAAGATGCTGATGCTGACATAATTAAGACCTCGATAGAAGTTGCCAGAGACACTAATAAAACTGTCATAGTTGTGGGTCAAGATATTGATCTTTTGGTCCTTTCTAATCAATTAAATTCAAATAATCATGACATTTATTTTCTCAAACCGGGCTCTGGAAAAGGAAAGGATCTATTTTTCACGTCTAATAGTTTCAAACATGAATCCTTCAAAAATATTGTTGCATTTCTGCATTGTTTTTCTGGTTGCGATACAACATCTGGATTTGCCGGAAAAGGAAAGAAAAGTATCGTTAACTCATTATTAGACGCGAAAAATTTATCAAATTTGGCCAATGTTTTTTATAAAAAAGATGTAAAGAAGTAAAGAAAATATTAAAAAAAATGGATTACAATTAATCAAATCTATTTATACATGTAAAAAAGAAAAAATAACACTAAATCAATTAAGGTTTCAAAAATATCAATTGGCAAAAATTAAATCATCCTTTATTTTGGCAAACCTCCCACCCACAGAAGGAGCAGCAGAACAGCATTGTTACAGAGCATATTATCAGCTTCAAACTTGGTTGGGTAACGAATTGACAGCAACAGATTGGGGCTGGAAGCAACATCATCGTGGCTTTATACCATAATTTACAGAAAAGTAATTAATTACGACAGTATTATTTAAAGCTATTTGCTGCAGCTGTGAAACTGGATGTAACAGTTTAAAATGTGGTTGCCGAAAACATGGTTTAAAATGCACAAATTTATGCACTAATTGTCAGGGTTCTGAAAGTTGCTCCAATATGGAAGAAAAAGTCTACGAGAAAGTAAATGATTCAGATGAAATTGTAGATGAAGAACCAATGCATACTGGAAATAACATTGGAGACGAAGATGATGGTCTTGAAGATTTCGACGATCAACTAGAGTTGGAAAGGTTTGTCGAATCTAACGATGAAGAAATGCCTTCAAAGATACAAAAACTAATGAATAACTGATAAGAATTTCAGATAAGGTATTTATAACAAGATTAATGTTTTTTAAAAAAAAATATTATGAATAACGTAATCAGAATTAAGTATCTAAATTCAATAGTACGATTTACATGTATATTTATATTGTATGAGATTTTCTATGACATGAATGTAATTCGAATTAAATAAATAAACTTTCCAACTTAAAAAAAATTGCAGCAATCATATTTTTTTGATGAAATTGTACATAATGATAAAAAATTTTTCGAATTTGGATTTGTTTCAATTTTTTGCATTTTCTGAGAACATTTCCTATAGTAATGTATATTTTTTTACACCATCAGAAAGTAGATATTTCAACGAACAAAAAGCCCCCAAACTTTTTGAAAAAACCTGATATTTTGACCTCAGAATTTTCGATTGAAAATTACTTTTTTGATATTAAGTGAAAATAAGGCGAAAAAATAAATATTTTTAATCAAATAAATTACAGTGTATTTAGGACATAACAAGGTAGGTTTTCACCAAATTTCGTAAAAAAAAAGAATTTTTTGAAAAAGATATAAATAAAAAATCAAAATTTTTCACTCAATTTGATGTTATGTGAAAAAATTGCAAATACAAAAGTTGTAGATCTTTTTATTACCTACAACTTTGCCTTTTGACTTTTTCGCATAGGACGTGTAGTTTAGCCGGAAATCAAGATAAACCATTTTTTACCCTTAAAAACTCACCCCCTCCCACTTCCCGAACTCGGATCGACCGTAATTTATTTTTCCTTTCATTTTGATCATATTTCCCTCCTTTTCCAATGGGTTTCATTCTATTGTAATTTTTTTTGGTTTCAAAAATTATCGACCCTGGTCTATTGGTCGTAATTTTTGGACAGGGCTGAAAAATGTTCTATTATAGAATTAGCTGACTATGCGAATTCTATAGCGAAACGGCCGTCATTGCATTTAAAAACGTATTTGCGAATTAATAGCGAAAGTTTAATTCAACCGTTTAGTTGTTTATTGTTCTTAATAAGATGGACTTTAACTAGTGAGGTCGATGGAAAATTCTAATATGTACCTCGGAAAAAAGCGTCGATTACGCCTCATCTGCAATATGCAGATTCGGTTTGTAATCGATGTCCTTGGTACATAAATAACTGTTATTAAATGATTTCGGTTCTCATTAACTATTTAATTTTATTTGATTCCAATAGTTCATAATTTAATTTATTGTCGAAATGAATGCACCGATAATAAAAAATATTAATTTCTTTTTAAATTAAATACATCTTATCCGAAGTTACATCTTCAAAAAAATGTTTCGTCCATCCCCACTCTTGAGAATCAAAACTTGCTTCATCCCCATCCGGAAAGTTGTTTTATGTTCACTACAAGCTCCGACAATACGAAGCTTTTAACAGTCGAACCGCAGATGTCGAAGAGGTCGTATGTACAATACGCAAACTCGTTTTCTCGATCGGTAAACACGCTGCAGAGAAGACCGCGGCCTTTAAATCATATGATAAATCCCCTAACCAACTAGTTTAACTCTCACAACCGCAAGTTTTAATACGTTAACTATTTTCGTCGCTTCAGGATGATTATTGTCGGTGTTTTTATTAAATAGACAGCGAAATTAGATGGTTATCTAGGTGTAGAAAACATTTTAACACAGACATGGATAAAGATTCGTTAGGGGCTACCCCTAGGGGAGCGCAACAAAAAAAGACGCAGAAACCGTTAAAACCTACTTGCAACTTCGGCATAAACCTAGTGATGTGTGTTTTGTGTCTTGTGAGTGTATCGTCGTCAGTGTGGCGGGAATTCGATATGAAGAGCAGGTTGACTATTCTAGAAGATAGGGTAGCTTACTTGGAAATAAGATCAGATTCTCCGGAAAAAGGAATGGAAGGTTTGTTCGAAAGATATAGAAGAGAAGCTGTGTACCATTTAAAAAGAAGAGTTCTCAGGGATGTTCCTCACGATGGTAGGAGATTGAGAGATGTTCCCGAATGTGTTTGTCCCACAGGTATGTTGTTTCGAATTATTTTTACCCACGTTTTATATTAGAAATTTGAATTATGCAATAAAATGCCAGTGATTATTTTTAATTAGTGTATTATGAAATATTCCATTTAATAATGTAAAATTTGATTTATTATTTAAACCGGTTTTGCTAATATCATAAAGTTGTTTCCGACTTTTATGCATGTTACAAAAAACGCAGTTCAAAATCCCAGCAAAAACAATTTTGTTTGTAACTTAGAAAATTTAAAGTAAACACTTTTTGTGATAATTAAGTTACAGGAAGTAAAAAAAGCAGCATGTAAAACTATTTGCTTGCAAATTTATATTAAAATGTTTTATAAAAGCAAATTATTCTTTTTATAGACCACAAGCTTATATTATTTTATGAGTTAATGAAATTATTATGCAGTATACCTAATTTTATGGAACATATGAAAATTTATTTCCCCTTGAAAAGAAAATTTAATTTAATTCTTGCAGATATTTATACGAAGTATACTTCACAAAGATATTTTTTACGATACATATTGCAAACTTAATAAATTTTTTCAATTACACCAGCGTTTAACCAGACATCACATTAATGGAAACGAAGTCATGTATTGGTATAATCTATAATGCTCAATATACACTGCTCAACAACTGAATTGGATATTTTTTAGATTTCAAAAAAATGCGTACAAAAATAATATTTTCTTTCTTTTTATACGCTGTTATTTCTTTAACCAGGATTGTAGGTAAAATGTTGAATCTGAAACCGTTGGCGAAACTGATACCGAAACCGTTTACATTACCACTACACCATCACACACTTTTAACTGCCTGGCGCGCGTTTCGATAACCAAGTTATCTTCTTCAGAGACCGAAGGTAAACTGTAGCTCGTCAATGCCTTGCAGAGAATATGGGAAACTATACCTACTTCAGCAATTTATTAATAATTTTATTAGGACCGTGCCAAATAATGTGACACAATGTTAAATTTCGTGTAAGGACTTTATAACCTGCGCAGTAAATGATTAAAGATTTTTCAATTTTTTCTGTTTTATACTGTACTTATTTTTTTTCATAAAAAATTTGTTTATTTTTTAGGTATATTGTAACGTAAAATAATAAATATTAACTTATTTTTATCGAATATTGATTTATTATTAACCAAAGACAAAAGAATATTACAGATATTTGTATTATCCACTTCAATTGTTGTGTATTTATTATTATTGAGTATAAATCGAGCGAGAAATCGAGGTATAAATGAGAAATTTATATATTTTGAAATATTTAATCAGGAATATTGAGTTGGGGTATGCAGCAATTAATAATAAAAGTAAACTCTTTATGGTTACTTTTTTACAAGATTTTGGAAAATAGATTTCCATTTTCAAGAAATGTATTTGAGAATATCAAATTTTGTTATTATACCTAATATAAACACACTTAAAACTATTATTTAAAAAATAATAATAAAAAGATGTCAGAATAACATTGGTAAAATTGTTTAGTTAATTTTTAAAATGTCATTTTACTTAATTTATTTTAATTAAATTTTCATAAACTCTGTCAAATTCGAGGTCAAATTATATGTCAAAGTAGGAAAATAATCAAAATAAAGTTTCAAAAAATTATATTATTAAACAGTAATTTAGTAGGTAACATAATTTATTATGCAAGTTATTTTTATTTCTATTTTTGGATATAAAGTTAAATATCACTAATATTTTTATGTTATACTAGTTCATTATTGTGTTTTTATTGCTTAGTTACCAACTATCTAATATAATGTCAAACTTTATGCCCGTGCTGGCATAAAGTTCACTTTATGGCCCGCACGGGAATAAAAAGAAATAATTTTTTGTTTAACTTATTTACTCGAGCCTTTACTAATTATTATAATTACAAACGGAATATAGTAATATATTTAAATATTCGATGAACATCGTAAACTTCTTTAGACTTTTGTGGCAACAGATTTTCAGTTGCTTTCTTTGCTTTTTTAATAATTTCGTCTGGAATTCCAAAATCTTCGGCCATTTTGACTTCTTACTTTGACACATGTAACAATTATTGCGATTTTATGACATTTACGTTTGTCAGTGGCAATGTTATTGATTCAAACCGGATTTTTAAAATACAGATTTGTATTGAGATTGGATTGCAATAACGAACTAGTATGACATAAAAGTTTGTAGGTACCAATGGCATAAACAGATGTGTATATCCTCGGGCGACGGTAAGCCCTCAGGGCATAAACATCTATTTATACCCTTGATACATAAATAACTATTATGATCATTCTTTTTGTTAATATTTTCTTCTTGAGAAATAAAAGGTTGTAATATCTAAAATATGAATTAACGAACGAGTGGAAAAATCCGCGAGTGCGTAAAATGCTTTACTGCACAAGTTACGCACTATACTTTACCTACGACCTAATTGTACTTGTATTAATGATGTTATTATTAATAATACTTGAAAAAAGGCAACAATAGATATTTTTGATGATTTTATTGTATTACATTTATTTACTTCATATTAGTTATTATAAGTACAGTAAGTACAGCCATTAAATCCTGCATTAAATATTAATCTTACTTCTGTTTTTTTACTTGTTGAAGCAAAATTATTATCGTTAACTGGCTAATTAATAACGTATGAGCATACTGTCAGACGCATGCTCTAATCTAAAAAATATTTCAAAAATGTCGGTTTAAAATGAAAGCCATAGTGTTGTTTTTTAGTAATTAATTTAGTGTTACTGATCGGTTTCTCGCGTAATATTAAAATATAGTGCATTCTAACTATTCAAAAGGGTTTTGTAAATTGATTAAAGTGAAATTAAAGTTACAGAACAAGTAAAAAGTATCTTCTTGTACGTTACAATTGTATCTACAGTTGAAACATCTTCATAAGTATGTTTAAAAAGTATCTCGGTAATAAAAATATTCTAAATGTTTAAATAATTACATTTATTACATAAAAATAACGTAAAATAACCTGGAAAAGGTAATTTACTGCATGTATTATTACATTATGATCTATTTCGACAGATAAAAGAAGTGGGTTAATGAAAACGGAACAAATATATATAATGCCAAATAACTGAAGATATTAAATGTCATGCAAACTCAACTTTAAATTTGTAAATAAGATATTTCGCATAGAATGCCGAGGTTTATTGACAGTTACTAAGTGGTCGCTAGAAAAACAGTGCGATTTACTTACACCTGTGCGTTTTCTTTACCGTACGTTATAAAGAAAGCATCTTACGTTGACTGAGGACTGTGTGTTATTGACCGCTTACAGGAGTGGTCATAGGTAAAATGCTTTATAGCACTAGTAACGTACCTACTATACTTTACCTACGAAATAAATTTTGAATAAAATGGCAACGTCTACTGACAATTGCTAAGTGGTTGTTAGGGAAGCCGTGCGGTTTACTTTACTGCTGTGCATTTTTTTAACGTGCCTTGTAGCGATGTCTGTTGACAGTGGTAAGTAGTTGCTATGGAAGCCGTGCGATTTACTTTACAGCTATGCATTAAAATTAGTCGAGAACTATCCCCTGTAATAGATTCTAAAGATACTATGTTGCCATTTGCGGAGGCAACGACTCCATTACGAAGATCCACCAGAATAAAGAAACCTCTCCAAATATTACAATATTGTTATAAATATGTTACATATTTACCTACACTTTACTGATTGTGTTATTTACCTTTATTGATTGGTTACTGACCTAAAAAAGTAATGATACCTTTACCTCGCCTTTTTAAAAATTTTAGCATAATGTTACAATACTTTGTGGACTTAAACAATAAACAACCTGGTATAATGTTCAGATTAGAAAGTTTCAAAAAATGTGGTGCAAATTTTATGGACATGGTTCATTACGGTTTTATTTTGAAAATTTAAGCATTTGAACTGGGTAGAAAAAACTGTTTTATCTGCAATGGACTGCGTGAGTCTGACGTAATTTTAAGGGAGCTGGATCATAATAAATGTTTGTTTTCACTCGATAGACAGGTTATACCATTTACCAGCAAACATGTCACGAATAAATTAAAATACAGTGTTATATATTGTTTGTTTTAATGTTAAATTTGTGTACCTGTGACATTGCCGATACGAAAAATGCTATAACAATTAATTGACTCGACAATTTTTCTTCGAGAACATAAAAATTCTGTTCAACCATTGTTTTAGTCCAGCCCGCTCTTTAAATTTCACTACGACTTCTTGTTCATCGTCAGTAACTTAATACCAAAACGTGGTTTAAATGCAAAATTGTTTGTAAACTATTGAAAATAACATAACCATGTGTATTTCGCGAGATATTTCGTCTTCTTGGATTTTTTATTAGAAATGAGCTTGACAAGGAAGTACGAGAATATATGAGGATTTCTCAAGTATGTAAGGATGATTTCTAGAGTGATTTCTTCAGGTTGTACATTGTTCAAAAAATGTTTTACATGAATGTAGTTACCACAAAATCGAACACAAAACTATCAAAAATATTAAGTAACATTTAAATGAAACTGTATTAGTTTTATTAGTAAGTTTAACAATTTATGGATACAAGGATCTCACTGACATCTACATACCTAATGTTTAAGTAATTCCACCAAATAACTGACTCAAAAGCAGAAGCAAAAAATTTCACCTCCAATATAATGATTGTTATCTTGGTCATAAAACTTGATTAGAACAATAATTCCGTACTTTCTTGAGGGTTTTCTGAACAGTTTTTACTTTCAATTTTACCCAATACCACCTCAGTGTCCACTTTTATTATCCCCACTGCCTTATAACTTCTAAACGGATAGAAATATGCGGTTTTAACATTTCATTTTATTTGGTTAGATTAAAGGTTCTTGTACTCTACATAAAAATATACTGGGTGTATTAAAATAAAATACACTTTTCTTTGCGAATGTATAAATGTGCATTGTACTTTCTGATTGTCAGTGGATCATTTGTTGTTTTTTACTTAATTAATAACAGTAAACAACTAAACGGTTGAATGAAACTTCCACTATTTAATCAAAAATACGTTTTAAATTCAATGCCCGCTGTTTTGCTAAAAACTAGCATAGTCAGATTGACATATTGAAGTTACATTTTTTTTGTTTGTAGCTAGGTACTGTTCTTAATAAGATGGACTTCCACATAGTAAGGGTTAGTTTAGTACAATAAGTTTTTTACTTTGTTCCATATTGTTCCAGATTTTTTAAATCAATTCAAATTATGGTATTTAGCATACTGGAGCATACTGTATGCCGCTTCTTTGCCAATTTTTAATTTTCTTAAATTAATCTTTACCTAATTGGAAATGAGAGGTACCTAAGTGTAACAAGAAATTTTAATACCCAGGTCTAACTGTCTAATTCTGCATCGATTATGCACTCTGAACAAATTATATCAGATTTTATAAAATTCATATACAGGATGAAGTGGTTAATATGAAGCAGTCTCACTAATTTTCTAGATAAGGGCCTGGATTTGTATCATCTAAATGAATGGGTCCCACATCAAAGATTAAAAAATTGACTTCATCAAAACAAGAAGAAAACTTTTAATAATCATTTGATATTTCCCTTTTCGTGAGTATATTCAATATTCAAGGTCAATTATGTGGCTCCAGGTTTCTCAACCCCCCCACTATACCTACAATTATGAGAATGGTACTACATTCATAACATTATAATTGGCATTTTTCAGTATCCGCCAAAATAAACAGTTCCGAAGCTTCAGCTTCCGACAAGAATTTATCTATTTCTTCTTTATTCAATACTTTGGATTTTTTTGGCTTGTAACCAACGGATTTGGGATATGGGCTTATATCTATATAATTTTTAATGTTACTTGTGGACTTGAGCATTGAGTAATTATAGGCCCGAAGGCTTTAAGACTTGATTTTCCATGAAATATGCAAGAATAACTTCTTCATTTATAGTATGCACTTTTTTTATCACTGCTCCATTTTTGAAATAAATAGTAGACCAATTCATACTTCTCTCTTGACTTTGTTGGCAAAAATTCATAAATAGCTGTTTTAACAGCTTCACTAATCTCATGTGGAATCAATTCGACTTCACTTTCACTATCTATTTCCATTTTTTTTAAATGCCAAAGGAAAAACTTCCTAAAATTATATCTGACAACAAGCGTTGTCATAATAAAAATACAAGTTGTTATTATTGCCAAGGCCGCCTACTAAGATAGGTACCCAAAATCGTTTCGAAAGTTTAAAAAATCGTACCGAAAGTAACAAAAATCGTTCTGAAATCTGTTCTTTCGGTACGATTTTTGTAAAGTGGAACTTTAGATTTAATAAATCATACCGAAAGTTTTGTTTTCGGGACGGCTTCGGGACGGTATTAGATGGAATATTCAATAAAGCACAATAAGTCTGTGGTTTTACTTTGGGTTTTATTTTCGGTTTTATTGAATCTTCTGCATTTTTTTATGTTCAGTACTGTTTATAATGGCGGATACTGCTTGTATTATTAAAAACATGTATATTGGCTTTGTATAACATTTTTTTGTGTGAGTTTTTTTAGAATATCTTTTCGTCATTATGAAAGGATGCACTTTTTCTCCAGCTTTTTCTTTTGTAATCAAGTGTACGGTTTTAGAGCAATAATTTACGTTTCATCTAGCAGTGATTCTAAACATGCTTCAAAGTGATTATTTTAACCCCTTTAGAATTTGAATTGGGCTTGTAATTTCTTTAAATTGAATATTTTATTTTGTTATAAAAGTATTAGATCTAAATTATACGCATTAAGCTGTTTGCCCTTAAATTTTCATAATAATTATAGCTATCAGTATCGATAATAGAACGTCAATATGCTTTTCAACTTGCAATATAACCGACTGGCTTTACTATTTACTAAGGGCGTTACTTTTAATATTATTGACAGTTGTTTGGTATTTTCCTCGGTGTTTTCAAAACAACGTTGATTTATTTATTTTCAGCCTACCTACATTTGTATTGATTTTGCTTCGTATGTTTAAAAAATGAATACAACTTGTTTACAAGCTTAATAAAAAAAATTGTTATTTTAGAGGACGATTTATTACTCCAGTTTTTGTATAATACCTATTGGCGTTAGCGACGAAAACGACATCTGTCGGAGATAAAAAATCAGGCTCGAGAATTGTAATAGATATATAGAATCCCCATCAAATAAAAACTAATAATTTTTTATCACAAAAAATAAAAAGTGCAATTGTATTTTAGGAAGTGAAAATTAAATTAAACATTATTATTATAATGAATAATGTGGTACGAAAAAATCGAGGAAAAACTTGACTAAAAAAATAATTATTTTACTATAGAGTGAGGTTATGGTTTAACCTCGGGTTTGTCCGATAAAATGAAAACTAATAACAGCTACAATAATATATTTTTTCTTCAAACGTTAAATAATGATGACATTACTTATCTAACTTGATCCTGTCAAAGTTTGATGTCTCCGCCGGCAGCAGTTTTTTTCCCATTTCTTTACGATGGAGGGAAAAATCATGCCAACAATACAACGAGTTGTATTTAATATAAAATCCGAGATAAAATCAATTACGAAACCTTTCTTAAAGCATTTATTTATCTTTTGTAATAACTTGCGGCATACAAATTTCTATATTTACCAAGTTTACAGTGAATAAACATACTGATTGACAGTAGCAAACGAACGAAGAAAGTCAAACGAACAAAGCGATTTGTTCACTTTGATGACGTGCAATCATATTTATACTGGACAAGGTATATTTTAATATTGGTATTTTGAAGGTACCTAGAGATGTTTAGTTGAAAAAGTCTCATTCGTACAAAATACCAATCCAGTTTTGATTTTCACAAAAAAATAATAGTCTAACTTTTTAAAATCAGTACAGTTAGTAAAAAAAATTGTTCTTTTTGGCCAAAATTTAAAATTGGGCCAAGTCTACTAGCTGTTCATCTATGAAAATTTATTTAAAGCCAAGAAAACTGTGTTCCTATGTTTCAGTTGCTAGGGTAGTAAAGGTGTCCATTGGAGTTTATTTTTCTTGTATTTTTTTCTGAATTCTAATTATTTTCGTTTAAATATCTGCATCTATAGCAGACAAAGGCTTTTTGTGCTTTGTTACAATAAGGTGTTAAACTTAAAAATATAATGTATTCTCAATGTTAATAGTTAGTGGTGAATAAAATCATAGTTCGGAAACAATTATTTTTAATGTATTTATTCTCACGCTGTTTTAATGTTGATTGGAAAATTGACCCCGAATTCAACTTATAGATGATTCAAATAGTTCGCCTTTTCTGCTATGACGTAGTTACCCCAAAGTAAAGTTAGTAACTTAGTCGACATAGGACCGCAATTCTGTCGTATTCTGTTTTTAAAATTCGTCCAACTTTTACTGCAGACACGGTTACAAATTTTTTATGAGGCGTTCTAACAGTTGTGTTCGTGCAGTATGATACAAAACAAGATTTATATGATATTGACAGTATTCTAATTTAAAAAAAATGCGGAGTAAAGCTAACTAAACTTAGCTAAAAAAATATTAACGCAAAACTTTTATTTCTTCATAATGTTGAAACGTCAAACTCCTATAAAGTGTAAACAAATACAAGATACAAAACCGAGTACAAAACACTTAAAATTAGATTGCCCTTTTTGATGTCAATTAAGCTAGCACCCCCACACTGACTAAATTAAAAAAAGGAGCCCATAATTAACAGCTAATTAAAGGCTAATTTGTACCACAAAAATTAAAATTTGTACCATCGCCTTGAAAATGGGGGGTGCTAGGTTGAGATCAAGACAACACCCCCAGTTTGATCGAATTCCAATTCAATTACATCAAAATAAAGGGCATATTAAAGGTTAATTTGTACCACAAAAAGTTAATCTATATTATTATTTATAATGTCAAAAAATAAAATCGAATACTATAAATAACGCTGCTCTATAATTTTAGCACCCCCACTTTCGTCTATTCAAAAAGTGAACCCCCAATATTATAACTAATTAAAGGCAAATTTGTACCACACAAGAAATTTTTATACTTTTCAATATAAAGTCGCCAATTGAATTTAACTCTTTGCGGTCGTATTAAATGATGGCGGATGCGCTAAAATCTTTTATTCGGGAAAAGTACTTATTCGGTGTCGTATGAACGGGATCTTAGTTACCCAATAACCTATAACAACAGTTTACAAATCTCAAGTTAAACCAGTGCTAGATAGACGGTTTAATCTCGTCTCTGAGAATAGTGGGTAATAAAATGAGTTCGGTTGGAAGGAAACCTTTTTTAAATTATGAACGTATTGCTGCAATCGTCTTACAAAATAAAGGATTACTAATTAATAACGGTAAATTAATAACGCGAACAAATAAAGTATGGGTGGAATTAGGAAAAATTTTGGTGTAAACACCGCTTATGAATCCATTATCGAAGAAGAAATTTGTATATTCCCGTGAACTTGGCACACCATATTTAAAAATCTTAAAGTTTTTTTAGAGTTCTGGCATCCTTTGCAATAGTTCTAGAGTTCTCTGTAAGTATTTTCAATAGTTCCGGTTATTAAATACAAAAAAAATAAAATTTTAAAATATGGTGCGCCAAGTTCACGCAGCGCACCGTATTATGAAAATACATTATTTTCTAGTTCTAGTTAATTTTACTATAGTTCTAGAGTTCTATATCAATTATATTAATAGTTCTAGCAATTAAACGCAAAAAATCGATTTTTGAAAACTTAAAGATTTTTAAATATGGTGTGCTAAGTTCACGGGAATCCATTAGCGTATAGCCGGACAGGTTTTTTTAACTGATATTAAAAAAGAACACTGATATGGTTTTTGGTTAGGTACTGTCTTATTATAAAGACTAAAATGTGAAATAAATTAGTAGTGTAGGTACTCTATCGAATTTCGGTAATAACATTACTTTTTATGTTAATTTTTGCAAAAAATTTACAAACAATTACATTTTTGCAAAGAGAATGAAAATACCTTTCAAACGATATATCAAAAGCCCATTTTCCCATTTAGAAAATGGTTGTAACTGTCACTCAAAGGGGGTTGAAGGTAGGGATCAAATTTTCACTTTCAAAAGAATATATGGTTTAAATTTGTGTTTCGGGATTTTTTATAAATATGTACAGTAACCGAAATAAGGAATTTGTTCTATTTGGCTTTTTCACACTTTGCACCAAAAGGCTTCATACAAAAGAGAACTATTTTTATACATAGTTTACAAATCAAGAAAGACATTCCATGGTAAATATAATTTTGTTTTGTTTACCAATTTCGAAAATTATAAAACCAATCGACTGGATTGTTTAGTAGTTTATGTCATATAGATTATTTGGATTATCGTCTAGTGGGCTGTAATAACCTGAAAAAATTGTGCTGTATTTAAACTGTTAATGAGAAACCATGAGGCAGTATTTACGATCACTTATCTAAATTATATTTGGTAATAGCCGAACACCTACGCAGGATTTGACCGATTCAATTCAATAATAGCTAGTTAATTTACAAATATTTCTTAAACCGATAAATTTATGTTTCTTTTAGTACCTATACTCGAAATTATCGTAGTACCTGTAATTTTTAGATAAGCCATAAAAATTTTCAGCCGTAAAACTATTTAACTAACTTGTAATTTCCATAAGTTACTGAAAGATGAATGGATATGTTGACATGAAATAAAATATTTATGTGTATTCAACACAGTGGTGGGCAAATACCGAGGCAAATACTTATCTGAAGACGTTCTTTTGAATTATTAATATTCACTTTTTATTTTAATAATTCTAGTTTATTTAGACAGTGATGGAATTTCTGAAAAAGCTAAGCACCCAAGTAACACCAAACTGTTTTATTAGGTACTTTAGGGATTTTCAAACTAATATTAAAACCATTGGATCTTCAAGGAAGTAATAAAATCGTTCGACAGGTTCATCCTTTCGAATATGTGGTTTTTCGAGACCACCACATTTCTCTTCTTTAACAGATTGCAGATTCTCCAATACTATCTACAGGGTATCATTAAAATCTTTACATAAATGTTTTTCTGTAAATGATTTAAAACAATTAAATATTAATGTTTTCTCATTAACTGTTAAAGAATCAATTTTTGGTCACTTATAGAGCATTCCCGAATTTTCTATAAAATTAGAATTTATAATAGACTGCAACTTGCAGTTGTTTACTTTTAGTAAACTGTAGAGAATTAATATTAAGCAACTTAAATCTTCCAACAAAATATAAAAACCCGCAATTACTTACATTTTCTGTGAAATAAGTTTAGAAGACATCTGTCTACTTAATTTAGATTACTGGATTATGGAAAATAATTATAACAGGACAATATTTAATTAAGAATAATAAAAAACTCTTCGTTTTAACAAAACTTCCAATATTTATTTAAAAATTTTTTTTTAACCTCTTTGACGGCCGTTTCGCTGATTAGCAATTTTTTAAATAAAGTTTTGTTAAAACGAAGAGTATTTTATTATTCTTAATAAGATGTACTTCCAAAAAGTAAGGGTTAGTAGAATCAATTTAAGGACAATATTCAGTATACAACCTTGTTTTGCAAATTTATTAAAAATAATCCTATGATATGGTTACGTAATCTACAACTCAGAGTAGTTTTGGTCTGCCCAAACCATTTTTCTTGATCTGGATTGCATTTGCATAAAATACCCTTAAATTGTATGTGTAGTTAAATTTATGAAATTTTAAGAATCAATATTTTGTAGTAATATAATTACTGCAGTATGTTTTGCATTAGAAATAATGTTTTATTACTCTCTCTTTCATAAAAATATACTATAAATGATGAAAATCTCTATACAATAATGCAAACTATTTTCAAATCGTCTTCGTCCATTAGCAATTACCTCAAGTGTCAGTAACAGTGATTCTGTCACAATTTTCTGTCGCAATTCTGCAAGGTCACTTTATTGTAACCCTTTCGTCAGTCCAACGCTTCACAAAATGCTAATTCGAAAGTTATCTTAAGTTCATATCATAATATGGAGACACCCCTTCATATTTCCCAATGTGTCAGTGATCAGCGAATCAATAACAACTAACAAATTTTAGTTCATCATCATTTCTGTCAATGAATGATTGTCCCGAAATGTTTATTTTCAGATGTGTTTGTGTTGTGAGTAAAAAATGATAACTGTTACTCCAATAATAACGACAAGTATGTCTATTTATTTAAAATTTTAACATAAAGGTACACTTCTCGGACACTGTACTCGTATTGTACAATCGATGTGGGTCGTTATTTATGTCTAAATTCCTTACATAATTGGATGCGTCAGCCCGGGTCATCTTCGTATAATTAGTGAAGTAATTTTATTTTATATGTGTGACATTTATAGGATTATATGATTCAATAAACATTGGATGCCTCAGTAGATGCTAATACACCTTATGCCGAGATTTTCAAATTTTTTAATGGACAGTCGATTGTTCATTTGTAAATGAAGCAATACCGCCACTACAATTGGTTTATTTTGCCCTCGACCTACTGCTTCATGCTTTCTCTGTATAACATTTCCTGTGGCTTCAAACTTATACATTTACTGCTTAATGTATGGGTGGGCTTTTTAAGGTGATTCGTATCAAAGATTCTTGCCCTAGCCTTATCAAACTGATTATTTCTGTAGTAAACTACTTCCTCACAAGAATATTCCATTTGTTAAACTTTAGGTATGGCAATGAGAAGGTTAAAGTATTTACAGGTATGATAAAAGGCACCAAAATAAACGTATTACCAAATTTGATGCACTTTATTTGCATCTTTTTTTAAATTAAATGATATATAATTTTTAAAGCGTTGTATTCGCGTTTTGAAAAGTGGCAACAGCGCATCTAATATTTACTTTATTTATGAATCAAAACTATAGGTAAATCAAACTCATGATCTTACTAATATTTCATTTTTATTATAATATAAAACACTGTCTTGAATATTACTACATTATTTATTATTTATGTATTTTCATTAAAAGCAGACAGTCTCTTACTGAGACAAGAAACTTGGCCGGATAGCTCCAGGCATCTCAAGTTACAAATTGTACAGAAAAAAAAGAAGACGATTGTACTGTTTTTTATTTTATTAGTGATTTTATTATTTTGGATAAAATACGATTCCAAAACATAAATAAAAAAATCATGCACAAGCGTGTAGGATGTTTATTTACGTCTTTCTATCTTCGCTGATGGTGCGCTGCTGCCAGTTCGTAACATGCGAACAGAGCGCTTAAAACCACTACTTTATGAAGTAATATTTCAAAAAGTATAAATAAGTTAACAGATTCATGAATTAAACCTTTTACTACCTATTAGGAATTATTTAAAATAAATAGGAGAATTCCCCATTTCCCTAATAAAATCAAAGTAAAGTAATTAAAAAAAATTAATTTAACGTTTTTTTTTTAATTTGAATGAAGTTTTATTTTTTGAGGGTCAAGTTTTCTTGAGTTTGCACATCTTTTTATAGGTTCATAGTATCAGATTAAAAGGAAACAGGTAGATAGAAAACTAACCTCATTATCATAATTTTCTGCCATAATTGTATTAATTGAATGAAAAAAAAGAATTGAATTAAAAAAATTTAATTCAACGGTTTTTTTTTTTAATTTGAATGAAATTTTATTTTTTGAGGGTTCATAGTATCAGATTAAAAGGAAATAGGTAGATAGAAAACTAACCTTATTATCATAATTTTCAGCCATAATTGGTGAGGAATTGTATATCCTGCTGATAACAAGTAAAATGTTAAAATTACCATATTCTTGCAGTGCTTCAACTAGTCCAATCCTCGGTCCAACCCTGCCCACAGAGGATCTTAAATCCTAAATCTGGGCACATATATTTCTCATAAATTCCCTTTATTAAAACAAAATTCAAATCTCTATCAAAATTATATTACATATTCTCTCTCTCCTCTCTATCTTCAATTAGTACCTACAGAAAAAAATGATATAATAAACTTAAAAGTAAGTAGATAATGAGCAGATATCATAAAATATGTTTTTAAAATAAGGCCATTAAATTGTAATTAGTTAATGGAAACAATATTTTTTTTTCACAAAAGTCAATAAAGATTTCTCTTCTATCGAAGGTTAAGAATCTTCCTGATAACATGTAAATATGAACTAATAAACTACAAATGATTCTGTTCATATACTTAAAAAACTGCATATAAACAGGTAAAGTTAAAAGAAAATTCCACAATGAAACTTTTTAACAAAACTTCCACATTTATTATAAAAAAAAATAACTATTTAAAACGCAATGACAGGTAAGGTTAGATTGGGTTATGTTAGGTTAGGTTAGGTTAGGTTAGGTTAGGTTAGGGTAGGTTAGTTTAAAAGTAGGTATTTGCATAGTTTGACTTATCTGGTTTTTGTAATCTATATGCTTTTAAGTATTCATTAGGTTGTTTTAGTGTTACAAATGAAAAAAGAGAGCAATAAGCCTACCTTAGTGTAAATATTAATAAATAAAAAATAAAAATAAGTATAAGGACCACAATTAAAACATAAAATATAAAATTACAAAATTACAAACATTTACAGACGGACCAACAGATAAAAAATAAACAATAAATATAAGAATTTTATGTAAATTTATGTAAATTTATGGTATAAAATTAACTTTTTATATGTTTAAAAAAAAGAATGAAAGATGGGGGAGGGGCGAGTTCAACATAGACATATAGATTGAGAAAGTGTAACTGTAGTCCGACAAAACAGAGGACAAGAAGAATAAGTCACAAGAAGAAGAACAAAAGGTTTGTGAGGTTATGTTGACAATAACAATTAAGATCAATTTAAAATGCTGATAAACAACCTAGTAAAATGTAAAAAGCTAATTAGTCACATTAGAAAGAAAGAAAACCAAATATTGAAGAAAGTGGACAACAGAAAACAAACAAAGGAAATATGAAAGTAAGAGTAAAATATGTTACAAACAAAAACATAAACTTTATACATTTTATCTTATATGTTCTTATATTTATTGTTTATTTTTTATCTGTTGGTTCGTCTGTAAATGTTTGTAATTTTATATTTTATGTTTTAATTGTAGTACTAAGGTAGGCTTATTGTTCTCTTTTTTCATTTGTAACACTAAAATAACCTTTTTTATAGCCTGATGATGGCCTCAATGTTAGGCCGAAACTTGTAGCGAGTATTGTTTTTTCATCTATAATAAAATTCTGTGACATAGACTTTGGGTTTTTCATTTGGTTATCCATAAAAATATTTGCTAAATTGGAGAGGGCTTTCCATTGGAAGACCCTCATTTTAAATACTTTATTTATGGAAACAGCTGTCACTGAGTTAAAAAAAGTTAATTTAAAAAAATGGAAGTTCTGTTAAAACCTTGGTTAAAACCTTTCATTGTTTAATGTTCTTAGTAAGATGGACTTCCACAAAGTAAGGGTTAGTACAATAAATTTCAGTTAGAGTAATAATTGATTTTATATATATAATAAAATATTTTCCATTATAAATTTCATAACATAATATATTTCATTATATATAGCTTAACAATTATTTTATACACATAAAGCTCCATTCAATGGATTTCACAATTTTAATGGTTAGATTAGATTAATATTATTTAATGACGTTTTATGTTAGTATTTGAATCGGATTGTCTATTATCTGCTTTGCATATTATAATTAATATTACGTATAACAAAAGATATAATCAAAAGATTTAAATATAAATTAAATGTACTTGTAAGAAATGTACACGCTGCGCTGTTTTACAATAATACTAGCAGTTATTGAATGTGAATGCAACGAAGAACTTTTATGGGTCGTGTTTTAACCGTTATTCGATACACACGTGTTTTTGTTCTTGGAATTTTGGGCTATGGCAATCAGTCAATCAAACAGGCATACATTTTCTAAACTGAACGACGTCATCTAAACAAGAAGGTGAGAAACATTTAAAATCGAACTGTTGGTCAACTCTTTATATCTTATCACTAATTTGTGCTACTATTTTGTGTAGGACGAGGATCAGGTCAATAAATCATGTGTATTAGGTTAGCACCCTATTTTTTAATATCCGCTATTCTGAACATTGTACTAGTTTGATTTGTATTCGTTTTGTACTACAAAGTAGTGAAATATTAAGCAAACATAACCTAAAAAAAACCTACGAAGCACCCTATTTTTGGATATTCATTATTTTAAACGTTGTACCAAATTGACCCTACAAACGACCCAAATATTAAGCAAAATAGTATAATACTATACTTTATCTACGATCAAGTATATAAAAACTTTTCATAAACACATTCGTACTTGTGCCGTGATTTTTGTGGTAGAAGATTTTCTATTGCAGTCGTTGCAATATTGCGAATGTCAGGTGGCGTACAGGACATCTCGTTCTCTTCTGTCGACATTTTCTTCAGTCACAGTTACCAAAAACTACCTTAAAACCCACGAATTTCACTTTGTACGTTTTTGCTGTCAATTGTGTGATTTTGTTTGTTTGAATTTTTGGTTATGTCACCGTAGCAACTGAAAGCTGTTGCCAACGTAATAATGGGGAAAATATAAAAATACCAATATGTCCGGTCCTCATTCCAGTGGATAAAACTTCCTGTCAATTTTACCCACAGCTGAGAACCAACCAAAGCTCTCCTTTAGGTTATCGATGGGTAAAATGAAAATTTACAGTGGGGTTTTCACATCAATAAAGTTTTTATTATGCTATGATCGTAGATAAAATACATTAAACAACCAAAAAAAAACATTTTCAAGGTAGTAATGATTTCCTTTCGAGAGTATATGGACACTTCCGGTTCTGTACTGATTACCAACGGTTTTGTACTGAATTTCAAGTACTAGTTAAGAAAAGTATAGTTTTCGATGTAGAAGACTAGGGGTGTGTTCGGGGAGCACGCTATTTGCGCCATTTGGCGCTATCTACTATTATTCCTCGTTTGCGTTATATGGCTCCTGGCGCTACATAGCTCGAAAGCGTGCTCCCCGAACACACCCTAGAACTAACTTGGTTCCCAAATTAAAATAAGTTGCCAATGTAATTAAAAACAGAATTTGTTGATTTGTCTTTGTTGACAACTAAGGTCAATAATTTACGATTTATTTTTTCTCGTTTCTTCGTTCCTCGATGGAAAGTGATCCAGAAATTGAATTTCTACCTCCGGAAATTGAAGAAGCTGCCAATAAAGCTGCTTTCAAATTATTGCCTAGTAAGTCAAAGCGACAGTATGAGTTTTCATACGATCGTTTCATGAAATGTGATCAGAAAAATGTCAGTAGCAAGGAGGCCAGTGAAAAAGTGCTTCTTGCATACTTTGAAGAAAAGTCCAAAATATGGAAATCGTCAACGCATTGGTAAAATTACTCTATGTTGAAATCAATGCTGAACAAAACACAGTGGATAGAAGTCCAGCACAGAAGCAGAGGGTTATTTAGGAAACAGAACATTGCGGATCACATTTTGTCCAAAACATTGTTCTCTGCCCTAGTACAAGCTTCACCAAAAAAATTTTGTTACATCTACCAATGGGACCTTGTAGAAATAAATATTTAAATGATTACATTGATGCAAAGGCGATAAGGAGACCTTTCAAATGAGCTTTCACATGACCTCGGTTTGTATTTAAAAAAATCTTCGATGACGTCATTACGCCATCACTAATGACGTTGATGGCCATTCAAAAATTAAAATGGACGTGTTTTAAGATTTTTTTTAAAGTCGTCTGTTTCTGAAATAATTAATTTATTCCATACATTTGCATCATATTGTACATACCACCGTATATACTACCGTATATACCACCGTATATACTGTATATACCACTGTATATACTGTATATACCACCGGTTGAGTACTGCACTTTTGCTGTCAGTAATTCACTAAAAACTTACTGTGAGGTACGTTTTTGGGGCACAAGGCAATATACTTTCTCACAATTTCCAAGAAACTTGCTCCGCTTGTCAGTAATGCAAAACGGTCTATCCTGCTTTGTTTTAGTATCAGATAATGAAACGATTATCACCGATTTTCTGTCGTCCACATTAAACACTTCTAAATTGTACAATTCATTGGACATAGTCGCTCATTGCACACCAAAAATACCAATAATCTTCATGTACAAATAGACGTCAACAGGAGCTTCTGTCAGAAATTTAAGAATATCATTTGGCTCCAGGATTTTGGACTTTTTAGCTTTGTATCCTCCACTTAAGTTTTTTAGTAAGGTGGTTGCTGAGTTTGGAAATGTCACAATTTTCATTCACCAACAACGTACCCTTCAGCATCGATAATACGGCCATAATGACGATAGCATCGCTTTCTTCAACTTTTCAGAAAAATACGCCAGAAGTATTTTTTCACTTACGCCATTTATATTCCTAATGCTTTTCCACTTTTTAAAAGACTGGTATTCTTTCCCATACATCATCCTAGATTTTTATGGCAAATCTAAACTTTCTGCTTCCAACGCTGCATTTTCTACATTTGATGGCAAGTTTTCCTTTTCTTGTGTCAATTCTTTTCCGTCCATTTTGTATTTATTCACTTTGTACACAAAACGCAACAATCTTCTCCGCAAAAACCAAAACGTAACATTTGTTTGACATTTGTTGACAGAGTAATTCATATCCCTAGCAACGGAGCAATACAATTGCGATTTTTGTGCCCAAAATTACAATTTTCTTTGAAATTCTATTATTTACCTGAACTTGAAGTCTTGCTATAGAAAAAATGTTGTATTGCACACGACGATAAAATCGCATTATCTTCTCTAGCATAATTAGCGTCTCGACTGACGTCTCGATGCTAAAAAACGCTCTCGAAGGTAAATTACAATTTTATAGTCTTGTACAATAAATAACTATTAGCATTAGTGCTAAACATGATTTATTTTTAACACCAGTGTCATAAAATGGCATTTTATACACTCAAAAATGATACTTTTACTGAAGCTTGTAGAGAAACCATATAAATGTACTAACGTTGTGACGATATATAAACTAACTCCACTACGGTAAAAATACAGACATCTGTCATAACATGTAAGAAATATTATACATGGCCATCACACCTAGTATGGCCATCTATCTCGAACTTACCCTATGCTTTTTTTGACCAGTACAACTCAGTACACAAAGTTTGTTATCATTATAATAGAACCGGAAATGTCCGTTTACTACGAAACGGAATAGTTATTTGTTTTACTAGGCGTAAAAGCCGCGGCTGGTGTTTCATAGCCATAGCTTTTCTGTCGTGTGAAACATATAATTTTTTCTTCAAATTTGTTCCAATTCCACGCAAAATCGACTTTTTTAAATTTAAATTGCGTTCTATTATCAATATCCAAATAACTAAATTATTTTATCAAAGGTAACTGGGCCCTGAGTTACTATGTTTACCGCTGCAAACGTTTGTTGAATATGTTTGTTTACTGTTTATTTTGTCCGAGACTTTGTCATTGTCAATTTTGAAAAGTTGTCATGTTAGAAATGGATTTATTGTAAAGTGAGGATGAATTGAAGCAATTAACACCACCTGAGATAAGTTTATTATCATCCGCTTCATTTTGAGTTTTCTTAATATCATTGTCAATTTTAATAACCAGTTTGATTTAAATTATTACTTGGAAGGTTGCCTAGCAACGAACCGTTTTTGCCTAGGAAGTAAAAGTGGACATTTTCTGCCTAGGCATTAAAAGTACAACTTCTAAGCCTGCCAAGTGTCATTAAAAGGCCGCTTTTAATGTCATTTGGAGAAAAATAATTTTTCTGTTGTAATTTAGGAATCAAATTTGAACCAGTCTTATAAATCGAAAACTGAGCTCAGTACAAACAGTTGGTTATCAGTACAGAACCTGAAGTACCCGTTTACTCTTGAACGAAGATCATTGCCACCCTGAAAACGTTTTTTTTTCGATTTTTTTTATACAATTATTATTGGAATTTTTGTTGAATATTTGGGTACTTTGTAGGGAACAACGGGTACAATTTGGTACAACGTTCAAAATAATGAATTTCAAAAAATGAGATGCCAACCTCGGTGCAAATTTTGTGCATATATAAATTTTGTAGTATATATAATGCAGTTTAAAAATATTTCCCTAAAAATCGGTAATTTAAAAAGAATAACTTAATACCCCAAAATAAAAAATGAATTTAAGTAATTATGAAAATCTATCTGTTCCTAAAGTGACTAAAACAATTTTGTTCGATCAGGACCGATCAGGACTTTAGGACTTTAGGACTTTATATAAGGAATTAGGACTTTGTATTTCATTACAAACATTTTTTTTTAAACTAATTTAAACCACTGATTAATTAATCCTTACTTTGTAGAAAACGATCAGAGGAATTTAAACTAAATTTAAATTTGCATTTTACCAGTACCAAAAAAAACCAATACATTGTGTTCCAGGATCGCATTTAAATCGTCTGAATTTCAAATAAATCGATGTTCAATTAACTTTTTTGTGGAAAATTGAGAAATAATATACTAGGTAAATACATATGTGGTATAAATGATGATGCTAGGTTTAACGAAAACAAATATACTCATGGCTTATTTTAGAGGGAGATTTTATCCACTGAGTAGGATTAAATAATTCATTTTAGTGAATATTTCTAGACAAAGTGGTTAATTTATATCTTTTGTGTGATATTTTAAATTTAAACTGTAAATTAATTGTGAAAAAGACGGTATTTTTAGTTACAAAAGTTCTAAGAAAACCAAAATACAATTTACCTTTTGAAGTAATATCCAATAAACACTTATAGGAGCATATAGATTACCACAACCAGATAAGTCAAACTATTCAAAACACATTCTTGAACATCAACACTCACTCATACACACCAATGATATTCAAATACTACACATTTGTAATAAAAAACAAACAAGAAGAACTCGAAATAAAATGATGTCTAGCAGATTAACAATTTAAAGTTGTTAATGAACGAATACATTCATTTTACTGAAATAAACAATTGATAACATTTTCATCCTTATCAGTTGAAGATTCTGGTTTTTATACTGCTTTTTTTGAAATCCACTAACAATCCAAAAATGAATATTGTAGCAGTAGTAAAGATCCAAATTTTGCGGATTTTGGTTCTTGACATTCTTTCCGATTGGTTACGATGTCTAGGGTACGGAGAACTGTACGATTTCGTCAACTTAGTGAGTTTCATAGGGGTCGTATAGTGGAACTTCCGGAAGGTAGATTTTCTTTTCGGGAAATTGCAGTTGCAGAGTGCAAAGAAGTGTAGATAGCGTGGTTAGGTGTTGCGTCAGGCATGGCTTCGAGAAGGCCGTACGTAAAGAGCAAGGGACTCTGGACGCCCCCATAAATCAACAGACCGTGAAGATCGCCGCCTAACATTATTGGCCTTATGGCACCGTTTCTCCACTACCAGGTCAATTGCAAATGAATGGTTTGCAGAATACGGAAGACCTATTGGCATGCGAAGTGTTTACCGACGAATAAGACGTTTTGGACTGTTTTCATACCGACCACACTGGGTCCTCCCTTTAACTCCAGAACACCGACGTAATCGCCTTGAGTGGTGCAGAGAACGGTCACTCTGGGATCAGGAATGGAGCAGTATTGTCTTTAGTGACGAGTCTCGATTTTGTTTAGGCATGCACGATGGTCGAGCGAGGGTTAGAAGACGACGTGGTGAAAGGAGAAATCCACGGTTTTTTGTTGAAAGGCATGTTCATCAAACAGTTGGAGTTATGGTTTGGGGTGCTATAGCTTATGGTTCGAGATCACCTTTAATCTTCATTAGAGGTAACATGAACGCGCAGCATTATATCCAATAAGTTCTAGAACCCCATCTTTTACCTTATCTTGACACCCTGGTAAATCCATGCCTACGCGCGTTGGAGAATGCGTAACACATCGGGGAGCATCCACACATTATTAAAGGTAAAAGGGCTTTAAAGCAACGCAATCATTTTGAAATTTTCATTAACTTATTATGCTTCAGTAAGTACTTATAATAAATTTTATAAAAATAAAATTATTAAAACTGGGTGTTCGGATTTTTATGTCACTTAGTATAAATAGTTTTATTTAAAAAGTTCTATTTTTAATATTCTTAGTATTTTACAAACCTATCGATTTAACTCCTACAATTTGAATATCCCCAAGTGAGATTTTTGATTTTCGTCGGATATTTGCACCTAACAGGAATAGTTTATTTTTAGAGCAGTCTTACATGCTTCGACGAAAAATAAATATATCCTATAAATAGAGAAATCTACATTTTAGATGCTTTACAATGATGTATTTCTACACAATACGTTACATTTTGCATCGATGCATATTGAAGTCCAAACAAGTATATTTTTACACAGTAACAAAATTGATGTTTTATAAACTTTTTAAACCTACAAAATAAGTATGCAGTAATTTAAATAAACTAACTTTTGTGTATTTTTTGGTGAACATCTACAAAAGGTTCGTTAGATTAGACAAAAAAAAACATGCTTTTTAGAGAGACTTTACCCACAGAAACGAGATCAGTCAATTCAGGTGTATTTTGGCGTCCTAAAAATGAATTCGAGAAAGCGTAGTCTCGAAAATAGGGGAGCGGGGATGAGATATTTATATATGTATTTAAAAAATAATCGATTTTTGATGTCTTCAATTTCCCAGAAAACTATGCGTCACAGCAAAAGAATTAACCCAGACGACTTTTAAATACCTAATTAAATTCCCTACAAATTCCTACTACGCATTTATTGGTCAGGAATTTCAAAAATACCGTTTTGAGGTTTCTAAAAAACTTATTCTATTCTGCAAATTAGTTTTCTCAATTTTCCGGGGAAACACTGAGACCCATAGGAGGGTGACAGTGTTCTTCTGGCCTAGTTCATTTAGCTTGCCTAGGCATTCCCAAACCATCTTCGAACTGATTGTATGGGAGCTCAGCGCTTTGATGGCTGCTTGACTATCCACAATGATCAAAATATCTTGTCTTCGGTAGTTTCTTTCAATATTAAATTCTGTACACCTTTCGACGGCGTGGATTTCTGCTCGTAAGATGCTTGGGTGTGTGTCCAAGCACAGGCTAGTTTATGAATCTTCAAGAGGTTTTTCCTTGTACTCAGATAAGCTCTTGGTCTCATAATGGTCTCATTATTTCTGTGTACATTCATTGCAGAATATGTGAGTTATATCCTCAGTTTTTACCTTTAATGTTCCTACACACCATGAGAGCCTTGGTGGCTTTTTGTATTACTTTATTTCCGTGTTTATTCCAGAGTAACCTGCTATCTAGGATCAACCCTAAATATTTGACGTTTGTGTTCCTCTCTTCGATGTTCTCCCCTATTTTTATAGTTTTTAAATTAGGTTCCTTTTTCCTTATAAAGGCTACTAGTGTGATTTTGGTGGGGTTGATATTGAGTCCCTCAGAGTCACACCATTGTTTCGCAATGTTCAGTCCTCTTTGAACATAGGACGTTTTCATACTTTCCTTTTGCAAGGATAACCATGTCGTCAGAATACCCTTGACATATATATATAAAGAATGCTATGTTAAGTAATGTCAGAGGATTTTTGACATATAATTCAATATATGTATTTAGATAGTAATACATCGTTTTATTATATTATAAATAGTACTCCTCGGATATAACACAATCCAATTAGTTAATCCGACAAAAACCTCCGTGATAGCGTTGACCCACAGAAGGAACCTTTACTTGAGTGAACTTCGTATGTGGGGCCAATCGCTAAAGTTTAATAAAGGGGAAGTAAAATATCTAGGGGTAATCCTAGATAGCAAACTAACCCTTTCCAACCACATTAGAAACACAACAGATAAAGGCCTAAAAGCCTAGTATGATGCACTGGCTTTATACTAGGGCAGTGATACTCATTATAACCTATTGTTCTGTTGTGTGGTGGAATAAAGCGAGATGCTCAGTAGCATTTGGACAACTAGGCAGGGTACAGGGAATTACTGTGAAAAAAAGTATGTTGGGCAAACAAAAAGATCCTTCCCTGGTCAGTTGATAGAGTAAGCTGTTCACAGTGAGTTCATATGAGTGGGGATGCAGGGCTTCCCCCTGCGGGCAGCCTTTGATCACATTGATGAAGATAGTGTCGTGTCCTGCCTTCATTTCTGCGATTCTTGTAGATAGCAGATAGTAGATAGCACTCATTTATTGCTCTTTTGACAGCCTCATGTGGAGTATTTAATGGTTTTTTGTTTGTTTTTGGACCTAAAAGTAAATTAGTGACTGTACTTAATGCAGTGTTTCCAAAAAAATTCACAAACACAAACGAATCATTGTGAACAGTCACAAAATGAAGTTGCAGGTGGCAGCTGAGACTTGAACATTTGGGTATTTCTAAATAGGTGCCCCCGCATGCGTGTCTCTTTACTTTTAACTGGCTACATTTACCGAATGTCTATGTACGAATTTTTTCGCTGTTTCATTCGACTAACAGATCTTCCTGTCAGTGCTAATTATTTGAATTGAAATATACAAGATTTAATTGCAATCTATAGTGCTTCAAACATAATACTCAGTGAAGAAAAAGAAGATAATATGTTCGGATATTTGGATCCAGGCATTAATTTTTGCTATTTTATTCTTGTATCTTTGATGTTTTGGGTTCCAAAGATGTTGTTCCTTATAAAGATAGTTTAGTTGCAGTATTTGTATTTCTAATCTAAAGATAATTGGTATAATGCACACAAAAGCAAACTGCCTTTCACATGCGGAAGAAAATCCTTTGACATACCAACAACCGGTAGAACAGTGACGAACGCCAATGTGCGATTTTGTTTGTTCGCCTGCAAAATTTCACCCAGTGTATGCAGGACTAACCAGGTTTGACTGTATCTAATATCATAAAATTATAGAATGAAATATTTGACAACCAAAATTTCTCTAGTGCTTTAAACATCATACTCAGTGAAGAAAACGAAGATATTTGAATCCAGGCATTCATTTTTGCTATTTTATCCTGGCTTCTTTCATTGTTGTTCTTTATAAAGATCTATTAGTTGCAGTATTTGTATATTATTCCACTCTATACTTTCAAATCTAAAGTTAATTGGTCATGTACACACAAGCAAACAGCCCTCTACAAGCGGAAGAATATTCTTTGATGTACCAACAGTCAGTAGAAGAGTGACGAATGTAAAAGAATAATAGTAACATTTAGTAGTCCGTATTTAAGAGTCCAACTTTATTTTCTTTATAATTTATCAATCTTTCAAAAGATTTTCAAATTTATATTTTGGTATATTTTTAAAACACCATTAAGCTTCTTTATACTTTTTTGTTGATTTTAGTTAAAATCGGACCACTCTGTATTCTTTTCCGTCTTGTAATACTAAAATAATACTTCAAACCGAGCTTCAAACTCTATTAGACATTAAATGTTAGTCATTAATTAAAACTTTTGTTTCGTTAATTGTGTTAAGTAGTGACATGTGTCTTAACATTAGTTTTAAATTCGGTTTTGAGTAATAAAAAATGTAATTGTAGAAAAATTTATCTAGGGCAGTCCAGAAACGTTTTAAAATTTAAGATAAGAGTCACATAAATACCATTAGTATTTTTAAAAGATTTAGTTAAAGTAATACCTACTGTAGAATTAATTTTATACAGTGTGGAACAGTTAAATGGAATAAATTTAAAAACAGATAAATGGTGGCATGTATGAAAAAATGCTTGCACCTGTTGATTAGAATTTTTAGTAAGCTTTTTTTATAAATAATTTTTTTCCGGAGTGTGTCATGTGACTGTGGCCAACACCAACTTTGTTTTTTCAAATACAGCAACTTGTATGTTAGACTTATTTCATGTACAACGTCCTATACCGAACTTTGACTGTTGCTGGAAAATTTATTGTAAAAAATGGCAATGAATAAGTCCGCTAGCTCTACCACTAGAAAATTTTTAGGTTAAAAATGGGTGTCTGTTTTCTAGGCCCTTTTGTTCACTCAGGTAATTTAAAATAACTGTTTTTACATTTGAAGTAATTTAAGCATTTCCCCAATACATACTGTTGCCAAATAAAGATGTTTAATTAAATTTGGGGGAAAATGTCATTAGCAGTGATTTTCGATTATATATCTAGTTGCAATAGTTAAAAATTGCCAGTTCAAAGTTAATTCTCATTGGCCATTTTACTAAGAAATATCTGTTTGTATCTCAGTTTGCACTAATAATAGCTACAGATGTATAAAATGCGGAGCTGACATTTTTGCTAACATTATTTCAGTAATCTGTATGTAATTATTTTGATTTTTTCTCTGTTGGGTTTATATTTGTTTTTTTTTGAGAAGCTGTTGTTTACTGTTGTTTTGCCCGTTATTAACTGGATAGAGAGATAGATACAATCACTAGGTGATTTTATCCATTTCCCACTTAAAAAAATGTATTACAATTATTCAAATGGATGGAATTAACTGGGAACAATAAAAACCTCTTACCGCAAAATATATAAAAAAAACTATATAGAAGAGTGGGACCCTCGGTGGGACCCTTTACTATACTCTTCAGAGACATCTCCTGTTTTATCCTGTTTTAGAATAATGTCCACTCAGCATTTTATACATTTTAATATTGATACGAATTTTTCCGTTTATGTACTAGTGTTCATATATATGCGAAGAAAATTCTATCAGAATAACAAATTTCTATTAGAAAGTCTTGGTACTAAAAACACCAAAAAAAGGGAAGTTAAGTTATACTCAAACTAAAATGTGGCAATTGATAGCTAAAAATCGTAATAAAATAAAAATCTACATCTACATCAAATATTATTAGATAAGATATTAACATCTTCAAGCAAATTTATATTATATTTAATTTGTGAAACGAATTTATGAAATTCTTCAAAAGTGGTGTTTGTAATTGTGTTGTGATAATTTTTGATAATTGATTCATATTCAATAACAAATTAGCAATCAACATCCCAACCTTTAATAAAAATTTCTTCTCTCCCTATCTACTGATCTAGCCGTTGTTTATTTCTTTGGTCATCTAAGTTGACGTGGTTAGTTTTATACACAGTATTTTTATAGGTATGTACATCACTAAAACACAACATTAAAATGTAATAACATAACAAAAGGGCGAGTAGTGATAAAGAGAGAGTGAAAATTATTGGAACAACAAAAATAAGCAAGTAAGGTTTACCCGAGGGGAAATCCCCCCATTTAATATGATAAAAATTAAGTTGTAAAAATAAGAAAGTAAATCTTGTAATTAAATACTGAAAATTCTTAAAATTAACGAAGCAAAGATTGTTTAAATGTATATAAACGAAATTGAAACAATATAATTGTAACATTTAAATATTCGATAAATGAGCATAATATCAACAGAAGTTGTTTAATATTACTTTAATCAAATATCTTTTACTATAAATGTTTTTGTACTTATTTGTAAGAAAATTTTAACTTAGAAATAATTTTTATTATGTAATGTATCAATATTTGTACCTACATAAATATATTATTTAATCTTACCAGAAATTATTATATAATGCTTAAAAAGGAGACAGATATATTTTTACTATGTTGTTATCTAGAACGATCGACAGTAGACGAAGTGAGTATGTCTAGTTATACATAGGAAAGAGAGAGATACACATAGTATTCTAGAAATTACTAATTCATAGAACCATAAAAGAAGTTTCTGGAAGGTTAAAAACCTATAAAAGGACTTGAGCAGAGGTCGTTGAAGGGGAGATAATTAGAAGTCAACCATAGAAGATCAGTCAGTGTGAACAGTCAATTTGAACAAAGTGAACAAACAGTTTTTAAAAGTATAAAAAAATTAAGAGTTAAATTAAAAAAGAAGTAAAACAAAGTGCAAAATAGTGACAGTAAGAACATAAGTTTAAAATTAATACCAAAGTAATCAAAAGTGTCATTAAAAACATTTTCGGCGTATAAAAAAAATTATATGTGTACCTACTATTTATAATATTAAAGGAACTATAATCCAACACTGAACTATATCCATAAATCGAATTGGAAGAGCAATTACATTACACAAGAAACCAAATGTCTAACAACACGACCACGATATTTTGCCAAAGTCGGAAATTCCACGTATACTTTCGTTGGTTACCGTTTTTTATATACCGACTACGGATTTTTTTCCACCAATCAGAAAGCAGGACTCTAAATTAAGGTCAGATAACATTGTAAATAAGTTTGTAGTAGTTAGTTAATTTTTATAATTTAAAAACAAAAGAATTTATTTGATACTCAGTAATCACTATAGTTCGATAATAACTTATTTACCATTACATAAATAACACAAATAGCACAATTCTAACATCAAGTAAGTTATTTTCTAGTTAATAAAAGACCTTTCTTTTTTCTTATTTTTCCTACTAAATAGTTTCATTATTAAACATTCTATATATTACTGTTTTAGCTTAACTCTTTTTATAATAAATTTGTAATTATAATTAATCAATTTTTCAATCATATACCTACCTAATTGTCCAACTAGAAGCTTGCAGAACAAAACACCCCTGAGAAAAAGAAGATCTTGCTACTATTAGAACATTTAAATAATATCAAATAATTAATCAAATTTATAATTTATAAATCCAAATTAATCAGTTAAACTATAATCATTAAATCATAATATTCATAACAATATATTATCTTAAGAAAAACATATGGCTAAGTCGTAAGAAAAGATTTTTTTATAGTGTTCGTGTACAATGTACCAGTTACAACAAAGGTGCGTGGCACATTAGTGTCTGGTACATGCACAACTAGAGAAGTTACGGAATCTTCGATATTATTTGATGTCAAGTTCCACAGTTCCTCTCGATGACAGGATCCAAAAACACCAAAAACTGCAGCAACTTTCTGCGAAATTTGTCGATTTGTCAATACTTTTGACTTTTTTCTTCATCCTTCACCCTTTCGCTTCAAAAAAGCCACAAGCTGGCAATATCTACTTATGTAATTATTATTTATGTTCATTATCAACTTCAACATAGACCAAAGCCTTGTCGATTTCCATATTTAGGACTTTTTTCAAAGTATGCAAGAGGCACTTTTGCACTGAACTCCTTGCCACTGACATTTTTCTTATCACACCATTTCAAGAAACGATCGTATGAAAACTCCTACTGTCGCTTTAACTTACTAGGCAACAACTTAAAAACTGCTTTAGCGGCAGCTTCTCCAATTTCTGCCGGTAGAAATTCATTTTCTGTATCACTTTCCATCGAGGAACGAAGAAAGGAGAAAGAATTATTCGTGATTTATTAACGTTAGTTGTCAACAAAAACAATTAAAAAAAAATCTGTTTTTGATTACCTTGGCAATTTGTTTCATGAATAGGTTAGATGAAATTGGATTCAAAACTGATAATCTCGAGCCTATTATTTTATCAAATAATTAATGTAAAATAGGTATGCGTTAATTTGAACTTTTAATGGTGTTTGTAGAAAAAATAGTGTATGATATACCTGCTAAAAGTAATTTTATTTTATTTGAATGGAAATAAAATATCACTTTTTGTACTTATATCATAAATTTTGTAACGTAGAAAAACGGTTCGATTTGATAACGTAGTAAAAAAGTTGTACCAAAAAAATGATTCTAATGTAGGAAAATAGAAACAGGAATGAAGAACATTCATAATGATGTTTTATTAATATGTAGTTCAATTTATGATCATTGATTGATCGATCAAAGTATAGTTAAACAGCAGAAACCAATAATGTCAGTTTTTATAGTAAAACGTTTGGTAGATATAAATATGTATTCTCCTTGACATAAAAAAAACTTAATGGGATTTAAAATTGATTAAAAAAGTAAGTGAAGACTTTAAGAAATCAATCGACCAAGTAACAAACCACAAAGATGCATAATCATTGAACCAACGAGGCAAACTTGATGTCCAGGTAAATTGATCCTTTAATTAATTAACTAAAGAGTAAAGATTGAAGAGTACCGACCGTTTATCTTTTAATGGTCGACGATCCAACAAACGTTCGAAAACAAGTTATTGAGACATTCCCATATGAACATCATGGGCGTACAACGATCATTCCATGTCAAACTTTTTTCCAATCTAAGTTATGAACGCTGTTAATATGCACGATAAAAGGTGTAGGTATCTACATTGCTTTTAGGTGATTTTTTTTGAAAGTATAATAAACGCTTAATAGAACCTTAAAGTGTTTTAAAACATCTGACAGATATCTTCTACTACACATGGAAGTAAGTAAGGTCAGTATTATTTATAAAATGTAGAGAATATTACTGTCGTTGACTACAGTGGGAAAAATTTAAAGTGTTGTAGTGACGGTTTAAAAATGTTTGTAATTGAAGAAAACTGTTTTTCACGATTTTCTTTTTAATTAAAGAAAACTTTTAAGATTAAATATCCTGATGAAAAGTAGTATATTTATTTTATTTCATACTGCAATGAAATTTGACTTTGACAGGCTTCTACATATTAAAAATTAATAAAAACTGAGGTTTCAAACGTATGAATATATAAATTTAATTAAATTCAACAACTAAACATTAAACAGAACCTACTTATTGCGTATAGTAATATTCACTTATATATTTCGTGAAAATCTTATCTTATAACGATTTGGCTAATGTAGGCCAAATTCCAATCTTCTTGAATATTTTAACCCTCCACCAGGCATTTGTTAAAAATATCTACAAGGGCATCAAGAAGAGCGTCTGGTCCGTGTTTTATTAACTCAATGGGGATGTCTCCTGGTCCCGAGGCTTTTCCATTTTTCATTTGTGTTAACTCCTCTCTATATGGCTTCTTTCCATACATAATTTAAATGAGACAATGACTAAATGTTGCGAATAAGTTTGAAATAAAAATTGACTGTGAACACATACTGAGGTTATTGTATGAAGATACTGATTGATACATCAATTGCAGAAAAGCCTCTCCATAGTGCTCGAGTAACCTTTTACGACACAGACATAAGGTTGTGACACCTTTTGTCAGAGATTTAAAGACCTTTTGTCGTGCGCGTAATTTAAGAATCTGTAAGCAATGGTTTTACCAGGATGATACTGTACTTTCTACACAATTTCCTATCTATGCCCTCATCCACAATCAATCAACTTATCTATGAAATTAGTTAAAAAATATTTGGGCATGCAAGCACATTGGTAGGGTTGCACCAAAAATAATAAATAGATATTTATATTTATAGTAAATTAAATCAAATTGGCAATATAAAATTTATGTTCAGTGTTTGTCAGGTTGATAAAAACCTTCCTTATTTTGTATTGATCGCTGCCACTGCAAATAAACGTTTTCGCTCCATAAAATGGAACGATTGAAACTTTTTAACTTAATTGTTGCCATACTTATCTTCCTCTTTTACGGCCTTGTTAGCATAATTTGAATCTTGCAGTGGAAGTTGCCAACTAAGAATGTAGTCTATGAGTTCTTATATAGGGTTAGTATAAAATATGAAACCCCCGACTATCTCCGCAACGATATACTATTTTTAAATGAAATTTACGTTTGACAGTGCTATCAAATTTAATGTACCATTTCCGGTCAAATCGGAAATGCATGTCAAATTTGTTGTATTAAATAGAACACCCAGCATATTTTTAAATTTTTGAATTCCTTGTTTTGCACATAGTAAAACTTTCCATTTATATTATTATATTAATGAACTAGAATTGAATCTTAAGCTGCCAAGGTCATATTGTCTTTCAGTTGGTCAGTCAATAGATGGCGCAACAACAATATTATAATATAATCGCCCTTGTCCAATTTTAGCAGATGTGATAGGAATTAGGAATTATTTTTTCTCTACAAGCATGCCCAAAATAGGTACTTTGCGCACACGCTTGAGAGCGCAAAATTGGTACTTTGCGCACGCACTTGAGAGCGCAAAATTTAATCTTTTTTCTTTAGTTATTTATTTAGTTATTTAGTATATTTTTTTGGATCTATAGTTACGTTTAGTTTATTGTTTAGTTAGTTAATGTCAGTTTAGTATTTATTACATATAAGGAAGTATTCAATGAAGTTAATCTAGATCACCAATTAATAAAATCAGCAGTTGTATAAATTGTAAGTCTGGAAGACCAAAATCCGCTTCAAATCACAATGTAAAGTTGGATGTGTTACTATCACTTAAAGAAAATCCACAAACATCAACTACCCAATTAGTTCTTGACTTCCGTCATAAACATAATGAAATCCGAGAAATTGAAACCATATAAATTTCACGTCTGTCACCAACTAACTGAAGATGATCCAGATCGCAGAAAAGAATCTTTCGAACAAATTTAAAACAGTTGTATAAGCAAACCCAAACCGTTATCGTGACAACAAATGCTAATCAAGGAAGGCTATTTCAACAGGTGTTAGAATCATCAAAAAGAAGTCTCCGCAGAAAATCTCTAAAATCCGTTTGTAATTATCAATGATTCATTACAAGTTTTAGTCAATTTTTTAGGATTCTAAATTCAGGTTTAAAATGCTATCGTAAGCAGAATTTCTCATGTGTTTATTTTTATATTCCTTGCTTTTTTACTTTATACAGACAAGGGCTTTCTTTGTATAGTTCGATTTGAAATTACCGAGGAAATTACTTGGTCATGTGACCACGGCATTTTGCACTTGCCAGAAACTATTTGGAATACCTAGGACTCTTCTCTTTGTCTAGGACACCGTATCACCACGAATAAAATGAACCGTTTATGCTTATGTACCTATGTACACACAAGTAACAAATAACGAAATAACTTTCTATTCTATTCAAATAACAATAACTAAAGTAGAGGTTATGTTATGTTACAGAATCAGTTATACCAATTTATTTATTTATTGTGCTTCAGTGGCAATGGTTTATGAACACCTCCTATTTTTTCTAATGTGTGGTTAACAGATTTATCAATCGACAGACAAATCGTTTTCTTGGTTTTTAATGACCAGACACCATCTTAGAGAAACCTCTTTATAGTGACCGTGTAACGATTTGGTGCGTAGTGTCAGGTAATGGATTATTGGGCCCTTACTTCGTGGAAGACGAGCTTAGAGAACCCGTTACACTAAATCAAGTGCGATATAGAGAATAAATTTTGACACCATTTTTCATTGATCTCAGACAATTCTGTCATGCCAGAAACATACAGTTGAATACCCAATGGTTACAACATATTGTCATACCACGACAGCATCCTTATATCTGATTCGAGAAAATTTTGAAGACCGCGTAATTTCTTGTAACACGAATATTCCTTACCCTTTTCATTCACCTAATCTAGTAACTCTTTATGCTTACATATGGGGTATACTGAAACCTCGGATGAAACAAACCATTTTTACAGAAAATCCACTGGTAACTATTGATGAAAAAAGTGAGTGAAAAAATGTTGACCTTTTGCAGAAGAATGCAGCAGCCTATTTTTAATAACATGCTAAGCAATCTTCTTAAGCGTTATGAGTATTGCTTGAAACGCAATGGCGAGCACTTTGAACCTCGCTTTGAACACATTTTGTATAGAAGCAAAACTTAAAATTCGCATTATTTGAAATGTTATTTAATTTTTCATGTTTAATAAAGCTTTAGTTTTTAGTGTCGTTTGTTTTGGTTAGGTTAGGTTATTTAATTTTTCATGTTTAATAAAGCTTTAGTTTTTCAGTGTCGTTTGTTTTGGCGCATACTTTAGTTAGGGGGGTTTCATACATTATACAAACCATGTATATTTTTGTAAAAAATAACCACGCTACTGCATAGATTGCAATATTTGAAACATTTCTGCAAAAATACTGAGTATTTTTTATTTAGAACGTCTTTTACAAGCAACGACAAACATGTTTATATTAAATAACTCTACCCTGAGTTGGTGATGTAATTTACGTACGACCATCGTAAGTAGACCTGTCACGACATCGTGACTAATAAAATACTCGGTGTCAGTAATGTATACTGCGACGGTGTACCGTGTGAACTGAAATGTACCCGAAACAAATTTATTGTATTTAAAATGTTAAAAAACAATCTACAGATTTACACAGCACATTTCACTTTTTATAAATTAAGAATTTATGTATTATGCTCTTAAAATTTTCAATGTTTTAGAATCTTTGAATAAAGCTATGTTCAGTTTTATTTCGGCAAAATATTTTAACAGTTTACAAATATTAATAGCTTGGTTTAACCTGTGGATTTTAAAAATTTATTCTTTGAATCAGTTCACAGTCGCCGGTGAATATTTTTATTTTTTTTTATTTGGCTATAGCTTCGACCGCTAGGGGTCATTAGCAGTTACAATCCTACTGTATAACTATAATTTATTTTTGTTTAGTATCTTCCCGCATTTAATGCCTAGATATTAAAAGCCCTAAGAGATTATCCTGAATATGTTCAGTTTTATTTCGGCAAAATATTTTAACAGTTCACAAATATTAATAGCTTGGTTTAACCTGTGGATTTTAAAAATTTATTTTTTGACTCGGTTTACAGTCGCCGGTGAATTTTTTTATTTTTTTTTTATTTGGCTATAGCTTCGACCGCTAGGGGTCATTAGCAGTTACAATCCTACTGTATAACTATAATTTATTTTTGTTTAGTATCTTCCCGCATTTAATGCCTAGATATTAAAAGCCCTAAGAGATTATCCTGAATATGTTTTCTTCTAAGATAAGCAAAATGGAAAACCAGGAAAAAAACTAAATCGTCTCTTGTAGGAAGTCCCCAGAGTTGACAATGGAGCCATGTCTGGGCCAGTGCTGGGAAACCTATCTTATGCGCACCTGTATTGGCCCACCGAGGGCCAGGCTGTTTAGCCCAGCCTTGGGCATGCCAATGTTTAACCAAGCTCGGGCCAATACTGAATAACCAAGCCTTGACTGTTCAATGGGAACCCAGCTTGGACCAAGACCGGCCAGTCCAGCGTGAGTTATGCCACTGATTATCCAAGCTTGTCCAGGTTTGGGAATGGGAATGTCCCCAAAAATTGGGGCCACTTAAGATAGCATTAAATGCAAATTAGGCATGGTGTGCTTAACGCCAAGTAATTACTTGAGGCTACTAAAAAATTGTAATAATATTATGCGTTGAGCGTCAATTTGAGATATTTATTACGAGATTTTTTAATAAAACAATTAATAGTCTAAATTTGATCTTTAATGTTCATAAAAAATATATTTTTACCAACAAGATATATAAGTTTATCCACACAAATACGAAAAGATATACATGCCACGGCTAAGGTGGATTATTTCATTTTCTCTGACTCAAGTTTTAATTCTTTTAGAAATTATTAAGGGCGCCACTGAAATCTTTTTATTTTTTATGATACTACTGAAGAAAGTTGTTTTAAGCTGAGTTATTTAAATAAGTATCATAAGATGACAGAAAGATGTCAGAAAAAACTGTCTTTTTTTTCTGAAAAAAAAAATGAAATAAAAATGTACCAACCGATAAAAGATAAAGAGATTTCCTTGGTGCGTCTGAAAAAATTAAATTTACATAGGAAATATTCCGCAAACAAAAAATAATTAGGTACTATGATACGACAATGATTTTGATATTACGGTTAAGAAATATAGAAAAAACGTAGGGACAGCTGTATAAGATTATAAATGCATTTATTTAAGTTAGTCGACTTATATTTGTTTTTACATCTGCGATCCTATGGTTGATCCAGGAGAGGGCTGGTCCAGTGAAGGGTTGGTCTGGTGAACAGTCCACCAATGTAGAACCAATCAGCGGTAATTCAGTGGTAACTCAGTAGCAAATTTGAGGTAAATTTGTAGTAAACTTGTAGTGTCTTTGAAATTTGTAGTGTCTTTGAAATTGGTAGTGTCTTTGAAATTGGTAGTGTCTTTGGTATTTTATATTCCAATGCTGTGAAAAATTGTCAGCATCAGCCACGTGTTCGTTTATTTTTTCCGTATAAAAAGTACAAAACAGCGTATATACATTAATATTACAATTAGAATTCCAGAAATGTACTCAACTCTCCATTTTGTATTTTTTTATATAAAAAAATTACAATTACTACTTTTAAATTGCCCTCAAAATATACTTGAAATAATTATAAATGCGAAAATTCTCATCTGATTATATAGTACTGTCAAGATTTATAAAAATTATATTTAAAATCTTTAACCAAAAATATAAATAAAAAAACATACCTGTGTGTAACACCAATGAAAATAAGAGAATGAATCGTGGCATTGAAGGTATTGGCCAAATTAAAGATTGTGTATAAAGTTTGAATTACTGACAGGAATCGTTTGTAATAATTAACATGTTAAGAAATCTATACAATAGATGGTGTTAGCGTTACCCATATAACTAATTTAAATATACTACGTTTTTAGTTAATATATCATATTACAAAATATGTGTACAAGAAATTTCGTCAATTTTATACTTGTATGCAGTAATTTTAATTTATTTTATCTGTGATAAACAGTTTTTCAAATTTCGATAAATTTTTTTAAGCATATTATGACATTATCTCTAAATTTGACGAGCAGCTCGCATTTTTATTTGAGATGAAAGAGTGGCAGTAATAATATTTTAAAAATATGCAAAATGTATTTTAAACTAACACAACGAGAAATACAAATATCGATATTTCCAATATTTACTGTAACGTTCACGTAATATTTCGAACTAAAACACAGGTGCCGATATGGTGTTTACTCAGTTACCTTATTCTATTTTCTCATATATTTTATTTCAACATTGAAATTCCTGCAAAACAAATATTTAAACATTTTGTTTCTTTTCAAAACAACCTTTTAATATTAATGAATCTCTCTATTGATGGTTGGCGCTCTTCGAAATATTACGTAGTTAAAAACTGAATAACATTGTTCTTAAAACATATTGATTTAACAAGTATTTTAATTTATTACAATGTTCGCAAATTCCAAATATATTTTAATGAAATTCTAAAAACTTCACTTGCAGTTTTATCAAATTTTAATAAATCAGAAAAACAGAGGAAATAACTTTTAATTTGGACTGAATTCCGTCCTTACTTTTCTTGGATATAAAATAGTTTTTAGTGGGAGAAAGTACTTTAAGGCCTAGAGTAATTAATAGTGGAGCCTCAAAAAAAGTTAACGATGCTAATGAATTTGAAGGTGTATGCAATGTATGCAATCCAGATTTGGTAGAGAAGATATACAAATAGAGGTCTACGTACGTGAGTTATTAAAACTTGTTTTAAATAATTCTATTAGTAAACAAAAACTTAAAATTTCTAAACTCTCTGATCAAATTGAAACCCAGTTACGCGCTTTAGCTACTTTAGGCATTACAGCGGACAAATATGCTGCAATTTTATTTCCGTTAATAGAATCCTGTTTGCCATATGATCTGCTAAGAATTTGGCAGCGTTCATCATTTAATACAGGGAGGACTACCACTAGTAATGCCAGCAATATTTCTGAAAATTTTAATATTGACTGTACGCTAGAGAAAAAGCTAGAAAATCTTTTATCATTTCTCTGTTCTGAAGTGGAAAATGAACAAAGAATTGTATGGCTTTGGACTGACATCTGATTGCAATAAAAGGTCGAAATCTGGCGAGATGTAATAACCTAAAATGTTTTAAACTTAATTTTTAATAAACTTTAGCCTAGCCGAGCGGATGTTAGAGCTAAAGTCAGGGTTGGTGGATTCGGCCTCCGCAGTATTTGGTGTTGGGAGGTCTTACTTCGGCGGTTGGGAAGGACGGGATTTGTTGCTGGGCTCTGAAAAAGGTCTGGAGTCTAGAGAAATGATACACAAATGTCCTCGGGGGAATCTAGCAAATTTATTAATTCTAACTTTGATGATACAATTATAAATTTAGATTACACTCTTGCGGAATGCTATCTGCATCTCCCAAAGAAAAAGAAAAAAACAAAAAAAACTTTTTTTAATTTAACATTAACAGGATTTAAAACTAAACAACAAAAAATAATTAAAGTATGGTCTGATGGACCCTTGCGTGATTTGAATTTGGTTACAGTTTAATTCTTAATCGTTACGTTACGTATAACTTTCCCGGATGACTCAGTTCTCTGTCGGAGAATATTTATCTACGTCCCGACAGTGGTAACCCGGTAAACTCTAGATATCCGGGTGAGGATAAAAGTTACAATATTCGTCTAAATAATTAAAACGATAGAACTTCGTTTAACAAACAAATCCAAACTCCCATAAAATTTCTTAGTTATTAGGGGTTAGTATAATTGAAATTGACTCACCAATTTTCCTGCAGCGAGTCTGGGTACACACACTCACTTATTTTTATTAGTCGGCCCGGTAAAAAGAATTTAAATTGTGATTTATCTCTTAGATAATATTCACTGCTTGTATTATTGCAAAAGAAAAAAAATTATAACACGTTTTCGCGGCCCGGTAATCGATTATTTAAATTTAATACTTTAAATTAAATTATTGAAAATTTGCACTTAGCTCACTTTCCAAATTAACACCTTTAAACACCTAACGCGTTTGATTCGATTGGCATCAAGCCCATGGAACGCTCCAAATCGAATTGCCTCCTTCTTCGTTTTTGGTCTCCAGCAAAAGTCTTTTTCCCCCTAGTACCTCATGAACTACCCTTTCTCCCTCATTCTGTTTGCTTGTCTTTTTCCTATTGGCTAGCTGACCTGATACCCGTACTACTTTGGCACGTCACCTCGAGCTGAGCAAGCAGAAAGTTGGCTCACACACCGTTGCTCCCCTACGTGACTTTTTTGTATTTTCAGCATCGCGATTTATTTAATTATTTAAATTATTTGGTTTCGTATTATACTTTGTTTTACAAACACATTCTTGAGAAATAACTTTCTGCTGACGAGAATCCTACAAAGGTTACTTAGTTTCTTTTGAATTAATTATACGGGGAAGCTCCGATATGTTGTTTAATTTATTGCCTTATTGTTTGAATTATTGTAACTTTTATCATCATATCAACCCTGGGCGGGGACGGGGTACCTTTGGATTATTACATTACTTCCCCCTTTGAAAAAGAAATGGCTTTACAGAGCCGTTTCCTTTTCGGGACATCCCTCTAATGCCCCTCTAAAGTCTAATCCTTATTTACCTTATCCTTACGGTACATTACAATATTACAATACACTACATTATTATTACAGTACATTACAATATTATTACAGTACATTACAATATTATTACAGTACATTACATGGTTTTGTTACACACCCGCTGTTGTCGTTTTATGTCGCACTGGTTTCCCGTACGCGCACTGTTCTTTGCGCAGTTCTTACCGCACTTACACTAGAATTTGTGTTTGTTGACTCCGTTCCATGCTCTCCATATTAGCTCTATCTTCTCGGACTTACTGGTCCTCCTTTTTCCTTGGCTGCCACCTGGTTGTAGTTTTGGTTTGGTGTTGGTTAGGGTAGGTCTAAGACTTGCCTACCGAATAATGTTGTACAAGGTATTGCCGTCTGGCATTGCGATGTACAGAAATAATTATTGCCGTGGACAGAGATGAGGGAGTTGACAGTGTATGGCTGATATGTGAATTGTTGAAAGGATAGCCTTTCGAAATTTTATATAACAGTGGTTCGGGTATTGGGTCGAGATAAGATGGTCAACTCTCTCCGGGTTATGGTAGATTGTTTGGTTGTTTGGGTCCTGTACTAAACAGTCTCTAATTGGTCAACTGAACCTTGTGAGTCAGTCCAGTGTCTTCTCTGATTTGGTTCTGCTTTTCCTTTTGGCTCAGATGTTTCTTCCATGTTTACTTCCTCAGTATCTTTGTTTTTCCTGTGGTGTTGGTGAAGCACCCAGTTTGTTAGGTTTGTCCATGCTCCTGCTAACATGACATATCCGCAGCCTATTGTTTGGTATATTCTTAGCCCATTTAGTATTACCTCGCAGCCGTATTTTATTGTCTTGTATATTAAATAGCAGCCTATTAATCCGCTGGTTATGTTACCTAATGTGGATACCCAGCTCCATAATTGTTTCATTGTTGAATGGGCAAATTCTTTTAGTTCATTTTCGCTGAACATATTCGTGAGCTTGTAGCCTTGATCTGTTGCTTCTAAGCCTGCTGTTCTTCTTGTTAATATATTTTCGACCGCTTTTCTTTCTGCTCCAAATGTTAGTATTCTCTGGGCTTCTCTGATTTCTTGCTGGGTATACAGCCCTTCAGCTCCTATTGGTTGTAATGGTGTTAGTTTCAATAATTCTTCCGGCTCTACTCCGATTTCTAATGGTACTATTGCTTTGGTTGGTGTTGGCATCAATCCAATCCATTGATTGTCGATGTAGTATAGTGGAGGTGTTAGATTGTTACAGTCCACTTCTTCGGCGTAGTCTTGTATTATCCTTGTTATCGGGGACATGAATTTGGACTGGTTGGCTATGGTGATTGGTAGCTCGTGAAAGCATTTGTCTGTTCTCCTTATCTTTGCTGCTTTTGGGGTGCATTGCATGAGATATAATGCTTCTCCTAGGACTCTTCCTGTATAACCTGGCTTGTGTTGCATTAGTTGACTAACTGCATTGGGTAGTGATGGTGCCATGAGCAATCTGTTCTTTAGGATATCTCTTTTCATTAGACATCTTCTGTGTACTGTGTCGGTGTATAGATTTTCCAGCTGTCTTTGATAAGATTGTTCTATGTATAAGAATTTACTATTGACATAATTCATCAGGTCGATGTTCCGAGGTAGTAGTGGCATCTCTGGTTCAAAATTCCGGTGTTCATTTATAAAGTTAATCAGTAGTCTCGGGTGTTCGGTTTGCCATGTTTCTAGACCACAAATGATTGCTCTCTTCTTTAGTGTTAATGCGAATAGTTTATCTGACTGTTCCACAACGATTACCTCTTCCTTGGAGTCCTTGTTAGTTATTTTTTCGGCTGCTCCTTTGTATAGTTCTGTTAAGTGGTGTTTACACGATGTTGGTTCATATTTTTCCCATGTGGTTTCACCTAGGGAGGTGTCAAAACAGTATCCCGTAATGAATGGGCATGTTATCCCTTCTCTTAGGTGTACCTCATTGTCGTCTAGATTTATTGCTGCCAAATAGTCGGTTGTTTTGATTTTTACTGCTGCTACTACTATGACGTCCCTCCATATTCTACCATTCTCTTGGTACTCCACTCCTTTACAAGCTCCATTTTCGTGTAGTTCTCCATGCAGCGTTATGGATGCTGTTGTTGTTCCGTTCATTATTATGTTACCAATTGTTCTCTGGTATAGTTGCAAGGTTTTGAAGCGGTGTAAGTCTCTGCATTCTTCCGCTCCTATTTTTCGATGTAGTTTTCCAGGCCGCCATCAACTATTGATGTGTGGCTGTGCATGCCACAGTAGAAGATAATTCTAGTCACGTCTATCAGACACGTCATGACTTTTGGGTGTTGAATTCGTTTCTTTGTATTACTTGAATTGCTACTGTCTCACTGGTGTAGGATGTCTCCGGGGCTGAACATGGTTTTACATCTTTTAATGAAATCGCCGTTATGTTCGTTCGTTGGTCTGTGCAGTCGTATGCGATGAATCCGTTCGTTTGTCCCATCCTGGTTAGAGCTAGAGTCAGGGTAAGGCATAGCTTCCATGTTAGTTGTACTCCCTCCATTCTTGGTTCTGTAACAATAGTCTTTATTACTGTCGCGTTTCGCGCACTTTGAGGTTACCTATAGTTTAAATGGAGAACGCGCACTCGCGTACGTATATTGCGATTGTTTATGGTTACTAGCTACTTGAGTGTTTATTCCACTTACTAGATCATAGTTGAGTCCATGAAAACAAACAACATTTGTGTGTAATCGAGGTAAACAAAACAGACAGAAAACAGAAAAAAAAAAATTGACAATCTTTGTAGTACATTGGATTAAACAGAAGTTATTCCGTTCACTTATTGTTCAACCTTTAGTTACATTTTGTTAAATTTTTTTTTCGATTGATTGATTCGGAAAATTGAAATATTACAAGTGTATCCATTCTTTATTCCAATCTTCCTACTATCTGAAAATTCACCAAAAAAAAATTGTTCTTGACGGGATAAAAAAAAATTCTGAATCGTGAACCTATAAAGAATAAAGAAACTTTTTCTTTTTTAAAAAAAAAATTAAAACCAAAAAAAATATTGTACCCTATTCTAACTAAACCTACCCCTATGTATTTATATGGTATGTTCACGGAAAATTCCAAAGTGGACCTTTTTTTTTTTTTTTTTTTAAAAAAAACCATCCTCCCTCTAATATTGGCTCTTACTGTAAGGGGTTTAGTAGCGAATATTCATACTAAGTCGACCCCGGAGGTAGTGCCGATCTTTCCTTCATGTGGGAATGGTTGAACTTGGTCCCTGGGGTTACATTACATTGTATACATTACCCCTCGATATTTTAAGTATTTCGCTCTTCTACTACCCTAATTGGTTCCCTTAATATTACCTGTACTCTTTACTACTAGTTTGTGTTTCTCCCCTTACGTTGACATTGTTATTATTTATTTGACTGCTAATTGGAGTTTGACAGCGGATATTCATACTATCTAGCCCCTTCCCTTAAAAAAAAATTTGAAAGAAAAGAAAAAGAAAAAACAAAAACCTAGTGCAGATCTGTGTAAAAGGGTTGCGAAATACAACGAAATTGAAAGTGCTAGCGTAAAAGCCCATCCTATAACTATTTTATGGCTTCCTATAGCCTTTTACAAATTTAAACCCTTAGTGTCTAACCTCATTAGTATTACTAGCGTAAAACAAATCCTATAATTATTTATGGCTTCCTGTAGCCGTTTACAACTTTAAAAGAAAAATTTAGTGTATAATCACTTAAAACAGAAATTCCTATTTGACTAAACCTATGAAATCTTTTTTTTTTTTTAATTAATTAATTCAACTTAATCCAATTAATATTTGAAGCTTTATATGCTGCAATTACACCCTTTATATTGGTGTACGCTTGATTTATTACCCAAATTTTTATAACTACTTGTGGCTTTCACTGGCCCTGTCCCTATTGAACAAATAAATTTTTCACTTACCTTCGTTTTCTTAACTTATCCTGGTGAGAAAAAAAACCATCATTTGCGTTACCCTATCTCCTTTTCCTTTTGAAATATATTTCTCCTACCCTGGCAAGGAATGTTGTGCTGGACATGAACCTAATAAGAAACTTGCGATAGCCGTATGTTTCACTTACTGTCTAGCAGTGGGTCCGAAAATCAAAATATGTTTTTACAAAATTACCCAAAATTGTATGTCAAAGCTTCTTACGCTACCTATTGTTGGGGCGTTGAACGTCATGTAGCAGGGTGCCAACTCACTGTGGTCCAGGGATGTTGCCTGTTGGTGTCCACAGTAACCATAGGTCATCGCGCAGGTCCAGTGAGAAAAACTCCCGTGCTTCATAGTATAGTCGCCCTTACAGCTGGAGCGAAGTATGTTGACGTTTATTAGGTATTGTTTATTTTTTGATTCTAGCCCCCTTTGTGCTTAGGCTAGTCGCGTTTGTTATTACGTTTTTTTTCAGCTGCTGGGTGATCCTCCTTTATGCCAGGTTGCTTATTTTTCCATTCATACCTTATTACCTTTTTACTTCTTTATGTTATTACACTGAAGACCATTATGTATCATTCTGTATACGACATTAGTAATTACTTTTTAATTGACTGGACTGGCTGCTAAGCTTTTGATTTCAACAGTACTGCCTATTCTACCTTTACTAACAGAAAATTGAAACCTATTACTGACACTTATGTTGATTGTGGTTATACTGCAATATGTATTCTTTGGACCTATCTAATATTGATATATTTACGTTAGTTTCCCGCACACCTTATTTACTTATTTCTAGAACAAAAAATGAACAACAATTCTTAATATATTACTCCCGCCGTTGTTATTGTTTGTAAAAAAAACTATTAAAATGAATGTGAATAATTACTTTTTGTATTTTTTTTTTGATCATTTTAACTTTGAACTATTATGACTTAGAAAAAAAATATTGAAGGCGCTTGTATAGTATCTATCAATGGCTATGATGGAGGGCACCATTGCGCACTGGTTCCCTTCATCCTTGAGCCATTGGTTGGTACTTTTTAAACTTCTTTCTATCTAATTTTGATTATAAATTTTCTTGTGCGTCATGGTATATTTCTGGTCCTTCTTCTATTATCTCAGTATACTCTTCCATATAAGTTTCCTGACTGTCAGCTGTCCCTTTTACATTCGGACTCTTCGTTCCTTTATGCCTTAGTGGTTCCTTATTAGAAATTGCGTAGCATACATAGTCTGATAGACTGCTTGGTCGATTCCTTACTCTCGTCGACCTTCTCAGGGGTACATTTTCCCTGCTACTCTTAATTCTTTTCCTTTTGGGCTTTCCTTTTTGCGGCTGTGCTCCCGCGCTCCATAACGGAAGAATTGCAACCTTTTCCGGGGTTACTTCATTTTCTTCCTCTTCTTCTTCGGCTTCTTCTTTGCCTTCATTCTTCTCTTTTTCCTCTGTTTCCTCTTTGCCTCCCTTGAGGTCTTTTACTTCCGTTTCCTCTTCTGTGAGGAATTCCCTATCATCTTCATAATGCTTCTTCAGCCTATTTATGTGTACCACTTGCACATTTCTACCTTTTTCCGTGCTTATTTTGTAGGTTACCGGTCCTACTTTCTCTCTTATAACAAATGGCCCAATCCATTTCTTACCTAACTTCTTTGACACCCCTATCGTAGTGCTTAGATCCCTTAGATATACTTTCTCGCCTATTTCAAATTCTCTAACCTCTGTGGTTTTATTATATCTTTTAATCCTGGCATCTCTGGCCTTGTCTAAATTTTCTTTTACCTTTTCATATACTGCTCCTAACCTGGCTTGCAATTCCGCTGCATAATTTTCATCCAGGTCATATCTTTTCCTCTTGGGCTCGGTGAACAGGTCTACGGGTAGGCTCTGTTCTCTACCGTGTAATAAATAATACGGCGAATATCCCGTGGATGTGTGTGTGCTTCCTCTATAGGCCATTAGCACATATGGTATCCATTGGTCCCAATCTTTTTGATTGTCAGAGATGTAGTGTGAAAGCATATCTTTCAGCACTCTGTGCATTCTTTCAATCTGCCCATTCGTGGTGGGTGCGTAGCTTGCAGTGTACAGTCTTTTTTATTTTCAGTATGTCGCATACTTCCTTCATCAATTGGGACATGAAATTGCTTCCTCTGTCGGTAAGTAATTTTTCCGGTGTCCCGTGTCTGCACACAATTTCTTCGACAAACGCTTTTGCTACTGTCGCTGCTTTCCTGATCCGGTAGTGGTATTGCTTCGCAATATTTTGTTAAATGGTCTTGAAAAGTTAGTAAATACTTATTTCCTTTATCTGAGACAACTAGTGGTCCGACTATGTCCATTGATGTGATCTCCCATGGTTTTGATACCGCTGTAAATTTTTGCAGTGGTGCTTTCTTCAAGTGTGGTGAGGTTTTCCTTTGATTGCATGCGTCACACTGTTTGCAATATTGGATTACATCGTTCTTTAACGTTGGCCAGTAGAATCTTTTCGTGATGGCGCTGATCGTTTTCTGCTGTCCCTGATGACAAAATAAGGGTGTATCGTGGAAATCTTCCAGTACCTTTTTTATCAATGTTTTGGGTATTACGAGTTTATCTGAGCTCGTGCTTTGATACAGTATGCCTTCAGTGTCTATATAGTAGTGTTGTTTAGTATTTTCTACTCCTTTCTCAATTCCTTCTAATATTATTTTGCAAAATGTGTCATTATGCTGTTCCTTTATCAAGTTTCTTTTGTCCCAAATTGGCTCCCATTCATCTTTTTGTTCTTCAAATTTGTTTATTCTTGTGTTGTTTTTCCCTTTTTTGCTATTATACTTTATGGTTTCTATTTTCGTGTTAGCGTTATAGAATATAAATTTACTCATTTTGTTTATTTCTTCCCAGTCTAATCCCTTGAGTTGGTTTTCCGTTTGTGTTAGGGTTACTGACTTTTCTTTATTTTTTTCGCTGGCTTCTTTCAGTCTTGTTAGGCATTCCCAGACGTTTTGGTATGATGATTCTTCTTCGGGAGCTGTTCTTTCTATTATGTAGTATATTTTCTTCTCTGGCACATTCCATTCTATTATACTTCCTATTTCCTGATCTTTTGGTATCTCTGGCTTACCTAGTACTTCTATCATTTCATTTATATTGTTATCGTTAAGTCGACCTTCCCTTGGTATAAAAATTGCTAAAGATTTATCGTCTGCTGTTGCTAGAGGGTTTTCTTCTTTTATGACGTCATCTACGCTTGGTAACGTGTTGTGTTCTTTATATTCTAAGTATTCTTCATAGCCTACATTCACGTAGTTGTTTGTGGAATCGTACATTCGACTCAGTGCGTCTGCATTACCATGTTTGCGACCTGGCCTGTGTATGATCTCATAGTCATATTCGGCCAATGTGAGTGCCCATCTTGTGAGTCTGGAGCTCGGATCTTTCATTGACAATACCCATTTTAGTGGTCGATGATCTGTTATGATTGTGAACTTTTTCCCATATAAATAGCATCTGAAGGTTTTTACTCCGAATATTATCGCTAATAGCTCTTTCTCTGTGGTGGAGTAATTTCGTTCGGCTTTATTTAACTTCCGACTTGCGTATGCTATTGGTTTTTTCTTTGCCATCTCTTACTTGGCTCAGTATTGCTCCAACTCCGATTCCTGATGCGTCTGTTGCTAGTATGAATGGTTTTGTGAAGTCTGGGAAGATTAATATTTGCTCTGACGATAATGCTTCTTTGAGTGAGTCTATTGCTTTTATTACTTCTTCTGTTATTTTAAATTCTACGTCATTCTTTGTTAATTCCACCAGTGGTGCTGCGATTTCTGTGATGTTTGGGATGAATTTTCGATACCAATTGACTAGTCCCAAGAATCCTCTTACTCCTTTGACGTTCTTCGGCAGCGGATATTTCTTTACTGCTTCGATTGTCTCTGGATCTGGTGATACTCCTTCCTGTGTTATTATGTGGCCTAGATAGTTAACTTTTTGCAGAATAAAATTACACTTTTTGGGTTTTAATTTAATGTTTGCATTACTTAGTCTTTCGAATACTTCTTCTAATTTCTTTACGTGGTCTAGTTCTCCGGCGTAATTGAAAACTATGATATCGTCTAAGTATACCATGCAGCTGTTTCCTGTGAGTCCTGCTAGCGTTACATTCATGAATCTTTGGAATGTCGCTGGTGCGTTGACAAGTCCAAATGGCATTTTTCATACTCATAATGTCCATCGTATGTGCTGAATCCTGTTAATGGAATGTCTTTTTCTTCCATATCTACCTGGTGGTACGCTTCTGCCACGTCGATGACAGAGAATAACGTTTTCTTCCCTGCTTGGTAGCCTTGCAGGAGATCTGTAATGTTGGGTAGCGGATAGTATTCTTTTTTCGTTACTGCATTTAGACCTCTGTAATCAATGCACATTCTCACTTTTTCCGTACCGTCTGGTTTTCTTTACTACCAAGACTACTGGTGCTGACCATGGACTGGATGATGGTCGTATGACCTTCGCGTCTAGTAGTCTGTCGATCTCTTTTTGAGGACTTCCCTTTGTTGATAAGGTATCCTGTACGGAGCTTTGCATATTGGTTGTGTTCCCGGTTCCAAGACTATGCTGTGTTTGACCTGTGTTGTGCTTGTGAGGATTTCGTCTTCATCTTTAAAAATATGATGGTATTTTTTAATAACTTTTGTCAGCGCTTTTGCGCTTCCTCCTCCATATGTGCCATTTCAAAGCCTTCCTCTATCCATTTGTTGTTTGATGTGTCAAACTTGGCTATTGTAGCTGCTTTCTTCTGGGTTTCTTCCTCAACTTGATTTGCCATTCCTATTTTTTCACCTTTTCTAAGGGTTATTTCGCTGAATGATGCATTTATTAACCTTATTGGTATTCTCTTATTGTTGGTTACTACGGCATTTGCAATGCGTATGAATCCCGCTCCGTTTAGTAATGGTTCACATACTACACTTGGTCCTTCAATTTTCTTTTTTATTTTTCCTGTGGCACACATTTCAGTCCTTGCTGGTATCAGCAGATCTTCCTCAAGTACTACTACTGATTCTGTAATTATCTTCTTTTCTTTTTCCTGTTCTTTGTCCTTGTTCTGCTCCCTGCTTAGGTCCTTATTGCTAATCCTGTTGTTTACCTGTCTTGTTTTGTAGAATTTTCTTACTGTTTGTAACCATTTTTTTCCATTCGGTAGCCTGATTTTCTGGTGTGAATCCTTTTGCTGTCGTGTTGTGTTTCTGGGTTCCTTTGCTGTGATGAGTTTTAGTGTCTCTTTTTCTTTCTTCTCTCTCTGTCTTGGTTTTGTTTTTCTTTTTAAATGTTCGTGCTGTATGTAGGCCTTCTTCCTTGTTCTTTCTGTACTTTTTTCCTGTGTCCGGTATCACTGACATTACTTCGTTTATTTCACCCGAAGTTTGCAATGCAATTGTTTGTCCCCATATGGACATTGTTGGCAATCCATTGTAAGATATGCTCGCTTGATGTTGTGCTAAGAAATCCCTTCCTAGTAGTACTGAAATTTCGCCTAATACATTGTCTGCGCATGCTATAAATTGGGCTGTTCTACTTTTTTCCCTTTTTGAAATCTGTACGTTGACTTTTATCGTTCCAATAATGTCTATTTCGTGACCTGTGATTCCTCTGAGGCATAATGAGTCTAAGATTTTTTGTGTCTACTTTTTCTTTACAAATCAATGATTCTTTTATTAATGAATATGCGCCTCCTGTATCCACCATACAAGATTTTCGCTCGCCGTTAATCCTTAGTATTGCGATGTACGGTATTGATTCATAGTTTATGCTATCTGTTAGGTGGTTTATTGTTGGTTTGTCGCCCCTCGTTTCTTGTTTACTTTGGCCTGCTGAACGGGGTTTTCCAGCGGCCGCCACTAGTTTAAATGGTTCCTGTTGTTGTTCTTCTTGTAGCTGCCCTTGTTCTTCGCATCATCATTTCGTTGGTACTCTTTGGGTCTGGTGCCTGTATTGTTCCTGTTTCCTTGGCTGTATTCCCATGGTTTGCGTTGGTTTCTGTTATCCTTGTTGTCCCAGTTGTTCCTGCTATTAGCCTTGTTGGTTTCATACCGCTGTCCTTTGTTATTTTCCATTTGTTTATTTTCCTTGCAGTCTTTTGCCCAGTGTCCATGTTTTCCGCAGTTGAAGCAGTCATTGTTTTGCTGTTGGTTTTGTCTGTTTCGCGTGTAATCGTTCCTGCTTGAAGGTTGAGAAGGTTTCGACCAGCAGTCTTTTGACCAATGTCCCTTTTTTCCACAATTGTAGCACTCTTTTCCCTGGTTGTTTTGCTCGTTTCTATTTTCTCGTTTGAAGCGTCCATTGTCATTGTATCCGTTGTTGTATCTGTTGTCTTTCTTGTTCCTTGTGTCTCTAAAATTTGCAACCTTGGCTGAATTCATTCTTCCTTGGACCATCATCGTTGTCATTTCCTGTAGGGCCACTATTTCTTCTGCTTTCTCTAGATCCAGGTTTTCTTCTCTAAGCAGTAGTATTCCAGTATCTCTGATTAACTCCTTCCTCAGTCCTATTTTAAATTGGTTCAGTTGTAGATCCTTGTTCTTCTTTGTTATTCCTGGGATTTCTTCTGGTGTTGCGTTTAGTAAATCTGTTTCCAGTGCCTTGGCTGCCAGTAGTTTTATTCTTGTGCAGAAGTCTGATACGTTTTCGTCATGCCTTTGATAACAATTTGATAACTGTAGACCAGCTGTACCCGGAAGTTCTTTAATCGCGAATTTTTTTATAAGTTTTTCTTTAAGTTGAAAATAATTTAATTCATCTAACGTTGGATCTGATTTGAAATATAAGTAAGCCGGACCTGTTAATTTAAATTTTAAAAGTTTTAAAGTATCATTTTGATCCCAATTGTCTAGTTTAGATCGTAATTCGAACTTTTCAAAATATTTTGTCACATTTTTACCGTTACAGTCACTTAGTGTCGCTGCTATTACCCCTAATGGTTGAGGGGGTAGTTGTACCACCACTGGCGTGGGGGTAGCTGCTGCTGCTGCTTGCTGTGTTTTGTTAGTATCAGGCATTTTATGGTTGTTTGGATTTATAGTAATCAAAAATGTAAATACAAGTTAATAAATTAAACAATAAAATATTCCTACCTTGACGAAGATCCTCTAGTAGAAGGAGGTTGGTAGTTGAGGATGGGTTTAAAAGGTACGTGTATGTTTTTTTTTTTTTGTTACTAATACGCGAGATAAAAAAAAAATAGCTGTACCTATATTATTTTTTTTTCGCAAAAAAAAAGTTGTTGACTTTTATTCTCCTTAAATTTATTTTATACATGCATTAATAATTGTGCTAATCCTTTTGAACTTTTGTGACTGAGTTATAACTCCTTTATTTATTAAATTAAATGTTATTAAATAACCAAAAAAAAATAAAATATTCAACTAAGTTTAAGTTAAGAAAATAAAATTCTAGATAAAGCGAAGTAGGAAAAAAAAAATTAAGTACTACTGTACGCTGATGACTTTTCCAAAAAAAAAAATTTTTTTTTTTTTTCTGTTTTTATTTTTTGTTGTTGTACAGTTAAACTGTAAAGTTATTTTCTATAATTTATTAAAAAAAATTGGCTACTACGGCACTGCTTTTTCGAAAAAAAGAAAGGATAAGCGAAGAAACAAAAAAAAAAATTTTACTTAGTTTAAGCCACAATTAAAAAAATTTGGCCGAAGAAAAAAAAAGTTTTTATGTCCGCCTATGGTTTTTCAAAATTGAATCAAATTTGATTTATTAATACTGCCTTGTTCTTTTAAAGTAAGAAAAAGAAAAAGAAAAAAAACATAGCATCGATTTTAGTTTTCCCAATAAATGATTTTTCCACACTAAAAAAAATTTTAAGTCAAAAAAAAATGTAAAGATGCAAACAAAAACAAATTTATAACTTGATTCTCAATCTCAAAATTTTACAAAAGTCCAAATAAGCAATTCTAAAGTTGAACAACTTCTTAGTGTGCGCCTACGATCTTAAATAAAAAATTGAAGTTTTAATTTGTCAGTCCCAAAATTCTACAAAAGAGTTAAGTCAACCACAAATGAATAACTGCCTAAAAAAAATGAACTTTAATTCTTCAATCCCGAAATTCTACAAAATAAATAAGTCACACAAACAAGTCTACAAGGGAATAATTGCCTTAGTGTACGCCTATAATTTTAAAACAAAATTTAATTGTTCAAATTCAAAATCCTACACAAAAATAATTCAAATAACCCCCGTGAATCACGATTTTTAGTATGCGCCTACGATTTAAAACGTTGATATAGTTACTACGGCCCTGATCTTTTGTATTTATTCGACAAGATGAGTATTAAAGATTTGCAAATTCGCTTATATTTTCGAAAGAGGATCAAATAACTTTTGTCACTGAGAAAACTGATGAATTAAAAAAAAGAATTCTCGACGAAGAGTATTCTGGAGAAGGGTTGAATGTTATTACGTAAAAGAATTTTTTCTTTTTTTTTTTTTTGAAGAGCGTTAATAAAAAAATATGTACTATCTAGTAAACAAACTACAATAGTGAATGAAACGGTCTTTTTCCAACACTAGAATGGTAAAAGGTTAAATACCTGAATTTATCCCTCTGATGTTTATTCAAAAAAAAGTTGAAGTTAATGTCCCTTTTTTTTTTTTTTTTTTTTAACTTGTTGTATGTAGGTTAACTGCTCTATTTATTTTTTCCGTCGGTAAAATTAAATAGAAATTGACTTGTGAATGATATTGTTCGTATCACTTTATTTAATTACAATTTTTTAAATCCTTTATTCTGATACTATGTTAACACTGATAAAAATTGGTTTTTATTTCACTTGTTTAGCTGTAAATTGCAACGATAAAAAGTTAATTGTTCTGGAAAAAGAAAAATTTAAGCGACAATTTATACCTATCAAAAGAATTATCGTAACCTTTGCCAAGGTTACTGATTTTTTTTTTTTTTTATTATTAATTATTATTACGTTTTACTTGTTTTTTCTGTTATATTTTTCTTGGTGTATATAACGTTTTCTATACCGAGTTTGAAATATGAGTGCTTCGTCACCGAGTCATTCACCTTGCAACTGGGTTGTAAAATTACTTTATCGTAATATCACGTTAAAATTTTTTTTAAAATTTTTGCTGAATTAAGTCTGTATATGTTTTATTTATTTTTGAAATTTAAACTTAAATACAACGAAAAGATTTTATTTTATCTTTATTATGTTATTATATTATTTATTTTACCTATATTATGTTAGTGTATTATTTATTAATCCACAGTTTCTTTTTTATTACTTTTAGCTTGCGTTATTCTGTTTAACAAAGAAAAATAATTAATTGTTTATTACTCCTATTAATCTATTAGTTTTTGTTTTGTTGCTCTTTATTTTTTCTATACTCCTTTAAATGTTCAGGGGTTCTCGGGGTGGGTGGCCTACTACCTCCCGGTCCGAAATCGAAATCAAATTTGCTCTCTTCACTAAGAGGGCTACTAGGGCCTAACACTCGGGGAGTTTTTGGGATTTCGTTCTCACTATATTCCCTGATGGGACTACAATTACATTGAAATGCCCTTTTTAACTCCTCTCTTTGTTGCTTATTTAGTCTATTTCGCGGCATTAAGAAACACAACCGTACTTTTTCTTTTAAATTAGCAAAAACAAACAAGAATTTACATACGATTTCAATTATGTGAGACCCACTACCACTGAAATCGTTTCAATTTAATAACTAACTATGCTTTTAATTTACGTGAGACAGTTGTGTTTCACTTTACGATTTAAGTTATGTGAGATCCACTACCACTGAAATCGTTTATAAGTGATCAACTAAAATTCGAAAAAATTTTTTCATATATTTCTGTACTATCTAGAGGAGGTAAAAGGTGTATTTCTGAACCGAAATTAAAACAACTTTTTGGGATTGAAATGAAACTGGTACGCTCCTTTTTAGTTCCTCTCTTTATGCTTATTCAAAGTTTTACGCGGCAATAGAAACACAACCGTACTTTATCTTTTGAATTAGCAAAAACCAAAAAAAGATTTACATACGATTTCAATTATGTGAGACCCACTACCACTGAAATCGTTTCGATTTGATAACTAACTTTACTTATAATTTACGTTAGACAGTTGTGTTTCACTTTACGATTTAAGTTATGTGAGATCCACTACCACTGAAATCGTTTATAAGTGATCAACTAAAATTCGGAAAAAAAAAAATTATTATTTTTTTTTTGTTTTACTTATTTCTGTACTACTTAGAGGAGCAAAAAAGTGTATGTTCTGGATCGAAATTAAAAAAATAACTTTTTGAGCCAACGAAATCACCCAAAATTCCCAGCTTCCCTTTCTAACCTGCCAAACTAATCCGAAAAACCGCTGTCACCAGATGTAATATGCAAAAGAATATGATTCTATTTTGCTGTCACCAGATGTAATACACTAAAAAAAAAAGATGTAATATCCTGAATGAATAATTCTTATTTGTCATTACCAGATGTAATAACCTAAAAGATTTTAAACTTAATTTTTAATAAACTTTAGCCTAGCCGAGCGGATGTTAGAGCTAAAGTCAGGGTTGGTGGATTCGGCCTCCGCAGTATTTGGTGTTGGGAGGTCTTACTTCGGCGGTTGGGAAGGACGGGATTTGTTGCTGGGCTCTGAAAAAGGTCTGGAGTCTAGAGAAATGATACACAAATGTCCTCGGGGAATCTAGCAAATTTATTAATTCTAACTTTGATGATACAATTATAAATTTAGATTACACTCTTGCGGAATGCTATCTGCATCTCCCAAAGAAAAAGAAAAAACAAAAAAACTTTTTTTAATTTAACATTAACAGGATTTAAAACTAAACAACAAAAAATAATTAAAGTATGGTCTGATGGACCCTTGCGTGATTTGAATTTGGTTACAGTTTAATTCTTAATCGTTACGTTACGTATAACTTTCCCGGATGACTCAGTTCTCTGTCGGAGAATATTTATCTACGTCCCGACAGTGGTAACCCGGTAAACTCTAGATATCCGGGTGAGGATAAAAGTTACAATATTCGTCTAAATAATTAAAACGATAGAACTTCGTTTAACAAACAAATCCAAACTCCCATAAAATTTCTTAGTTATTAAGGGTTAGTATAATTGAAATTGACTCACCAATTTTCCTGCAGCGAGTCTGGGTACACACACTCACTTATTTTTATTAGTCGGCCCGGTAAAAGAATTTAAATTGTGATTTATCTCTTAGATAATATTCACTGCTTGTATTATTGCAAAAGAAAAAAAATTATAACACGTTTTCGCGGCCCGGTAATCGATTATTTAAATTTAATACTTTAAATTAAATTATTGAAAATTTGCACTTAGCTCACTTTCCAAATTAACACCTTTAAACACCTAACGCGTTTGATTCGATTGGCATCAAGCCCATGGAACGCTCCAAATCGAATTGCCTCCTTCTTCGTTTTTTGGTCTCCAGCAAAAGTCTTTTTTCCCCCTAGTACCTCATGAACTACCCTTTCTCCCTCATTCTGTTTGCTTGTCTTTTTCCTATTGGCTAGCTGACCTGATACCCGTACTACTTTGGCACGTCACCTCGAGCTGAGCAAGCAGAAAGTTGGCTCACACACCGTTGCTCCCCTACGTGACTTTTTTTGTATTTTCAGCATCGCGATTTATTTAATTATTTAAATTATTTGGTTTCGTATTATACTTTGTTTTACAAACACATTCTTGAGAAATAACTTTCTGCTGACGAGTATCCTACAAAGGTTACTTAGTTTCTTTTGAATTAATTATACGGGGAAGCTCCGATATGTTGTTTAATTTATTGCCTTATTGTTTGAATTATTGTAACTTTTATCATCATATCAACCCTGGGCGGGGACGGGGGTACCTTTGGATTATTACACTGCGGAAAGAAAAAATCGTACCAAGGGTCTGCTCTACCTACCGCCGCTGGTTTACTGAACACAAACAATGACAAAAATTTTCCTTATACTTGTATTTTTTGTAGTGGCTCACATAATGGAGATTCTTGTTTTATGGCACAAGAAATATCTTTGGAAGAGAAGAAAAATATTTTATGGGGCAAAAAGAGATGCTATCGGTGTTTTAAGATTGGTCATTATGCAAAAAATTGCCGACGCCGTTTAAAGTGCATAATTTGTAAAAAATCCCATTACCCTATTATGTGTCCTAATTTTACCTCTGATAAAGCTAATTCTAAAAATATATTTGAATCAGGGGATAGTAAACCTTCATCTACTTTGACAGATAACGACGAACTTTCCAATCATACAAATTCTAATGCAAATCATACCAGTAGTCATATATTTCTCCCGACATTGCTCATCAGATTGATAGGTCCCAGTAGTTCTAAATTTGTTCGGACTTTGATTGACACAGGCTCACAACGTTCTTATATTTTGAAATCAACCGTTTCATTTCTTGGTTTGCAAATCAAATGTTCCCAGAATCTGGTGCATGGTTTATTTGGAGGAAAAGAGATTATAGCTGCACATAACTGTTATGATGTTAGTATTTCTGCTGATAACTTTTCATACACTTTTGAAGTATTAGACCAAGATAAAATTTGTTACAACGTTAAACCTCTTATTAATGGGCCTTGGATAAGCGAATTAGAAAAATTGAATATCGCTATTTCTGATTTAAATAGTGAAGATCCCATTGAACTTTTGTTAGGTGCAGACGTTGCAGGAATTTTATATACTGGAAACAAACATACTTTAGAGTGTGGGTTGATAGCAATTGAAACGCTCATGGGATGGAAAAAAAGTTTTTATGTAGATAATTGCGTAACCAGTCTTTCTACTTCTGAAGAACTTGAGGCGTTTATTAAGGAAGCTGTAGTTGTGATGGCTAAAGGACATTTTAATTTACGAGGGTGGAAGTATTCAAGTGAAAATTATACTCCAGATCATAAGTTACCTGTGCTAGGTCTATTGTAGTATCCTAGACTTGTTATGATGGCAGTATCAAAGGTTGGTCGTGCCTGTGTAAGTTATGAAGAAATGATGACTATTCTTACGCGAAGTGGTCGCTTGATAAAAATTCCTAAAAGATATCTGTGATATCGATTATGGTTTTGTATTTCCTTTGTTTTGTGAAATATTTTTGTTTAACAAACAATTTCTCAGGTGGGAGAATGTTGGAAATATTGGAAATACCACCTTTTCTTCATGTACTAGAATGAGATAATTTTACTTTTTTTACTTTTAGATACTTTGCTTTAGAAAAGAGGTTGGTTTTCTCGCACTTTTTTCATTACTTTTAATTCATATTATATGTTCGGAATTCATATTCCTTAAAAAATAATATATTCACAGCACACCCTCTAGCAGGCTAACTCTTCTACTAATTATCAGATCTAATATATTAGTACTGGGCCCACCCGCTTCATGTGGCGAGCGCTAGTGTACGTGCAGCTCAGAACACAGAACTATACAAATTTTATTAATATTTTTGGAAAGTTGGGTTTTAAAGAAAACTTCGACGTTGTTCATCAAGTTTATATTATATAAATATACATAAAAAATATATAAATAAATAAGAAATATAAAATATGAAATTTACTTTTTTCTGTTGATTCTATTTATATAGGATTTGTGTGCCTGTATTTTTATTGGGTCAATGTAGGAGGCATTCTTGACCCTATTTAAATATTTTTCATATTTGGAGTCTTTGCCTGCAGCTATTTTATTCACTTGTTTGCACCAAAAAAAGATAGTGCATCTAATTATTAACCTGCAGGCTTTTTCTCCACATGTAGATGGAGCTTCCAAAGACACCGTTGTGGATGATGGTAGAATAACTGAAGTATCTGAAATCAAATAATTTTATTCACTTACAATATAACTTGAAGTTGTATCTACTTACCAGATAAAAGTAGAGTTGGGTATGCACCTGGTTTCAACTCATTTTGAAATCCTGCGTTATGAAACTGCTGGTCAAAATGTTGATGGCACACTCTATAATTGTCATAAAGTTGTTTTGGAGTTTTTTCCTTTAACACAGGATTGTTTATATTCTCCATCCAAATATTAATTAAGTTGGGATCCTTGGTGAAACGATGCCTCTTACTTGTTTGATCCGTACAACTAGGAAAACAAAACGTTCTTTTACGAGATGCCATGCTTATATTATACTAAAAAAAGTAAAAAATATTATAGTATGATATTGTATGCTACACTAAATAATTGTGAAATAATTGTTAACATTTAAATATTAACACACAATACACAATACTTACATTGCTCTAATTCTCTTATAATACAGAAAACAATTAAAAAGTTCATAAACTAAAATATAAAATTCAATAAACTGGAAGAAACTTTCACAAATAATAACTAATTAATCAATTTAACGATAATCAACGGAAAAAGCACAGGCAAAATACAATTTAAAATTCAAACGTTAACGGTGAACAATTAAAAATGAAATGACAAATCATGATTAGTTTATAAATATGTAATGACAGTTCACGTTTCCTCCGATTGGGCGATACTGTAACGTCACGCTACAGATACGCCCTCAAGTGGGTGGGCGCAATAATATAACTTGGATACAAATTGTGAATAAGAGTTAAACTGCTAGGAGGGTGTGCTGTGAATATATTCATCTCACTTGGTCGTGACAGTTAGCGACAACTGTCATCGGTATGTTCGATTACAAAAACACTAGAGTGTGTTTTATATAAAAAAGCGAAAAAGAAGGTTTTTTTTGTCAAGAAAAAGTAAAAAATTTCTTACCCACAATCTCATCACGAGAAAAATAGTTATAATTTCTATATCGACACTAATTTTAGTGCAACGACAGTTATAAAGCTCTAAGTATACACCATTTCCTGGAGAGTAAGAAAAACAGGTCCGGTTTTGGAATAGCCAGAAATATTGTGCAATTTAAATTTCGTTACAGCAAGTAGCTGGTAGGGATTGCATGTTGTGGCATTACAACCCACTGCTTGTAATAGTAATAGATACTCTTTACTAAATTGAGTATTATTTCACCCTATTTCCATTAGAGTTTCCCCTGGATAAAAGAACTTCACTACAGTCTACCATCTTGAACAGCAGCGCGTTTGTTCAGGGTGTCGCTGCGCACATTGGTAAAGCGTGGCTCTAAAGTGGATGAACCCAACAAATTAATCCATTATAGGTTATAGTAGTCTGTAGTAAAATTGAAAAATGATGACAGTTGTTCTCAGAATTTTAATTGTAATATATTTAAAGAGTTTTAGTCTGATACACTTTTTGATTTAAAGGTCATAAAAGTGCCGTAGGTGTATTATTTAAACCGTCTAGGCCGGTAATAACGGGTAGTTTGTCCATCGGCGAGACAGTTATTTAGCGGCTTTAGAAGATCCATAAGGATCGACCTTCGTCCTCTCCTATTTATTGTCAAATCATTTGCTAAATTATGTATCATCAGTCATTTCTCTATACAGATTACTACTAAATATTCAAAAAGATCAATAGCCTAAATGATTAGGTATTTTACTTTGCAAGATGATTTAGATGAAATAGTACAGGAAATGACACCCAAAAAAAGATATAAATTTTTTGGCCCTACATGGACTGACTTGAAATTTTAACAGAAAGTAGGAAATATTCCCAAGGATACCTTGAACCGAAGGGCGTCAAAGCCTTGGGGGTGGTTGTCACTCCATTTAGGGGTGGACATTTCTTACTACATTTAAAACACAGAAATCGATTGAAAAAGTAATTCCAAGCAAAAAATGGTCCATACATGATTTTTGTAAAATTAATATTTTTCTATGAAGAAAGGAAACACCAATGTCAATATCACAAACTTTTATTGCTATAATGATGTAAATAAAGCTACTAGTTTCGGCCCACAATAAGGCCATCATAAGGCTACAAAAAAAATGATACTTTACACGCTAATCTAGAAGCAAGCATACACAAATCCTTACCTATGAAAGCTACAAATCGTAAAAAGTTAAAGAACAATGATGTTCATAAAGAAAAAAGGTTTTATTGAAGATTATACTATAGCACTAGATTGTGGACATTGAAAAAAGAAAAATGAAAAAAATGGAGAATAATTATATGAAAACAAGAAAAGAATTAACTTAGGGTTGAAGCACCCCAGAGATAAATGCTCCCAATAAAGCAGGAACTTTATAGAAGGAAACACAAAATGAGGATTTCAAATCAGAGTTCTGAAAACCCTAAAGCCCAATATAATCCGTTCAATTTATCTGATGTTAATATTGTTAATACAACCGATAACCAGAAGTAAGGGATCGAATCAGTAATCCATGGAAAAATGGATAACTCAATGTTGTTAAAAAACGTGGTACCCGTTTGTAAGTAAATGTTTTAAATAGCAATATATCGCCAAATGTTCACTGTGCACAAAAACTAAGTAGAGGAATTTTTACTCATTAAAAAAGCTACAATTTAATACCTACTCTTTCATATATAAAGAGAATTTCATAAGGGTAAACATCAATTTTCTTTATGGGGGTAGTTAGGAGGTTGTTTTCATCGATTATTTCTTATAAAAAATTAGATACTGATTTTATTTTTATTAACTCACACCATGGTAAATAATTGCATTACAGATGTAATTGCTTTAAAACTAGAAAAAAATTAATTCTAAAAATGGTAAAAATACATTTATAACCTAAGCCCAGTAGTAAAACACAATATTTTGACAAAATTCATTTTTTTTATTCAACATAGTTGCCTTCAAGGGCAACTTTTCGATACCATTTTTGTAGTACTCCTTCGGTTTGTCCTCAAAATAGGCTTCAGTTTCGGCGATTACCTCAGTATCAGAGCCAAATTTTTTTCCCGCAAGCATTCTCTTCAGGTCAAAGAAAAGGAAAAAGTCGCTGGGGGCTACATCTGGAGAATACGGTGGGTGAGGAAGCAATTCGAAGCCCAATTCATGCAATTTGGTCATCGTTTTCGATGATTTGTGACACGGTGCATTGTCTTGATGAAACAACACTTTTTTCTTCTTCATATGTAATAGTCGCTGTTGATTGTTTTTCCCTTTTCCAAATAGTCGATGAACAATATACCGTGTGTATCCCAAAAAACTGATGCCATAACTTTGCCAGCTGACTGTTGAGTCTTTCCACGCTTTGGTGGCGGTTCACCGGCCGCAGTCCACTCAGCTGACTGTCGATTGGACTCAGGCGTGTAGTGATGGAGCCAAGTTTCATCCATAGTCACATATCGACGCAAAAAATCGGGTTTATTACGACTTAACAGCTGCAAACACTGCTCAGAATCATCAATTCGTTGCTGTTTTTGGTCGATTGTGAGCACGCACGGCACCCATTTCGCACAGAGCTTCCGCATACCCAAATATTCGTGAACGATATGTCCAACACGTTCCTTAGATATCTTTAGAGTGTCAGCTATCTCGATCATATTCACTTTACGGTCACTCAAAATCATTTTGTGGATTTTTTTTGATATTTTCGTCGGTAACCACCTCTTTTGGGCGTCCACTTCGTTCACCGTCTTCGGCGCTCATTTCACCACGCTTGAATTTTGCGTACCAGTCAATGATTGTTGATTTTCCTGGCGCAGAGTCCGGAAACTCATTATCAAGCCAAGCTTTTGCTTCAACTGTATTTTTTCCTTTCAAATAACAATATTTAATAAGCACACGAAATTCTTTTTTTTCCATCTTTTTGAAAATAACAAAATTTGCTTCACTAAAACTAAAAATGCAATATCTCACAAACTAATAGTCCGACAGCTGTCAAATTTTTACACGAATCTTTTGAAGGTTGATACTATCTAAAAATGAAATGGATTTAATTCTAGTGTCAGTGTAGGTCAGACCGGGGACTTTTCAGCCGACCTGTTAGCTACATCACAGCTATTTTGACACATGCGTAAGAGCATACCTTTAGAGTTTGTTGTATAATATTTTTAACGCTCTTAATCAATTCCGCGTCCCGTAAATAATGATTTATTTGACCGCCATTTTCTTCGTCGCTAGACCCCTTGTATTTGGTAAGCTCTGACTAAGCTTCTTTACTACTGATGCCTCCATTGGGTAAACTGAAGACATATTTATTTAAATGAGTAGGTAATTATTAAAGAGAGTCATAAAGTACCTTAAAGCGGTCATAATTAAAGTGCCTGTCTGTTTTTACTGACAAGTTAAATTGTAAGTAGTAAATGTGGTTGCGGCAACTCATTATATATTTTTAAGATATGGTTTATAACATTTTGCAATATTTATAGACGACGTGTAAGTTTGACCTGTACAAGGTCATTGATCGACGAAAATCGAGTTATTTTTAGTACAGGTGGCTTGTATAACCACGTGTTTGCATTTTTGTTACGTATACATTAATAGTAATTTCAGAGTTCCTGGTTTATTCAAAATTCTGTTCTTTGTTAATTTCTTTTAAATTACGGTTAAATATTTTGTGTACCTAATTTTTTAAGGGATTTATTAAAATATCATTATTAAGGTTTTCCTAATTATTTTTATTTGTTATATTGAATCCGAAAATGATATGTACGAAATGTTGAACACTCTCGCAAACGAATTTAAGCAGAACATGTTTCAAAAAAAAACAATGCTTATTAGTAAAAGCAAACATGTTACTACTAGTCTAAATACTATAGTAAAACAAGAGTCAATCAGCACATATTAATTATGCTAATTAGGAAACCTAATAAATAAATCAAGCAAAACAACGGCAGACATCAAAAAAAGAATAGCTCTTTTCAAATTAGCTTTTCATAAGAAATATAATCTTCGTAGCAGTTTTGCTTTAAAACCTGAAACAAAGAAGCAGTTTGCTAAGACTTTTGTTTGGAGCATTTTGATCTATGTCTTGGAAATATGGACTACATTGGAGAGTATGAAAAGGATAGGTTAGAGTCAATACTAAAAAACAACTGACAGGATATTTAATTCAACACTACAACCGTATCAAAATCATGGGAAAAAGACCTAGAGGACGCGTTCAAAATTATGCTACTATAATGATATAAAAACCGTCATAAATTATGGTTCGTATGTCGAGATGAAAGATCTGGCGACAGAAAGATGTTATAATAATAAAACTTTATTATAAAAATAAATAAATAAAAAATGAAAACAAAGCACACAGGATATAATAATAAAATATACATACAAAAACAATACGTATTAATTACAAAACATAGAAACAAACAAAACCACTATGTAAAACATTTTGAAAGATCAGATTCTTCTTCTCTTTTTAAGATCTCTATTCTATTTGTCAATTATTACAGTATTTTACCTATTTAAAAAGGAAGATTTTCCAATACCAAAATCCGTAGATAATTCATTATTTATTAATAATATTACCTACAAAACGATATTTTCATTAATTTGTTGTACCTTGCTTTGCTTCATTCTTACATGTTCTAAATCTCTGAATTTTTACTCTATTCTGCTTACTATAGATTGTGAAATAGGTTCACAATTTGGATACATTTCATGTAATAATCTACATACCTCTTGTTGAGTCCACATATTGTAGTCAGTTTATTTGTAAGTTGCAAATTATAAATTACTTAGATAGCTTTCAAGTAAACATATCTTTTATAAAGCAATAACAATACAGAATTGTATTTCAATATTTTAACGTCAAATAATAACAAAATGGGGAATGTACTTATGTTTTTTATAAAACTTGTTAATTTATTGTTATATATATTGAAAAGGTATTTTTAAGGGTCATTTCAAAATTTATTTTAATTTAATATTTAATTTTTTATTTGCGGAGAAATGTCAAAATTTGAAGTAAATGTCATAGTTTGTTAGTTTAGAGTATAAAAATTCATGTAATGTAAACAACACTTGTATTAGGTTAAGGATAGATAGTAGTGCAAGTGAATAGTGATGAAGAAGTTTCGTTGCCAGGGGAGAGAAGTTTTGACAGTTAGTTGGTGGAAAAAGTCACGAGAAGAATAAAATGAATTTTTAAAAAAAAGTTAAACAGGTTGAAAATTATAATTTATAAAAAAGTAAAAGTCGAATTAAAAAGGTCAAAGAGTTGAAACAGATAATTTCAAAAGTAAAAAGTCTAGAAGAATCAATTTAATCAATAATAAATAAAAAGAACCCAGTTACAGAAGTTTATTTAAATAGTAAAGCGGTTGCAGTTTATGGAGAGAGAATTATTATTGACATTTCAGTAGGAGATTTAAGAAGAGAAAAGAAAGTTAATATTAATATTTACTTGAAAAGTAAATGTATTCAGAAAATAAATAATAAAAAGATAAACTGATTAAAATTAAAGTAAGCAAATAAAAAAAGAAATAGGAAGATAAAAGTGTTGGAAAGTAGACATTTAGAGAAGATGATGGTAATCTGGTGTTCATACAAGAAGTGAGAAGAAGAATATAGGAAATTAAAGGACAATAAGCGGTAATTAAGGTTAGTTAAGATAGTTAGGTAATTAATTAAGAATAGATAAGGTAGATAGGTATCAGTTTAGGTAGATAAGTTTGTTTGGTTGATTATTCAAAATTCAATTTAATAAAAAAAAAATTAAAATAAAATTTGTTTGAACCCTACCCTAAGCAATTAAAGAAAATTTACAAATAAAAAAATTTTAAATAAAATTTGGTATTGGGAAAAATTATCACAATATATATATATATATATCTTGTTATGATTTTTTTTTTATTGAGTTACTTCTATTATTTAATTAGTTATGGTTTATTTTATCAATATCCCGACTTAGTTCTATTATTTTAATATATTTTAATTATTTTGATTTTGTTACGTTATGATTTGTTTTACTTAATTAGTTGGGTTCTTATTAATGTTTACCTCCAATTATAGATTTTTAATGCTTTGATATTATTTGTAATGTTTTAACTGAACTTTATAATTTAATATTATTTAATTTTATATACAGTTTACTTTTTCTTTTTACTTTTAAGTTTGGGCGCCTTATCAGAAGTTCAAACTAGCTCAGTTTACTCAATTTTAAAGTTGAAATTTAAAGTCTGACTCTTATCTTGGGTAGGGTTCAAATTAAATATTGTTTAATAACTAATACACAATAAATTTAATGTCAAGTACTTCAAAAAAATTATTAATTGGTTTTCACACGTTCAGTACAAATAAATAACAAATATTCGGATATGACAAAATGGAGATGATAAACAAAATATTAATTTACAATTGCAAATAATTAAAATTAAAAAATACAAATCCTTAATTATCGGACGTACCTTGTATAACAGAGTTTTTCAAATATTGTCCTTGTCATGCGCAACGTAACAAAACTGAGATCGGCTTGTGCTTCGTTTACTCCCGCAAATGGAACAGCGACAACAGCGTATTCAAATTGACAAGATGGCTACTATGGTTCCGTTTTGGAAACGTCTCTCGAATTTAATCTTTAAAATTCTATGGAATCTGCACTTGCTTTATGCAGTTTATTACTTTGGTAAGTAATTTAATAATAGCTGATTACTTTTCTGTATGTATTTTTAATATTACATGTATTACTTTAATATAAACAGCTTTTAATTATTAAAAAATTTTCTTCTAGTTGATAATCAATTAATACATACGATATCAATTGCTCTGCGACCAGGAACATAAGAGAGGTTAATCATGGATTCTCCGGCCTTTTATAGCTTCTTGAAACAAAACAAAAAAATGACGTCATCGGATTTCAACTGTTCGAATTTCAGAAAAAAATAACCTACATTTCCGAAAATCCAGGTAATAAATTCACAATTCTGATAATACCTTTGATAACGTACAGATAGATCTCATCCTTATTTTTGCTTAAATTCGGTTTGTATAATTTTCTAAGTACTTTTTCCTATGAAATTTTACATTTAAAATACACAACTTCCTTGAGCTGTCAACTTATTTTAGACTTTCAAATTTTGAATTAACACTAGCTATTATATTTAAAATTACTCTAAATCCACTTAACTAGTACTATTTTAACTGATTACTTACTATTTTAACTCTAACAACTACAATTTAAACTTTTAAAAGATTTTGTTATTTGTATTACTTATACCTTATATAAGCTGATATTTTCTGTGTTATCATAGGTTAACATTTTAAAATTTATATAAACAACTTCCTCAATTATCCTACATACTTTTTGTTACATAAATTGTCATTTGTTAATGTTTATAATTAATCTTGTGTCTTTTTAAGGTACTCACAATCTATTGGTATATTTGTTTGTACAAATCGAAGACTATGATTTTGTAAGTACTTCCTTTTTATACTATTAATTTAAATATTTTACTAACTAAAATTACATGTTGATTTCTTAAACATGTGGAAACCATTAACACTTCTTGATTTTTTATTTTCTTTTTATTGTTTCAGATTAAACTGAGAATTTTGAAAAAGAACTAGGTGAAAAGTGAATTGTTATGTGAAAATGCATTCATTATGGATTGGAAAATTTTGATTGTGATACAATAATTGAATATGGATCCTATACAAGATAAGATGTCAAATACATTCTTTACTTATTTGAATGTTTGTAATTGAAGAGTAAATATTGAAAATTTAAGATGTACTAAAGAAAAAGTAACTGCAGATTCAATTAAACTTATTAAGATATCCCTTTTTTGTAAATTATTGTGGTAAGTAACTTTAATTCTATTTTGTTCATTTACTAATGTGTATTGTTTATTTTTACATGTTGACTTTCCAATATGACTATCTACCCTATATTGACTTTTATCTTATGATGTTTGTTTATTATTATCAGATATGTAAGTTATCCTACTTTGTTTTAGTGTAACTGTAGAGATACTGTTTGTTTATACAAATTCATACTAATTATATGTATTATTTTTAGGTCAGGAAATTCATCTCATTTTCTAACAAGATGTATCCGCTAAGTCCAAATGAAAACCTGTTGTGACCAAATTTATGATATAATCAAGTTCATACTGTAGTCAAGACAATACTTCTTTTTGGGTAATTACATGGTTTAAGAAGAAAAGTGTATTTCATTATGCATATCCTTTTTTTAATTAATCCATTAGTTTAATGGCTATGATGGATGCTTAAAAGGTAAGTTTTGTTTTTATTAGTAATAATGATCCATTACAATATATATTATTTGAATTAGATCATAAACAATAATATTTTAATTTAACACTCTATAATTTTAATCCGAGTTTTAATCACAACTGTTTTGTGAAATGTGTTCTTAAATTTATTTCTTAATTGTTTAAGTATTAAATAACCAATGATAAATATTTAACAATATATTGGCTTATCACCCCCGCCGCTTTCCAAGCTTTCTAAATCCGATTTTTGAGGTGGATTAATCCTCTTGTTCTCATTTAAACTTTTTCAGCTATCAACTGCCATTGTTTCCTGTTCTGAGTTTTCTCCTTCCATTTTTTTATTCCTATACTGTTAAGATCGTATACCACTTCCTGCAGCCATGTTGTTTTAGGTCTTCCTCTTCTGCGCTTACTGCAAGGGTTCCACTCGATCATTAAAACTATAGTAGAGTTTGAATCTGCTCTCCATATTTGTCCTAGCCATTTTATTCTTTGCTCTGTAATTTTTCTTATTATATCCTTTTCTTAATCAAGTGATAATTCCGCGTTTGTCCGTCTGATATAATCATCATCTATTTTTTTTGGTCCTAGAATTATTCTCAATATTTTGCGTTTTTGTATTCTTAAATCTTCCTGCTGTTTTTTGTCATTGTCAATGTTTCTGCTCCATACATCATTACAGGCCTGATTATTGTTTATATTTAACAATAATAATTTAATAATATTTAGTATTAATTTTAATAAAAAATAATATTTTAATTTATTATTAATAAATAATACACACGAGTGGTTAATCTCAATTCTCAATTAAATTGTAGCAGATGAAAATGTATATAAGTACAATAATATTTACAAATAGTAAATATTAATTAACATATTTAATTTAGATCACCTCTAAATGTAATTTATTAGCATATAAATAATTCACACTTGCATGAAACTTAAGCACTTATTGTGCATAAAGAAATTAGAAACATTTGAATTAATGCTATAAATATAAAAACAATGATCAGAGGCAATGATCGTGCCAACATGAGCAACTAATAGAGGTGCTATTCTATTTTTTGGGACTTAATGATTTTGGTTCATCCGGCAACTGTCATCATTTTTTCATAACCCCCCTAAAGTAATGTAGAACATTAAAAATATTTTTATTATTTAGGGCTTGGGTTCTCTAATAAAAGCTGTTAGATAAACAGTTACAAATAATGGAAGGTGTTTTGAATAGTTTATAAAAGTGATTGTATATTAATACAAAACATTTAATGTAACTTAAAATTTTTGAGGTTTTTGTCCATCCACGTTGTCCAGTTTCAATGAGCTTTAAGGAAATTGGAAAACTATACGAGATCTATTTAAAAAAATGGCGATTAATTCATTACACGAAGGTTCACCGTGCATATTAGATAATAATTAAAAAATGTAAATTATTATATAAAACCGACTTGTGTCAGGAATTTCGAATATTATTTGTTAAGCTAATAATTATTATATGCGTTACTTTATGGACGCACTGTATAGTATAATAGGAAAAGGAACAGTATATTGTTAATTATTTTTTATATTCTGTCTGTTAAAATGAGATGGTTATCTTATACAGGCAGTAAAAAAGACAAGTTAATAAGAACATTGTTAGTTTAATAGACTACAATAAAATACTAATTAAAATAACTAGCAGTTAACATTAAAAATGTTTTCTTACAATACTATCTCGGTTTCTCTATAATAAAGAGTTTATTTAAAAAATGTTTAAAAATAATTCTTGATTTAAATTTATTGTACTAACCCTTACTTTTTGAAAGCCCATCTTACGAAGAATAATAAAAAACTCTTGTTTTAAGTCAACTTCTAAGTTTAATTGAAAAAATTAGGTTTAAAATCACAATTACTAGCTAGTTTTTTAGCTGTAATTGTGATGTTAAACCTAATTTTTTCAATTAAACTTGGAAGTTGAGTTAAAATAAGAGTTTTTTTTATTATTCTTCGAATCTTGATTTGAATGTATTCACTCTGGTATTGATGTAAACTTTGTTACAAAGTTTATTTAGCACAGTCACGGCTACAATAAACTTTACGTCAATCGACTTCATTTTTTTCTTATTTTCATTCAACGAAAAAATTTTTTAACTTTCAATCAATAAAAAAAATTTCTTTGAAAATTAATGTTTACTTCATATAATGTGGTTTCGACATGGTGGCCTTATTTTTCGATAAATTTTGTTTTTATTTGAAAAAAAGAATAAAAATACATTTTTTTAATTTATTCTTTATACATTTTCTCATACAGGAGATTAGCAATTAGTCGACTCACCAATAAAAACCTGTATAGTCAGCAGTATTTCTAGACAGACACAAATGACACGAAAAACATGGATCCGATCTGCGGAGCAATTAAATTTAATTTATCAAAAGAGCAAAAAACTTCTACCCTCTATTTTACTTCTTGAAGAGATATTTTAAGCCTAAATTTCTGACAGAATATTTCCTTTAAATCTTAAAACATAATATTACATTAATTGCTTGCTTTTATTGTTATTATATATTGTTTGTGAATATTTTTCATTATAACATAGCAATTTATGTTTAGTGAATTGGGAAATGATTGTTTAACATAATTGAATTAACCATTCGAAAAAAATACAATATTTTAACTTAAAATCTTAATGAATAATGAATCTCAAATAATAATAATCTCAACAATAATCAATGAATCAATGAATGAAATATAATTAACTCGATGAACAACTAACAACGCGAAATTCTACTATTTATATAAATTTCTAATCTTGTTTACAACTAACTAAATTATTAAAAAGAATGAAAATCAAGAAAGATATTGTAAACAAAATCATTAAATTCGTTAAGAATAATAAAAAACTCTTAATAAGATGGACTTCCAAAAAGTAAGAGTTAGTACAAAAAATTTCATTAAATTCGTATTAAGTATTTTTGTAAAACCAAATAAAACAAGCTATTTAAATAAACAAAACAAGCAAAAACGTTATTGCGTTTAAATTAAAAATATATCGTATTCTTCTTGGACTGTAACTAGCATAGCTGTTCAGAATAAAAAGCTAACTGGTTTATTCTTCTATATTTAAAAATGGAGATATCAATTGTATTAGACAGACTTTTAATTTAGCAATATTGTAGTTGCTCGTTTAAAAACATCTTCAGGTTTAAGAAATTGTATTCATTAGAAGTCCATTCGGATGTACAAATAAATGATTTTGGAAAAAACTTGGAGCAGAGAATAGTTAGAAAAGATAATGTAGAAGAAAATAATGAAAGAAGAAAAGAAGAGAATTTTGAACACATTTCTAAGGCTAGATTTAGTTGTTATGGTTGGCCTATTAAAGCCCCTTAAATTCAGTCTTGTCACGGTCGCCACAAACCTAACTGGTTTATTCTTCTGTATTTAAAAATGGAGATATCAATAATTGTATTAGACTGACTTTTATTTCATATAAAATTAAAAATTAACTAAAATTGACATTTTTTTTTATATAACGTAAACTAAAAAAAATAATTACTATATAGACTAACTAAACGCTTGGCTGTTCTCTTCATTTTTAACCATAGGTTAGGTTAGGTTCAATGTGAGCGGGGCGTTTCCCACCCCTCCACTGCGGCCAAACTAGGGCCTATTGTGGCTCACCCCTAAGGGTCACAATTCGCCATCCAGTCTGCACTTCTTAACAAAGTCCAAGATCGATTTTGGCGAGACTTGTCTAAAGTCGGTAGGCTCTAGCTGTATGAGGCCAAACGAGCGGAGCCTGTTCATTTCTAACGCGGGGCAATAGCAAAGAATGTGCTCTGCCGATTCGTCTGCCACACTGCAGTAGCGACAGTCCGACGTATTACTCAGACAAAGCTTCCTCAGGTGGTTTCTCAGACGACAGTGTCCAATCAACAGTCCAGTAAGAATGCGTAGGTTGCTTCTACTCAATTCCAGGAGCTGTGCTGTGTTTCTGCTCGAAGGTTGAGATATAAACGCTTTCGAGTGGGTAAGCCCTGGTATATTCTCCCAGTGCAGAAGAGTTTCCCTCGCTGCCCAGCTGGAGATAATGTCCTTGGCAGTGCTTTTTGCTATGCCAAGAAATGGTTCCGTTCCAATAAACGCGGACTCCGTTCCCTTTTTTGCCAGAGTGTCGGCTCTTTCGTTGCCCTCCACTCCCGCATGCCCTGGAGCCCAGAGTAGCGTTACTCTGTTATTTGCTCCAAGGTTATTAAGGGATTCAATACAGCTCCACACCAGCTTTGAATCAACCCGGGTAGATTTCAGTGCTTTTAACGCTGCCTGGCTGTCCGAAATTATGTATATGCTTTTGTTTACCAGGGGTTGAGCAATCAGCTCCCTTGCGTACTTACCAAGGTTTATTGAAATGTCAACTCTCGGATTTCTGCTATACACCCCGGCTCCCACACCTAGTGGATTTTTCGAGCCATCCGTGTATAAAACGCAGTCGGACCCAGAGAAGGAGATTGCGCCTCCTTTCCATTCGTCCCTACTTGGGAATAGGACGTTAAAGGCCCTTTCCACGTGTACACGTGTGGCAAGCATGTCTGATACCATTCCAAGGACTTGGTGGGAATTTAACTTCCCCACCAGTCCCGCGTGGTCCCAAAGTGCTTCCCCCGTTATCTGGTTACCTATCGACTTGGCTCTGTAAGAGACCATCCTAGCCTCCTTCTCCAAAAGAATGGGGAGTGGAGTTAAACCTAGAAGTCTCTCCATTGCCGCCGTCGGAGTGGTTTTTTTATTTTTTTATTTAACGAATAAATAGTGAAAGTTAATTCAACCTTTTAGTTGTTTATTGTTCTGAATAAGATGAACTTTCATATAGTAAGGGTTAGTACAATAAATTTCATTAATCTTTCATTTTCATGTTTTTTTCTTATTCATAGACTGTATCTAATACAATAATCGTTAATTCTATTTATATATATCAAAAACATTTAAGTAAAATTTAAAACACATCATACCAGCAATTATAATTTTGATTTCAAAAGCAAAATAAAATAAAATTCCCTATAGTATGTATGTATACATCGTTGCAGTTTAACTTACTCACACATGATAGACAACAATGCATGACCATTACCCAGACAGCTTCTGATCGCGTATGTATTATAACCAAGACTTGTTTGGTAGCAACACATTATGGGTGGTCGGAATTCACGGTGCGTCTATCCATTGATAAAGACAGTTGTAATGGGCGCATACTTTTATTTTTGTTACCATAATAAAATATTTTATTGCGATCAGGCTGATATGTTTTGTACCAACACTGAAATACATAAATATAAATTGGTTAATATGATTGGATTTTGTTTATAGTAAAATTAAAACAAAAAACGTTGCACGTTATAGATTTCAATGTCGTCATTCGTCAGTGATAACAATACAATATTTAAAAAATAAAAATGTCTCTCAATGCGTTGTTGCCAAACAAAAAATATCGTATATACTGTTCTCTTCGTCTTCTCCAAATATTAAACGAAGAAAACTATTATTATGGGAAATTGACATTTCCCGCAACTCGATAAAAATTGTAGCTATTAAGCTAAAATCGCTAAAATGCATGTGTGCAATGAAAATTGCTGACATTTTTTCTAGAATTGCGAAGTGTAAAATCACTGCAAGAAATTTTGTCATTGACATTATTTGTCAAACAATTTAAAAGATTGAAAATTCAAAAAGGATTTCAATTGACGATTCTTCAAAAAAATGTTTGTTTAAGTTTGTTGAGAAATATTTATCAAATAAGTAGTAGTTTTATTTATTACTTTTTAGTATCTATCAACACCAATAAATCGATCACCCGCCATGTTTCACTTTCAGTTTCACTTCTGTCATTAAGATAGAAAGTTATACTTAACACGGAGCGGAGGAATGAAAATTCCTTTTGCAGATATCAATGTTTAGATTATTTCTAGTACACATTTAGCTAATTTTATAATTTCTTTTATAATTACTTTTTAAAATAATATACCTAACATTAAAAAGTAATTGTTTAAAATTTAAAACTAGCATCATAGTGTTTTTTTTACCCATTCCAGCTTTGTTTAATACATTTTATTAATAAAGCCACTGTGTTAAATATTTTCTTCAGGTTTATTTTAGATGCTATTAATGTTCTCTATATTTGTCGCACTGTTTACTCTTTCGTTGAAATTAATTGTATGTTTAGTTTATATGTTTCATGCTTATTTAAAGCAGTTGACCCGTTTTTGATGTATTCATGTCTGTTTTAAGAAGTATTTGGCATACAGTAGAACCACGTTAGACCATTTAGTATTTTACTTAAATCATGAATTAAGTTTTTTTAAAACTTGAGTTTGGTTGTTGTTTTCAAATTCCTTGGTAATTTTAAACCTTAAATTTAAATGAGATACATTTTATTCCGAAAAAATTGATTATATTCATTATAATATTAAGCTAAAAGTTCACCGATTTCATCCACCATTGCACAGCTGGTTGTGGAGTATAAGTTTACTGCCATCTTGTTAATTTAAATCTTTTCAACACGATTGGTTTGGAGGAGCTTGAGATTCCACTTTTTATCTATATTCCTGTATTAGAATCTTGCATCTTTCGAGGAAAACTCATAGAACCTTCTTTAAAAAATTAAACATTTCCTTAGAAAAAGTCTTTAGTATAAAAATTGAGTTAGTTATGATAAAAACAAGGACAGTATTTAATCTTTTATAAAATAAAATCTATAAAAGCAACCCCCTAACTACCCCTCTAATTAAAATTGTGTTGTTAATACATCCAAAAAGTTTGACCAATTTAAAATAACTAATTTTAGAAAAATTGGAGCTTAAAGTGAAATAGGATGTTTCACAATTTTATATTTTTCACCCTTTTTTAAAAATATTTCCGAAAATACTGTAAATGTGTGTAAATGAAAGAGTACTAAATTATAGCTTTTTTAATGACAAGAAATTTTCTGTTTGTAAATTTTCTGTACAGTAAATATTTGGTGAGATAGAGCTATTTAAAACATTTTATTGTGAACGAGTACTACCTTTTTTGAGCCCTTTAACTCACCCCAATTAAAAACCAAAAAATCTCTATAAAATCGTTTTTTGAATTAATGTAGAAAATACGTTGAAAAACTGATTAAAACGTCGACTTTTACTTTTTTACTTACCCTTTTTTAAGCTTAATTTCCTGTATTACCTGACCAACTTCTATTCGCCGCTGCTTTGTTCAAAATTAAACAAATTTTGCTGCTAATCTGATTGTGATTTGGCGATCGATCATAACCTTTTTTTCCACTTTTTCAACGTCTTAGACCATCTTGGAAACCACACAATGGATACTACACGTAAACTCTTGTTTTACTAATTGCAGACCAGACTCGCCATAGGCCTTTATTAATATTTCACACACTTTTTTATATTTAATTTCATTTTTTACGCCAACATTATAAAACTTTTTACAATTTCTATCTCCAAAAAGGCGAAATTTTAAAATTTACGTTATTTTCTGAGCACATCTCGTACTTCTAACTGAAACCGACTGTTTTTTGTCTTTTTAATATATTTTGTTTGTATCTTATTTCTGTATATTTGTCTGTGATGTTTTTGTTAAAATAATAAATGAAGTTTACTTTTTATTTAAAGTTAAAAACATGTCAACAAAGCGATACTAATAGTCCACCATTGTTAATTCGCAGATGCTTTGTTCACAACCGGGCAACACTATCTACTTCTTCATTCTCTCCCTTCATAAAATAATATATCCACAAATAATTCGGTAAAAATGTCCAGCCATGTGTGATGATTAAGATAGAACTAACAGAGTTCCCGCTTCTATTCAATAGATAGAACAATATTTTTCATCGGAATTTCCATAAGCGTTCTGTAGAAAGATTGCCATAAGAGACTTTAAAAAGAACATTTAATAACGTAAAGTAACTTCTTTATAGAAACAAAGAGTAACAATAATTATTTTTTCACTATTAAACTGTTTACTTTGATTGAGTCTTCATTTTATACATAGATAAGACGTAATTATAACAGAAATATATTAAGTTATTGTAAAGATCAGCATGATATAGTTTTTTCCTGGTTTTTCTATATCATTGCACAGTTATACTGATCTTAGAGGGAAATACATCCAGAATAATCCCTTAGGGCTAATAACATCAAGGCTTTAATATTGTTATGTCTTATTACTTCCATACTTGGTCTAGCCTTAATACTACTTAATTAACATCAGGGCCGGTATTCTCAGGTCCTCGCTTGGAGCGATATCGATGTCGTTGAATGCGAGGGGAGTGAAATTCACTGCCAAATCAATTCTCATGCCCTCTCCTCGCATGGATCGCTCCTGTCAAAGAGGAGTGCTTTATTTCACTCGCTTTCATGTGTACCAGTTGCTCGTGTTATAAATTTGCGAGCGGAGGGATACATGAGAATCTAGAAAAGCCATATCGCTGCCAATCAAATCACTCCCTTTTGTGATCGCTCGCTGTGAGAGGAGTGAGTTGAGAATACCGGCCCTGGTATCTAGCTAAAAACAAACAAAATGTGACTTCAATATATGTCAATCTGACTATGCTAATTCTAGCGAAACGGCTGTCATTGCATTTAAAAACGTATTTTGTGACTAAATAGTGAAAGTTTAATTCAACTGTTCTTAATAATTTTTTTCATCCGTCAAAATATAACAGTTTGGTGATTTCGTCCAATGAAAACACTTAATCTTCAATGTTTTATGCTAAATGCTAGCCAATCATTCATCAATTCGTCTAAACGACAATAAAAATAGGTAGGTACTCTAAAACTAACCTAGTTCTGCATGCATTTAAAACTTTTAGATACCTACAGATAAATGTGGTCTTGAAGGCAAACTTCAGATAGGTATGCCTAATAATGTCCTTTTTTTTAAGATACACAGATAATTAACAGTTTTAATTTTGGATCACTACTATATCACTATAGGCAATAGTCCAAGTTTTATATTTTGTCATACAGTTGAGTATCTCGTAAATATCTGAAGAGATGAGGAAATTGAAGAGGTGAGCCTAGGATTTCTTTGATGGTGTGTTTAAGTTGATGTTTTTGGCGTTTTTTTGAATAGTATAAACAGTCTATTAGAATATGTTTCACAGTTAGAGGAGCATTACAGTGATCACATTTAGGTGGACTTTGTGGTGCCATCAAAAAACTATGAGTTAACCTCGAGTGACCTATTCGTAATCTTCGAAGTATAACAGTGTTTCTTCTATACATCTCTGGAAGGTGGATTGATGGAACGGTGGGTTGTATTTCATGTAATTTAGTAAGTGTATGGTTCCAGTCGTCTTGCCAGTGCTTAAGAGTTAGTTTTTTAAAAAAGGTTTGTAAGTCTTTGTTAATTTGGACAGTTTCGCAAGGCAGCTGTGATGATAGGGCTTCTTTAGCGGCTTTGTCAGCTCTTTCGTTTCCGGGGATACCGACGTGGGATGGGATCCAAATCAATGTTATTGACACCCCAGAAGAAATAAGGCGGTCGGCTGAATCTTGAATCTTCTGCACCAGAGGGTGTTGACTAAACATGGTACTGATAGATTGGATAGATGCTAGCGAGTCAGTACAAATAGCCATCTGTTTATGGTCTTGGGTAAGACAATTTATTGCCAGTAAAATACTAAATAATTCACCTGTATGAATGCAGGAGTGTGATGGAAGTATACTGGATTTAATAGTGTTTAGTGTTGTAGTGACAGCACATCCAACGCCAGATTCATTTTTTGATGAGTCAGTGTATAGAATTCTTTCGAAATGAGAAGAATTGATAATTTCATAAAAAGCTTGTTTGAAGAATGCATGGGAAGTTTCACTCTTCTGATACTTGCTCAGGGATGTATTAAAATTTGGAAAAATCATTTTCCATGGAGGGGTTACCAAAATATGGTAGGGTGTGGTGAGCGATAGATCAATATCAGAAAGAATCGGTTTAATAATTTGGGGCAGAGATTGAATTTTAGGTTTATAAGTAAGATGAGGAGAGGTTAAGAGTGAATAAACAGGGTTTTCTTGATTAGCAGATATTCTTGCGGAATAGGTTAGAAGCATTTCTTCTCGTCTTAGATAAAGTGGAAGCTCATTTGCTTCGCAGTGTAGATCCTTAGAGGGGCTTGATCTAAAAGCTCCAAGACAAATACGTAGCCCAGCATTTTGAACGGTGTTGAGATGTTTTAAAATCGAACTTGTAGCAGACATGTAAATGGGACTACCTTAATCCAATTTTGGGCGAATAAGGGCCCTATATACTTGTAGTAATATCTTTCCTTGAGCTCCCCATTGGTGATTAGCTAAAGTTTTTAAGAAATTGAGACGAACTAAACAATTCCTAAGATTTTATGGTGTTTTACTACAGACAGTAGGACATTGTTAAACATTATTTTTGGAGCAACTGTAATTGCATTTAAAAACCGAAAAATGGAAGTTTCGTTCAAACGTTTAGTTTAAGTCCAAATTGTTGTTAAAAGTTATTAAATTAAACTAATAACGTGATTTTTATGTTTTACTAAAATTATAGTTAAAAATAAAAAATTATTCTTCATTTCCATTTGTCGTCTCACCATAATTTAGTTTATTCAATTTTTTATTTTTTAATTGTATTTATATATCTAAGATTTTGTAAAGATTCAATAATGCAGAAGATTTAAATTCAAATTGTGTGTATTTTATGTTACTTACCTATGATCTAATTTATTAAAACATTAATAATTAAAAGACAAAAAGAAGGTGAGTTTACACATAATAATATTCAGTGTGTAAAAGCCAAATGGAATAAATTCATTATTTCGGTTACTGTACATATTTATAAAAAATCCCGAAACACATCAAATTTAAATTATAACTTGACATTCTTTAACGTGAAAATGCAACCCCTACCTTCAACCCCCTTAGAATGACAGGTACAACCCCCAATTTTTTAAATGGGAAGTATAGGCTTGTGATATATCATTTGAAAGGTCTCTTCATTCTCTATTCAAAAATGTTATTGTTTTTAAATTTAATGCAAAAATTAACATAAAAAAAATTAATATCATGTTGTTACCGAAATTCGCTACAATACAATCAAAAACTAAAATGTAATGCAAAACGTAATAAAATGTAGAACACGAAAAAGAACTATGAATGTTAATGAAGTAGATGTTCAAAATGTTCTCCGCGAACGTCTTGGCAACATCCTAATCTCAAATAAAACTGTCTTCTAACATTATTTAACATATCAGGCGTGATCGACCTAATCGCAAGCGTTATTCGTTCTTTTAAGTCATTTAAATCAGAAGGTTTAGTTTTGTACACATGGCTCTTCACATATCCCCTTAAAAAGAAATCTAATAATGTAAGATCAGGTGATCGGCCATTCAATCGTTCCTCACCTCCCTATCCACCGATTGAGAAATATTGTATCGAGGTACTGCCGGACATTAAGTCGGTAATGTGGTGGTGCTCCATCCTGCTGAAACCATATCGTATTCGCTGGAACTTGAGGGTTACCTGGATCAGGATATAAATTTGCCAACGTTGGAATGACATCATTTTGAAGTAGTGCCAAATAATTGTTGCCACTCAAGTTGCCCTCAATAAAAAAGGGACCAATGATATTGTTCGCTACAATCCCTGTCCAAACATTAACCTTTTGAGGGTATTGTATGTGTTCTTCTCTCATCCAGTGAGGATTTTCCGTGAACCAGTAGCGGCAATTTTGCCGATTAGCATGACCGTTAAGTAAAAAGTACACTCATCAGAAAACATAACGTCTTCTAATTGGATAATATTGTTATCCAACATGTCCATCATTTGCTTACAAAAAAAAGTTCTCCTATCAAAATCGTCTTCCATGAGCTCCTGAGTAGGTATCATCTTATACGGATGCAATTTATTTTCTTTTCATATGTTTGCTATCGATGTATGGCTAGCATTAAATGTAGTGGATGCCTGTCTACTCGATGTATGTGGGTTTTCCTGAAACTCAAGCAACACATCTAATTTGAGTTCATCACTCAGTGCATTGGCAGCTGCTTTTTTTATCTGCCTTACATGACCAAACTCGCGAAACTGCTTTTCTATTTTACTTATTGTTCCTTGGGATATAAGCGGTAAATTAGGAAATTTCTCATGAAATAGGCGAGTTACTTCCTGTTGTGTTCGGATGTTATCTCCGTAACCAATCATTTGTAAAACTGTTATTTTATGCATTTCCGTTAATCTAACCATTTTTCAGAATTGAATTAAACAAACTTTATACTTAAATTACAACAATGACAACTTAAATAAAACAATTTACTACTGTTTGTTAAAATAGCGTTGCCACGGAAATTCAAGTTTTTTAATGGTTACCATCTAAAAACCACATTGCTATGTTTTTGTTCACTTTCTCATTATCAAGACCTAAACGGGAAATAAGTTTTAAGTATATTGTAAGTTTCGAGTATATTTTAGCGAATTTCGGTAACAGTATGATATTCATTTTTTTTATGTTAATTTTTGCATTAAATTTAAAAACAATAACATTTTTGAATAGAGAATGAAGAGACCTTTCAAATGATATATCACAAGCATATACTTCCCATTTAAAAAATTGTCATTCTAAGGGGTTTGAAGGTAGGGGTTGCATTTTCACGTTAAAGAATGTCAAGTTATAATTTAAATTTGACGTGTTTCGGGATTTTTTATAAATATGTACAGTAACCGAAATAATGAATTTATTCCATTTGGCTTTTACACACTGAATATTATTATGTGTAAACCCACCTTCTTTTTGTCTCTTAATTATTAATGTTTTAATAAATTAGATCATAGGTAAGTAACATAAAATACACACAATTTGAATTTAAATCTTCTGCATTATTGAATCTTTACATTTTATAATTGATAAAAATCTTAGATATATAAATACAATTAAAAAATAAAAAATTGAATAAACTAAATTATGGTGAGACGACAAATGGAAAAGAATAATAATTTTTTATTTTTAACTATAATTTTAGTAAAACATAAAAATCACATTATTAGTTTAATTTAATAATTTTTAACAATTTGGACGAAACTTCATTCATTTCATTCGAAAAATAGGTTTTTAAATGCAATTACAGCTGTTTCGCTAAAATTAGCATCGTCAGATTCTTCTTGTTGTTAAAACAAGATAAATGGTAAACGGCTAACAAATTATAAAACTTTTTTTTAAAAATGGCGGAATAGGAATACAGATTACGATGATACTGCAGCAAACAATATCCTACAAGAAATTACCTACATTAAAGTCAATGCAATAAATAGTAACAAAATCATTACAATATAAAAAAGACATATCATAAGTTCTTCTGGATTACGAATATTGTTTGTTACGAGTATTATTTGCAAACACACTTCATTTCTAGAATTTTCTCAATTCAACTATTAAAATATCTTTACTTTTATCTTAAATATGTACGATCTCCACAAAAGATCACTGCAAAGATTTTTGCGTCAAATTTAAAATAATTTCCTTTTTTAAAAATTTTATTTGCGTCCATGATCCCGATTAAAGCTAACTGATTTTGTATGAAGTGGGTCGCAAAGAACCAACCTATTGACGGACGGGGTTCAGCGTTGGCACAAAGCGCTGGCCACCAGAGATAGGCTTGTTTTCATTAAAAATAATACTAAAAGTAATCGAGTTATTGGAATGGATTTCTGAATCGCAACAATAGAAAAGAAAATTAGTTAGTTTTCAGTTTGAAAAGAGTCTTTACAAAAATGTGGGTGGAAAATCTTAATTAATAACGAAATAATTTCGCTTCAACTTTAATTAGCTTATGAGGTTCATTGTACTATCATTTTATTGTTTGAAACTACGTTTTTAGTAAGGATGCCAATCATATTAATTCTAGGATAAAATCAACTGGAACGACGAGATATGGAATACCCCAAGCGAGACGGGGATATTTAAAAGTATGGTTTCCTCGATGAATTTGTTAAATATCTTTTATTCATACATTTACAATAACATTGACGCAAAAATAAACATTAGTTTAACTTTAATGCAAATATAAAAATAAAATGCAATGTGTAGTAGGTTTTAATTTTTAAATTTCAAATTGGGTTAAGGACAGCAATTAAAAACTTATTAAATAAACGCTCATTGAATTTAAGTACAAAAGTTACAATTCAACATTATACATAACTTTTTTTTCGAGCTGAGATGGGAAACTTATGGGTCCATATCCAGAACCCAACAGTGTTGGACTCACTATCGAAAGCATGCCTACCAACCAAACCCACTTTAAAAAACTCGCCGTTACCCCTGCCTCGGTATCACTAACCTGGCAAGACGGGCGGGGGTCCCTCACACACTCTTCATCCATTCATACTACTCGCCATCAAAACATTCTCTTCTCCTAACCATTTTCTCCACAACTTCACCCATTCTATCTCCCCTCTCAACATTATCTCCATCATGTTCTCCCCTCGGTTCTCCCAATACACTGCTACCCCGAGTCTCCTCTCCAACATCTAAACACATGACTCTCATTATCCTCCACCTTACACCTCACGCATATTCCAGCCTCTCTCTTCCGAATCTTGTGTAGATACCCCACTCTTCCATGCCCAGTTAGCACTTGGGTCAAGAAGTAGTTCACTCACTCTTACTCCTAATCGCCATTTTTAATGCACATACATATCCTTCCCACCTTCTTACCATTTCCTCCTCCATCCAACCCTGAACTTCCTCTTTTGTGGCAGCCTTCCACCGTTGCCTCTTTGCCTTAGCCATCAGATCCAAAGGGTATGACCTCGACAGCACAGCTGCTGCTATTGCACCCACTGTCCTGTACCCCAACATTATACGAGGATCGTTTTTTTTTTCCACCTCCGATTGGTCATAAAAAAACACCAATAAATATTAATATTTGTCTTTTTATCAAATTAAAGGAAATTTCTTAACTTATTTTTCTACATAATTGCCTTGAAGATTGAGACATTTATCGTATCTGTGTACCAGCTTTCCAATGCCCTTTTCACTGCCGCCAGTGACTTGGAATGTTCATTAATGGCAGTTTCAAGTTCCTCGTGAGTCTCGAAGCGCTGTCCTCCAAGCCATTTTTTTTTAATTCTGGGAAGAGGTGGAAATCGCTCGGCGCTAAATCAGGACTGTACGGCGGGTGATCGAAAACATCCCAATCAAACTGCCTAAGAAGGTTTTGGGTTACTCGAGCACTATGAGAACGGGCATTGTCGTGGACCAGAACAATCCCAGAAGTCAACAATCCTCTTCTTTTGTTTTGGATCGCTCGCCGCAACCGTCGCAAGGTGTCACAATAAACCGCTGCATTTATCGTCGTCCCCGGCTCCATAAACTCAATAAGCAACACACCTTTTTGGTCCCAAAAGACAGTTGCCATAACCTTTCGGTTGTTAAATGTTGCCATAACCTTTCGGTTGTTGAATGTTTTCTTTAATTTTTTGGGTTTGTTCGGCGAACTGGGATGCATCCACTGTTTGGATTGTTCTTTTGTTTTGGGCGTATAATACAGAATCCACCTTTCATCCCCCGTCACAATTGACTTTAACCCCTCTCCTTCTGTGGAATACCGATCGAGGAAAGTCAGTGCTGCGGGATTCGTTGGTTTTTGTGATTGTCTGTAACAATGGAATAAAGTGAGGACCGAGAATCTTGTGGAAATTCCTTTGCCAACGATGTTAAAGTGAAGCGACGGTTGTTTCTCACCGCTTCATCAACACGTTGAACAAGCTGTGAAGACAGAATTGCGACCTTGACTCCCTTCGTCATGCACATTATTTCGTCCTTCTTTGAATTTTCGGCACCATTCACGCACAACTCCATCACTCACAAACCCTTCTCCGTACACTTGACACATCCTTCGATGAATTGCAGCTGCACTATTGTCTTCTGCCTGCGAATGACAGAGCGTAATTCACACTTGGCAGGAGAACTAATAATTGTCGCGGCCATGTTGTTTCGTGTGTAGCACAGTACAGACTGATGCCTGGAAGTCGGGATTAATGTAGTGTAGCGGGGGAGATGCGCGGTCGCCCACTGCGTACCGCAATGGCGAAACACTTCACGGGAATTTTTTATGGACAAACGTAGGTTGAAAAAAAAACGACCCTCGTACATAACTTAAAAGAGAAAACTCACCTCTGTTTCTGAAATACAACTTTCTCAAACTTCTTTTCTTTAGTGTGGGCGAAACATATAATTCAACAAACTACCGAAGACAAGAGATTGTGATCATTGTGGATAGTCAAGCAGCCATCAAAGGGCTGAGCTCCTCTACAATCAGTTCGAAGGTGGTTTGGGATGGTTTAGGCAAGCAAATGAACTAGGCCAGAATAACACTGTCACCCTCCTATGGGTCCCAGGACACATAGGAATAGAATGGAAGGAAACAGCAGATAAACTGGTAAAAAAGGAGCCGAAACCCCACATCTCGGACCAGAACCATCCTATGGGAACAGCAGTAGCGCCATCTTATAAAAACTAAGAAAAAAAAATGAAAAGGAAAATTTCAATTACTGGAATTAGCAGGAAGGAATGAGCTGAACTAAGATACTTCTGGGAAACTATGACCAGAAGAAGGTGCCTCAACCTCAGTAAAAAAAGGCTTCTGATTTGAAGTAAATGAAGCAAAGTGCAGATTCTGAGAGGAAGAGGATGAAACTTCAATACACATACTCTCAAAATGCCCTGACGTGTCCCTGCAAAATTCTAGGGCCAAATACCTAGGACTGCACGAAATAGAAGATGAGGATCTACCTAATTTGAAGCCCGACGATGTCCTAAACTTTCTTAGGAATATAGAACTAGAGGATCTGCTTTAAGTCTGAGAAAACATCAAATCCATGGCAAGTTAGGGGGGACAAAATAGATTTTATGGGTCGCAGTGTACCTGTCACCCTTAATTTCATACAAGCATACACACCTAACCATTTTTTTACTCTACTTTTACTTTTAGTAGGTAAACAAATTACAAGTTTAGTTTAACCGTTCAGTTACTTATTGTTCTTATAAAAAGTATTCGGTTATTCATATTAATTTAAAACAAGATTTTTTTATTGAGTCTATTTTTTTCCAGACACTCCTGCCCTGCCCCCAGATATGGACTCATTTAGTTTTAAGTTAAATTAATTTAAATTTAACTGTAATTTCGTGTGTATAAAACCCGTCAGCCATAATTTTAAATCGTGGACAAGATTGTTTGTTACTCCTACAAATTTTAATTTCTCATTAGGTGCGCGTTTTGTTTAATTTCATTCTAATTTAGAAGGATTAACGTTGTTTCAAGCTAAATTTGTTTGAATATTTTTAAAAGTATCATTTAAACTAAACATTTAAACTGTTTTATGTGCTTTGGATAAACCAAATACAGATAAAATACCCTATAGATATATAATTATATTTATAATTATTTTCATGAAAGAATCAAATAAAAAATTTAATAAACTTAGACGCGGGAGCCTCTGCATTCATACATGGATTAAACCATAATCCAATAAATTTTCAAATATAATGCATTTTTAAGAAGCACTAAATCTCTGTTATAATGTAGGATGCAAAATACTGAATCAAGTATACCCAAAAAAATTTTTTTTCTACAAACGTCAAAAAATGACAAGGTTCGAGCCTCGGTTCGAGCATTGGCAAGAATATGCGAAGTGACCCTTTTTTTCATTTTTCTTTGTTACTATGACACCGTGCGCGAAGTAGTGAGCGAAATACTTATTTCGCACACTACAGTATCCGCTAAAATAAACAGTACCGAAAATAAATATAAAAATTAATTTTTAATTTCTGTAATGTAAGTGTTCAAAATGTTCACCATTTTGACGCAAACAAGCTTCATATCGATTTTGTAAGTCAATAAACATATTTATAAAAAGTGGTTGATGGAACTGCCGAAAAATATTTTGTATTCTTTCCCGTAGTTCGGCAATATTCGCCGGCGGATTTTCCGTATGAAATATTTTTTCCTTCATTTTGCCCCAAATGTATACGTCAGGTGGTGTCAGATCCGGTGAGCCCCTAAGATGACCGTGACTCTCGTCTGAAAACCGTATGTTTTCCAAAAATTCGGGATCTTTCTAAATTAAACTCAACATGCGACCACAATAAATTTCTCTTGCTCGTTTGTCCGCAGCATTTAGTCGTTGTCCAACTTGAATACGGTATGGATAACCACCAATTGATTTGAACATGCGACGTAAAAACGTTTCACTAATGTTGAGTTTACATGCAGTTCTTACAAGACTTCTTTGAGGTGAATGCACAACTTGGTTAAAAACACCTCCTTCTTCTGTTCTAAGCTTGGACCATCATTACGACCTTTTCCGTATGAACTAAAATAATGCTCTACCAAAAACACTTTTTCTTCCGTTGTTAGAACCATTTTTAAATCAAATTTAACTGCAGCGTACTATTAATATACCAACTAATGACAATTAAGTCCAATATTACAAATCCATATTACATAAACAACTCCGCAGCACTCTCTGTTTCGGTACTGTTTATTTTGGCGGATACCGTATATGGGATTTTTATATTTTAACCTTTATGTTCCTCAATCAAGCAAAAATCCAAGAAATCATTTATTCATTAATGTATAACAATAATTATTAAGGCTTTCAAATTGTGAGAAAATTTAACACTACCTAATTTTATTTATTATTTACAATGTTAACATTAATGATGCAGCCAGCGCACGAACCAATATTTATTCCCAAACCAGATAAGTCAGATTCAGCCTGTGGTATCCTAGTTTTGGGAGTTGCCGTAGAGGTGACAGCACTTAATCCTGAAATTTCACAATCTAAAATTTTATTTGATATCTGAATTTTATTTCAATAGTTACAGTACCTAATTACTTGATTTGTAAAAACAGTTCAAAGCAGTTCAATACTTTTTTTCATATTAAGCTAAGCGTTTGTAGAAAAAGTTTTGTTTGCATCTCATGCGCGAAATACTTTGGTGATCTCGACTTTTTTTTTAAATGGGCTGCGCCAGTTCTCGATCACCAATGTAGTATTTCGCGCACTAGATACAAAAATAACTATTTTATTAAACATTACTATTGTCAAAGAAAAATATAGAAATCAGGTTTGTCTGGGTTCCATTTCATAAAAGGATCATAGGCAACGAAAGAGTAGACCAAATTACAATAAACTTAATTCCCGATCCAAGTTTACCCATTATCCCTTTAAACACCAAATTAAATAACAAAGATCATGTTTTCAATACCTGGCAACAAACATATGGAACTGAAAGTTGAAAGGTATAAAACCTCAAGTGAGGTTAAAGTTATAACTACCATCAAGACTAAAAGTTGTTACCAATCGTCTACGTAAAGGTAATACTAACTCACACATCTATATCTTATAAAAAAAGAAAATCCACCAATATCTAACTGTAACATTGAACTGTCCAGTAAACCACATTCTAAAGGAGTGCTCACAATTCCATCAATCAAGAATATCCTCTGGACTACCAACACAAAGTAAAGAATGTTCAAAATTTCAAAATGTTTTAAAGTTTTTTAAATATCTTATAAAATTTAAGACCATGTAATGATTTAAATATGTATTAATTATATAATAATTGTTTCAATTAGTAACACTTGGTAGTTGGTGGCAAATATAAATAAAAAAGTATTTAATTTTTTATGTCATACTAGTTCATTATTATATTTTTATTGCTTAGCTACCAACTATCTAATGTCGTACTTTACGTTTTTAATAACCTTTACTAATTATAATTACAAACGGAATATAGTAATATATGTAAATATTCGATGAACATTATTTTGACGAATTAACATAAAATTGGCAGTTCTGAAAAGATCCGGAGATAGTTAAGTTGCCTGCAGCAAACGATTCATGTTTCATTGTTTGAGTATCAAATTTCTGTACCGAAACGCCAGACCCGGAAGGTACATCTGCCAGCATTCTTGAAACTTTATTTTTTGAAGATAAACTATCCTCTAAATATCCTTCAGCAACCGACGTACTCTTCCATCCACCATGGTGCTTCAACGTGGTCATACTGGCTCCAGCCTCTGCAAGAAGAGTTGCTGACGTTCGACGCATACAATAACCTGTATATTTCTCAGGATCACTTAAACCCAGATATTTCGCTATAATGGACGGGATTTTTCCAAAAAAGCCTTTTTTCTGAGCAACCACGTGGCCGTAGTGACATCTAATCTCTTATCAGCTTTAAACTGTTCATTTCACTCTCATCTATAATTGTAAAAATGCGTTTTTTATCGGTCTTTGTCTTTGGTACATTTACCACAAAAACCGATTTTCTATCTTCTACATGAGTAACTAACATGTTCACAAGTTCTTGTCGTCGACATCCACCAAATATTCCAAATATTAATGCAATTTTTTTCATTAAAAACGTCTCGTACGGTGCCTTATAAATAAATTTTAAAACATCTCTAGACAGAATTTTAGACTTCTTTGCTTTGTAGCCTTTTGAAGTTTGCTTCAAATATTCCATTAACTTACAGCAATTAGCACTGTTAATTATTTTTATTAACTATTAAAGTCTTCTTTAACATGGAATATTTGGACCACAAAGAAAGCGGAGCAAATGTTTTAGCGAGATCGCCGAAGTATCCAAGCAACACAGTTTCATTAACATCTTTTACGTAGTTTTCTTGGGTCCAATTTAATAATTTTTGGTATTCCATATCGTAAAATTCTTTAGACTTTTGTGGCAACGGATTTTCAGTTGCTTCCTTTGCTTTTTTAATAATTTCGTCAGGAATTCCAAAATCTTCGTCCATTTTGACTTCTTACTTTGACACATGTAAGAATTATTGCGATTTTATGACATTTACGTTGGTCAACATTCACCTAGTAACGATATTGCCTACTATGAGAAAGTGGCAATGTTAATTAATTAATAATAAATTAATTCAAACCTGATTTTTAAAATACTGATTTGTAGTGAGATTGGATTGCAATAACGAACTAGTATGACATAAAAGTTTGTATGTACCAATGGCATAAACAGATGTGTATACCCTCGGGCGACTTACAAACCCTCGGGCCAGAGGCCCTCGGGTTCGTAAGACGTCACCCTCAGGGCATAAACATCTATTTATACCCTTGATACATAAATAACTATTATACATATTATAGGCTAAGCAAATTTCTAGGGGTCAACTACTTATTTTAAAAAACATGAGGAACCTTGATTAGTCTATTTTCTTTCGCATTTTCAGTGTTTAACTCAAAGAGCAGGGTAGTTCCCAGTCAGAAAACCTAAGGTCAACTTGTCATTTTACTGATTTCCAAGAACCGATGTTATTGATTGTAATATAATTCATGACGGTGCTCCTGCGCACCCCATTAGTGCGTGGTGAACTTAATGATGAGTTTGGTGAAAGATAAATCGGAAGAGATGGACCGGTAAGGTGGTCCCCCCAAGGTCACCATGGGGCAACAAGGTCCGATGATTTGTACAAACTAGAAGTGTTTAATGTGGACGACAGAAAATCGTTTCATTACCTGATACTAAAACCAAGCAGGATAGGTCGTTTTGTATTACTGACAAGAAAATTGGAGTCATTTTCTTGGAAATTGTGAGAAAGTATATTGCCTTGCGCCCCAAAAACATACCTCACAGTAAGTTTTTTGTGAGTTACCGACAGCAAAAGTGCACTACTTAACCGGTGGGGATTAACACTATAATATCTCCAAAAGATTGCAGATTTTTTGAAACTTGCAAATTCAGAAATTTTTACACGGGGCATTGTTTCCGTCGTTCTTCAGCTACTATGTTCGCAAATTCTGGAGCTGATCTGGTATAACTTAAACGTTTAGGTGGATGGAAATCGTCATACGTTGCAGAATCTTACATTGATAATAAGATTGCTGTATCCAAGTGTATACTTGAAGGACCTGAAAATCAATCCAGTACCTCGAATCAAGTGTTTAAGCAAACGAGTACAAGTTGTGATATTTCAAAAATAGATATTTTGAATAATGTTAATTGTAAAATTTCAGTTGTTTTTAATCCTTAATGTGTTTGAATTTGTAGATTTTATTAAATAAATATTATTAAATATATAATACTTTATCTGCTCAAAACAGTTGTTATACCAACACTTTAACATTAGCTATGGAAAAAAACGTTTAAAAAGTATACCTGTAATATAATTTTTAGTAGAATCCAACATCCTCTATTGTTTAAATGTTACTGACCATCGTGAAAACCCTCGTTAACTGATTGAAAGACTAATCATTGCATGTCTTATTCCCGTAAATGATACATTTTAGTTTTAGTTTCCGGCAAACTTTATCATTACATTATTATGTAATTTATATAAACGGTTTCTACACTTAAAGATTTATCTTTGAAGAATTATTTCAACGCAAACACGTTATGTGTTGGAGATGTTTAATGAAATGGAAATTTATTTTGGATTCTAGTTAAATAAAATAAATTACAATTTCAAGAAAATTTACATGGTTCTTATATTCACATCTTAAGGAATTTGTAATTAGATATTAGTATTTTAAGTATTTATCACTGTTTCTGTAATTTTTTATTGTTTTGTATATTTTTATATGTTACATACATAATTTTTAATTATAATAGATCGAAATAGTATATTACATAACAAGTGTGGAAAGTGTAACATTTTGCACAAGTTAAAGTTTAGCAGGAGCCGCGTAGCGGCGAGTGCAGAAACTAAACGAGTGCAAGAAATACACTTTCCAACGAGTTATGTACACTATTTTTCCTACGACCACGTAAAAAATCCTTCAAAATAATTTATTTTTATTTTTAACAGGATGACATGAACTAAAAGAATAATTAGAAAATATTTAATATAACTAAAAAACAAAACAGTAGAACTATAATCTCGACTATAATAGAAAAAAAAAATTTAAGTACTTAATAAGAACTGAACGAATAACTGAATTAATAATTATTAATAATTTTATTTTTTTTCTGGGATGTTATAAAAATTAAATGTAAAATTGTTATTATAACATCCACTGAATTGGAGTGGATTTTGTAATACTGCATTATTTTTAGTAGAATCCCTAATGTATGTATTACTCTCGGTATTACTGGTCTTTTGCAGATCTGTATTAATTTCTTGATGAAGAGGTTCAGTGTGCAAACTTGCATTATGGCTGGGTTGTGTAGGTTCAGTATGCTGCACAGTTTGTTCACAATTTTTTTTAGTATTACATTCAATGTTTTGTTCTATGTAACTATTAGTAATTTTGCATTTGATGTACTCGTGCTGCTAATGGATTGCATTATTCTATTAGCAGTTATAAGCCTATTAGTAGCAGAGTCATCTATATATTGCTCAGCCACCGAAGAAGACTTCCACCCCCCATGGCGTTTTAATGCAGCAAGATTTGCTCCTGCATCTACCAAAATTGTTGCTGATGAACGTCTTAATGAATGGCCAGTGTATTGCTCCGGATTTTCACTTTTTTTGGCACTGAGCAAATTTTATTTTTCCCCACTACTTGTTAGGTGCAGTTTTGATTTTGGTAGTTGAGAAAAAATCTTAATTTATTTGTTGCTGGCCTAAGATTAGCATATTTTTTAAAAATAGTAAAATAGTATAAAACTGTCCAGTAATTGTGAATTTTCTGTACACTTGGTTTTTCGTGTTTTCTATTTTTATCACAGCAGCTGTACCCAAATCCTCTATATCATTACCGGTCAACTGTGTGAGCTCCTGCTTTCTGCACGCTCCAGAAAATCCCAGGATAAGTACAACCTTAAATAATTAAATATATTTAATGCTGAACGAAATAATAGACATTATTAAACTAGCTTACCTCTGAAAATAAATACTTTTCATGCGGAGCGGTTTCCAGAAAATTAATTATTTCCTGTTGTGATAAGACTTTGGCTTTTTTAAGTTTATAGCCATCGTTTTTTCTCTTTAAGAATGCTTTTAATTTTAGGTACTTTGAAATATCAACATTATGTTGAATAAATAGAGTAGTCTTCAACATTGAGTATTGTGTCCACAAAGTGGAACTTTGCACTTTTGATGATAATTCACCCATATACTTACTTCAATAATACATTCTCGAACTTTTAATTTGTTTTCTCTGCCTCCACTTAATAAATTGATCGTAGGCATATTCATACCTTATTTTGGATTTAGCAGGCAACAATTTAAGAGACGTTTTCTGAGCAGCTTTTGTTATTTCAGGAGGGGTACATTCAAAATCACTTGTATCCATTTTTGATAACACAATACAATTTTACAAAATGAATTTTGTGCGTTTGACAATTAATATTACGGCCTACTTAATCTAATTATTAAACTTTTAGCTTACCTGTTGGGTTCAGTAAAATCACAGAATACACCTTATTCTGTGGTAAAATCCAATCAGCCTTGGAACTTCACTATCTGGAGAACAAATTTTCTTTCAAATGCATAACCCAGTAATCTTTTTAACACTTTATAATGTCAATTGAGTTTTCTTGTATACGTAGTATGTATTTGAACACAAATCACAACAAAGTTCAAATATTTTCAAAGTAATGTAATAATAATAGACACAAAGATAATTGTAAACAGAAACACAATCATAACTTCCACATGCACGGAACATAACACAATATAAAAAAGAAGAATAAACTGTTCTTCTTTCTAAAAGTGTTTTTATAAAAATAATAATACTGAATAAAAATAATATGTTTATTTTTTAAAAATTTAAAAATCTATAAGAAACTTTATTCTTTATTCTTACTTTACACAGAACAATTTTTATTGGCAATTACAATATAATATTTAACACAAGGAAGATTTAAAAAAAATTAAATGATCCTTGCTTTGGCATTCATGTGTTTTTACTATTGATAAATTTGACGTAAATATCACAGATCATAGAACTATATTTTTTTACTTTTCAATACGTGTATTGATATTAGCTACTTTCTTAAGTACAAATAAGTGTGCAAACTAGCACTTTCATATGTGGTCGTAGGAAAACAAAATTACACTATCACTGCATCAATAAATAATTTTAAATGTTACAGTACTTTATTCCAACGTTTGAAATTTTAAATTTTCCATGCCTATTATTTAATAGCAGAGATTAACTTTTCTTTAAGAGATTTACGCATTCTGCGATTCGTAAATAAATCTTTCCAGTTTTGCAAAGCTTCCGCAGTAAAACTTTCAATTTCCGATCTGTCTAATTAGGTGAGATGATACCTCAGTTAAAGATGTTCAGCTTCTACCAATGTGTAAACTCCTTTTGTTTCCATATTCTCCGAATTTTGTTTTCAAACAGCTTCTGCCTCTGAAAAAAGCTTCCTTAATAATCAATGAAGCTAATGTCTCATTGGTTTTAAATAGCTAGAAAACAAACTAGATTTCAGTGTAGTTACCAACTAAAAAAATTTCCGGAAATTTTTTCGTGGCGTCTCGATGTTTAAGTGGACATTTTTTGACAGCTAAAACCTCAACGTACAGTCAGACCATACACAAATAATATATTTTTCTATGGTACAGACTTTTAAACCAATTAGTAAGATTTGTGATAGATGTCAGATTGGATTAATAATTTTTTACCAAATTATGGTGTAAAATTTTTCTCCGGGCACAATTATTTTAAGAAAATATTCGTGAAACATTTCCGGAAATAATTTAAGCTCTTGTGATATTATTAGTGAATATTTCACGAATAAAGAAAATTCATAAACTGTCGCCATATATTATGTCTGTTGGAGAATTTGGTATTTTTTGATTCTCTTTCATTTATTCTTTTCTCTATAGATTGTATGGATCACTCACCAAATCTCGACATTGTTTTCTATTTTTGAAGTCTATCTGACATTTGTTTGCGTTGCTCTGACGATGTGCAATTTTCGCATTGCAGTGAAATTATAGCTGTAATTTTTCGATAATTGCATTGCTCTTATGGGACATTTTATACACGAGGGAAATATTCTTATATATACCAATACTGTACACAACCTAAAAATATTTGTGTTTTATTTTTTATTTAATTAGGCATTAAATTATATATTGTGCAACAATTGCAACAAGTTGTCGATTGCCCACGAAACCGAAGTTGAACATTCCTTTGCGGTCAATCGCTTTAAAATGTTTATTTCGAATCTAACCCTTTATTATAGTTCATTTGTTTGGAATTGGCAGCTCAGTGAATTCATTATAAATGCAAATACTTCAAAGCCCAAGCAAGGGTGGTTCTTGAAAAATAACTAAAAGTAGTATACATTTCTATTGAAACATAGTCATAGTTGTTATTTTTCAAATAGTCTACCCTCTAATTAGGGATTAACTAACCCAAACACAATAGAAACCCTAGATAATATTGTCACAACAGGTAGCTGAATAGATCCCATGACCGTAGAACCGAAGTATATGGAATTGGTCTAATTTTGACAGTGATAAGGTGGCTATAGGATTTTTACGATAAGTTGACCATGACGTCATTCCTAGTTAATTATATTTCCAACAAAGTAACTTAAAAATAACTAACAGTAGATGAGATTTACTTGTAAGAGCTAGGAAAATTAAACGTGTACAGATTGGTAACAATTCGCGCTGTTGCTACGAGCCAATTGCCACGCGTCATTATTGTATTGTACACGTTTGACATTCGATTGTGGATAATTGTTTTATTGATTTTGCGTTCAGTTCTTACATTCCGATTTTTTTCAACAATTAATCAGAGGCCCGATTCTATTTCACGAATTCGATTATGGAATCGTTCGATGTTTTTTCCGAAATCTGATAAATCGGTGATTCATTATAGAGAGTTCAAATACTTTTTTGGTTCGTTGAATTATAATATGTTGTAGAATGACTTATCATTTGAGTTATTCTTTTATTCATAAATTTTTTTATAAATATGAGATATGTTTTTTGCATTCATTCATAAATGAATTTTATTATCATTATTATTGGAAACCACAATATTCCCATTTGATAACTTAAATATTAGCACAGCACTACCAGTTAACCTAGATGAAGGAAAAACAACTCTGCGTGACAACACCGCAAAATTTTATGCTCTGACGTCATTGTCAACTTATCGTAAAAACCCTATACGTAATGCAGTTATTACTTTTTCCTTCGCCATTTCGTCAATTACATATCTTTTATATTGTAATTTGTGGCGCTTTGCAATTTGCAGTAATTCAGTTTTCAGCTCTGCAGCCCCTTTTTAATATCTTTTTACATGTCGTTAGTAACTTTTCTACCAGTTTTGAACGATAAATGGCCTTATCTAAGACAACCACTGCAGCACTTGGCAAAATGTCCAATAGCTGGGAAAAATAAACATCAGAGGTCATTTCCCCGTGGTAATCTTTGGTTGACTTTGATACAAAGTCTAATGACCCATTTTCTATAAAACCATGTTCCACTGCCAATGTGTTCGATTATTAGCCTGCGACTTTTTCCTCGAGGAGCATTTAATCCTCTTGAATATCCCTCCAAAAATGCCTGACGGGAATTTGAAATATTGGTGTTCATCCATGCTTTAGAAACAGTGTGTCCTTCATTCAACCATATTTCATCTAAATAAAAAATAGTTCTTCCCACGCCCCAAAATTGTTTAACACTTCTGTGTTCTCCAGCAAATAATTTCTTCTGTCTCATTCAAAAAATTTTTGGGCGACTCATGCTTAAAACCAATTTTTTTTAGGAGTTTCCATATCGTGTTTCGTCCAAATTTGGGAATCGTATCTACTTCTATTATGTCATTACTTTGTCCAAAGTCGGAATTTCTTTATTTAAGTACAAATAATAGACTTGTCTTCTAATGATTAAAGTTATCGACCATAATGGACTTTTTTCCTACGTGTTTTTTGGTTCACTAAAATTTCCCTGTTTTCTCTCACTTAAAAATCGATAGATACTTCGTTCACTAACACTGGTCGTATTGGAGCACGTAGTCCCTACATCACGAACAGTTGCTGATGCATCTTGATATATTAGTGCATCGTGAACATTTAAAACAATAGTTTTTTCTCTTTGAGAAAACGCACTTGGTTTTAAATGAGCCACTTGTACTGGAACAAAACTCGAACTTGACGCCATTTTCACTACCGAAAATGTTCTCGGAGTAAAATAATAAAAATATAGATCATAATATAAACTATCAACTCTAACGAATACCTATATTTTTATGTATTAGGATATAAACAAATCCTCAATTTATAGACTATAACGTACCTGTTTTTGTAATTATACCTACACCCTAAACGACCACAATTATTCTCGTTAAAATCGAAAAACAAAATATCCTAAATATCGTATTATGACTACTTATCCCTTACCTAAGAAGATTAAAATATGATGATTAAAAGAAATTTCTTGATACCGATATAAATAAGTACGTGCGCTACTGATTTAGGGTCTTGTTTACAACATTTTACGATTTAATTACTTTTCTTAGCTGCCAACTCCAAACAAATGAACTATAAAAAAAGTAATTATAGTATAAAATAAAATATATATTTAAATTTAAAGTTAGTCAGGGTTTATTATTAATATAATATAAAAACAATATGTTATTATTATTATACATTAACATAATCTGCCAGTCTATTAAATTAACCAAATTTTTGTCGGTGTTAAATTAAGTCGCTCGTTTAAAAAGGTGATATATTGGCGAATGTGCTCCCTTTCAATTTACCTAATGTGAAAACCACAGTTAAATCAAGCGTCTCAAAAATCAAAAATCCCTAGAAGGATCTATCCAGAAATTTTGCCGAATACAACAGGAAAAATGCTTCGGTCCATTGGTTCCTCAACGAAGGAAATTGTTAAAGGGCATATACCGACCCGGAAATTGGAAGCCAATAAATTGCGACGACAAGAGAAGATCACAAAAAGAGATAAGGTTTTGGCAGTGACGGGGTCTGTGTAAATAAAATTTTCAAATTAAATTTAAAGTTGGTGGTAAGTAGTATAAATGGTTTAGCAGAGTTATTTTTTAAGAATAAAATAAAAAGGTTTTGACTTTCTGTCTACAAAATTCAATACAAACACTTAATCTGCATAATTTTTTGTATTAATTTTTATAATTCAATTTGCAGTTTTTTGCAAAAAAAATATGACGATATTATTAAGGGTAATATAATAAGTGGTATAATTATTATCTATATATTTTTGGAATATTAATGAATTGTAATCCCAAAGCTGAAAATACGACCACGCAGGACGAGTTTTTCTTGCATTTTCAAAATATTCGTACCCTTAAAAAAATTCCCGGACATAAATTAAACTCTTGTGATATAATAAATGACAATACACCGATTTGAAATAAAAAAAAAACGTGTCACCATTTTAATTTGAAGTAATTTAAAGAACTAAAAATCAAAAACTAACAGCGTGAACGCTAAAGAGAAAGTTAGGGTCATTTTATATTAATTTGTTTCAGTTAATGGTTTGTATATGGGGCATGCCATGCCAACTCATCCTATCGATTGGATTTGGATTTAGAAAAAGGTTTCTATGAATTTTTTCAAATTTTTTCATTCAGCCAATCGAGAGATATGAATTTTCGAAATTTTTTCCAAAAGAACGCGTGGATCTGTCTTTGTTGACACTACGGTAGTGGTAGTTGTAGCTATCACATTTGTTTATGAAAATAACCTTGTTTATTCTATTACACTCGAGGCTAGTTTCTTCCATATTTTCTTAGGCTGTATTGTAGGGAATAACCATGACCAGTAATTTTAATAAGTTGCGGATCTGAAATGTGTAACATAGTCGGTGACTATGATTAGTGATTTCCCTTTGCTTTGTATCAAACCAAGCTTGTTTTGCAGTATTTTTGTAACAACCAATTAGGATTTTATCTAATGAAAAGTCTGTCTGTTTTAAAATGCGGTGGACGTTTCTCCATCAGCTTTCTGAATACACGAACTGGATATATGTCTGGGTCAATTTCATTAGGAGTCAGCCAGTTATTATTAGCACAACTTCTTGCATCTCCTTAGTTAGTCTTTGTAAATACTGAATCGTAGGGTACTATAGCATTCGCCACTCCAAGCAAGTTCGGGAGCAACTATGTTGAAAAACCTCTTCTGTAAGCTTGCAGGTGGATCTTCGTCCCAACATTTTGCAGAGTTGACAATCCTTAGTAAAAGCAGCAACGCGTTGCTTACGTGTTTCTCTGGTCTCTTTTGTAAACGCTTTCTTTTTTAGTCTCGTGCGTCCCTTGAACCTTTAAATTCTAGGTCATTAAATGGGTTGATTATTTTTTTTTCTTTCAAACAACTTCCTTGTAGTTTGTAACATGTCTATCGCCATGCTACCTTTCCTTAGATTTCCGTCCGAACTTTAAAATCAACCCTAACCCACTGTATATTAGACACAACCTTATCATCGTTACCAAACCCACCCCTACAATAGAACGTACCCGAAACAATACCATTACCAATACGAACGCAACCGGAAACCACTGTCAAAACAGTAATAAATTAGGGCAAACACTTCGTTTCATTCCTTTTCCTTCGACAAATTCCTGAGTGGGAAGTTGTCTGCAGAATTTAGACAATCCATTTCTCTGGTTGTATCACAGAAGATACAGCCCGCTACGCTAGTAGGGAGAGACATACTCACTAGCAGGGAAAAATATAATCTCTAGTAGAGAGCAATATACCCATTATAATAGCAGTTTCTTTTGATGAAACAATATATCCATTATAGTAGCAGTTCTTTTTGACGAAGAATCAATCACCAACAGCCAACACCCCAACTACAAGCATCGGTACACAAACCGAGACCACCGGATCACTCTACCAAATAAGATAAGTCAAGACCATTTATAACATTTCCGTTTATATCTCCTGTGGCAATTTTTTTATTAATAAACAGATATTCTTTAATAACTGTTTGATTTCTATACCCATAGACTATAAGTCTTAAGGGTGCAGCGTGTTCGGTTGAAATTAAATGTAGTTTCTTTTTGCTTTCAAATTCAGTCTAATTACAAGGTATTTCTATCTTTTTCACCTTAGTTTTTGTGTAGTTTGTGTTGTTTATTCGTATAAAAATATAGTGGCGCCCTTAACCCTTATATACCACCATTCCTTTCTATAGTAAGCATTAACTTGGAGATGAACTTGGAGAGAGTCTCATAGCCGGGATCTCTTTTGGGACTAGTATAGTTACAAATTGGCTCCCTGCCTTTTTGGGAACTATTAATGTTACAAGTTCCTTGACAACAGTATTCCAGTGTGTTTTGATAACAGATTCTTTATAGTCTTTACCATCTAATTTCCGCATATTACAAGCATAATTTTTTAAAATATCTACCAGTTCCGCAATTGTGGTATTTGCATTGATAACATAACCCCTGTTTGTGCAAAAATAGTTGAAATGCCTGGTAATTGATACTTCATTTCTTGCCGTATTCAACGGAAAACTCTTTTCTTTTCAACTTCCTCTTTTATGATGGCAATGGACATTGCTCATATTGAAAAACACATAAATTTGACGTTTATAATTTAAACTATTTTGACTTTGACTATTGCCTGAATTTCAAATTTTGAAATCCACTGATGGATCGTTAGGTCGTTAAGCAAAGAGATATATTGTAGTAAAAATAATAGTATTAATATACAGTCGGTCGGAAAAAAAGGATACACACATCTGTCATTTCTCAAACCACTCCCGTTACTGGTTCACCAATTTACCTGCTGGAACAAGACTTCACAAGATTCTCGCTAAAAATCCGAATTAGAACGTGGGGTCGATAAAACGACTGGACGCCTGCTTTACGGATTCTAAAAGGCAAACTTCAGAACTTCTGGAGGACAACCCACAAACTTTCCTCATCTGCCTGGCTTGAGAGAAAGACCGGTGAGAGAGAACTGGAGGGTTGCATCAGCGGTAATAACATCATCTGCAGTTATATGAGCGGCGAATTCGTTCTTCCCTTATTAATCACCTGGAGGAAATGACATATTTGCTGTCTTGTCGCAAAAGGTGGCTTAGGAACTACTTTCCCTTGGAGTGAAACTGTTTAGGGCGAGCTTGGTATGAGGCTATATAATCCTAAATTCCAAACAATATGCCTACCAGTTTGCAAATCCACGGGTTTGGGACTGAACAATCTCTTGGAAAAAATAGCCTGCTTTCTTCGATATTGAAGACAATGCCGTACTTCTCTTCTCTCTGTCCTTTAGAAAAGGGGTATAAGTGGGATATGCAACTGGATCAAAGACAAGTGACTCCTAGTCTATCCCCTTTTTGAGCGGGAGATTGGGGGGTGGATTGTCACTGCTATCCCGATGACCTGGTTATAATTTTGTAAGGGTTCTGTTTGATGTTATTCCTAACATCCTTCAGACCGCACTAAATATCATCCACAGTAGGTGTGCAGAGGAAGAGATGAATGTGAATCCCCATAAAACAGTAATGGAGGAGATAAAATATCTAGGGATCATTCTGGATGAGAAACTTACTTGAAACTCCTATTTGGAGAAACCCATAAACAAAGCTATGGCATCCCTCTGGAACCTTATAAGGGTGTATGCCACATCGTGGGGGATGAACCTAAAATCTCCTCCCTTTCACATTCTTTGATCCTGTTCTGCAAAAAAGTGATAGTGGATATAAATTAGCAGCTTATAATTCCATGATACATAGAGCATTTTCAATTCCAATGAACAAAAATAATTTTAATAAAGAAATTAAGATCATAAAACAAATAGCTACATCTAATGGCTATCCAATACATTTGATAAATACATTAATTAATAAGAAAGAACAAAAAGTGTCACTAGAACTAATATTTCCAAAACAAACTATAGAAATTAAAAACTATAAAAGTATTACATATTGTGGAAATATTTCCAATGCAGTTTCAAAAATAATATCTTCGGCAACATCAGCATTAATATCATTTAAAACACAAAATAGTATTGGAACAAAATTGTTAAATGTGAAAACAAAATTACCAAAATTAAAAAAATCTGGTGTTTACAAAATTAATTGTCCAAAATGTAATGCAGTATATATAGGTCAAACACAAAGAAATTTTGAAGTAAGATTTAATGAACACTTAAGAGAATATAGATTACAACAACCAGATAAGTCGAACTATGCAAAACACCTACTGGAACACACAAACTTATACACACCAATGACATTCATATACTACACATTTGTGATAAAAAACAAAATTTAGATTTTCTAGAAGAACTTAAAATTAAAAGACATCTAGCAGATCAACAGTTTAAAGTAGTTAATGAACAAATAAATCTTGGAAGTTCTCCACTATTAAACTGTTTACTTTGATTGAGTCTTCATTTTATACATAGATAAGACATTATTGTAACATAAATATATTAAGTTATTGTAAAGATCAGCATGATATAGTTTTTTTCCTGGTTTTTCTATATCATTGCACAGTTATACTGATCTTAGAGGGAAATACATCCAGGATCATCCCTTAGGGCTAATAACATCTAGGCTTTGATATTGTTATGTCTTATTACTTCCTTACTTGGTCTAGCCTTAACTCCTTATCAACATCAAGTACCTAGTTACAAACAAACAAAATGTAATTTAAATATGTCAATCTGACCTGGAAGGCAGTCCGTACATACATGTAAGAATTGGGTTGTAATTGCTACGCTTTTCCTGAAGGAGTAACTGCTGGGGAAATTTATTGCTATTGGGAAGTTTAGGAAAGTATGTCTCATAATTGCGGAAGATTGGACTTTTTGGGGTATTGTGGTGAAGTTCGGAATTTTAACAGGGAAGTGCAGACTGATATCAAGGAAGTGCGGTCAAGTGCAAGCAGATATCGGTGTTCTGCTTAAGTATATATTTCATGAGGAAGTAAAAAAAATGTTTGGGAGTTAGGAAGTTTCGATCAGAAAGGGATTTTTAGTGCGAATATTTTTGGTAGCGGTTTCCACCTATATAGCTATATAGCTATCTACATCTACTGTGTGGATAAGTAGTCAGGTCAAAAACTCCATTTCCTTAACTATATAGTTTTTCTGTTTAATTTTATGTTATGTCACCGTTTTGCTAATTATAAAACTCATTATTATATTATTATTATATTCCAAAACTTAATATGAGTAACTGCACTAAATGATACATTTATTTATGTGGTTTTTATTGTGTTATGTCTTTATTAACACCAAACAAAGTATAAATCAAGATTTCTATCAAGATCTCCATTTTATTTCATTAAAAGATTTTGTGCTGTTAATAATCTCATCAAAATTCATAAATAAATTTTTTAATCCGATTCTAATAAAAAAATATGACGTAGCCCCTACCGTTTACAAACCAATATTAAAGGATATTCAAATATACATTCCACGGAGTATATTAAAGTTGAGTAATGGCTTATGTACAAGTAATATTGATTTACGACAGACAGGAAATTGACCATCAATTTTCTATAACATTTGGTATATAGAACGTACAATCAAATAAAAATTAATGCTCTGCGATTGAGTGTTATTTGTTAACAGTTGCCAATTGGTTAAACCTGAAGGTTTACCAAGATGAAAGAAAAGTACGTGCAATTTCACACCTAAATAAATTGATCAACTCTAGAATCTAAATTTTTTTATTAAAATTATAGGTGCAATGAGATTTATTTCTAAAATTCTATAAGAAACATTAATAAAGTTAATTACAGCGCAACTAGTTTCGGTCTAAATCAGACTGTAAAGGATAAAACTAAAAAAGCAAATAGACAAGCAGAGACATAAGAACAAAAATTAAATTTATTTGTCGCTCTCTTCCTAAATACTTCTAAATTAACTCTTTACATACACTCAAATACTTAATTTCTTGTCCCAGTGCATATTCACTTTATAACTATAGATTTATCGTCTAAATTATTTTTTGAAATCAGAGACCAAATTTCATTCTAACACATTTAAACTCATTGGGATAGTGGTGTACGACATTCTTATCTAGTTTTTTTGATATATACTTTTTCAACTTTCAATTATTGTTAACAATATCTATCTTGACATTTCTAATGGTTTATTTTCCATTCCAAAAGATTATTATTGTTTTTAATCCTAATCTAAGATTCAACCTTTATAATTCGTAACCTACACTCCTCTTTATGAACTTAAACTTCCCGTTAGTTCCCGTTATTTACTACCAATATACAAACTCCTTTTATTTATTTAACTTTTCTGACTTGTTTATTACTACTTCTACTGGGAATTCATTTTTTTTCATTCCTTAACTCCTTTCCTAAGCTTATTGACATGCATCAGAGGAACTTTCTTCTTCGGATCATTTTAAGTAAAATCTTTAAAGCCAGTCTGGTGTGGACAATGGCAAAGGGTTAAAGTTATCTTCATACCTAGAGTAGGTAGGATAACCGACCAGACGTCCAAGTCATACCGACCAATAAGCCTCTATTATCTCCGGATTAAAACACTGGAAATATTGATAGACAGGTACATCTGGGAAGAAGTGCTGAGGGCACACCTCGTCAGCTATCGCCAATACGCGTACTAGCCGGACTTAGCGCTGGACGACCTTAATAGATTGCTTTCAAAGTTCATAGAGGACAAGGAAATAGCTATAGCTTCTTTTTATCATGACCTGCTAGAGTTCTCCTTATACCTGGTTATGTAGTTATGTAAGATAGGTTTTAGCATAGCTTTGTCTTTATATTGTTTTAGAAGCATAATCTTTATACAGAGTTGACAGATATTTAATACTCCGGATTCTTGATATAGTAATGAGGAAGGATAAATCCTTGGCTTGTGAATTAGAACTTTTAATATACTATTTTGAATTCTTTGAAGTTTATCGATAAGAGTTTGTCCAGCTAAACCCCAAGCAACCAGTCCGGATGTTAAGTGGCTTTCAACCAATGCATAATAAATTATTTTTTCTACTACTGTTACAAAACACCCCCATTTTGTAACAGTTTTGTATGACTTAAAATCGAACTTTTCAAAAACTGTCAAGTAGGTTTTGTAACAGTTTTGAATTTATAAAGTCGGTTTTGAAAGTATAAAGTGAGCTTTGAAATTAAAAGAATTCTGAACTGAAAGAAAATTATTATTATAGTAGCTGTGCCATAAAGAATAAATTTGAAGAATTTCAAGTCTGGGTTGTTTGTATTCAATAGCTGCCAGAATATAAATATAAATGTAAAAAATAAAAATTGTAAAGTACTCAGATGTCAAATTTTCAGTAGTAGAAAAATTATAGTACAAAACTCGTGTTTAATGATGCCTTTTACGGCGTCGTGCGATAAACTAGCCACTCGGTATCATTACAACACTTGTTATGTAATATACTATTATTTTTCGAGTTATTTTCACAGTTCTACTGTGATAATTTTAAACCCTTGTAACTTTGGTAAGGCCTTGTTTTCTGAACTTCTTTTTTACTGTTTTGTTAAGATGATTAGTTAAGGTTTAGGAACGACTGTGTTGCAGTTTTAATCTGTTTACTCTGAAATATTTTCAATATTTATATATATAAGAAGCTTTATGCAGGCCTTTTAGGCCCATAGCTTTAAAATCTCTTTCCATTCTGTTCGATTTTTTGCTTTTTGTTTTCAGTTCCGGATTTGTTTTTCTCTTAGGGCCTCCTCTACTGCATCTCTCCATCTTCTTCTAGGTCTGCTTCGTTTTCTCGTCCCTTCTGGGATTTTCCAAGCTATTGTTTTTAAAGCTCTGTTATCGTCCATTCTTTGTAGATGACCTAGCCACTGCAATCTTCTTTTTTTACAAATTTGCTGACAGGAGCCTCTTTAAATATTTCGTATAATTCGCCATTTGATCTTCTGTCCCATCCTATATCCGTTTTTCTTTCTCCAAAGATCCGTCTTAAAATTTTTCTTTCCCAAGTCTCCAAACGTTGTGTTGTTTTGTTTGTCATTATCCATGTTTCGCACGCATAGGTTAGTGTGTGTCTTATCATTGTTTTATAGATTCTGATTTTTGTTTTTCTGGAAATTTTTTTACTTTTAAGAGCTCTTCTTAGGCTTCCTGAATTATCTATTAGGACTCCTAGGTACATGAAACGCTCAACTTCTTCGAATTCTAGCGTAGTTTCATCTTGTTTACGTATTTGAAGATTTGTCATAATTCGACTTCCATGTTTATTCTTTAACTCCATATATTTAGTTTTACTTATATTAATTTGTAATCCTATTGTCTCTGCTACTCTCATGAGTTGGTGTGTTATTTCTTTCAGCTCTCTTATACTTCTTGCTATTAACGCAATATCTTAGGCGTATGCTAAACTTTGATGACTTCTATTGAATAGTATTCCTTTCCTATTAATATTGCTTTGCCTTACTATATATTCCAGGGCCAGGTTAAATAAAGTTGTTGATAGTGGGTCACCTTGTCTTAGCCCTTGCTGTACTTTAAAATATTCACTCACATTACCTTCAACTTTTACTCGGTTTGTTGTATCTTTTAAAGTCATCTGTGTTAGTCTTACTAGTTTCTCTGGGATTCCAAGATTCCTTAATATCTTAATTAATTTCTCCCTGTTTATACTATCGTAAGCTTTCTTAAAATCTACGAAAAGTATCTGCATTGGAATTTCATATTCATAACAACCGGACATTATTTGTTTTAAAGTGAATACTTGATCAGTTGTCCCTTTACCTTTCCTAAAACCTGCTTGGTATTCTCCGAACAATTTTTCCCCGCATACTTCTATTCTCCTTCTTATTAATGTCGCTAGGATTTTATATTTCTAATAAGGCGATGCCCCTATAATTTTCACAGTTCCTTTTATCCCCTTTTTAAATATTGGTAGTGTGAGATCTTCATTCCATCTCTACGGCATTTTTTCTATTTTCTATTTCCCAGACTTGATATATTAATTCGTAAATTTCATTCTTGAGTTTCTTTCCCCCATATTTTAGATTTTCTTAGTAATTCCATTTATTCTTGGGCTTTTGTTATTTTTCATCTCTTCTATCTCTTCTTTTTTTGGTTTCGTCTCATTTTCATTGTCTCCAATTTCCTCTTCTATATAAGTTCTTCTTGGTCTTCGCTTTGACTTGCTGTTGTCTCATTTAATATTTCTTGGAAATACCCTTTCCACCTTTTTGTTTTTTCCTCATCACCTATCAGGTTTCCATCTTTGTCCATAATAAATGTGGTTGTATTGTGATCGCTTCTTGTTCTTATTTCTTTTATGTAAAAATTTCTTATTTCTTTTTTTGATACTCTTCTTCAATATTTTTTATTTCATTTTCTAAGGCTTTTCTTTTCATTATTCTACACATCTGTTTAACTATTCTCCTTTGGTTATTGTAATTGCCGACATTTTCTTCATTTCGATTCTGTAACATTTTTTGTCTTAATATTTTTTTTTGTTTTATTACTTTTTCACACTCCTCATCTAGCCACTTTTTTTTCTCTTTTGTTTTCTTTTTACCCAAATGCTTTTTTGAAGCTTCTATTATAGCTGCTTCGATGTTTCCCCATCTTTGATCAATACTTGTGTTTGTGATTTCTGCGTTACTGTTGTTGAGTTTTTCATCTATTGTAGCTCTATATTTTTTTCCTACGCCTACTTTTTGGAAATTTCGAACATTATATCCTATTACATATATTTCTTTTTTCTTTTCGTTTTCTTCTCTTTACAATATTTTATCTTAACTCCAACTAAAAAGTGATCAGAGTCAACATCTGTGCCGCGGTAGGTCCTTACTTTTGTTATCAGATTAGCGTGAGTCCGTTGTATAAGTACATGGTCGATTTGGTTTCAATATTTATTAAACTTTATTTATTGTTTTCATACTTTTATAATTTGTTTAAAACGTTGTCTTGTTGACAAATATTCTTAATTTTAATATTTAGATGTGTCTATAATACCTCTATTTTTATTTAACTTGTTTATTTTTTTTTTTAATCTTAAATGTTAGTCTTTAAGTTTTTAATTTTAATCTGTTGGTATTCTGCTATTTATACTCGTTAATTTTTTGTTTTACCTATATTTACTTTTTATTTTTTTGCTTTGCACTGTCCCCTTCAACAATCCTTGCAATTGTTGTTCGAGGGTTTAAGTCAATAGTATCAAGTTTATATTAAAAATTTTTAACTAAGCCTTATGATGTTAGGCCGAAACTAGTAGCTAAGTATGTTTTTCCATCAATAAAATTCTGTGACACTGACTTTGTATTTTTCCCATCAGTCACATTTGAGATATGGGTGGTTTACTTCTTCTAATATTTATTTCATGTTTAAGTAATTCATATCAAATTGATTTAACTTTTTATTTTTATGTAATTAATGTTTGGTATAAGAATTTATTATTTGTAATATTTTATCATTACTAAACTAATTGTACTACTTTTACAATCGTTCTTTCTTAAATACCAATTTTATTTTGTTTTTTACATCCTGATGATGGTTTGACTTTGGGTTTTATCGAATCTTTTCTATCAGATTCAGCTAGACCTATTAAAATATGGTATCATGTCTCTGGGCATTTTTAAACAGCTCAAATGAACTAAGAACAATAAATAACTGAACGGTTAAACTAAACTTCCACTATTTATTCGAAAAATTCGCTTTAAAATTCAATTATAGCTGTTTCGCTAATAACTAGCATCGTTAGATTGACATATTGAAATTACATTTTGTTTGTTTGTAACTAGGTACTTGATGTTGATAAGTAGTTAAGGCTAGACCAAGTAAGGAAGTAATAAGACATAGCAATATTAAAGCTGATCTTTACAATAACTTAATATTTTTATGTTACAATAATGTCTTATCTATGTATAAAATGAAGACTCAATCAAAGTAAACAGTTTAATAGTGGAGAACTTCCAAGATTTATTTGTTCATTAACTACTTACTGTTGATCTGCTAGATGTCTTTTAATTTCAAGTTCTTCTAGAAAATATAAATTTTGTTTTTTATCACAAATGTGTAGTATATGAATGTCATTGGTTTGTATAAGTGAGTTTGGATGTTCCAGTAGGTGTTTTGCACAATTCGACTTATCTGGTTGTTGTAATCTATATGCTCTTAAGTGTTCATTAAATCTTACTTCAAAATTTCTTTGTGTTTGACCTATATATACAATTTCAAAAATAATATCTTCGGCAACATCAGCATTAATATCATTTAAAACACAAAATAATATTGGAACAAAATTGTTAAATGTGAAAACAAAATTACCAAAATTAAAAAAATCTGGTGTTTACAAAATTAATTGTCCAAAATGTAATGCAGTATATATAGGTCAAACACGAAGAAATTTTGAAGTAAGATTTAATAAGAGCATATAGATTACAACAACCAGATAAGTCGAACTATGCAAAACACCCACTGGAACATCCAAACTCACTTATACAAACCAATGACATTCATATACTACAAATTTGTGTCAAAAAACAAAATTTAGATTTTCTAGAAGAACTTGAAATTAAAAGACATCTAGCAGATCAACAGTTTAAAGTAGTTAATGAACAAATTAATCTTGGAAGTTCTCCACTACTAAACTGTTTACTTTGTTTGAGTCTTCATTTTATACATAGATAAGACATTATTGTAACATAAATATATTAAGTTATTGTAAAGATCAGCATGATATAGTTTTTTCCTGGTTTTTCTACATCATTGCACAGTTATACTGATCTTAGAGGGAAATACATCCAGGATAATCCCTTAGGGCTAATAACATCTAGGCTTTAATATTGCTATGTCTTATAACTTCCTTACTTGGTCTAGCCTTAACTACTTATCAACATCAAGTACCTAGTTACAAACAAACAAAATGTAATTTCAATATGTCAATCTGACGATGCTAGTTATTAGCGAAACAGCTGTAATTGAATTTTAAAGCGAATTTTTCGAATAAATAGTGGAAGTTTAGTTTAACCGTTCAGTTATTTATTGTTCTTAGTAAGATGAATTTCCACAAAGTAAAGGTTAACACAATCAAGCTCAAATGAAATTTAAACAAGAAGTGGAATAATGTGAAAGCACCCAAATCAGTTAAATATGACTAAATTACTACTAAAACGAATCAAATTTAGTAATATTTTGATTTAAAAACGCTTTAAAATAAATATGAACAAAAGTTTTAAAAAACCATAGGCGTAGATATATTATTTCTAAATATTCCAAACTTTTGGACATATATGTGTATACTAATCTTATAAAAATGTAAAGGGAAAAAAGATTTCACATAAAACAAAGATAAAATAATCCCACTACGCAAAAACAGTATTTATTTACACAAAAATTGTTCATTCAAATAACTGGAGACATTTTGTTTAACATTTCGGCTACTGTTACCGGATAGAATCATTTATCAGATGTTCACAGATCCTCTAGCTCTATCTCTGTTAGTCTCTCGTTACTAATTTCAACGATAATAATTGTAATATCCGGGATATTCCCTTCTACTTGTCGAAAGGGGATCAATGAAAGAGGGGACAATTTTAATTTTTTATTAAATAAAAGTGTACAACTATATTTTATTTACATTTTCAGTTTTTTTTTTCAATATTATTGACATGTATCAATAATTGGAGAATAAGAAATGTAATAAAAATGAAAGTTTTACTGTCAAAAAAAGATTCTATTTAACTTTTATTATTATTAGCATAATGATGCTCTAATAAATAAGTAATTGTAAGTATACAGGGTTTCCTGAAAATAATGGTCATAAATTATACCACAGATTCTGGGGTCAAAAATATATTGGTTGAACCCCACTTACCTATATACAATAGTGCACACAAAAAAAGTTACAGGGTGCTAAAGTTAAAAATTTAAATAAATTTTTTTTAACATTACTCTAAAACGGTTTAACGTTAATGTATGAAAATTTATAGAAAATACTAGGTATTGGAGAATACCCAATAAATTGGAAACAGTTGCATTCAATTATTTTGATTTCAGAGAAGATCAACACCCCTTTCACCCCCCAACTTTTTTTAGGGCTATAATTTAACAAAATATGGACCACCACTGGAATCAAACGTCTATTCTTAAACTTTTGTGTCTCTCTGTATTTCTTTGTAAACATTTTATTATGGAAGATACAGCCACCCTTTAAAATGGCAATTTCAATATTGAATATTTAAACTACATTTTCACAATACACTATCTATTAATTATTACATGTAATAATTGAGTAGTCTCTGATTGATTACCATCAGGGTATTTGTTGTTGCTTTTTTGACATAAGTAGAAAAGTTTTTCTAGATAACTCAAAATGAATAAGTACAATTTCTCAGAAATGTCTGATATGCACTTAGTATTAGGTAAATATTTCATTATGAAATTATGTATGTATTACTTTCATTTTCTAATTAGGTGAATGTGAAGGAAATGGTGCGGCGGCTGCAAGGCGCTATGCTGATAAGATCTCTAATAGAAATGTACCAGATAGGCGAATTTTCCTGACTATTGACCGAAATTTAAGAGAAACAGACACTTTAAAAAAACAAGTTCTCGGTAATAGTGGTCGTCCAAAAGACCTTGCGAATGCAGATGAGAAAGATAGCGGCTGAATTAAGAGTACCTCGTATGAAGGTATGGAGAACAGTTAAGGACCAGTTATTTCACCCCTTCCATATCACAGAAGTTCAAGAATTATTTCCCGAAGACTATCCTAAACGAATGGGATTTTGTGATTGGTTTTTAGAAGAAAATAGGCGCAATATAAATTTTATAAGTAATATTTTATTCACTGACGAATCTACTTTCACAAGAAATGGGGTTTCACATATTACCTACCTCTTGCACAGCGTTTAAGGGTAAAAAAGTACATTATTCTTCCTTTCTTCTTCAAAATTAACTAATAAAGCCACAAGTTCTTTGCATCGACTATTTAGCTGTTTGGGCATTTTGACAATCAAAGGTTATCTTGTTTTTCACCAGATAAACTCAAAAATCGATGACACTACGAGTACAAAAGTCACAGAACACTGACTGAATACTCAACAAACGACGCGGCAACATGACAATATTTCTGGCAGTACTCAGTCATTAATTGGTGGTCTCTTCATGAATATTTTAAAACAAAATTTCATAATGAGGGACGTCTAAATCCAAAAAAGCTATATTGTATATGCATTATTTTGTTACAAACGTTTTTTTATTGATCGGGTCATTTTAAGAAGTCATTGTTTAGCAAATTAAGTAACATACACTTTTCTATAGAATTGTAGCGACACACAATAGAATTACGACCTTGGTGACGTGCACGTAGCTTTATTTGGATTTACGAAATATTCCTTCAGCCCGTATTACATAATCATTTGTTGAGTAAATCATTTTGAGCTTATGTTTAAAGTATTTTTAAGATTTGACATAGTTGTTGATGACCAACCTACGTTTCCAAGCTTGATCCGACTTATTACTTCCACAGGTGCTGAGTTGTTAATAAAACAAATAAATAATCAAATTACAAAGCCTATTATTAAACTTATAAATTGCATGCATCCCAAGATACTGTTGATTATTTCCATGTAGACGTGTAATATGCATGTGAGGAAGAGTCTATAAAAGCACGGCTGACTGTAATTACAAAGGACACAACAATAGTCGGTTGTTATTTGTAGGCGGTGTGTGTATATATACACGAACATAAATTCCTTTTATCAGAATTCCGATTAATACCATTGCTATTGTTACTCTATATACAAATCTGAACTCCAATAAAAATCGTTAAATACCGCTGGTTTTATTATCCGTTTCGTTAAATATTATACTAGGATGGTTATTGAGAAATAAATAAACTGCAGCCGAGTATTATGTTTCCATTTATTACTCCGTAATTAAAATTTTCTGTTTGCTGCACATGTTTGACTGCGTTGTTTGATGCGGTCAAAGCTAATGATAACAGAATTTGACACGGTTTTATTTTTATCTAATAAAATGTAATTCGTATTACGGTCAAAAATACGATTTTCTTAATCAAGTTAATTTTTCAAGGAAATAATTTAAAAATTATGTATATTAGATTTTGCTTCAAAGTAGAAATTAAAAGCAGCTATTTAATGATACATGAAAAGCTTAAAAGGTGCATTTCTCCTAACTACTTAGAAGTTAATTGCTATGCAAATGTCCAGGTTCTTATTTAAACCAAACTGCCAATTTAAATTGTTAAAAACATTAGGAAACAAAATGGTTTTTAATTTAAAAACAAGTACACAAAATCTCTTATGACATTAGAATTACAAATAAGAATACTTAATATGTTTACTAATTGGAAAATTAATTCCTTTTACTTAGTACAGAACTCTGAATACAGCATAAATAACAAATTATTTATATATAATCTGTGACAAAAAAATGCATCACCCATTTTTAAATAATTTTGTAGATGTTTTTATTATGTACAACTCCTCTCAAGTAAGGCTTGATTGTACTAACCCTTACTTTTTCGAAGTCTATCTTACTGAGAATAATAAAAAACTCTTCGTTTTAACAAAACTTCCACTATTTTTTTTAAATTGCTTTTTTAACACCAATGACAGCCGTTTCGCTAGTAAATGATTCAAATTATCTATTAAATGACTATGATAAAAAATACCTAGTAAATAAAAATCCTCAATGTCCAGAATTATATGGAACTATTAAATTACATAAAGAGTCAAAACCTCAGAGTAATAAGTAAACATAGAGGTGCCACAACAACACAATAACATACAGTTTGTCGTCAATAGCAGTGAACCTATAATTGAGAGAGATGGAAAATAAAATTGACATCTAGAGGTGTAGGTAAACACAGCCGTACAATGGCGTGTAATTGGTTAGAGTATCACCGTAATATATAAATATTAGTTAAATAATTTAATACGCATATTTTGGTAAGGAATTTATATCTACACTTATGGTATGGCACCATACTTTTAACATTTTTTTTCGGAAGGAAATCTAAAAGGATATATTGTATTTCATTATTAATTTGATTTTCTTATTTGTAATAAATTTTAATCAAAATTGAATGAAGTGAATAACTTACCGGTGATAGGTTAGATTATTATTTTGCGAAGTATCACAAATTATACACGCTTTTCGGGTTTTCACCATTTTTAATATTGAAAATAAATAAAAACACTTTATAGAGTTCACTTAAATATGTACACAAAAATTCAGGAAAAATCGAACAAAGCGCTAATCACCTCTAGACAATAACAAACAAAGGCACTGATGCCAAATTTTCGTTGTGGGTATTTAATACAATTGGTGCAGAGCTTTTTTATTTGTATTATCGAAAGGTAAGAAAATGAATATTAAAATGTATTAATATTTTCTCTGACTAAAAATCTCCTCTTAAAGGTAAAATAAAGTTGTTGTAAATTATACTATTACGTTTTTGTTTCCTACTTTGTACTTACAAAACACAACGTCTGGCAATGCTCTGCTGGTAAATAAATCTGTCTCGACGACAAGTAGTAGGGAATATGCCTACTCTATGTTTATTTATTACTTTGAGGTCAAAACCGATTAGACCAGTAGTTTTGTATGTTAACACTCCTAATACTAAGGTAGCTAAAAAATTAAATACTATTCTAAATAATTATGGTTACACATCTAAATATTCAGTAAAAAATTAATTAGATTTGATAAAGAAATTAAATAAATGTAAATTACAAAGTAAAACTAAATTAGTATCATTTGATGTAACTAATGTCCTCTAAAATACCTCCTAAAAATGTATAGTTCTAGTTAAAAAGCTATTAGATGAAAGAAATATCCATCCAGGTATAATATCAGATATAATTGACTTACTCAAAATATACATATTCAATTTTAGCAAATATTTTTATGGATAATTTATAAAACATAATATTTAATTCTAATTATAGAAACAATTTTGTATTTTGGTATAGATATATTGATGATGTGTTAGCAGGATTTGTAGGTAGCGAACGACAGTTAGATATATTTTTTAATTATATTAAAACCTTGCATCCTGAAATTAATTTTACTTTAGAAGTGAAAGAAAATAATTCAATTAATTTTCTAGATTTAAAAATTCAACCATTTAGTTGTTTACTGTTTTTTATAAGACGCCTTTTGGCAATTTAAAACAGTTTTATGGCATTTATGTCGCTTTTCATGCGATCTTTGTATGTAATGTATTTATGGTTCAATTGCGTTTAACATTAGTAATTACATGTTTTAAGCGATGGTAGAACAAACTAATGAAAAAATTAATCATAGGATTGTCCACCCGATTTTTCGAATACGACAGATTTAAAAAGTTCCATAATACACCCTTTTATTATTCATACAATTCCTGAGTTGCAGTAGAGTAACGATTAAGAATATTAAACAACGAAATTTTTGAACAAAACTTCATTTAAAAAATTAGCCTAGTTTTTAATATCCTTATATATTATTACTTCTATACTAGGTCTAGTCTTAACACTACTCAATCAACATTTATATGTGCACACAAATTAAATCAAAAGCTTCAGTAAAACGTAGGACGAAACAAAATTTAATGTCAATATAAGAAAACGACTAGTATTTCGATGGCCGTTTAGTTCATTTTGTTATAATGATTGCTCTAATTTCTAAAAACTTAAAAATTAACTGAAATAATGTTTAAACCCACATCAAAATTAACCTATAACTGTTTTTTAAGAAATTGTAACAGTACCTGTTAACATTTTAAGCACCTGGTATCCTAAATATTAAATTAAATTAGTACCGCGAGCTCCATCTTTCCGCAAGAATTCTTAATAATAAAATAATGAATACGGTCTCTATAATTATAATTTGAAGTTCAAAGTAGCTACGCTACGAGGTGTACTAATGAGTTGCCATTATCGGGTTCAAGAGATTTTAATAATTATTCCCAGTCTCATTTCTTGTATTGGTTTACTGTGATATACAGGTATGTTTTTTTTCCAATTTTATAATTCCTTTTTGTTAAAATATTTATAAAACATCGAAAGTTATATTATATTTTATTATATCAGATGAGAATTTCAACAAATTTCATTATTATTCAAAGAATCTTTTTATGGTAATTAAAAGTATTAATGATAATTTTTTATAAGAAGGCTAGTAAAAGTACATTTCTGGAATTTTGATTAGTGTGTAAGGTTGTTACAAAGTAAATTTAATGTAAGAATGTATCTTTTGTAATTTATTAGAATACGTTAGCATCTAACTGTAGATTTCAGACTATGATGATTTGTACTTTTTGTGCCAGAAAAAGTAAATGCAACACGTGTTTGACACTGGTAATCTTCAGAAAGTTGGAATATAATACAGTAAACTAGAAGCATCTCTTTAATTTGAAGATTCAGTAAACTTGAACAGCTTGTAAACTTTAAGCTCTCGTATGCACGAACATTTTTAACTGGATCATATCTACAACTTGAGCAGATCATCCCTCCACACGTGATCTTCCATAGTCATTTGGAACCACCTAAACAGTGCCGTAGCGACCCCAAGGTGTGGCGAAGGATTGTCCACTATTGTTAACAGATAAGTTTATTGTGGTATATCAAGTTTACTGTTCCCATTTTTTTTCTTTTATCTCCGTTTATATCTATTTATATCGTCAACTGTATTAGAATAAGTATTTTTAAAGAACTGTTTGCGGATTATTTTTTTGTAACGTATTCTCAACTTCATTCATTTTAGCACCAAGGAAATCTATTTATCTTTTGGTACATTTTCATTTTTTTTTACTTCATAGACAGATTTTTCGGACATCTTTCTGTCATCTTATGATACTTATTTAAATCACTCAGCTTAAAACAACTTTCTTCAGTAGTATCATAAAAAATAAAAAGATTTCAGTGGCGCCCTTATAATTTTTTAAAGAAACAAATATTGTACTATAGTCAGAGCTAATGAACTTACTCACCCTTAGCCGAGGTATTTAACTATCATAATTTTTGCTGTGATAAACATTTATAAATTTTGTTAATTATTGAAATATCTTTTACAACTAATTAAAGACGAAATTAAGATTAATGGTTGCCTTATTGTAAATTACATTTTTTCTTTTGGTATATTGTTATTTTTTAAAAGTTAACTAAATATTTCTATAAATTCACTCTCGCCATTTAACTTATATTACAAATTGACGCCCAACGTCATAATATGGTTACAAAATATATAAATTTATGGCACAAATTACAATCAAAACAATAAATACAATAAATGTCGTTTGTAAAAACAATATTAACAAAACTGACACGCAGAGCACAAAACGAAAAACAAAGAAAACCAGTAACCAGTATTGCAGAACGCATTCTGTCAATTCTATGTCATAATGTTCCATTACAAGAGTTTACATTTTCCAAAACCCTAAGGTTAGATTATTAGTAGTAAAAGTATTCTAAAATTTCTTATTTCCCTCACATTGTTTTGAAATAGTGAAATCCGTCCAGCCGTCAACGCGTGATGGCGTGACCAAGGAAAGTAGGGATTCATTTTTATATATCCAGAAGATATCGGCAATCCCTATCACATCGCTTATCGAGATGCAAAAAAGTTTATAGTATGAAATTGATTGTTTTAACTTCAACATGTCAATCTGATGATGCTAGTTTTTAGCGAAACAGCTGTAATTAAGTTTAAAAATCCATTTTTTGAATAAAAAGTGCAAGTTTTGTTTTAAAAAGTTTTATATTTAATGTTCTTAGTTTACGGGTAAGTACTGGTAAAATTTTTAAGTATTAAGCAAACCGTGTTTTCTGAATGGATTTTTTTTATAAATTTGCTAGCAGCTAAATAATTATCTAATAAAATAATTACAAGAAATCGATAGCTAATACATTGGTTTCTTAATCACATAGGTATCAATGTGAGTGCAGTCAGTCTATAGATTGCGAAAAGAAACAGCGTAGGTAGTTATTTTAAGACTAATGAAGTTGTATCTTTAATTATTTGAATACAGTTTATCTGCATTCCTAGTTAGCCTTGAGTCTAAATTAGATGCTCTAAAATATCGTTTAAGAAATGCTGTTTTGAAATTAATAGTTTTAATTAGTATATTGGCGATAACAATTTCTACAAAATAATTTTATGTAAATCATTTAATTAAACCAACCTTTTAGGTACTAATTGCATAGTCTATTACTATTATTTTGTACTGAGCAGAGTGTGACTTTTCCTCGGACTTTTCAAAATCCACGTGTGTGATCTACGTTTGATGCTCTATTTGGTACTTTAACTTAACTTGTTGTAAAAGTAACGGAAGACGAATACAAAACTATCCATAACTTAAGGCCGGTTTCATAAACGCTTGTTAAACCTGTGTTAGCTAACATTCTGTTAACTTTTGACAAGTGTAACTGCAATGATAGCGGGTGCGCGGGCATTTCATAGTTATTGATTTTTAGATGAAGATAACGGTGCATTGTTGTCAGCTTAAATAATTTTTCTCTTAAACCGAATAGGTAGATTTTGGTTTATTTAATTTGATTAAAACTTTAATCATAAATTTAAATGTTCAGGGTGATACACGCAAGTCTGGCATCGTCCATGATCTATATTTTTAATGAAACACCCTGTATATTTTTATGATTTTAAAAGCTCCTTAACAATACGATCTCAACGAACTATACCATGTAGGGTCTATTATGAATTGTACAGGGTGAAATTATTTATAATTTTGTTTAAGAGAGTAAATACATAAAATTGTGAAATAATAATGTTTCACACTTTAAATAATGGTTTTATTTTTAATTAGCTGAATGCAGACCTCAAGTATCAATATTTTGGGTTTTGATAACATTTTTTTTAACGAATGGGTAAAAACTGTATAGATAACTATACCAATATAATTAAACTAAATCGGTCTAATAAATGTACCAAAGTAGCCTAAAAATCAAATTTTACCTCTGTCGACTAATTAAATTATTCTACAGGGTGTTTCTTAAGTAATCTAAAATATTATATGGGGCGCTTCGTTACTCAATTTTAAGACGAAAAGTTCATATAAGCATGTGTGATAGGTGTTGTCGTTTATGAGATACAGGGTGTTGTACGTGAAATTAATTTTTCTTGGTCACGCTACTGATCTATATTTTTTTATTATTTTATTACAAGCAACATGTGTTAAACATAAAGAAAAAATAATACATTTCAGAGCAAATGTTCAAAATGTCCACCTCCAGCTAAAATGCAAGAATCCGCTCGATGTCTAATGGATTGTCGAATACGTTCGAAGATACCAGGATTGTTACGAATAACATTACAGCCGTCTATGATACGATTTTGAAGATCTTGTACGTTTAATATCAGTGCTGTGTAAACAAGCAATTTCAAATATCCCCACACACAAAAATCCAGAGGATTGTGTCCAGGTGATCTAGGGGGCCACGGGTGTGGAGATCCTCGTCCGATCCAATGGTCTGGAAAAACATTATTTAAAAACTCGCGTACAATCACTGAAAAATGTGGAGGAGCTCCGTCATGCATGAACCACATGCGCCTTCTAATAATAATAGGTACATCTTCCAAAAGAAGTGGAAGTTCATTTTCTAGAAAATGTTGGTATGTCTCACCGGTTAACCGTACAGGAAGGAAAAATGGTCCAATTAAATAATCATCGATGATGCCAAGCCAAACATTGACCGAAAATGTTTGTTGAAATCGTTTTACACTTATGGTATGTGGATTTACATCTGCCCATATGTGGTCATTATGAAAATTCATAATCCCATGTCTAGAAAAGTTGGCTTCATCCGTAAATAGAATATTGGCCACAAAATTCGGATTGTTCGCGATTTCACGTAAAATCCATTGACAATACTGTATGCGTAATGGATAGTCAGTAGGTAACAAATGTTGAACACGTTGAACGTGATATGGATACAATAAATTATCTTTTAGAATATTCCAAACAGTTTTGTTACTAACATTTACTTCATCTGCAACTTTTCTTGTACTCGTTTCTGGATGTTGGTCAATAATTTGAAGAATCTGGTTTTCCAATTGGGGATTTCTCACAGTTCTGGGTCGTCCAATAATATTCTTCGATTTAGCAAAAGTTCCAGTTTCTTGTAAACGAATATGTAACTTAGTAAACGTATGTGAACATGGTAAACGATTATTTGGATAACGCTGGGCATACGTACGTCTAGCTTCTAAGGCATTACCATTCGCTAATCCGTACAAAAAATGCATATTAGCCATTTCAACATTAGTAAACACTGGCATAGTTATTAACTAAACACAGAGTCAATCAAATAAAAATGTACGATTTTTGCGTTGGTTTTCAAATTTGACACTTGTCAACATTATTTCAAAGGCCACTTAGAATAAGCATGTTTTTGCGTATTACTTCTAAAAACCAGTAGCGTCACCGGGAAAAATTAATTTCACGTACAATCAGAACTGACTTATTACAATAAATTCAACACCCTGTATCTCATAAACGACAACACCTATCACACATGTTTATATGAACTTTTCGTCTTAAAATTGAGTAACGAAGCGCCCCATATAATATTTTAGATTACTTAAGAAACACCCTGTATATTATTCTTAAAAATTCAAAAATCCGCATGTGCCTCAGGGAAATACCAACCTAAAATAGATCTTTACCAATTGTTAAGTAACAGAGGTTTGACAAGAGTTTATGCAACCGGCTATATAATTTATAAAAAAAATAAAATAATTTAAACTCTGCGTTTATTGAAAATGACTACCATTAAAAATATCAGAATGCTTTGTTATATTTCAACTTATAACTTTCATGTTCACATTAAAAATGCTGTTGGCAAATTAACCTCAAATAAAAACAACCCTCTTAAAAATTGAAACACAAATTTTACAACGGAAACTTTAAAAGATTCATTTCCTGCCATTGGGAGAATGTATTTCCGAATACAGCACTCCCAACAGAATTAAAGCTTTATGCTTTAGAAGATGCCGCCATTTGCTGCAGGGAAAGAAAAATAATTTATCAGATGTGAACGTGATTACTAACAACTGACGAAGAACAAATAACAAACAAGCATCATCCATCATTTAGGAGTTTTCCGGGTAATGCATTTAATGTCGCTAAAAAAAGAAAAAATATGGTTCAAAAATAATATCCAGGTAAAATTCGTATAGTTTCGTTTATTTGTCGAATGAGTTTTATGTAGTTTTCCCGAGGTACATTAGTATTAATTTTACCGAGAATTTTACAGAATGATGAGTGGTGTTGATCAGGGCGCTATGGGCTACTAATTTAGAAATATGTTGACATATTATAAGGAATAATAATGGAATAATAATTTTACAAACGTACTCCAAAAATTATAAAAAATATTTTTTCTACGAGCCTGCGCAAAATTTAGTTTTGCGCACTAGTGCGGACAAGACGTTATTTTGCGCACTAGTGCTGACAAGGTTTAATTTTGATTAACAAAGTACCTACCATTAACAATATTTATACACCAGTAAAAACGTTTCTATGACAATGACATTTGCCGTCAGTGTCAAACAAATTTGTCAATCTTTCCATTATTTTAACTACAACTAATAAGTAAGTCCAAGCCCAGATTTTAAAAAAAATATGTAAAACATTGAAGCAGAAGACAATGAGGAAATATCGGTTCATATTTTACCCAGAGTTATACACAGGTCATAGTTTCCGCCGCAGATCGGCGACAATATTAGCGGATAATAAATCAAACGTCTCGGTGGTTGGAAATCCACAGCTGTAGCGAAAGAATATTTGGAGGAGTCATTAAAAAATAAGAAAGAAATGTCAAACAAAATTTTGCAGATGTCATGTATTACCACCACTACTAGTAGTACTTCTACAAGCATCGAGACCCACCATAAGAAATGTTCTAAATTCACCAGATATTGCTGAAAATCGTTTGCAATAAAATATTATTTCAACTCCAACTGGCACCGACGGAACCTACAAAACAATACAAAACAAGTAATTTCCCCATTGAAGAAACCGCATCTTCAGCATTAACTTTGCATAATGCTTCACACTGTTCATTTACTTTTAATATAGTTAATAATAATTAAATGAAATAATTAGCTTTTGTTATATAGTTGTTGCTTAGCATTTTGTTATGAATATAATTTTTTAAATTGATTGTCTATTTTTTATTTTTATAAATTGTTCTCGCTCGTAGAAAAAATATTGTTCCTAACTCTCCCGCAAAGTGTCTTGTTCGCACTCGACTGCAGCCAGCTTGCGAACAAGACTTACTTTGCGCACTAGTTAGGAAATATACTATTATGGTTTTAATTCGGTCCTCTGCTCCATTTGCCTGTATCTGCGTTTGATAAACTCAAAAACTACTAGACGGATTTTCATGCGGTTTTCACCAACAGAAAGAATTATTCATAAAAAGGTTTAGGTTTATTATTGTATATTAATTTTACATGTATGACTTATATAGTATTTAAATCAATGTGTATAGGTACTTTGCCATGTAGTAACTGGTTCTTCCCAATGGTGTGTTTGTACTTTGGCAGGTTAATTTTGTTTAAGTCTACACTATCTACATTCTTTTACAATGCTCTCTTTGTCTTTATCAATATTCTTCCAAAACCTCTTGCTAATAATTTCATTTTAACTATACCCCTATGTCATTCATGTAGTTCCTTTAGAATCAACAATCGCAGTTTGTTGGATATCGTTATCCTCGAAGCTTCAAATAAACGGCCATTGTGGCAAGTTAATTCATTGTCACTATAACCTAACTTTTTCAGTAGTTTTCCGAGTTGTAAGGCTTCCAATAATGCTTTGTAGTCTTTGTCTGATTTAGGTTCATCTGCAATCTTCTGTCGAGAAATGTTCAAAGTAGATAACTGATTATTTTGGAACAGACTATGTATAAGTAATATCAAGTGGAAAACTTGAAAGGTAATCGGCCTTGCAATGATCCCTAGATGATCTGTATTCGATAGTGTAGTTGAATCCGGATAAAAAATTATCGTAATTAAATAATCGCATATTACTAATGGTGGATAATGTCTTATTAGGATGAAAAATTGTAGTTAATGGTTTATGATCAGTAACAAGTATGAATTTTCGGCCATAGCAGTAATAGAAAAACTTTTTTATTCCCCAGTAAATAGCGGTAGCTTCTTTGTCAATCTGACTTTTTCGCTCTTAGTTAGGGAACGAGATGCAAACTCAATCGGTTTATCAGAACCATCGGGTAATCTATGCGATAAAACAGCACCAAGTCCTGTTGGTGAACCATCTGCGACTAACACTAATGGTTTATCAGGATCAAAATGTACTAAAACTTTGTTACTTACAAGTAAGTAGTATATTTTTTTAGTTCAAGGGATTTTTGATTGTAGCTAAATTTGGAATACATTTATTGTAATACTTTGCCATGCACAAAAAATGTCCTAAGTTCGTTAACGTTTTTCGGTCTTTCTGTATTCATTACGGCTGCAATTTTGTCTTTATTTTTATGAATGTCTTCGGCATCGATGGTGTGTAATTGATATTTCGTTGAAAAAATTGACAAAATTGACTGATTGTTGTCACTTAGCTTTCGTAAAACTTTTTTTAATTCTTGTAATTAATTCCTTTTCCATATATCCTTGTAAAATGATATCATCAAAGAAACACTTAACACCCTGTGTTAACACCTTGTAGTATTTTATCCATAAACTTTTTTGAAAGGTTTGGAGCTACTTTTACGCCAAAAATTACGCGGTTAACTTTGAAAGTCACCATGTGTGTATGCTCTGCATTATGCTCTGGATTTCTTCGAATTTTTGTATGTAATATAAATTCATAATCGGAAATTTCTTGTAAAATGTGTATTTGACTGCTTAATTTCGTAATCGATGTTCTTGTTCGTTTTAGTTTGGTTTTTTTCTCCATAGTATTTATTTATATACTGAGATGATTAGATAAGCTCAAATATAAAAATATAATGTAAAACTTACCATAAAGATATAAAAGGACATTATTAGAATAATTGTCATGAATATACCAGCCACATTTATTTATTTCATTTGTATTTAAAATATTTAGTATAGTAATCTTAAATGTTAAACATTCAAATAGAGGAAGAATTCATTTAACAACTATATCTTGGATAGAATTCAGTAATACTATTTCATAACAATCAAGCAAGTCCCAATTCAAATAGCTTTCTCTGGAAAGTAAATTTAGAATCTAAAACCAAAATAATCTAATTAAAACTATTAATTTAATTCATATTTTTAATAAACAGTTATGTAATTTAGGTAGTTAAATGTTAGAATGTTAGGTATAAGGTAGAAGTACTTACTTGTTGCATGTAGATATCTTGCAGTGCTTCGATAACAGATATGTCTTCAGGCAAAACCTCATAATATGAGAAATACCTTTCAAAAATATAAACTATGTTAATAAATGCTATCAGACAATGGTGAAATCAGTGTATTAACTATAAATGTTACAGTGGTAGACATTGTAGCCCTACATTATTACCAAAAATCACATAGTTACCACTTAAACGACTATTTCAAAATCAGTTGATAAAACTTAATGTTAAGCAATTTAGTTATAGGAAATGTATGTAGAATAGTATTCTAAGTTTAGCTATAAGCTATATAATTTTAGCTATAAGCTATGTATAATATTAGCTATAAGCTCTTTAATCATTGATAATATCAGAAAATTTCACATAAACAACTTATATAAAAGTATAATAGTAGCTGTCAAAGTCATATTATAAATTAAAATAACAAGCCTAATTTACATTCTTTTAAATCAAATTAATATTCAAAAATTATAATAGAACTATCTTAAGAGATTTATGCACAAATTAATATCCATTTCATGTTGTTTGCTCAAAATTGTACAAATGTCAGGAGTTGTAACTGCCGCAATTAGCAGATTTCAAACATCAACTTTATATGGAAAAACTGATCAAAAAATAATTTAAATAGCTATTTCATGAATATAAGAATGCAAATTTTCTATATATTGTCAAAAAAACATTCAAATATGTTAAAATTTTTAATCATTTTATGTAAAATTAGGTTAAATTTTGCAAATTGAAACAATTGATGGCTTATTTAATGTCATTAGTGTCATAATTAGGGAAAAGGTATAAAAGGCCGTGAATTTCGGCTTTCGCTTTCTTATTCGCAATTGAAATTGATACCGGAAATATATGAATATATGGAAAAATCTCACTTTTAACAAAAAGTTGAATTTAATTATATGATTTAGCTAAAATATTAGAATCACAGTAATTAAATACAGTCAAAGTACTTACTGTACTTACACAGCTTTCAGCATTCCCTTAAATTCCTCTGCTTTTAATAGTGAAATAATTTTGATTCGACTTTCAATAATAATTACCATCTTATAAGTTTTTATTTACAGATTTAAACTTAGATTTACCGTTATTTTTTCTCAACTTGAGTTTTTCTCTCAAACTGATTCTACTTTTAGCTGTTTCTTATACTTTCCTGGTCTTATTTCTTACAAATTTAGAAACATTCCTAGAAAATATAATATTGATTTTGGTTTTAATGCCAATACTAACTTGAGATATTTCTTTGTCAACATTAAAGACTGTGTTTTTTACGCTCTCATGGCATATATAATTTCCACTGTGTTCATTATCATCCTATGTATATTGACCATTCGGGACGTCTTTTGGACACTAGAATAACCATCATCATAATATTCCTAATCATACTAATAATACGAAAAATCATTAGCCCATCTAATTTACCATCTGTCTTTGCTAACCATATCATAGCTTTATGAACATCACACTTTCTCTCAATCAAATGTTTCTAGTTTACATAGTTAAATGATTTAAATGTCCCTAGATGAATTTACTTGACATGTGATTGAGATACCAGAGGTAGCTTCCTTGATCTTGGTTGATTGTTTAAATGAATAATTAAGACTATACATATTACCCTTACATATTTTTTAATCCTCCCTTTTGATAGTTTGATGTTTAAATTAGATTTTACTTTTATCCCTTACACGTTTCCTTTAGGTATTTATTTTCCATTTTCCAACCTTTCTTAAAGAATGTTGTTGCTTTTTCCCAGTATGATTAAACAACATTCTTAAATTTTACAATGTTTGTTTATCGTTTCTATCAAATTTCTTGTTATTACTGAACTCAACATAACCTCACAAATTGCATCTCTTTTCTTCCTATGCCATTATTGTAGGTAGTTTACTAATAAATTAACAATATTTTTATTCTTTTTAAACTATCCACAGATCCGCAATAAGGTTAGAAGATGAAAATCAAATATAAATGTAGTACGATGAATTCTTATTCAGAGTTGATAATTTCAAGTTCCTTTATCTTTTTTTTTAAATTGATCTCCCGCCCTCGCCGGTTGACTACCGATCAACTATTAATCTATCAGTTATACCCATCAGGAGATATATAAAAATGAATCCTTATTTTTTGTCACGACATCACTCGTGAACGGCTGTACCGATTTAACGATTTTTTTGTTGTGTTCGTTATTGTCAGTAGATGGTTATTAAAAAAGGAAAATTCAAAAAATTGCCCGGGAAATTAGAAAATTTGAGAATACTTATTTAAGAAAACTTCCAGCTAACCTAGCGCTTTGGATAATGTAAACTTTTTGAATGTGCAAAATGCGTTCTGCAAATATCATCAAAGTTTATAGGCGTTTTCTTTCGTGCTTAACATTTGTTGCTAAAGGCAACAAGTCTAAAATGGAGATTTGCAAGCGATGATAGATGGACCAAAAGAGTCGGAGCACACCCACACGATAGGCAGATGATATAGGAAGAATTGAACACAACTAGATGCAGATTGCGCAACATAGAGATGCTTGGCGACGTATGTAGGAGGCTTATGTTCAGCTTTAGACATAAGAAGCTGTATGATTAATGATGATGAATGTCTCCAGTAGCAATTTGGACAGTATAATTTAATAAATACGTAATCTTTGTTGGGTATTCTGCTTATTTGCCTTTAATAATAATGCAATAGAATCATTTAATTACATTTATTAAGTCTGTAATATTAGATTGATAATTAATTCAAACGTTTAGTTATTTATTATTCTTAGTAAGATGCACTTCCACAAAATAAGGGTTAGTAAAATAAATTTAGAATCTAAAGGATAGTTGTCTTGCAATTGTTTAACTTTTAAAAATAAGCATATTAATGAAACGTTAAGGAAAACAAACAGAACGATAAGCATCTTTGAAGATTTAGAACCCATTCATAAATAGATGCATGTTTTATCTACAAAAATACAAGCCATCGGGAGGCTCAGTTATGCCTCGTAAATTTTATTGGCAAGAAAACAAATACGTTGACAACGACGACTATCTTGTTATACTAATTTTAAAAACTATGGAAAAGAGATATCTAAGTTCCTTTAGACATTTAGTTGGCACTACACCAAATCGAATAGATACAAATTTACGACGCAATTCACATTATTTATTATAATATTATAATATAAATCAAAAACGTATTAATACAATGTCAGGAAGATTTAAATAAAGAATTCAGATCTATTTACGACAAATATTAAGTATACGATTTATAAATAGAAATCAAAAATATGAAGATGATGAAAGAATTGGCATCTTATTTTTCGGTGATAACCAATATAAACAAGCATTGTTTAATGATCTATACTTTTGTATTAGCTTATTTATCATAGCTGCTTTTCCAATCCTCCTGAGACACCTACAAAACAGGGTTTTCGAACGCTTCTTCATCCACACCATTCTCTCCTGGGTGCGTTGCTCAGTGCCAGCCCTTCAGACATTGAAGATGGAGTTGCCCATCTATGTTACCTCCAGATGCACAATGCGTATTGTCATGCATGTTTTAAATGCAAAATGGATTTCACCCATTGACATTAAAAGTGTTCATCTGTTCAATATGTTCGCAAATGGTGTAAAGCAGTCAGCGAAGGCCGAACAAAAATTCACGATAAAGATCGGAGCGCAGCAAGGCTCTCAGTTTCAGATGAAATTGTTAAAAAATTGGAAAGGATATTGCTTGAAGATCGGAGGTTTATCATTACGATCTGGCCTTGTGTATTCCTGAGACTTCCCATACCAAAATTTTAACGAGAATAATTGTGGTCGTTAGGGGTGTTAAGGAATTAAGGTAACCCTATGTGTATAAACATATGAAACAGATACGTTATTAGTCTATAAATTGCGGATTTGTTTATATCCTAATACATAAGAATATAAGGTACTCGTTAGTGTTGGTGGTTTATATTGTGAGATATATTTTTACTGTTTTACTCCAAGAACATTTTCGGTAGTGAAAATGGCGTCATATTCGAATTTTGTTCCAGTACAAGTGGCTCATTTAAAACAAAGTGCGTTTTCTCAAAGAGAAAAAACTATTGTTTTAAATGTTCATGATGCACCAATATATCAAGATTCATCAGCAACTGTTCGTGGTGTTGTGATTAGGTGCTCCAATAGGTGAAGTATCTATCGATTTTTATGTGAGAGAAAACAGGGAAATATTAGTGAACCAAAAACACGTAGGGAAAATGTCCATAATGGTCGATAACTTTAATAGAGATATCAATAAAAGACAAGTCCATTTTTTGTACTTAAATAAAGAGATTCCGACTTTGAACAAAGTAATGACTGTTATAGCAACAGTAAATACTTCCAAATTAGGAAACTTCTAATTGAAATTGGTTTTAAATATGAGTCGCATAAAATACGAAAATTTTTGAATGAGGCAGAAGAAATTACACAATACTTATGAAGTATTAAAAAGTTTCGGAGAGAGAAAAACTTTCTTTTATTTCGATGAAACTAGTGATGAGCGAGACTGGTCTTGGTCTTGCGGTCTTGGTCTTGGTCTTGCATTTTCTGCAAGACCAAGACCAGCTTCAGGCTGCAAGATCAAGACCAAGACCGAGCAGTGCAAGATTTATGCAAGAGTCTTGCGGTCTTGCGTCTTTTAAACATATAAACCGAAAAATAAAGTAGCCATGGATTATTTTTCTTAGGATAGCGGTGTCGCAATAAAGCGGCCGTAATTTGACGACCGTTCAAGACGGCCGCTATCGGTGAGCACAGATGTAAAGTAAGAGTTTAACGTTATTGACCGCCTAAATACATTTTTGTATTTGCTTTCGTTTTGTGTGTTTATATTTTGTTTTATATCTTGTGTTTAGTTTCATTATTTGACAATAATTAGAGTGTTTCTGTGTTAAAAGCAAAAAATGGACAAGACAAGTCTTCATCGGAAGAAGAAACGAAAAGGTCGGAAGAAAGTAAGATTTTTAAGAAACGAAAAACTGAAGGCGTCTACGAAATCTTAATATGTCGTCACCTTTAAACAAATGATGAAAAATTTATCTTGGCAAAAATGGCACGTGATTTTTTGTCCATTCCAGCTACTTCGGTTCCAGCAGAAAGACTTCTCAAAAGCATCTTTGAAAACACCGTAATAGACTCAACAATGAATCCGCCCGCTGGTTACTGTGTATCAATTGTTGGGCAACGAAACTAAAATAGTTTTTACCTATATCTATTCCTATAAGAATTTGTCCTATTTTTGTTTTTCATTATTTGAATCAAAAGAAAAAAATATTTTATAATATTTATACATATAGTAGGTACTATTATTGGTTTAGTTTATTTCAAATCCCAGCTAATAGGCCTGCAAAGAATAATTTTTTATAGAGAGACGCAAAATTCAGTGACTTTAATATTCATATATTTTTCCAAACTCATAAATAAAATTATTAAATGTTAGATTTTTACGTCTGATTCTATATATTATTATCATTGACACATTATAAAACTATATTCTAAAAAAATTGTCAAAATAAATAAAAAATACAACATTTTGATTCAGACAATATCTCTTTCCAGCACGGAGTGCGGGTAAGATTTTTCCCGCACGCATTTTTTTTATTAATTAGAGATGTTTTCCGATAACATTTTTGACAAATTATTGTATTATTATCTTTATCTTGTTGTATTACATCCAAATAGTAAAAAAATTAAGATTATTTTACATGAACATAGGAATTTTTAAAATGTTTGTTTTTAAAAAAATCCTGTAAACCTTACTCAAAGCAACAACAAACTCACCTGTTTAACTAGGGTTGCTATAGCTACAGTCGTGTATTTATTGACAATATGAAAGATTTAATTGCCACAATCGCATCTTTTCATGTATCTAAATAATTTTCGAGGTGATTTTACTTGTAAAAAAAATATTGATCCTAACTCTTGCGGAAATTAACTATTCCGCACTTGTTAGGATAATAACTATTTCATACCTAATTTATCGCTACAATGTTTTTTTGTAAAAATGGACCTCAGTTAATCTAAAAAAAAGTGCAAGACTTGCAAGAGTCTTGGTGCAAGACCAAGACCAAGACCAAGACTGGACCCTGCAAGAACAAGACCAAGACCAAGATTGCTTATTTGACTGCAAGACCAAGACCAAGACCTTGTATGCAAGACTAAGACCAAGACCAAGACTATCCCGGTCTTGGTCTTGGTCTTGCATTTGCTCTCAATAGAAAATGGGTTATTAGACTTTGTATCAAAGTTAACCAAAGATTACCACTAGGACGTCCTCTGATGTTTTTGAAAACAATTTATCCCAGCTATTGGACCTTTTGCCAAGTGCTGCAGTTATCATTCAAAACTGGTAGAAAAGTTACCAACGACATCATGGAAAAAAGGAGATATTAAAGAGTGGCTCCAGAGCAAGAATATTTCTTTTGACGACACCATGCTGAAAACGGAATTACTGCAAATTGCACAGCGCCACAAATTACAATATAAAATTGTAATTGACGTAATGGCGAAGAAAAAAGAAAAACTGTATTACGTTTGCCACCTTATCACTGTCAATTTAACCCTATAGAATTAATATGGGCACAGGTAAAAGGTGAGGTGGCAAGAAAGAATACAACTTTTAAATTGAATGACGTTAGAAAACTTTTGATAAATTCTTTTGGAAACGAAATACGGGAAAATTGGACCAATCCCATAAACCATGTGAAGAAGGAAGAACGATTGTAGAGTGTTACTATCAATATTGAAGAAATGTTCGAACCCATTGTAATTCCTATCGGCAACGAATCTGACTCATCGTCGGATGAATACGACGAAATGGAAGCCGATAATTGATAATATGTAGCATATTTTTATTTTACTTTTAATTTTTATTTTAATTTGAATTATGCTTTAAAAAACTTCGCTTCTACGGTCATGGGATCTATTCAGCTACCTGTTGTGACAATATTATCTAGGATTTCTATTGTGTTTGGGTTAGTTAATCCCTAATTACAGGGTGGACTCTTTGAAAAATAACAACTATGACTATGTTTCAATAGAAATGTATACTACTTTTAGTTATTTTTCATGAACCACCCTTGCTTGGACTTTAAAGAATTTGCAATTATAATTATTTCCCTATGCTGCCAACTCCAAACAAATAAAGTATAAGAACAAAAATAAAACTGCCTATTTTTAAAAATTATGGGTACCTTATTATCCAATTGATCGTCGTAGTAGTACCTAGATTACAATTATTCTATTTTTATAATGATAATTGGTTCACATATTGGTTTCATATTCACATGTACGAATTTCGATTAGGCAAGAATTTTAATTGGGATAAATTATGGAGCTTAACCGAAAATAATTAATAATAAAATAATCTCCTGTTGGAATATTTAGCCAGATTAACCATTAAAAAAACGAACAAATATTTTTACGTCTCTAAAAGCAAACATCTAGACATCTGGATCAGTTTACCGTCTGCAAACGAAATGGGAAATCGAGGGATGATTCCCTTTGAACTCCCTTTTTCCCGAATTTTTCACTCTCGATTCGGAGAAATCTCATCTTGTATGCCGAATTCATCGGTTTGCTCCCAGTCTGGATACCTTTAAAAATATATTTGCGCAAGCTTAGCCTGAAGCGATTCGTTGTGTGTAGAGCTTATCTAAAAAAAATTCGAAAATTCGAGGGTGTTTTATTCCAAATGTAGGTTCCACATTTTTCTGATTCGTGTACAAGCTAACAAGGTGATAAACTGCTTTAAAAAAGTTACGGATATAACGACATTCTCGATAGTTTCTAGGATTTGAAGGAAAATTTATTTTATTTATAAATTTTGATCCAAAATTAAATTTGTAGGATTAACAAACCCAAAAAAAGAATATGAACCTACTGTTTTATATTTATTTTATTTTGTTAATTGAACTTTGTTATTGTTATTATCATATTACTAATTTTTATTTTATTTCATTAATTATTTATAAGATATTCAAACACATAAAAAGTGAATGTACCTGTAGAATATTTTTTTAGTACTAGCCCATATACCTAACTCTATTGACTTTTGTTGAGGCACTACTTGATTAGCACTAAATATCAATCCATCTGACAGAATGTAAGGTTAACTGACGCAAAGACAAAATGAAAAATATTTTTTATATTTTGCACTTATAAAAATCTTCATTATAAAACGCATTTGCGTATCGTAATGTAACTTTTGCGCACGCAAATTTTTGTTTTCAATGGTTGGCGACATGAGTGAAGTATCTAATGACAAGACTATTGACAATGACATTTGTGGCTAATAGCAATTTATTAATTTTATATTGTTCTTTAAGGAAGTATTTGTGAATATGAATATCATTTTTTACTTATATAATATATAATTATTGGTGTATTAGTTATTTTAAAATATTTGAAAACATTAACATTTCATAATTTAAATGTCAAAACTGTCAAATGTTATAAATTACACAGTGCTACCGACATACTTTTTAAAATCAAAATTTTCGTAATTACATAAAAATAATAAATTAATTTAAAAAATGATAAAATGGCAAAATATAAAAAATATTATAAACAACTTATTTCATATGGCTGTTGTAACACTCGTTCTTTAAAAAACTTGAACTCGTGTCATAACAGAATTCCATATGAAATGCGTTGTTTAATATACTATTTTATTACTATTATATAAACTAGAACATTTTGGCATTCGTGGTACTTTGCATCAGTGGTTTAACGATTTTCTGATATTACAAAGTTCGAGTAGGAGAATATTATTCGCAGGACAGGCTAATGGAAAGCGGAGTGCTCTGTTATTTACTGTTTACATTAGTGATATTCCTTATTACGTTTCTAATAAAATATCTTTTTATGTTAACGGTAAAAAAATATATTCCCATCCAATTACAAACCAACTCTCCCTTCAAATGGTCTTGGACTCAATTTTTACTTGGTGTTCTGTGTCCCATTATACAACTAGCCTCCTGATGTTTTTCTTTGTTTTATCACGTCTTCGATTTTTTCATCTTCTGATATTATGTCTGCCAGGTATTTAAATATTTTTATTGTTTATTTCAACTTTATGGTTCTGGTTAGTCTTCACGATTGCTCTAAAGAATTTAAAATTTAATATGTGAACAAACCTTTAATACACTTTGTAATTAGAAATAATAATCTACTTTTTTCTAAACTAAACCACTTTCTATTTAGGTATTGTTTATCTCTTTAGAAAATGGATGTTTATTTCAAAAATTATAAAGAGCTCTACCAAGGATTCAATTTGAAATGACAAAGTTAATTATTGTTAGCGCCTGATGTACTACATGCATCTAGGGATAATCTAAATGAATGTTGATTTGTAGTTACTTGTAAAAAAGACAATTAATTGTTATTGAATTTTTGACACTTCTATGATTTTATCAATACTAATAAAATGATTCTTGGTTAATACCACGTAATATCACGAGTCCTTAAAATTTTATCGATAAATTTTTAGTTTCGACGAAAATTTTTTCTGAAATGTGATTTTATCTTATTCAGTTTGTTTGAGTAGTTTTGCCTAAAATAAAAAAAAGTTTAAGTCTAGAAAAAAGAATTTATCTAAGTAGTAAAATTTTACAGGACGAATGGTATTTATGGTATTTGAGAAGATTATTTTTTGAACCATTCTGTACAAAAACCACTTTATTTAATAATTTATCGTTATCTTTTCACTAATTTTCACTATTTTCACTGTTTAATTGTTCAATATTGTTATTGAATTTTTGACAGTTGCATGATTTTATCACTACTGGTAAAACGACTAGTGGTTTTATCAGTATAAAACGGAATGATTGGCTAGCATTTAGCACAGAACATTGAAGATTAAGCGTTTTCATTGGAAAACTGTGAGATTTTGACAGGTGAAAAACATAATCCTTAAATTTAATCGATACAGAAATAAATTCTATCTAGTTAATTATTTTTTAATATTATCTATAGACTTTTCCGATGTGTGTATATTATATACTATCTTGTATGAATATTTTTTCCATTCATATCTTGCCATACAGATATCAAACAGATCATTTCAATTTTTACAAGGTGTTTTATTAAAAATACAACTAATACAAATTAATAATCTTTTAATAAGTTCAAATTCCCTAGAAATATCCATAACTGCGTATAATTTAGTATTTATTATACACAGAAATTATGTAAGTAAATTCCTTAAAATACAATTATACATTATCGTCCAGATACTGTTGGCAGTTAAAATCCCATGAGATATCTCGTGCAAGTCCTTTGAAAATGGTACCGGATACACATACCGAGTCTCTTGTGAATTAAACGTTGATCTTAATAGACAGGATTAGCTCTTGATGGCAATGTAGAAGAAAATTGCTTCGACTTAAACCATGGAAAGAGGGTTGCAGAAATAAATTTTATATATTTTATAACATTTCTTTTATTTATTCCTAATACTTTTGTCATTCTAATTTTTCATGCTTTAAACTTACCTTTTATACTTGCAGTCTAAAATTTAAAAAAGTAGTACGAGCGTTGTCTTTTATATTTCGGGATTAGAAAACAAAAACAAATATTAATAATCGAAAATCACTTTATTGTTTTTCAAAATATTCCCCATAAAGATCTATTCACTTTTGCATGCGTTTGAACCAATTGTCGAAGCACTTTTGCCACTTTGATTGAGGTAGCTACAAAACATGCATTCTGCAGCAACCGCTTCTTCAGAGGTCGAAAAACGTTAACCTCTCAGTTTGTTTTTTACGTATTGGAATAAAAAGAAGTCATTTTATTTGAAAAATGGTTTTTTAAGTGCAATGACAGCTAGTTTAGTTTAAATGTTTAATTGTTCATTATTCTTAGTAAGATGAACTTCTACAGAGTAAGGGTTAGTACAATAAATTTTTGATATCTTATTTTGAAGATCTTGTGGAGTACTATCTGATTCTGAAATTTAACATCAAAGTCTCTATCGATAACGAAATTACAGGTAAAATTGTTATAAAAGTTTTGCTGAAAATATTGGCGTACTTTATTCAAGATTTCTAGCGCAATGTGACGGTATTTATTAAAGTATCCAGTGACTCAGGCTGGGTAGGTTAAATTTTAGACTCTACTTAACTGCATAGCGAATACCGTTTACACTACCACTACACCTACACACACTTTTATATGCCTGTCGCTCGTATTGATAACCAAGTTATCTTCTTCAGAGACCGAAGGTAAACTAAAGCTATGTCTACAAACTAACCTTATATATATAACATTTAAACGCCAAATGTTTTCGCGGTAAATCTTTTGGCGGCAAAGCCAATTTTTAGCGCGAAAACATTTTTACAATAAGTTATCTTATAATAAACTATAAAGTGGACTATCTGGGATAGGTCCTTTGTCCTTATTTAATCTATTTTTACACTTAATAATTTCTATACTTTCAAATGCATCCAACAATCTATTGTGCGATACATTTTTTAACAATTTTAAACTATCTACATTTACTGAATGGTTTTAGGTAAAAGCATGTTCGGCAATACTAGATTTTTCTATGCGTCCATATTTTAGATGAGCTAAATATTCTTTAAATCTAGTTTTTACCGATCTTTTTGTTTGCCCAACATACTTTTTATCGCAATCATTACAACTTATTTCATATATACCGCTTTTTTCCAGATCTTCTCTCTTATCCTTCGGATTTCCTAACAATTGTCTCAGGGTGGTACTAGTTTTATGAACTAAACCTAATCCCACCGTGCCGAAAATTGTATTCAATCCTTTGGTATACTGAGGGATAAATGGTAATGAAATGAATTTCACATAGTTTATTATAAAAAAACTTATTGTAAAAATGTTTTCGCGCTAAAAATTGGCTTTGCCGCCAAAAGATTTACCGCGAAAACGTTTGGCGCTAAAAATGTTTTATATATAAGGCTAGTTTGTAGACATAGTTTAGTTTACCTTCGGTCTCTGAAGAAGATAACTTGGTTATCGAAACGCGCGTCAGGCATATAAAAGTGTTTGTTAGTGTAGTGGTAGTGTAAACGGTTTTCGGTATCAGTTTTGCCAACGCTTTCAGATTCAACATTTTAACTGCATAGAAAAAAAATCCAGTGGAGTCAAATCTGTGGCCATCTTTTTGGAAAATAATCGTTTGATGATCATCTGCATACTCAAATACTTGTACGAGGGTTGGATGAATACAGTTCTCCAATAGATCTTAATAATTTTTTTCCAGTGGGATTACCGGGTATAAAAAAAGTGCCGATTATGTGATTTCCATAAATACCCGCTCAAAAATTTAATTTTTTAGGACGCTGATATGGTGCAACAATCTGTGATGTGAATTAATTTTCTATGTTGTACCAATTCCAACTAAAGAAGCACTTACAGTATCAAAGGTCATCGTAGAATATTTTATATTAATATTTGGTCCAATTAAGGAACTTAGAAACGATATAGTAACAGAGTATAAAACAGTGTTACAAAAATTGTCCGATTTGTAACACAAGTCAAAAATTCTCTACTGCATATCACGAGAGTATTGGTGGATGTGAACGAATTTCAAGAGTTCTAAATCTTATATTAATGATGCTCGCAGATTGGGATAAATGGGTTAATTACTACGCTTTCTGCAACACCAGGCAAACCTGTTTGCCCTGTATCCTTGGTGCAATATTGATGCTTACTACCAAGAGGCACATATCGCAAGTATCGCACCAAAGGGCTAGTTTTCTTGATAAAACGAAAACAAAATCGTAAAATAGGGTATGATAAAAAATCTCAGCATCTCGAATTAAAACAAGGTGATTTGTTTCAAATAAATAACGAAACTAGAATAGACTTGACCCTTTTACAGTAGTTGATGGTGTTAATTGTTTTTTAAAAAGTAGGAACGGGAAAGAACAAACTCTCCAAAATCGGGTTCACAACTTTGATATTGCGTAATGGTACTATGTAATACTTTTTTGTATAAAAAAATAGGTTTGTTCCAACCAAGCAAAGAACCGTTCTAGAACGGTAATATTACCACTCACGAGACCAAATTAGAGCACTGCGCAACTCACTACACCACTGCGCACAAAAATTACTATTTTAGAACGGTTCTCTGCTTGGTTGGAACATACCTAATATTAACTTATTACTAATTACATTTGAAATGTGTCGGATACGAATAAATTCTCGACATAAAATCCACATTGCCTCTTTCACTAGCTGTTTCAACACCTATGGAGAGTTTGTAGCGAAACTTCAGGATCAGTACTCGATAAGATCTTCCAAGCGAAGTATCGGCACACCTCTCATCCCTATTCAAATTCAAGGGGTTGTGCTCACCCCCGGAAGGGTGTTGTTATGGGGATGCAAAGAGCGGAACTGTGTTTCTTCCTTGAATCCGAAATTGACGGGTCCACATTTTCATTTTAAAGTCGGAAAGTCGATATGTTTAGTATTGGATCACCTTGTATATTTTTATCCCTTAGGTACATCAATGCTCAAAAATTAGATTAAAAGTAATTTATTTTTAGATATACTTATAATTTATGGGCCTTGATGTTATCCTTATAAATACTGAAAATGCTTTTAAGGATTATTTGCCAAGGTCTCGTGGGTATACTCAAAACTAATTACAATTCTACTGCTTAGAAATAACTCTACCCCTCATTTAGACATAAACCGTTAAAACTACATTGTAAAAGTGCTGCTGAATATTTTGTATTAAAATTGTTGTTATAGCTCAGAATATCAATAATATAAATATAAAATTGTAAATCTATGCTTATAATATTTGAATATCGTCATTCAAAATTATTAATAATATATTTTTACATTATTCGTTTATATGTTTTAAACCGTAAATATAATAGTATTTTGTATACCTAGGAGGTAAGGTGGCATTTTTTAGGCCGAAATAAGATATGGCCACTTTTTGAGGCCGAAAAGAGCACTTTACTGCCATGGTTTACAAATAAATTTTTATCCTACACAATAATTGTTGTTAATATTTTATAATATAAAATTATTTCTACTACCCTACGACCTGGAGTGTGCAGACCACACGGCTTCAGCCTTCCCAACCACTACTAGCGCCGTCAACGGAAGAAAGGAGCAACCAATTTAGAGATTCGCAAACATGCTCTTTTTGAGAAGCAGTTGCAACAGTTTCAGCTATTTTCAAAAAATATTTAAAAAAACAGATACAACAAAAGTTACATATAGCTCACCACCACCACATGGCAATTCTATTATTTTATCAAATATTAAGACGCTTCGACGCAATTAAAATTTTTTAAACGTACATTAAATGTTTTCCGATGTTTATTGAAAGAAACTGTTTCAAACAAACATATTGCGATTAAACAACTCACCTCTACTAGGAGCAACACATAAACAACCATCCAAGCAAGCACGTGAAGTCGAAACTGTATATGTATTATTCAATTTATGAACAATTTATAAGTAATGTTTTATTCAAAATTATACTTTGTAATCAATGAGAAAATAAAACAAGAAGTAATATTTGCTAACAATTTATTTTTATCTGACGTTTAATAGTGATCATTTGTCAATTGGGGCGCCAACTAGCGTGGAAAAGTAAAATTTATTTTCTCGGCTAGCCGTGGAAAAGGTAATGTTCTCACCTCCGTAAAGCTGGTAAAATTAAACTTTCTCATAGTATGGGACAAAAAAATGCATTCATTAAAACAAAATAGGTTGCCTTTTATATTTCGGTATTAGAGAACAAAAACAAATATTAATAATCGAAAATCACTTTATTGTCTTTCAAATCATTCCCCATGAAAATCTATACACTTTTGCATGACTTTGAACCAATTGTCGAAACACTTTTTCCACTCTGATTGAGGTATCGCCAAAACATGCATTCTGAATGCAGCATGAATGCGTATGTCAAAACGTTCTGAGTACGTATAACCTCAAAAGTGTCCAACTTTACGATAGAGCTGTCAGTTGCCAGATTCCAACATCAGGGTTGCCAAATCCCGAAATATAAAAGGCAACCCTCGTATTGATAGTTTTATTTAAAAACAAAAAGGTTATGATAAAAAGAAATCCATCGTAAAAGGTCCATCGAAACAGTATAAGCTATTTCTTCCTTATTTTTTCATCCCCATCAATTTTCTCATCTGGAGGCCTGTCAATGTTTATAAGCTTTGTCATCTACTTACCATTACCATCTGGTAGGTCATTGAACTCGGGAGTGTCCACAGCATGGATGATATCTGGTCCATTCTCGCAGGACTGTGAACTATATCCGCATTCAAGAGAATCGACATCAAAACCAAGCCACTTCTATTCATAGTGGTGAGTTTTAGGTCAGTGGCACCTGGCAGCGTCTTGAGTGGGAGGCAGTCTGGCCAGATTGAAGCTTATCTTGGTTGCAGCCTTGGCAAAAAGCTGATGGCACAGGAGATTAAGGCTTTTAATTAAGCCACTTCCACCAGCATAGCGCAATACGAATATGCTCTTCTGCATAGTGATCAGCAACTAGATTATTAAACAAATTTTTTGTCACCCTGTATTCAGCATACTTATAGCCATCGTATATGATCTGCTCAAAAAATACTGTAACGTTTTTCTTTGGGGTTCACTTAGATAAAATGATAAAAACAATAATAACAACAATATATTTATGACGTACACAGTAACTTAAGTAATTTTTATCTGATGAGTATATCTTAACCGAAGTAATCATTTTTATAAAGTCACTCACTAATTTATTTTCTCGCACAGTATAGGTAGGACGAAAGGATAGCGCCCTACCTAAATCCTACCGGCCAATTAGTCTCATTTGAAAAAATTCTTGATAAGGAGGGACCATTAAGGGAACATCCTCTCAGTACCCACCAGCATGCATATCAGCAAGGAAAATCAACAGAAACGGCGTTGGGCGAAGTAGTCCACAAGATCAATCACTCCGTGATTAATGGAGAGATTGCTCTGGCTACCTTTCTTGATATAGAAGTAGCATTTAATAATGCATTACCTAATTCTCTCTATAATGCTGCTGTATTTAGACGGATATCCTTTACAATATGTAACTGGATCAGAGCTATGCTAGAAAACAGGCTGATTCTAACATCAGAGAGCAAAGGCTGCTAGGGGCTGCCCATAGAGAGGAGTACTTTCCCCTTTCCTGTGGTCGCTACTGGTGGACGACCTGATCTCGGACCTCAAAAACCAGGGGATAGAGGTACAAGACTACGCAGACGATCTGGTGATATTGGTAGGAGGAAAGTATGAAGAGGTCATCTCCAAAGTGACTCAACGAGCACTTAACATTGTTACTAGGTGGTGCGACAAGGAACAACTTTCGGTCAACCCTAGTAAAGCAACAGTTGTTAGTTTCACCAGGAGGCTGAAACTGGATGTTTCTTTGGGTGGACGCAAGAGTAGGATGAAATAAGACTGGATTTAACTGGATAAACTGTGGTGAAAGAGCTTTCACTGCCATATTTCATCTTGAGAGGTATCGGTGTACAGAACACTGTAAGTACAAAGAACTAGTCTTCTTACTTAAGAAATATAAGAAGTTTCACTGTGTGGATATTTGCTGAAAGATGTCTTCAAGTTCCAAAGGTTACGGAAATAACGCAAAGTATGATAATCTTTGAAGCTAATCAATGAAGACGACAACATTAATGTAGATGGATAAATATTTTGTCCAAAAATGTAGACACTTAGTACATCAATTCAAGGAGTAAACCTCGGTGTACTTAAACCCACTTAAAACACTTTCAAGTTATTGATGTAGGTCAGTCTTAGGCCAAATCATGGACCAATTATTAGGAGCCATTATTTAAAAAGTTAAGTCCAATTTCGAGAAATAAATGGCATGTTTGAATTTAAATGATATTTTCTACTTTTTGTGAGCTATGACCTTATTTTTCTAATTAATTCTTCCAAATCAGTTTCCATCTATTTAATTATGCTTTATATTATTATCATAAGTAATAAGTTATTTTTATATTAAAAATAACTATAAAATAGTTTCTTGGAGCTGTTATTCGATGGTCTGGTCTATAAAAACTTTATTAACATGAAAGTTAAGACGGGCCGTCTCCAAATGCCAGATACATACGTGTAGAGCGTGGCACCAAGTAAATTCTGTGAAATATGGGAATTGTTATAAGGTGTCTCATATTATGACCATAAAATTACAGCGACAATAATTGTTTCGTATAAAAGATACAATAAAAAAATGTATTATGGATATCGCGTCTGAGAAATCGTATAAATGAAGATGTTTATCAGACACCTGTCGTATAAAAATGTAGAAATGGTAATGGTAATTTTAATTAAAATAAGGAGGTGGATATTTAATTGATATTCAGATATTCCTAATAAAAAATGTTAACTTGTTTTCAAACAAATTTAATGCTAGAGAGAGACAGTATATTTAGAAAAAATATGAATCAAGTAAAACGTATACCTTGTCCAGTATAAATCTGGTTGCATGTTATCTAAGTGAACAAATCGCTCTGTTCGTTTGACTTTCTTCTTGCTACTGTCAATCAATATGTTTATTCACTGTAAACTTGGTAAATATTGAAATTCGTAGGCCGCAAGTTATTACAAAAGATAAATAAATGCTTTAAAAAAGGTTAAGTAATTAATTTTATATCAAATATAACTCGTGAGCTTATAAAATATAAACTTCAAAGGAACATAAATGCTAAAATATTTTATATGTTGGCAAAATTTAGCTCTCTTGCCGAGTTCAAACATGGCGTAATAGTGTAGTCAAATAAAAAGAAGAATTTATAATACTATTTTAAATGCTTGGCAACATAGTCTCATTCTAACGGCTGTGACGTGCAACCAGATTTATAAATAAATCTAAGAAACGTCCAGCTAGAAGGGACAACAATATAATGACAAACAGAGGTAAAATACCTAGGCTTAACACTAGACAATAAACTATTCTGGAACCAACATGAAAAATAATTAATATGATATGCAAATCCTTTGCAGGAAAGAGTTGGGTATGTAAACCAAAAATACTGCATTGGATCTACACAGCTATAGTACGGCCAATAGTTATCTATGGAGCCGCTGTCTGGGGAGAAAGAGGTAATCTGAGGACAACGAGAGAAAACCTTTCATGGTCAGTGAAGGAAATGTAAGGCATATGCCTAAATCACTTCAACATATTCCAAACTGGGAACCACCCCAAGACAGAACGTCAAAAAAACTTAACTTCACAAGAAATTTCACGGAAAGTTAAGCAAAAAAAGTCAATGGGAGTCCACAGTAATATCACAGATAGTCAAGAACACAATCTTATGGTATACTGATGGGTCCAAAACTGAAAGAGGCACAGGGATAGGGATTTACGGACCTAGAACAAAGCATCTCCAGAGTTTAGGCTTGCTTCCTACCATTTTCCAAGCAGAAATATACGCCATTGGAAAATGTGCGCAATTCAGCATTGAAAAGAAATACTGCAAACAGAACATAACTACTTATTATGTCTGACAGTCAAGCAGCAATTAAAGCACTCAACTCCAGCGTTATAACATCTAAATTAGTCTAGTGTCTAGAAAGACTGAACGAACTGAGCATGAATAACACAGTTCTATGGCTCCCCGGACACTCGGGAATAGAAGAAAATGAAATCTCAGATACGCTTGACAGAAGGGCAGCAAGTATGTCACTAATGGGACCTGAACCATTCTGTGGAATAGCCTACAGTTCCATTCTCAAGGAACTCAGTGGCATTGAGAATATGGAAAAAATCGAACATTGGCAGAACCTACCAGGGATAAGGTAGGCAAAAACCTTGCTAGGTAGTTACAACCCCAAAAAGTCCATACAATGTATTGGGCTGAGCAAAAAAAATAATCTAAGAATTTTTACAGGTATCTTAACGGGACACTATAAACTAAGAGGACACCTACATAGACTGGGGATTGAGGAAAAGGCAGAATGTAGGTATTGTGAAATGGAGGAGGAAAACTCAATACACATACTCACAGCATGTGCTGCCCTAGGAAATACAAGAGCTGTACAACTTGGAGCATACGAAATAGAAGAGGATGACTTACCTAAATTGATGCCGATCGACATCCTAACCTTCATAAAGAAGATAGGATTGGAGGCGGTGCTTTAAATAGGGAAAACTCACCGTCTAAGCCAGTAAGGGGGCACAATAGATCTCACAGATCGCAGTGGACAACACCTACATTACATTACATTACAACCAGATTTATACTGGACAAGGTATACATACCTATGTATTGTATTGCGATACAAAATTGAATAAAAATTATTGATACACTATAAAATCCAAAAAAAGTTCTTCTGGTACTGACGGCTTGGCCTCTAGAATTTTTTTAAATATTTTTGAGGTTGTAATAATAATTAACTTTAAAAATAAATGATTCATTTGAAGTGGGTGTTTTCCACTGTTTAAAAAAAGTTGTCCCACTTCATAAAGGCGGTGATAAAAACATACCTTCTATACACAGAACTCGAAAATAATTGAAAGGTTAATAAAAATTAGAGATGAGCAAGACTGTTCTTGGTCTTGCGGTCTTGGTCTTGGTCTTGCAGAAAATGCAAGACCAAGACCAACTTCAGGCTGCAAGATCAAGACCAAGACCGAGCAGTGCAAGACTTATGCAAGACCAAGACTTAGCATTGCAAGATATACGCAAGACCAAGCCTGCAAGAGTTTTGCGGTCTTGCGTCTTTTAAATATATAAACCGAAAAATAAAGCAGCCATGGATTATTTTAAACTCTAAAGCTTTGGTTTCCTAGGATAGCGGTGCCGCAATAAAGCGGCCGTAATTTGACGACCGTTCAAGACGGCCACTATCGGTGAGCACAGATGTAAAGTAAGAGTTTAACGTTATTGACCGCCTAAATCCATTTTTATATTTGCTTTCGTTTTGTGTGCTTATAGTTTGTTTTATATCTTGTGTTTAGTTTCATTATTTGACAATAATTAGAGTGTTTCTGTGTTAAAAGCAAAAAATGGACGATTTGGACTTGGCAATGATAATATTTTTGGAAGACAAGCCTTCATCGGAAGAAGAAACGAAAAGGTCAGAAAAAAGTAAGATTTTTAAGAAACGGAAAACTGAAGGCGTCTACGAAATCTTAATATGTCGTATGTCGTCACCTTCAAACAAATGATGAAAAATTTATCTTGGGAAAAATGGCACGTGATTTTTTGTCTGGTTACTGTGTATCAATTGTTGGGCAACGAAACTAAAATAGTTTTTACCTATATCTATTCGAAGCATTTGTCCTATTTTTGATTTTCATTATTTGAATCAAAAGAAAAAAATATTTGGAATATTTATACATATAGTAGGTACTTTTTTCTAACAGTTGTGAAAACTTAGTATTTATAGTTAAAATATATCTTTCTAAAATATTGACATAAGCTCTATTAGTGGTAATGTATTCTACCTATTGTTTTTATTCATCAACACCAAACATAGTTTTAGTTTATTTCAAATCCCAGCTAATAGGCCTGCAAAGAATAATTTTTTATGGAGAGACGCAAAATTCAGTGACTTTAATATTCATATATATTTCCAAACTCATAAATAAAATTATTAAATGTTAGGTTTCCACGTCTGATTCTATATATTATTATCATTGACACATTATAATACTATATTCTAAAAAAATTGTCAAAATGAACAAAAAATAAAAAAAAAATTTCTACAAGCATGCGTAAACAACATTTTAATTCAGACAATATCTGGGTAAGATTTTTTCCCGCACGCATTTTTTTTATTAATTAGAGATGTTTACCGATAACCTTTTTGACAAATTATTGTATTATATTAATATTGTTGGACTACATACAAATAGTAAAAAAATTAATATTATTTTACATGAAAATAGGGATTTTTAAAATGTTTGTTTTTAAAAAAATCATAATTTATTAAAGCACCCCTGTAAACCTTACTCAAAGCAACAACAAACTCACCTGTTTAAGTAGGGTTGCTACAGCTAAAGTCGTGTACTTATTGACACTATAAAAGATTTAATAAATTGTCACAATCGCATCTTTTCAAGTAAGTATCTAAATAATTTAAGAGGTGATTTTGCTTTAAAAAAAAATATTGATCCTAACTCTTGCGGAAACCAACTTTTCCGCACTTGTTAGGATAATAACTATTTCATACTTGATTTATCGCTACAATGTAATATAAAGAAAACAGAATTTTTATAGTGAAAAATACTATCCCTTTCATTTAATCTTTCTTTACTTGTAATGATTTTAAAAACTATTTTTTCTTTTTTTTGCAAAAATTGACTCCAGTAAATCTAAAAAAAAAGTGCAAGACTTGCAAGAGTCTTGGTGCAAGACCAAGACCAAGACTAACCCGGTCTTGGTCTTGGTCTTGCATTTGCTCATCACTAAAAAATGACTTAATAAATAATTTAATATATAATAATATATAATTATAATAAATATTGATAAAATATTAAATAAGAGAGGTCCGAGATTTGGATCCTTGAGGAACTCCAGAATTTGCATGATATTTGGCAGACAAATTTCCCTTATGTCTAACTACAAACTTTCTGTCTTCTAAATAACTTTTTATTAATTCTAAAAAGTGTTCGGACAGTCCTAATATAGATAATTTTCTCAAGAGCACATCGTGATTTACACCATCAAATGCTTTTCGAAAATCTGTATAAACCGTATCCATTTGAGATTTAACACCCAATGTTTCAAACACTTGATTTCCAAAAATTAATCAATTTGTGATTATAGATTTATTTGACATAAAACCATGTTGCTTTGGTACTAGGTACTTTTCTACATAATTATACAATTTGTTGTACATAATTTGCTCAAATAATTTGGATTATTGAAATAGGCCGATAGTTTTCTATATTCGTTTTTTCACCAGATTTATAGATTATAAGAATATAGAATTAAGATGATATCAATTAAAAACTAGCATTAATTACTGTGGTACTTGTCGAACAGCTACTGTTAGCGTAGTGGTCTATCCAGAGAATTTATAGAAAACTTTCTAAACTTAGTGTTTTACTCCTTTATACTTTTTTGAAAACTAATCAAAGCCAAAAGATTAAATCACTTTTCATCTGCTCAGTTTTCTGCTCATTTCATCAGTCTCCAATTTTACAACCGTAATCAAGTGAACAAAACATGGATGCTTTCAGACCGATCTCCAACACAGGATAAACTAATTGCCCTCTTGTTACAAAATTGTAACCCTTAAAATATTAAACGGTATAATTTATCCGTTTTATTCATGTTTCAAAATTTGTATTTTTATTCATGCTGACAAAAATAGTTTTTAAATATCTACGACAATCTTTATGGAGATTTGATAGACTTTCGTCAATTTTGTAATACTTAAAGCTTCCGGATGAATATATTTTATGTCGACTAAGCTGCGCTTTCACAGTCTGTTGTATACGATGGATATTAAAATACGTCGACCGACATACGAATGGATAACATAATTTTTCACCCTTCATGCATTCTTAGCGCTGCAGATAAGGGATGGGGGATTAAATGCAGACTATATGCAAATTTCTCTCATTTACATAATCGATGTAAACATAAAAAAGCTGAAGACTACAAGCTGACGCAGTATATATCTCTCGTCTCTTAATTGATACCGGACGTGTATTGAAAGAGACTTGGAATTTAAACATCACAGTGATTTGTCTTTTGCAATACTCTCTAAAAACAGAATAATAATAATAATAATAAAAAATCAGCGAATTCTATTGTAATCTTTGCCACTAGGAACATTTACCCTTAATTAATGGTCATATTAGGGAACCCTGAGGTGCTCCCATCATAATATTAAATGGTCCTGCTGCGGAGTCTTTAATTCCTATAAAAATTTGTCTGTCAGTTATGTACGAATGAAGGAGCGACAGAACTGACACGTTCTAAAGTAATTATCGGAGAGGCTTTGTCATAATTTTGTACCATCTAGTAATATGTAATAGATGCTGGTATGTATTGTGTTTTATATATTATATAAATTATAATGTACTGGATAAATCGAGGGGCCGACACGGGTTGAAATACGTTGAAATAATGTACACCCCACTTGAAATTATTTCAATATATTTGAAATATTTTTGAAATATTTGAAATATTTGAAATATTCTGGTATTACTTTTTATTTTATAAATAATTTGGCAAAGGTGCGCGACTTTTACAAGCGTTTAGCTGTGCCATGCTTTCCGGTAGGAATGTATGGATGTAAGGATGTCTAGGCAATTTTTACGAGCTACAAAGGGTAGTAGAAAGAAGCAAGTACTGGCTAATATCGAGTATACGATTTTGGATATCGAATTTTATTTGTGCTCTATACCGAATCCGACGACATTTAATTGAAAGATAACAATTTCAGCGAATGTTTTCCAAAAAATTGAAAGTATATCCAGCACTGCTGCTAGCTCTCATAGTATTTCTGGCTCTGATTCTACCTCGGAAAACGATGACAGTATTGCTCTAATGGATAATACTGACACAGAACAGTTCAGTTCAGAGAACTCAGAATATGATAGAGAATCAGTCATCAAAATATAAAATGAAAGAAATTACCTCAATATCTCTTTTTATTTTATGATAAAGTAGGTACTGTTTGTTTTAATTATAAACTATTTAGAAAGAGTCTTTTATTGATTACCACCCAAACGGAAAACTTTTATTTATGTCTTCATCAACTAATTCTTTATAAAAGCTCAGATAGTGTAAACTATAATCTTAGCCTTTTCTACATTTTTTTGACTTTCTGAACTTCCTTTATTTAAGCTTTTTTGCGTTCCTAATAATTTAATATTATTTTGAAATCTTTGAAATATATTTCAAATTTTTTTAAATTATGTTGACCCCCCTCGGGATAAATACTTGATTTATTTTCAATGTCATTTACAAAATTATATTTGATGAATACTAATTACCAGATAAAATTAAGGTAGGTTTACAATTAACTTCTATGCAACACTTTTTCTTTAAACAAATTCTGCAGAAAACCAACACAAACAGATGTAACCATACCATATCATTCAAATCATCCTATATCACATAAATTAGCAGCTTATAATACATAGAGCATTTTCAATTCCAATGAACAAAAATAATTTTAATAAAGAAATTGAGATTATAAAACAAATAGCAATATCTAATGGCTATCCAATACATTTGATAAATAAATTAATTAATAAGAAAGAACAGAAAGTGTCACTACAACTAATATTCCCTCAACACCCTAAAGAAATTAAAAGTTATAAAAGTATTACATATTGTGGAAATATTTCTAATACAATTTCAAACATAATATCTTCGGCAACATCTGCAATAATTTCATTCAAATCACACAATAATGTTGGTACAAAATTGTTAAATGTAAAAACAAAATTACCTAAATTAAAAAAATCTGGTGTTTAGAAAATTAATTGTCCAAAATGTAATGCTGTAAATATAGGTCAAACACAAAGAAATTTTGAAATAAGATTCAATGAACATTTAAGAGCATATAGATTACAACAACCAGATAAGTCAAACTATGCAAAACATGTTCTTGAACATCCACATTCACTCATACACACCAATGACATTCAAATATTACACACCTGTGATAAAAAACAAAATTTAGATTTCCTCGAAGAACTTGAAATCAAAAGACATCTAGCAGATCAACAATATAAAGTAGTTAATGAACAAATAAATCTTGGAAGTTCACCACTATTAAACTGTTTACTTTGATTGAGTCTTCATTTTATACATAGATAAGACGTAATTACAACACAAATATATTAAGTTATTGTAAAGATCAGCAGGATATAGTTTTTCCTGGTTTTTCTATATCATTGCACAGTTATACTGATCTTAGAGGGAAATACATCCAGGATAATCCCTTAGGGCTAATAACATCTAGGCTTTAATATTGTTATGTCTTATTACTTCCTTACTTGGTCTAGCCTTAACTACTTATCAACATCAAGTACCTAGTTACAAACAAACAAAATGTAACTTCAATATGTCAATCTGACGATGCTATTCCGATAGCGAAACGGCTGTCATTGCATTTAAAGTATTTATAGAATAAATAGTGGAAGTTAATTCAACCTTTTAGTTGTTTATTTTTCTGAATAAGATGAACTTTCACACAGTAAGGGTTAGTACCATAAATTTTATTTCGTATAAGTTTCGACATATTCTGCATAAATATAACATTAATTTCGGTTTTAAAACAAGTAATAACTTGGGCACATTCTTGATTAACATCAAAGATCCATATCGCCGTCAGCATTTGCTAACCATATTATTTCTGAAAACCATAGTTTTTCCAGTTCTAATTGCTCCATATTGCATAGTTGCTTAGGGATCCCGAATTTGCTTAAAATTTATGAGGTAAATAAAGCAGTGAAGAACAGTGCAATCGTTTCCTTCACCTTTCGCTTTAATTTTTGTTTACTTTTTGTGATATCCATGTATTGTGTAAATTTGTGGTTTTCAATGTAGCCTTGATATCTTGATGTATGTCAGATTTTAAAATAAATCTCGACAAGTCCAAGTTTTCAATTTGTCGATTTATTTGTACATCTTTATATATTAATTTACTTTTAAGTTTGTTGTGATTGTCTTTGTTTGCCTTCACGGAATTTCTTGTTCTTAGGTCTTTATTCTCTTATGTATTACTCTCAGTTATTGCATTGAGATGTTTGTTTAGATTTTTCGTATTCACATTGGCATTTTATCTATTCTGAATTATCTGCTGGGTCGAGTAGTGGCTTCTCTCTTTTCTTTTAATTGTCAATATGACCGTTCTTTTTCATACACATAATCTTCATTAGATAATTGTTCTATTTTTTATATTGACAGTCATTGATTGGGAAGTGTTGCTCGGTTTTGCAGTTTATTATTTTTCAACGTTAATTGACATCTTCACTACAGATGATTACTTACATAAATTTATGTTAGTTAACCTTTTGACTATTGTTATTTTTTGTTTCCTAGATGATTGCAATATTGTTGTTATTTCAATACTTTTCCTTATTCGATCATAGACACATTTTATGTTTCGCGATCTACTAACACAGTGGCCGACGTTCTCCGATAACAATGACCTGTGTATTCTTGAGGCTTTCGAGATTTAAAAAAGTGGTAATTTCTTAGGGCATATTACCAATTTTATTGATACCAATTACCTGTTTCGTGCACTTTTTTGTTTGGAAATTGACAAAAAAATTATCAAAAAGGATGTCTCGTGGTCTCGAATGGTAATATTTGTTCACTATGTTGTAGACCTCTCCTATTACGGTAAATTCTTTTGGTTTTTTAAATTTTGTATTTGGAATGGAAATTAAAAATGCCGTTCCTAGATCTTTTATATTCAAAACCGTCAGGTTGTAAAGCTCATTTTTACGACAAGCTCCCATGACACCAATGACAAGAACGACCAAAAAAAAACATTATGTAAAATAATAATACTAGGTATAACAAAACGTACCATTTTTAATTCTTTAACCTAACCTAACCGTTAATAAAAAAAAAACTAAAGGAGCTGCAATTTTTTGCTTTGCACTGCAAAAAAGCTGCAATTTTTGAATGTTTTTGTTTGACGATAGGACTACTAGAAGTAGAAATACGAGGTGTGTCGTGCTAACTTTTCGTAAAGTTAGCAAACGCGTTAATAAAAAAAAAACTAAAGAGCTGCAATTACTGCAAAAATAAATTTTATATTTTAACAAAAGGGTTGTGCTAACTTTATGCGCGTCGAACCTTCTTCGTTAAGTTACACCATGAGCTTTCCAACGATATGTCACACGACCCGATCGGCATTGCCCTAGATACTGAACTCTTGCCGCATTTTGTAAAAATTGCTGAACATTTTCAGCTGTAAAGACCTTCGATGTTTTCGTATCAGAACAACGTTTTAAAAATGCCCTAAGTTTTTTATATTTTGAAATGTCTATATCATGTTTTACGTTTATCGTTGCTTTTAATATTGAATATATTTTCCACATTGTTGAAGATTTCCATTTTTCTGATACTTCACCAAAAAACGCCATCAAAACATTTTCTGAAAATAAATTTGTTTTCTTTGTTTGTCTCCAATCCATAAAAAGTTTGTAATACTTTTCATATTCAGATTTTGATTTTTGTGGTAATAAATTATCCAATATTATATTAATTACATTGTTTGTAATTCCAGGTGGTATATTTTCAAACTCTTACTCTGAATCACTAGAAAAATTCATTATATTTTGAAATCGAAACTGCGCAACAATAATTTTGACAGTTAATCTTGAACTACGCATGACAATCAACTGCGGGTAATGCTTACTATTACTAACCAGTGTGAGAATATTATTCCATCAAAAGAGAAGTGTGCAGAATATTTTTAAATCTCAAGACAGGGAATTCCAGCATTCTGTGATGATCGTGGAGAAAGTTATTATCTACTTTACTTTTATATTTCTTTTCTAATTCTTGTTAGCTATTGTTTAATGTGGATTGAAATTTGATCATTGTCCTTTTGACTTTTATAATATTTTTATACGTAAATAAATTTTACAATCGTTTCCATTTATGTTGAATCTTTTTGTCTACTCAACTTGACATGTTTAATTATTTTTTAAATACTTTCTTTGAATTTTATGATACCTACTGTTTTTTAAGAGACAAATATATGTCGTACACCACTGGCCATCAACGCATCTGGGTAATTAAGTCGTCTTAGAAAAGTCCCTATTCCTTTTTATTTTGTGTCCAAGAAGACACAAAGATTGATGTCTCGCTACCCTCGAGAATAAATTCTTATCTGTCCTTTTTTTCATACCAGCCATTCGGAAGTATGTAAAATACGGAAAAATACTTTAAGGATTACACTTGTAAAGACTTTTCAACATGATGAATGCCTTAAAGCTTCCTTAAGATTTTTTTATTGTTCTGTCCTGACTTTTTACTCATTTATCACCGGGTAAATTTTTTTGGTTTTATAATGGAAAGGATTAGTTGTTAGAGTTGCCAACGTTAAAATTAAATTCGATTCTAACAAGTCAACAAACGTACATTCTCGTAAGTATACTTAGAAAAATAATATCAAAAAATGTGTCAAAATTACTCGTTACTGCAATGAGCTATGAGAGAAATATAGTTCATACTAAGAACATTAAAAAAAGAACTAATTAATAATAAGTTTTTCAGATTGGGATACTATTTCTATTGTTTTTATATAATTGCTTTAGTTATAGATATTCTTGTTATAATTATTTACTTTATTATGACAATGACATTACTCTTGTAAAATATCATTGTAGTTTTTAGCTGATTAAACCTTAAAAAAGGAGTATATTTCATTTCAGAGATAGTGAAAGTTTTATTGCAAAGGTGTTTGTTTAATTTTCTTAATAAAATAGATTTTCACAAAATAAGGGTTAGTTCAATAAATTTCATACACATCGGAATACACTAGGTTAGGTTAGGTTAGGTTAGGGCACGAATTACAAATTAGATAAAGAAAAAAAGAGACAGGAAGAAATGAACACATATCAGTGAACTGTAACATGTTCATTGACATGTTCCGAGCGTAAAATTAATTTAATCACACGTATAATTAAATCCTGCACTTAATCATAAATGATAAACATTTTTCACTATCCCACGACTTCAAACCATTAAAAAAAATACCTTTCGGACGACCAATAGACACAACCGTTTTTGAACGTTGAGAACCCGTTAAAAACTAACCAATCAGAAAGCTCGAATTCCTCCCCTAACGGAAATGAACCGTTAAAATCACCGTAGCGCGGAGAGGACTCTTTCTCTTCGCCTTCTGCATCCAAAGAATGAGCATCATTTTGCGTATTAACGAATTCTTACCTTAGCCGTTGTAAGTACAAAATTTTTATTATTAGACATTTTAATTCATTTATCAATTTATCTTTATTACTCAGTTGAACACAGATATTAATAGCATTTCAAAATAATAATTTCTAGATATTTCCATAGATAACTAAAGCCATAATTGAACCTTTTTTATTTAGCCACGTGGCAATTCATGTTAATATGCATGTATTTTTAATATAATTAGTAATCGACATTATTTAATATTTTTAAATGAACTAATAATTAATAACTTAACGTTTAATATATATATTTTATAATACTTTTCATTAATTTAACCTTTTTTGCTATTCAGCCACGTGCTGGCATGCCGAAATGCATGTATTTTCAATATATTCAGTGATCGATAGTATTTAATACTTTCAAACAAATTAACAATCAATAACGTAAATTTTTGACATGTATAATTTATAATATTTTTATTAAAAATAAGACTTTTTAATTAGAAACTAAGAACACACGTTTCAGAACATAGATTATAATAAATTGAACCAAGTTTTGATTAGTAACGACTCACTATTAATCATTCCTAAATTTTTTAGTTTAACCATTATCACACATATTTTATTTTATTTCATACCATTTGTTAAATAATAAAAATATGAACATTGTTGAGTGCCCGGCAAATAAAATGATAGTAAGGAATCAAATTCAATTGCCGTCCGTTCTCCAACAATTTTCATATTCCATAATTTCTTGATACTCCTTTTCCTGATACACTATTCTCTCACAGATTTATACGGCTCCAAGTTACCGTTGAAACTATCGCAAATTATTAGCTCCAAGTTACCGTTGAAACTATCGCAAATTATTAGCCCCAAGTTACCGTTAAAAATATCGCAAATTATTAGCTCCAAGTTACCGGCAGGTTTCCGTTGAAGTTACCGTCCAATGTACCCCCAGGTTACCTCAAAAGTACCTCCAAATTACCGTTGAAAACATCGCAAATTATTAGCAAGTTACCGATAAAGCACCGATCCAGCTGACTACACCTGAAGTTCGAACTCTCCGGAGAAGTCGTCAACATCTGTAACCAACCGAAGCCGTACACATACCGCTGTGGGAGAAATCCGAAACCCTAAGCTAAGTACCTAACCTTTTGTGGCAAAATAAATTTGAATTCTTTACTTGAGTGTTTGTTTTAAACCCACAGATTTGCTGTGTGTGGTTGCCTATCGGTATCAGTATTTTAGTTTTTTATTGTTGTGTTAAAGTAGTCAAAATATTTTTAATATTCATTTTTTTTTTTCTAGTTAAACTTTAAATTAAATAAGGTGTTCTGCTTTACACCTAGTTATTAAATTTTGTCGAATTTAAAGCAGTGGCGCCCTCACCCATCAATCATATCCTATATACAGAGTGTCGCTAAGCTGGAGCGTACCCACTCCTGAGTTAAAAGGTCTCATAAGCCGGGACAGCTCTCGAGGGAGTAATTAGTGTTACAAATTGGCGCCCTGCCTTTTTGGAAGAATATGGTCACAAATTGGCTTCCTGCCTTTTTGGGACCAAATATGGTTACAGAACAAACACAATGATGAAGGGGACTAATCCACCCCGTAAAATGGCTTTTGAATTAATATTGTATTGGTTTTTGGTCTTGATTAAACTCAATAGTAAGATAATTTACAAAATTGCACCACTAGATTGATTCGCCACTCCGCCACTGCATTAACTTTTAGCCCGCAACGGAAATTTTTATAATGGAAAAGAATTCCCATCTAGACATAAAAGAAACACATTCTTTTTAGTGACAAGAGCAGGAAACTGGAGATATGCTTAGGAAGCACATCTCTTATGGTGACAAACAGGGATTCAGGTCTCAGAAACTGAGAAATATGCGCAAGGAGAGTAAGTGACGAAAGAAAAAGCCTCTTTTCGAATGAAACCACTCTGACTTATTGGCTCCTAATAATCCGTAGAAGGTAACGACAAAAAAGGCAATTTAATAAAAAAAGAACTGATTTCTTTTGATCCCGAAGGCATATAAAATTTATCTTTTTATATATTTTATTTAAAAAGAATAGCAAATATTAAATAAAATCACGTTTATTTAATTGTTACACTACTACAAAACTATTATTATTTATAGTAAGGGAATGATTAACTACAACTTGAGAAAATGCATATTTTGGGTACCTACATTTTTCTATTATTTTTAAGAGATGTAACTACAGTTACAGTTAATTAAGTATCGTTAAGACTAGAACAAGTTTGGAAGACATAAAAATGTTAAAGCCTAGATGTAATTGGCCATAAGAGATTATCCTGGATGTATTTCCCTCTAAGATCAGTAAAATTGTGCAATGTTATAGAAAAACCAAAAAAATCTATATCAAGCTGATCATTACAATACCTTTATACATTTGTGCTACACACAATATCAGATACCTTGAAAAATAAAAATGGTACTTCAATATTACAATCTGACGATTTCAGTTCTAGCGAAACACCTGTTATGGGGTTTAAAAACGCTATTTTTTAAATATAAAATTTTATTTGCTTAATGTTCTTAGTAAGATGGACTTCCACAGAGTAAGAGATACTACAATAAATTTCCTGTGCGATTCTTAAGTGAAAAGGTGAAAATTAAAATGAGGAAGAAATTCTACCAGATGGAGTAAAACACCAAAAGTAGAAAGGATGTAGGTGGGGAGAAAAGATAGAAGGGGAGTGGATTTAGGAGTAATTCCCGCTAGATGGAGTAAAAAACCAAAAGTGGGACAAGGATTGAGGAATGAAAGGAAAAATTACTAAGGAGCATCTAGTTGTACTATTTTATATCACTAGAATAAAGGTTTTATTGAATCATTTCTGTTGAATTCAGACATATTCTGGGTGAATCAACCACCTAATTTAAATAAATAACTATCCTATATTAAAAAATCAATACTTCGGCCAAATTTAATAGAGGGATGGAGAAATAAGACTAAGAAAAAATACCGAAATAGAAAAATAATTAAGGGAAGAAAATATAGTCAGTTATATAAAAGGAAGAATGCTAGAATGGATAGAACATATTATGAAAAGAGCATCAACAGAACCCCTAAAGAAAATAACGACCTGGATTCCTTAAAAAAATAGAACAAGAGGAAGATCGAGAAGTAGACGTTGGGATCAAGTGGAAGATGTAAAACTATTGAGGATCAAAGATACTATACAGAGGCAGAAAAAAATTAAAAATCATAATAGAAAAGGCCAGGACAGATAAAAGATTGAAAAGGAACAAGAGGATTGAGAATTAAATGGATTGAAGATAGCGTTTTGCGCTACCCATAATCTCTCGGAAGTAAACGGCATTGATTATGACATTTAAAAAACGTAAATCATCACGACACGTCATATATAGTTCACTTGTTTCTGGTATGGTTGGCAGGTTCAACTGAAGCCTAGATGTTTGTACGATTCTGCAAGAATGTTTTCAATTAATCTTGGTAATCATCCGTTGATGTTGCGGCAACAGCGCGTTGATATTTATTTTTGATATTTCTGTGGAAATTTAAAGGACGCGAATGAGAAGTAAAGAAGAAGCAGGAAAAGGTACGATACCGGCTGGCGGATATCTAATGAATCGTGTAACACACCAGAGAGACTCGGGTGCAAACATCGAAAGGAATTTTTATTCGAATTTTTTATGGTTTATTTTTATTGCCTTGCGGTTTATGGGATCATTTCCAACGAAACTTACGACTTTATTTGTTAGATGCCTTTAAAATCATAAATTTTAGTATATTTCATACAAGTTCAGCACGTTTGAATGTCGTTAAAGGATTAAAACGCATAAAAAGATCCTTTACAGTTTAATTTGCGATTTTATCCAAGAAATATGCCAATTTTACTTTCGCGTAGTATAAACGGGATAACGATCTAGTTATTTAATTTTTCTGTAAAAATTTTTAAATGGTACTTCGTTATATTACCACCATCGTTATATTTTCAATACGCTGATGACCTTGTACACTGTCATGGAAAATCAGTTTTTCTATGACTGCTATACAATATAGCTCTATTCTCGCATTTTTCGATGCTACAATGTTAGACTTTTCCAAAGCCGTGGGATAAATAAATCTATCCCACGACTAATCATTTATCCTACGATATGTACATTAAAATGGAGAATTTTTTTAGTCATAACATAGGTGGCTTGCAGTCTAGGTTCTTGAGATTTCTGTTTACTGTCATATACGTCAAAGTTTTTATAAATTGTAATTTGCTTTTGATTAAGCTGCAGATAATAGATTATAAATTTCATAAAATTTACTGTTATGGATATAGATGAAAGTGATTTTGATAATACACCGCCAGAAATTCTGGAAAAAGCGGCAAATGTCACTCTGGACTTATTACCAGTAACTTGTAAAGTGAAATCCTTTTCTGAAAACGTTCTTTGAAGTCTTCTACAATGTGGTCCCAGTACTCGATGTTAAGAGATCATCGATGAGACTAATAATACTACTAATACTAGTTATGTATACAATTATTGAACCATCCACCTCGTCTGGGTCTAGTGATACTCCTGGAATTGTATTAAAAAATTGTTCAAAAATTACAATTAACTATAAAATTAATCAATTTTTAAGATTTTTTTACATTCAATATTTATAATTTAGAATAAAGTATTACCACATTATTTTAAATTGTAGTTGCAGTCGTAGAAAAAGTATAGTGTGTAACACGTGGGAAAAGCATCCAATTGTTTTACAATATACTAATTTACTATATGTAAACTTCTCCAAAATGCAGTAAATTTGCTTGAGGATAGAACTGGAAACCTGGGATTATTCATCTCTCAAAGTACATCGAAATAAATAAAATTTTCGAGATTAACTTTCGACAACAGTTCCACAAATCTTTTTAAAAAACTGTCTGTTACCCCTGGTTAGTGAATGTACAATCCTGGGTATGATCTATGACTCCCGCCTAAATTGGAAATACCACATTAAGGATGTTAAAGGCAACTGTCTAAAGAGAATAAACATTTTTAAAACTCCTAGTCACGCTCATTAGGGAGCTGATGAAACCATCCTTTAAAGAGTATACTGAGCACTGATTCGTTCTAAACTCGATTATGGTTGCTTTATCTACATGACTGCATCTAAATCCGATACTGATTCGTTAAACGCTCTATATCACACTGCTCTCAGCATCTGTCTTGGTGCCTTTCGCTCGAGTCCAGTTGAATGCTTGTACCTTGAAGCTAACGAACCCCCGCTCTGCTTAAGAAGTTGTCCCTATTTCTTGCATATGCTGCTTCAACGTCCGCAAATCCCTTTAATCCTGTTTATCCATTAGTTACCGCAGTGCCTCAGACCACCACTAACACTTCCCAACTACCGGCCTTAAAATCTATTCTCCAGGTACTTGTTCAACTACTCAACACCAATCTTTCTCCCCGTTTTTGACACATCACTAAACAATTTTAACAAACATAACACACCTAGCATAAATATAAAGAAGGCAGTCCTCAAAATCTTACAAAAGTCGCCTTACGACTTTGTTCTTTATACCGATGCTTCTAAAACTGTTGATGGCGTTGTATGCTCAATTACCGATGCAGTATCTACATAGGAGAGCTGTACAGCATTCTTCTAGCCTTCAAACTAATTACTAATTACAAACATATTGCCATATGCTCAGATTCTCTCTCCTCGATCCACTCAATCAATAGTATTTACACTGATCACCCAATTATTCAATTCAAAATATACACGATATAAATCAGACCCTCATTGCTCGTGATAAAACAGTCTCACTCATTTGGCTCCCTTCTCACATCGACATCAAGGGCAATGAAATTGCAGACTATCACGCCAAAGAAATTGCTTCTAGTACCAGCGAACCTATCTCACTACATCTTAAAAACGACCTCAAACTCGTTCTCAAGTACTCAATTCAGGAGTCATGGCAACATTTATAGCACAACGTCTTTACGTGAACTCCAACCATTTACTTGCCGGCTAAATCACTTAAGCAAAAAAAAAGCAATAATCATTAGAAGACTTCAAATCAGCCACACCAGACTTACTCACAGCTATCTGATATCACTGCAATACCACCATGTTTAACAGAATGCAAGTCAAATGCTCCCATCTATAATCAACTAGATTTGAAGCCCAGTCTGAAGGAAATGTTAAAATGTTCAACCGAAGTTTTTAAAAGTAACCAAACTCTACCACAAAATTTTATAAAACGAACTGTGTATTAACATTTTAATTTATATTATACAGTGTGGACACCACTTATAGAATAAAATTATTTGTGGGGTCTGGCATCGTCCATGATCTATATTTTTAATGAAACATCCTGTATATTTTTATGATTTTAAAAGTTCCTAACAATACGATCTCAACTAACTATACCATGTAGGGTCTATTATGAATAATTGTATAGGGTGAAATTTTGAAATTATTTATAATTTTGTTCAATATGGTAAATACATAAAATACTTGACGTAATTGATTTTTTACATTAAAACAAATTCTCAAAATGTTCTCCATCTGATTGTTGGCAATAACAAAGTCTCCTATTAAAGTTGTCCCGAACTTTGTTTAAAGTTTGAGGTTTCTGTAGTTATTTTTTCTTTGAGGTCTGCAATGCTACTTGGCTATTTTGCTATACTTTGTTCTTGAGATAACCCTACAGAAAAAAATCCAAGGGCGTAAGGTCGGGCGATCTAGCTGGCCACTCGATAGTACCTCTTCGTCCAATCCATTTATTGGGGAAAATTTCATTGAAGTAATTTCTTACAATTTAAGCATAATGGGGTGTTGCTCCGTCCTCCGTCATCCGGTAGGTTCGGATCTATTGCGTTGGGATATCAGTTGGCTAACTCAGGAACAACTTCGTCTCTAATCACGCTTGAATTTTTCGGCTGTCAAATTTCCATCTACAAAAATAGGACAAATAATATGCTCACCTATGATACCTGCCCAAATGTTCAACTTTTGAGGATACTGAGTATGTGTCATACATCCAAGGAGGATCCTCCTCTGACCAATATCTACAGTTCTGTCTGTTTACTTCCTCGTTCAATGATAATGTTGATTAATCGGAAAAAAGAATTGTACCAACAGTTATTTTATTTCTGTTCAATTTATTCATAATTCTGTAGCAGAAATCCATCCTTCGATCTGGATCATCTTCTATTACTTCTTGCACAAAAGTTAATTTATATGGATGAAGTTTTCTTTATGGAAACACATTAGGACAGTTTTGTGAATCACATTATTCTAACGAGAAATTTGAAGTTGGATTCTCCACGACACTTAACATAAGGTGCGTTCTTTTTGACTGAGATCTCAGTTAATCTCAGCTCTTATCGGTAATGTGCGCGTTCTTTTCACTCACTTCGAAGTGAGCTGAGATTTTTCCTCCCCCTTTACCGATGCTGAATGTGCTATGCGGGGGTAGCAGTTAGACTTGGATCGGAAATAAAGTGGTGAGGAGCAAGAAATATTTGATTTGTTTGGGTTTTAAAAACAACATAATAACCTAACTATTTTTTTTTTGAAAATAAAATGGAAACAATAACGTTATTAGATGCTAATACAAATGTAGAGTATACTCTAAATCTTTCCCTTGAAGATGCACAGCAGGCAAAGAAAGGTATAACAAATAATAATAATTATCTGCATTATTATTTCTCTTATTTCGTAGGTATATTTGTATAATTACGCATGCGTCGGCAGGTCGCGCGTTTCAATTGAGTTTGTCGTTCTTTTTGGTGCTTACTCACAAGACTTTATATCATATCAACTCAATTGAAGTGAGCTGAGATCTCAGACAAAAAGAACGCACCCATAATATCCACATTCACATCATCACAACGAACTGCGGTTTTCTCTTTAATGGTTTGACTTGTCCAAGTTCTCTGAATCGTGCATGGATTTTAGACACAGTTCCTTGTGAAATATTAGGCAACTGCGGATACCTCTGATTAAATAAGTTTGCCACTTCAACTTGACTTCAGCAATTATCGTCGTAACTAATCATCATTAAAATTTCAATCCGGTGAGTCTCAGTTAAATATGTCATTATTACTTCGCAAGATATTAGTTTTTGATTTTTGACAACTACAATATTCAAATGTCAACACATCAACAACTGGCAAACATTATTTACTGATTTAGTTTAATTATATTGATATAGTTATCTATACAGTTTTTACCTATTCGTGACAAAAAATGTTAACAAAACCCAAAATATTGATACTTGGTGAAGAAATGTATGGTGTGCATTCAGCTAATTAAAAATAAAACCATTATTTAAATTGTGAAACATTTTTATGTATTTACTATCTTGAACAAAATTATAAATAATTTCAAAATTTCACCCTGTACAATTCATAATAGACCCTACATGGTATAGTTCATTGAGATCTTATTGTTAAGGAGCTTTTAAAATCATAAAAACATACAGGGTGTTTCATTAAAAATATAGATCATGGACGATGCCAGAATTGCTTGTATTTATGTCCAAAAGCTCACATTTGAATTTCAAAGTTTTTTATAATCTTCTAAACTAACCCCTCAAATAATTTTATTCCATACCGTATAATGTGTTATTCCAATTTAAATTAAAAAAAGTCAGTTATTATTTTTTTTGAGGAGTCTAAAAAATTTGGCAACAGGGTTGCAAGTCTGGCAACAAGGCTTTATCTTACCAAAAAAGTGACAGATCCAATTAATTTTTTCGTCAGATTTGACACCCTTAGATTTTATTATGGGGATACTTGAAGAGCAAAGATTATCAAAGTCCCCAAAATGATGTAGAAGAGTTCAAGGAGCGCATCAGAACGGAGATTACACAAATAACGTACACTTTAGAGACGAATTTACTGCTCGGCTGTCTCACTGCATTATTGCTGAAGGTCATCAGTTTGAACATTTAATATCATTTAATTGTTTGGAGAAGCTGGAGAAGCTTTTCATTGTAGCCAAAGTTGAGGGAAAAGATCCAGGGGTTGATCTTCTACCCGTTGGAAAACTATTACCAAAATGGCGATGGAATTCTTCCAGAATAGGCAAGACCTTCAGTAATGAAGAGTACGACGAAGAAGAATTGATTTTTACTAAACAGTTTAATGCATTTTTTACACCGTGGGGACTAAAACTGCTAGTTAAGTCCTACATTAAAGGGACGTAAGTAAAACACCTGAATTAGAAATTTCTTCTCTTTTTCTTTACTTTTTAAATCTATTTTTGGATTTTTTTCAAAAGTCAATTAATTTGGAAATTAATAATGGATTTATTCCATACATTAGCGACATAAATATGTTTGTTTTTTTTCTGTCTCTACCCGAGAAAATTTAAAATGGACCAAGCATAATAACAGCTTTTAGGGTGACTTGTTTATTCCGTTCAATTTTTTTTAACCGTTACAATAGTCAGATTAATGCCATATTGGATTACATCCAATTTTAGCATACGAACACAAAGAAAAAAGAAAATCTGTGCAGTCAGGACAACAAAGTAAATTTACGATGAACATCCGTTTTATTGGACGCAATTTTATGGAAACGCTGCTTACACAAACTGAAAGTATACGTGGTGGTCAGGCTCAAAATTACCCAGAGTAAACTTTAAACGTCGATTAAAATTTTATTACAAAATCCTTTAAACTTTTTAATATGATGAGATTAGATTGGATTAATAAAGGCAGTAAAATTACTAAGATCTTTTGTGATCTTAACATATTTGGCAAATGTCTCGCATTTGTTAGAAGTATTTTTAAACCTTTTCGCCTGTTGTTTGTTTTATGTGTTTTTTTCCAATTCTTTAATCGTAAGTCTATTCAATCACCCTCAAATAAATCATTTTCATTTCGATTAATCAACTTCGTGTATATTGAACCCTAAAGAAGATTATGTCCTGTGTGCTCCCAGCATGTGTGTTTTGTTTTTAGTTTGTATTTGGATGCACAGAAAGGCGTCCAACATCAATCGTTCGTTCTCATTTTGTAAACAGAATTTCAATGAGGTTTCTAAAGAGTTGGTCTGGAATTTTATAGTTTTTGCAAGTAAGTAATACTATTTGCTGTAAAGTAAAATAAATTGTTTTATTCATGATTTCTGGTGATTTGTGGATTGATTTCATTATTGAAAGATTCATTTTAAATATATTAACCTTAAACCAATAAAAAAATAGTGGCGCCAATTAACTCCTATATTCACCAATCCAACCTATAGACTTGGAGTCGGAGAGTCTCTTAGCCGGCCCCTGCCAGGAAGGCGCTGTTATCGTTACAAAATTGGCGCTCACGTTGGGCGCCAACAGTAAATATAAACAAAAGGAAACGAAGGTGAAAAAGATAGAAATACCTTGTATAAATTAAATTACGTGCAAAATTATAAATTGATCAAAAAAATGAACTGCTAATGCCGAACGCGATACACCCTTCAGTCTTATAGCCAGTGGGTTTATAAATGACACCGATAGGAAAAAGAATAATGGGGTACTTAACACTAAAAAAAGCAATTTAAACATAATTTGTTAATAGTTATGTGAATTTTATTCTTTCCTGAAGTGAAATTATTTTTTATTTTAATTTATTTTAATATTTTTTGGGTATTTGCATTTTGAAAGATAACTAAATTTTTGGTGACATGATGTTGGTATGACATGACTGTCACTGTGACGCTTATGCTTTAGTGACATACTAAAAACATGCATATTTCTTAACCTTTATTGGCGTCAATTCGCTGATTAAATTTCTTGTTCGTCAATATTGGCAGTAATTAAATTTGAATACATGTCAACCATCTATCAATACCAATACTAAAAGGTTAAGCGTTGCTAACGTTCAAATACAAATTTACTTAATCTTAATCTTTACACGGTAGTCATCATCAGTTTTACTTTTGCCTATTAGATGGCACTGTAAATTTTTTAAAATTAAATAATTCATATTTGGATCATATTTAAGACGCAAAAACTTTATTCTTTCTTCTTTCCACCTTTACTTTCTATATTTTACACTAAAAAAAAGTGTTCAGGACCCCATTGTTTATTGAATTAAGTTGTTAATCTGCCGATGATAGTTTTAGAAGGAAACTTTCGTAAACTGAACTTATTTTAGTTTTTTAGGTAGTCCGGTGGGCTCGGTTAGTTCTCTCAGGCTGCTTGCATTAGTGGTGTTTGCATCAGAAAGGCCTGCTTGCGGTGGTTACATCCTTTAGGTCACATCAAAAGAACTGCTACGGTAATTAGTAACATCTACTGGGTCACATAAAAAAACTGCTACGGTAGTTAGTTACATCTACAAGGTCACATCAAAAGGAACCAGTTTCGACTCAGTAATAAATATATTATGCACAGTATGCAATAAAAAATGAATTAGAAACTCTAAACCACATACTTTTCGACTGTCCAATATATGTGTTGTAATCATTGTGTCGAGACACAATAAAAAAGAAGAGCGTTGACTGATTGACTGACAGACAGACAGATCAGATCACGCGCTTCAAATTCGTTATATGATCGTAATAAATGTGTTAAGCAATCAACGTATTTTAATATATAACAAACTATTAAGCGAATATAAAGACATTTTTGAACCTAAAATTGGATGCATTCCAAATTTCACTTGTTCATTAAAGTTACGTGAAAATTCAAAACCTAGATTTTTAAAGCCACAAGATATTCCACTAGCACTTTGAGATAAAGTAAATCAGGAACTTGATTCTCTTGAAGCACAAGGAGTCATCTCAAAAGTAGAATGTTCGGATTGGGGATCCCCACTAGTTGTAATACCAAAGAAAGATGGTTCAGTCCGGCTGTGTGTGGACTACAAGATAGGAGTTAACCCCCAGTTACAAAGTTCACACTACGGTATTTCCAGAATTGAAGATGTCCTCAATACTCTACGTAACTCGAAATACTTTTGCACCATAGATCTTTATAAAGCTTTCCTTCATGTTTCAGTAGACGAAGAAAGTAAAATGATTCAAACAATATCCACACACAGAGGTACATATAAAATGAACCGCCTTAGTTTTGGCATCAAGGTAGCACCCAGCGAATTCAACCGGATAATCGAAACCATCTTATCAGGCCTAGATGGCGTAGCGACTTATTTCGACGATATCGTGATACATGGAGCTACTTATGAACAATGCAGACAGCGCCTCATAGCATGTTTTGAACGCCTCCGCACCTATGACTTACACATAAACAAAAGTAAGTGTTCATTTTTTCAATCTCAAATATCATATCTTGGCTATGTCGTCAGCGAAAATAAAATTTCAAAGTCTCCAGAAAAAGTTCGAGCTGTTATGGAAGCACCGCGGCCTAAGAACCCTGATGAAATTAGACGTTTTCTGGGTATGGTCACCTACTATTCTCGATTTATTCCGGACCTTTCGACAAAAACTGCTCCACTTAGAAATCTTTTAACAAAGAACAAAAAATTTGCGTGGTCTTCTGAATGTGAGTCATCTTTTTTACTATTGAAAAACGAAATTGCCAGCGATAGGGTACTTGTGCCATTCAATCCTTCTTTACCACTTGTGCTTGCATGTGATGCAAGTCCCACCGGAATAGCTGCAGTTCTTTCGCACGTTATAAATGGGGTCGAACATCCTATAACATTTGTATCACGATCACTAACATCAGCTGAGAAACACTACAGCCAATTAGACAGAGAAGCTCTATCGATTTTTTTGAGTTTTCAAAAATGTTTTATGTACCTTTATGGAAGAAAGTTTTCTTTGATAACTGACAATAAACCAATAATGCATATTTTGAACCACAATTCTAAATTACCGTCCATAACTTCAGCACGATTGCTCCGATATGCCACGTACCTCAGTGGATTCGACTACACAATTTCTCATAGATCAGCAGAAAACCATTTAAACGTTGACTATTTTTCTCGAGCTCCAATTCAAGAACCATCCCCTAATATCCTACAGGACGAAGACATTATAGAGGAACAAATAATAAATCAAATCTCTTCTAATATTATAAATAGCAAAACAATTGCTCTTGAAACAGCAAAGGATAAATAACTTTCCCAGCTCAAAGAATCGCTATTTTCCGGAACTAATATGGAGCCAATGTATAACCTACACTCAGATATCGTTTTATCGCGGGCTGAGAGTATATATTCCAAAATCTTTACAACCAGATATCCTTAAAGAATTCCACTTCACACATCTCGGAGTTTCAAATATGAAATCCCAGGCACGTCGTTATTGCTACTGGCGAAATATAGATCCAGATATAGAGAAATACGTCAGATCATGTGTTGTTTGTTCTGAAACTAAGAATAACCCTCCCAAAGAAATCAGCCATCCATGGGAAGAACCATAAAAAAATTTCCAACGAGTACATATGGATTATACCGGTCCATTTTTGGGCTATCACTATTTTATACTGGTAGACGTTAAATCTAAATGGCCCGAAGTCAGAATAACAAAAGACGCACCTACATCAGCCCGAACTATCGAATTCCTTAAAGACATTTTTGCCGCTCATGGGCTTATTATTTATTATTTCCACCAGTACAGAGTTTTCAAATTTTTGCGAACAAAATGGGGTTTTCCAAAAAACGATACCACCCGGCCACCCAGCCACCAACGGCCTAGCAGAACGCTACGTACAAATTTTGAAAAATAAGCTGAAATGCATGACAAACATGGCCACTCCAATAAAAAGTTTGGTACGAGACATTTTATTTCGTTTTCGAGCAACACCCTTACAGTCGGGGAAATCACCGTCTGAACTTTATCTCAATAGACAATTAAGAACCAAGCTTGACCTAATTCGGCCTTCCCCAGCTCACCAAAAGAAGCAAACTTCTCCGGTGAAGCGTCACTTTAGTGTGGGAGATCGCGTCCTGTCTCGGAATTATAGTGGAAATAAACGTTGGAAATTTGGCACCATACTAAAGGTCCTAGGACAACTTACATATATTGTAAAATTGGACGACGGACAAAAAATTAAACGACATGCTAACCAACTGCAGAGAACTTTAGTACCTACACCTACATCAAGATCAGTAAACCTTAAAGACAGACCACACGCTCTGAGCATACCTATTCTGTGTTCACCAGCTCCTGCAAGGGAACAGGGAATCGTCGTAGAAGCAACTCAACGATTTCATCAACCTCAAGAGACAGTTTAGCCAACTGTGAACAAGGGCACTAACCAGGAAAGACCCATAACATCACAACCCACAACTCAACACCCTGCGAATGATGTAGCCATCCGGGGTAGGCCCACCAGGAACCGGAAACCTCCAGAAAAGCTAAAAGACTATATCCTATAGTTTTCTAAATGTTTTGTTTCTCATTGTTTTAATTGTTTTGTATAAGTGTGGGAGAGTGTTGTAATCATTGTGTCGAGACACAATAAAAAAGAAGAGCGTTGACTGATTGACTGACAGAGAGACAGATCAGATCACGCGCTTCAAATTCGTTATATGATCGTAATAAATGTGTTAAGCAATCAACGTATTTTAATATATAACAATATGTATCAATGAAACCTGTGAACGCAGAATGTCTTAAAGATGTAAATTCACTTGTAAATGCGCTCAACAATATCAGTCCCCTCAAAGTTAAAACTATATGTAACCATATATGGAATATTATAAAACTCAAATCTTTCATAATAAACGAATAGTGTTTAGTACCTTCCCTATGCACGAACTGTAAGATTTATAGAAAATATTCCTTAATACTTCTTTTTATAGGTTATGATGTGCTCCCAAACCTTCTGTCTTTGTGTTAACACTACACATTATTAATTTTTACTTATATTACATTGACTTTTTTGTTTGTTTCTTAAACTGCATTGTAATTCAAACTCCTTGTTATGGAATTGTAATCAATTCCAATGAACAATAAAGATTATTAGATTATTATTATCATCAAAAGGAACTGCTACGGTAGTTATATTAAAATGGACTGCTTGGCGTGTCCTTCCGTCCGGGCTGTATCTTTTGTGTACAGGCCAAGAGATGATACTATAAAAAAATATGTGCGATTGACTCGTCGAGTTTTCGTCAAGAAAAAGGGACAATGTATTGGGGGTATCGTAATTTATAGATGGGAGTTGACAATGGTTTCCGGTTGGGTTGCGTTCATTTTGAGGGTTTTGTTTCAGGTGTGTTTCATTGTAAGGGGTAGCGTTGGTAAGGGAATATCTAATATACGGTGAGTCGGGGTTGATTTTAAGGTTCGTAATGACGGTAATCTAAAGTAAGGTAGCATCGCGATAGACATGTTACAAAGTATTAATGAAATATATTGTAGTAACCCTTACTTTTAGAGAATCCATCATTTAAGAACTATTCATTTTTTTATATTAATGAAAACTGTTTTCAAAAGATTCGCACATTCAGCGGGCGTATCTGTTATCATAGAACCTAACCTAACCTATCAAATTGTAGCGATAACGCCCGCTGGCACTACTGTCACTTTCCAGCTGGTTGTTAAGCCGAAATCGGCTTTTCTGGAAAAATTTCAAAATTATCATAAACAGAAATATATCATTCTTATAACAAAATCGATTCCAAACAACTTTCGTTGTCAATTTCCTTAATTAAAAATTAGGCTTTAAAATACAATGACAGCTGTTGAATTGACACAATGTCAATCTGACGATGCTAATTCTAGCGAAACAGCTGTCATTGTAATTTAAAGCCTAAGCAAATTGACAAAAAAAAGTTTTATATTATTCTTAGTAAAATATGTGTGATTTAAAAAACTACAAATGTCCAGTTACTGGCAGCCAGGGTGTCGTAATAAAGATAGCGGTTCTGTGACCCGTTTACATACAATGTTATATTGTAAAATGAATTAGCACATTTCTGCAAATATATGAAATTATGAAACTAAAAGTATACGCACATGCAGATATACAGTTATAGAAATATCGTGGAAAAGCCATATATTATCCCGATAGATTAAATTTTAAGAATAAAGTATATAAGCCGTCAGTTGCAGACATCAGTCATGTCACCTCTTTTCATCTATCTCCATCTCTATCCATGTGGATAATAATCTCTCGGCGACAACCACGACAAATTATTTTCTGGCGGTGACTTTTCAATGGCGACAAACACGCACACCTCCCTCCCTTTCCTCGTCACCCAAAAATCTTTCCTATTCGTTTATTTGAAAAATGCGATGTGTTGTCCGCAGACAAGATAGATCAGGACCGTATGGCAATTTTAATGCAATTAAAGATATAAATTTGATTTAGTCCATTAAATAAGTTGAAGTTACAGTAGTTGATAGTATACTATCAACTGTAAAAATGGTGACAATTTATTACATTGACCAGCTACAACAACTCGCTATATTTTTGGCACTATATTCTTTTTAAAAACTAGGAGGAGTAATTTGAATTTAAGTTGGTAATTCTGTAGATTAAGAACAGTAAACAACTAAACGGTTGAATTAAACTTTCACTATTTATTCGCAAAATACGTTTTTAAATGATATGATGGCTATTTAATCGTATGGGTTATCCATTCATTACTCAAATGTGGGTGGTACAAATAGTAGCAATAAAACTCGAAGTCAAACCCACAATATACCTATATATAATTTAATGGTAAATATTACATAAATTCAGCGACATGTTTCGGTCTACGGACCATCATCAGGCTCTAAGAAGAGAAACACAAAGTAAGAGCGAAGTCATAACATGAGTCATGACTGCAGGGTTTAAAGAATCATAATAATAAAATTACTTGAAGATTTAGAAAAGGATTAGTTTGCTTTTAGTGAAGAAAATGTGGGGTGGAAAAAGAAACAAGAAATTATATAGATGAAAAAGTCTGTATGGTAAGACAGAATATAAATTATGAAAAATTGGCAAAAAGCAACAAGTACTTAAGTAGCAGATCGGGGGTTGGAGCAAGGATAATCAGTATGCGGAGAGATCTCCCCAAACGGGAGTTCGATCTCCAACAAACTTCTAGGAGTAACCCACGATTATCAGGGGGTTTAAAGGTACCACCCTTAAGTGGAGGTTTAAACCTCCTAAATATAAAAAGAAATATTGTAAGGATAAGGATCAACATTATAATCCATACCAAAAACTTATTATTAAATAAAAATAACAGATACACTAAAAAGTCACTACTAAACGAATAGCACATGTATGAACATAAACGGAAGTGATAAAACAGGAAATTCAAATGTCACTTAAGAAAATGTTACCAACTAAATCATAATCTTGGTGGTAACATGTAAAGATGACTCCAAGGAAATATGTCTGATAAGGTAAAAAAAAAGGTAAAAATCAAAAATTAAAAAATCCAACTGTCAGCACACACAGAGTGATAGAACATAAATGGCAGAAACGATTTACCAGTGCATTGTAATTTTCAATACTATTTTTATTAACATTAGCTTGTTTTTTATTTATTGTCATTATTGGATTGTATTAATTTATCAATACTTTATTTATATACCATATTCTGCAATGTGTTAATTTATCCTTTTAACTTCTTATCTTATATAATATGACTCATGTTATGACTTCGCTCTAACTTTGTTTTTCTCTTGTTATAGCCTGATGATGGTCCATAGACCTAAACATGTCGCTGAATTTATGTAATATTTACCATTAAATTATATATATTGTGGGTTTGGCGTCGAGTTTTATTGCTACTACTGTAATATATTTGTTATCGATGTTTGTCTAAATCCTACATCTAAAGAACCATTTTCGGTACATAAGGATTACAGTTACAGCTATAAATGGGTCTTGAGCAGGAGTTGTAACATTTTGGGACACATTTAGCCGTATAGCAACTTCTTGACTTAAGCCTTCGTGTATCCAACGTAGTAATTGATCGAGTTGCACTTTTTCTAATCGCCCTAGCGCCATTTTTTTCCAGTAAACAGATTTATGGACTACAGTAACAATGTTAAAGTCACTGCAAGCACTTCTACGCGACTAAAATGTTAGTATTTTAAAATCGAATTCCTACAATTCTGGTTAAAGAGATAACAGCGTATAAAAAGAAAAAAAAACTACAAAAACAATTTGCTATAAACAGAGTTTACTGATAGCATGACACGTATATTTAAAATATTGTTTTTGTACGCAATTTTTTGAAATTAAAAAAATATCCACTTCAATTGTTGAGCAGTGTATATTGTATGAACCAGACTTTTGAAATTACTTCTCCTAGTTTTTAAATGAAGTATAATTAAATTATTGTTTCCATTTTGCTAACTTCAGTTGACCACCTCTGTATACTATCTATGAAGCGTAGAGGTAAGGAGGATCAACGTCGAAAAACTGTCTAGCGGTAAGCAGCAAATAGTAGATGCGCGATAGTAACAAAAGAGTAAAAAAACAACGTGAAGTAACCCTCCATAGGTTATAAGCAGAGTGAAGTAAGCTGGGTTAAAAAAATTAATAGTGATTTGATATTTATAAAAAATATATAACATTTTTGTTATATTAATGATTTTAATTGTTGTTAATACAAGGAGAAAACATATTGAAACAATGGGAACAGTTTGTTTTGCTAGTATGGCGCCACCTTAGATTGTTCCCTTTCGATAGACACTTTTTAATACGGTATCCGCCAAAATAAACAGTACCGAAACAGAGAGTGCTGTGGAGTTGTTTATGTAATATGGATTTGTCATATTTGACTTAATTGTCATTAGTTGATATATTAATAGTACGTTGCAGTTAAATTTGATTTAAAAATGGTTCTAATAACGGAAGAAAAAGTGTTTTTGGTAGAGCATTATTTACGTTCATACGGAAAAGGTCGTAATGAAGGTCTAAGCTTAGAACAGGTGTCAATAAAATATCAACAAAAATTTAATAAAGCAGCTCCTAGTAAAAATGTGATGTTAAAAAACTTCGTCGCACTGGTACTGTATTGTGTCAACGTAAAGGTTCTTCATGTCGTCGAAAAACAGTATGCACTAACGAAAATGAAGGACGTGTTTTTAACCAAGTTGTGCAATCACCTCAAAGAAGTCTTGTAAGAACTGGATATAAACTCTATATTAGTGAAACGTTTTTACGTCACATGTTCAAATCAATTGGTGGTTATACATACCGTATTCAAGTTGGACAACGACTAAATACTGCGCACCAACGTGCAAGAGAAATTTACTGTTTTCCCATGTTCAGTTTAATTTACGAAAATCCCGAATTTTTGAAAAACATATGGTTTTCAGACGAGAATCACGTTCATCTTAGCGGCTATATTAATCGACAAACAACCAGATTCCTTGGATTTGAACGTCTTGATGTCATTGTAGAGAAACCACTCCACAGTCTTGGAGTTACCGTTTGGTGGTATCTGGTAATGGAATGATTGGTCCTTATTTCGTTAAAGATGATAATCAGAATTCACTTACTGTCAACCAAGAACGTTATAGAGAGAAAATAATTATACCTTTTGTGAGAGATCTAAATAACTTTTGCCGTGCACGAAATCTACAGTTTCGCACACAATGGTTCCAACAAGATGGTGCAACGAGCCATACAGCTGTGCGCACCTTAGACTTACTCCGTCAGCATTTCGATAATAGAATAATTTCTCGGGGAACAGACTTCGAATATCCTTCTCATTCACCTGATCTGACGCCACCTGACGCATACATTTGGTACATAATGAAGGAAAAAATCGGAAAAAATATTTCATATGGAAAATCCGTCGGCGAATATTGCCGAACTACGGGAAATAATACAAAATATTTTTCGGCAGTTCCATCAACCACTTTTTATAAATATGTTTATTGACTTACAAAATCGATATGAATCTTGTTTGCGTCGAAATGGTGAACATTTTGAACACTTACATTACAGAAATTAAAAATTAATTTTTTATTTTTATTTTCGGTACTCTTTATTTTGGCGGATACTGTATATTGAGATAGTTCTCCTTTCTTCTAACCTCCATTATACTATCCCACATTTACCTCTTATTTAGGAAACGAACTCATTTTGCAATAAAAACTATGCAAGTGCCAGACTTTATTGACGGTAATCCAATTAAATGTCCAATGAGTTTTTTTTATTACTTTATATATTTTTGAAACAGTATAAAAATAATATGGAACTAAAAAAATTGTTTGTAATGAAGTGAATACTAACCTTTAGATTTGTTAGCCTTTCACTTTTCTTTCTATTTACAACTTTTTCAGCAATCATACCCTTATGTGGTTAGATTATGTTAGGTTATGTAACGTCAGAAAATTCTTAAACTCCCTAATCTTAAGAAAAATGCATTCTTGAATCAATCTAGACATTTAATCTTCCATGCATTACTTACATGTTTTTTATTTCAGTAGTTGGTCTAGTCTAAATAATAAATAAACATCACGTAATTATCTCATAAAAACGAAATGTAACTTTCATAAGTCAATTTGAAGATGAAATTATTTTGGATGTTTTCTTAAGCAGTTGTTTGTTTAGTGTTCTCAACGTTGCCAAAATATATCAGTGAAAAAATAAAACATCTGACGAGTTGATTACAAGTAAACATAACAGAAAAGACATCAATCTGGGCTACAAAATCAAGGAGGAAAATACAACCAACTAACATTAATGAGCAAACTTATGACGCTGTTTATTTACCAAATTTGGAAGATGTTACTGGTTTGATTGGGAACATTTAAAAGAAAATAAATTAAAATTCTTTTAAATTCGACAAGAACAAGAAACAAAAAAAAATTAAGACCAGTAAAGGACTATAGAGACTAATTAAAATCAACTGTAATTATATTTATAGGTTTTACAGGATTCGTTGACAGATGCTCTGTGTATTCAATACATTATGTTTGTAAATGAATTTCATAAAAACATTGAACAGAGCCGCTTGAATTTTGTTATTTTTTTTGTACTTATTATTTAAAAGCCTTTGACTTTGCTTCTTTTACAATCTCTAATCTAAATATCGAATCATTATGCCTTGAAAAATACTGTAACCAATAACAATGGCAGTTTATCAGATTTTTTCTTATGCTAGGGGGTGCTAGTCGACGAGGAGACCTATTTATTTGTTTTTTTTTATTGAACAATTTAAACAAGTGAGTGAATTTAATAAAAATACCGTGAAAGGACTATTCACGAGTTAAAAACCGAACTTAAAAAGAGAAATGCTAAATGTACAGTCAAAAAAGAAGCTCTTATATAAAGGTAAGCGGTGAGAAATGAAACTAACCTCACATTATTTTAATGAAACGAATATTGATAAATGAGTTGTTTTTGAAACCTTATTAATAAATAAACCGATGAAGTTTTTCTGCATATTTTCAGATTAGAAGCATACGATCGTAATAATAATTTTTTTTAATTTTAAATTGTTTCAACCACGAAGGGTTATTAACAAGGTACAGTACAATTAACTATAGATTAAACAAAGAATAATGTAATATAAAGTTAATAGTTGTACAATTGATTAAATTTTGTTGATCATTTCAATGGCTACTAAAAATTTAAAGAACAATAAATAACTGAACAGTTAAACTAAACTTCCACTATTTATTCGAAAAATTCGCTTTAAAATTCAATTACAGCTGTTTCGCTAATAGCTAGCATCGTCAGCAGATTGACATATTGAAATTACATATTGTTTGTTTGTAACTAGGTACTTGATGTTGATAAGGAGTTAAGGCTAAAACAAGTAAGGAAGTATTCAACGGTGGTCGCAGTGGAGGGGTGGATGAGCGCCCCACTCACATTGAACCTAACCTAACCTAAGTAAGGAAGTAATAACATATAACAATATTAAAGCCTAGATGTTATTAGCCTTAAGGGATTATCCTGGATGTATTTCCCTTTAAGATCAGTATAACTGTGCAATGATATAGAAAACCAGGAAAAAACTATATCATGCTGATCTTTACAATAACTTAATATATTTATGTTACAATAATGTCTTATCTATGTATAAAATGAAGACTCAATCAAAGTAAATAGTTTAATAGTAGAGAACTTCCAAGATTTATTTGTTCATTAACTACTTTAAACTGTTGATCTGCTAGATGTCTTTTAATTTCAAGTTCTTCTAGAAAATCTAAATATTGTTTTTTATCACAAATGTGTAGTATGAATGTCATTGGTGTGTATAAGTGAGTTTGGATGTTCCAGTAGGTGTTTTGCATAGTTCGACTTATCTGGTTGTTGTAATCTATATGCTCTTAAGTGTTCATTAAATCTTACTTCAAAATTTCTTTGTGTTTGACCTATATATACTGCATTAAATTTTGGACAATTAATTTTGTAAACACAAGATTTTTTTAATTTTGGTAATTTTGTTTTCACATTTAACAATTTTGTTCCAATACTATTTTGTGTTTTAAATGATATTAATGGTGATGTTGCCGAAGCTATTATTTTTGAAATTGCATTGGAAATATTTCCACAATATGTAATACTTTTATAGCTTTTAATTTATTTAGTTTGTTTTGGAAATATTAGTTCTAGTGACACTTTTTGTTCTTTCTTATTAATTAATTTATTTATCAAATGTATTGGATAGCCATTAGATGTAGCTATTTGTTTTATGATCTCAATTTCTTTATTAAAATTATTTTTGTTCATTGGAATTGAAAATGCTCTATGTATCATGGAATTATAAGCTGCTAATTTATGTGATAGTGGATAATTTGAATTATATGGTATGGTTACATCTGTTTGTGTAGGTTTTCTGTATATTGAATAATTTAATGAATTATTAACTTTTTCAATTCTTAAATCTAGAAAATTAATTGTATTATTTTCTTCAACTTCTAAAGTAAAATTAATTTTAGGATGCAAGGTATTAATATAATTAAAAAATATATCCAACTGCCGTTCGCTACCTACAAAACCTGCTAACACATCATCAACATATCTATACCAAAATACAATATGGTTTTTATAACTAGAATTAAAGATTTTGTTTTCTAAATTATCCATAAATATATTTGCTAAAATTGGAGAAATAGGACTTCCCATGGGAAGACCCTCATTTTGAATATAAACTTTGTTATCAAAAGTAAAATAATTTTGACTAATGCATACATCAAATAGATCAATTATGTCTGATATTATACCTGGATGGATATTTCTTTCATCTAATAGCTTTTTAACTAGAACTATACATTCTTTAGGAGGTATTTTTGAGAACATATTAGTTACGTCAAACGATACTAATTTAGTATTATTTTGTAAATTACATTTATTCAATTTTTTGTTCGCCAAGGCACTTCCTTATAGTTCTGGGTAGTTGTTGTTGTGTTCGTTCCAGTTCATACAAAGGACAGTCTACAAGAACGTGGTTCACAGTTAATTCACTATCACAAGCAAAACACGTTGGTTTGGGATCCCTTTTTAACAGATAGTCATGAGTTAGTTTGATGTGTCCTATTCGTAATCTGGAGATGATCACTTGCTCTCTTCTGTTTGCAGGAAGGTTGCAAGACAATACTGTTTGCTTAATGGATTTTAGTTTCGAGTTTGAATTTTCCCATTTTTTGCCATTTATCTGTTAATATATTTTTGAAATACTTTTTAAGGTCGAGATGGACGTAATTGCAAGTGGTCGATGCTATTGGATTTTCAATGGCTTGTTTTGCCAAATAATTGGCAAATAATAATTTTACTATGAAACTGTTACTTTTTAACCAATAAAACCAGTTTTTTTACTGAAGACTAGCAAAGACTCATATTTTTGAATATTAGCATAATTTAAAACACAATCAAAAATAAATTATGATTATTAAACAATAATTGAGAGATTTATTTATGGTGGAATTCTTAGCATTTCCTATAAGCTACAGAATCTGTAAGGTATAGGGTTTGCCATGTTAATTTTTACAAATTTTTGCTTACAGACCTTACAGATTTGCTTACAGAATCCCACTATTTTATTCAGACCATGGAGACTCGTGCACGAGATCTAGAGTAACTATAAGTGACATAAAAATCCGAACACCCAGTTTAAATGATGTTATTTTAAGAAAATTTGGTGAGTTTATTTATTTTACTGAAATAAACAATTGATAAAGTTTTCAGCCTTATTAGTTGAAGATTCCAGTTTTTATACTGCTTTTTTTGAAGTCCACTAACAATCCAAAAATGAATATTGTAGCCGTAGTAAAGATCCAAATTTTGCGGATTTTGGTTCTTGACATTCTACGATTGGTTACGATGCCTAGGGTACGGAGACCTGCACGATTTCGTCAACTTAGTGAGTTTGATAGGGGTCGTATAGTGGGACTTCGGGAAGCTGGATTTTCTTTTCGAGAAATTGAAGTTAGAGTGCAAAGAAGTGTAGACACCATTGTTAGGTGTCAGGCATGGCTTCGAGATGACCGTACGCAAAGAGCAAGGGGCTCTAGACGCCCCCGTAGAATAACAGACCGTGAAGATCGCCACCTAAGATTATTGGCCTTAGGGGACCGTTTCTCTACTACCAGATCCATTCCAAATGAATGGTTTGCAGAACACGGAAGACCTATTAGCATGCGAAGGGTTTACCGACGAATAAGACGTTTTGGCCTGTTTTCATACCGACCACACTGTGTCCTCCCTTTAACTCCACACATTATTAAAGGTAAAGGGGCTTTAAAGCAATGCAATCATTTTGAAATATGGCATACAAAATGTAGAAACCACTCATATAAAAAATAGTTTATAAAAGATTAGGTTGATTTTAAATATTCAATACAATGAAACAGAAAATATTTTATTTATTTTATTATCCCAATAAAATGCACACAAAACACTAACTTTTATAAAATTAAAGGTAAATTGAATGTTCTGGTTACTCTTTTATTTCCAAGTATGTCATATTCCAGTAGATATATGATCTGGTTTTAATTGTTTACCCATTTTTTTGTTAATATACGTCCTCCATTTTGTGAGTTCCACCGAAAAACTGTGTCTTACAGTTAATTTTTCAAATTTCAAAAAGTTTAGTTTTTTTTGTAATAGAGAAACGAAAAAAAAGGTAAGTTGATAAAGAATAATAAAGGATGTGGAGACAAAAAAGCGCCACAACCATCCTTTCAATAGTACTTACAATGGGATTCTGGAGCTAAAAAAACGTGAAAGATTTTGAACAAAGTAGTTACATAAATGAAAATAAGGAATGGAATAAACATAAGAGAAATATAGATAATCGTATGTAGTAGCAAAGGATTTGCTAAAATAAATCTGTATCGGTTTTAAGCGGCTTGGGTTCTAGTAAAACATCTATTTTATAATAAACATTTATTTACTTGGAAAATTCAAAAGTGTGTAATTTAAAACATATTGTATGTAAAGACAACATAAAAACTGTACAATTTTTGTAAATCATTCATTTTTATGTTTGGGTAACTGCATCTGTCGATATTTGTCACCCTCCATTGGTTTTATTTTCGTAAGATACATTTTCGCCGATACACACATGTTGAGAGCCTTGCAATAAATCCAAAAAATCGACTAGCTTTCGCAATATCAACGGCTCTTCTATACTAAACTTACCATGTCCGTCCGTGAAAACATTATCGAAGAAACAGAACTTAAAAATGTGTTTCGTGTTTCTGTATAGAAAATAATCATGAGTTTTAGTTTTATTTAAATATATAAATCTGTATTTTTGATTAGGCATAATCGACAAACAAAAATCTTGTTAAATTTATTGTACTAACCCTTACTCTGTGGAAGTCCATCTTACTAAGAATAATAAACGTGGAAGTTGAGTTCAAACGAATAGTTTATTATTATTCTTAGTTTAATCCTGTTGTTTAAACTAAAGTGGTTGTACACTACTACCATCAATTACACCATACATCTACATTTCCCTAAATGTTTCAATTCTCCTTCCAATTAATGCACCATGGAACAAATTCTCCCGTTAAGAACTTTTTCTCACCAAGTACCATAAAGAAGAAATTCACTATGAACTCAAGGCCATAATTTATGTAAGTACTTAAAAGAAGCACCATAATGTATCTTAGGTAATAACTTGTACTTCAGTGTTTAATACTTTTAATGAAATAACTAAATAATACTGATTTATAATGAATAGAAAATTATTTTATATGAAACTATTTTACGTCAAATTCGTTGAATTGTATATCATAAAAATTATTTATTTTTGTAACATAGTAACAGAACTCATTTTTTTGGACTTGAATGTGTCAAAATATAAGAACACAACACCGATCCATCAGAAACTAAGGATGGACAAGAACCACCAGCCACACCATGACTAGTATCGAATTTTCAACTCAGCTTATCTCCTGAAAAACCGAATGCCTTCCTACAAGCTTTTATACTCACCGCAAAGCCCCATTAACAGATTACATTTTATACCTACTCTTTATCATCAGTTAGGTCAATTAATAATATTTTCCTTAATCATCCTATTGTTTAACATATTTATGATACCTAAAAAAATGATTTCTCGTGATGTAAGTATCTAGCATCATTATATGGATCCTCTCTCACACTGGTTTAAAAGGTATCAAAAAAGCGACTGGTTCTGCAAAATAAACTGCATGAACAACATTATCCAAACCCATTCTATGTTAAAGCATCCCATCCACTCTGCCTTTCTGATAATTTTCATTAGCCCTGATAGTATCTATCCATTTCATAAAGCCTGGTGCTTCCGGGTTTTCATCTTCAAGTTCTAGAAACCGCAGTTTTTTGTTAGCTTTTCACAGTGGCATAGGACGTAGACTGCAGATTTTTCCTCTTCCAAAAAGAAACTGTATAGGTCTATTTTTGTTTAGTCTACAGGACTCATATGTCTACTGAGCCTACATACAGTGCTCGGTTAACAGTCCTACTATTATTCTTAGCTGGACTTCTGTTCTTAGCTTTGTGCGTTTACACCAACACCAGTTCTCTTTTTTGGTAATTTCACCGGAAAAAATATTTTTAGGGAACATTCGGTTTATAGGTAGCTCTAAAGCACAGTCTGCTTTTATTTTCTACTATGGCCGCGTTGTACGAAAAGCTGATTTAATTGATTTCATCCAATCCATAGATCAAAACTAATTTTTCTATCATTTTGAAGAATCTTTTTGAACTGTTTAATTAGCCGATCTTTGGTTCAACGGAAAATAGTTCAAATGCTCAAAGAACTATCAATTTCAATAACCTCAACATTAACAGCTCTTTTGATAAATAAACATTGCAGATTGACATATTATTATTATTATGTCACTCTGTCAAGTACATGGTTTGATTGAAAAATAAACCAATCCTGCTAGCTTTATCCTTGTTTCGCTCATAAGTTTAGGACATGTAACATCTGTCTTATTTTTGCAAAGTAAGCGTAGATGGCTCTAGCAGCATGGAATTTTTGACACAACGACAAACCTTAGAATATAAACTTTGTTTGATGTTCTAAGCGGTAAATTTGAATCTACGAATGTGACGTGCCAAAGAGTTCAGGCGCCATTATAGTTTTGACGTGTTTGCTTAACTGTGTGTTTTTATGTGACGTTTTACCTGGTTTTACTAAATTTAGAATTAGTTCGATAAATAGAGTGCTTATTTACAAACTGTGTAACAGTGGGTTGCAGAACAATTATTATTTTAGACTTTTGTTTGTTGATAATTTTTTGTGTAACGATAGCTATTGAAGTTTATTGTTATGTTTATATAATAACTTTAATAATATATTGTTAACATTATTTAAGTTTTATGTATGCCCACTTTTTGTATTTCTCAATATAGTGTTTTTTTTTTAATTTGTGTTTTATTTTTAATGTAAAGTAAAAACATAAGCGAAAAAGGTTGGCGCGCGATTTTTTAAATTTTCTGAGCAGCGCGAGCGCCATCACAACTCACTTTGTGGTTTAGTGGACCAATTCATTACTATAGAACAAACACTTAACATGGACTTGGGCGTCATTGTAATTTAAAACCTTATTTTTTTAAATAAACTTGGAAGTTACGTTCAAACGAAGAGTTTTTTATTATTCTTAATAATAAAAATAAATAATGATAATAAAATCATAACAAATTTCATTGCAAATTCGGACGATGAATCGATTTCAAGTTCATCCGACGATGATTATACCATGGGGCCAATTATATCGGTGATTATCAGACACTTCGTTGAATATGTTACACCCAGATATTCTGACCTTAGAACAAAAAGAAAGAGGAATCAGTCTGTCATAATATTAACTTTGAGGAAAATTTGCGACGGAAGTCTGCCATCTTGAAGTCCCTATTATGACTCATTCAGACTCATTGTTTATGTTTACAGTATACTGTCAAAGCAATATTTGATTAAAATGTCAAAAATGAGCGCATAGGCATATCATTCGGTTCTTATAAATACTAAATTATATAGAACATTAATTGTATTCACACACTTGATTGGTTAAAATTTATTTAAAATAATTTTTTTTCGGTACGTCAATGGAAACGGAAATTAAAATTAACAATTGGCCGCCATATGCAAGCTCCTTTCTGGACTCAAGGTCATTTTGCATATACACCTTCCTGTATCTTTTTGTTCTAAGATTCTGACCAAGACTTTTACATGCATTTCCGCATCAAGAAAGCACTGTTCACAAATTTATGCACAAAACTAAAACCATCAAAGTATTTTTTCCCGAAATATCACACCTAACCTCGTTCATTATCCATTTATTTGCACTTCACTTATCACACCTTTTCTAAATCCAGTGTAACACCTGGTTTTTTTGTGCCACAACATTTTAACAACGAACATAGTATTACACGATCTACTTTTCTGTACAATAGTGTGGAGACACAGCGAACAGACCTGCTATGTGCAATATATTTAGAACGGGTACTATCCAAAGATAGATACCTACTTTAATAGTTATCTAATAATTTATACTTTTTTAATATTATTAATGTATTTCTTTTCTTTGTTTTAGGTAAGTCAATTTTACAATACAAAGTTTGGTAAGTTGAATGGCAAATTTTATTTAATTTCTCTCAGGTTTTTTTAAAATACTATATCTACCATGTAGTTTGTAGCTATCAAGTTTTACAAAAAAAAATACTTTTTATAGATTGGCAATAAAGTTCGGTATTCATAGTTTATTACCTAATATACAAACTCTGCATTTTTTTGCTTTCAAAATAAACTTCCCAATTTATATAAAATAATTGATTCATTTTTAATATTACTTGTATTTCTATGTGTTAGTTTTAATTACAGTAGAAATTGAGGTGATTAACATTTTAGTTTGAAGAGTGAATGAAATTCGAATAATGAAAACACAACTTATTTATCATAAGTTTTTTCAAGTAATAACATTTTAAAACACGTTCAACGTTTCAAAACAACTAGGAATTGAGAGATAGACAGGATACACATTAGGTTTGTTTTCATATTGGTTTAAAACTTGTTTCTAACGTTTGGAGTGTGCGCATTCGATATTTTGTGTTCGCGCATTAGTTTGAAACTGCATTCCAATCACTAGTCGGATGTTTTCACATCATTTCCTGATAGTTTGGTGACAGTCCAAGCAGTTTGAGAATTAATTTCTAACAGATTGTGGCACACGCGCTTATTAAACCCTATGTCAAATAGTTTCTATATTTTTTGTGTTTTTTTTCTTCTGTTTTTTTTTTAATATTATATTATGCTTGTATGCACCATTTTCACGTTTTCTCGTAATTAGCTAACCACAACTAAGTATGAAATCACGGTTAAAAAGTCGATTCGATGCACCAAAGAATTTTGCACTCAAATTAGCTAATTGTTATTTGGTAATTATGGCCAGCTGGGTGGAGCTGGCAACATCGCAATTTTCTTAGGAATCCGTCATGTCTGCCACAATTTGATGTTGATAGATGTGAAGGTTACGGACAAAGAGGCTGGTTAGGATGTTTGAAATTATAATAGTCAGCTTCAAATTTATTTCCCTTTGTTTTAAGAATACAGTTTAAAGTGCAATTCCATATAGTTATTGAAGCCATACAATTGCATAGGGTATACTTACACCCTATTATCATAAGTTGGGGCTTCTTCAACCTTTTCAAGAATATCTACCTTTGTTGGTTTCGTGAGGCGGAAGCGACGAAAGGAACTAAGGTCATCCAGGGCTTCAAAATAATTTTCTCTCTTATTCCAACGCCTAGGAAACCCATCTAACACGATGTCATTAATGTCTAGATCATCATCAAATAATAGGTCTTCCACTTCCATAATTATTTCTCACTACCACAGTTTATCACTACTCACTATTGACAAAAATACATGTAAAAGAAATCAGAAATCAGGACCAAACAAAACATCCTAACCTCACTTATTAACTAACCGCGGTTATCTAATCTTAATTCCATGCCATCGGGCTATTAAAAGTTAATTGCGGATTAGGAGAAAAAAGTCTTGGTGCATAAGAAAAAAATTATGTAATCACGGTTAAAGTCTTAATCAGAGAAATTGTACAATGGTGCATACAGGCATTAATCTAAAAAGACATGTATTCTGATGAATCTTTCGTTTAAATCTTCTTTTTAGGTAATATCTTAAGGATTATTTACTCATACGGATTTTGTATACAGTTTTCACATTAATCAGAGAACAGTTCGGAATTTATTTCAACCGTGACTTGCGTACACGAATGTTTTGAATGTTTTATGATTTGCTGTGAAAACAAACCTATTATGTTTCAAAAGGCTTGTTTTTGGGACTCAATTCCAATTTCAGAGATTTATGGAAGTCTCAGTTCGAATTGTGGAGGTTCACTGCGAATTTTAGAGACTATGTTTCACAACACGAATCCTAGTACCTTATAACTTAAATCTGTTAAAGTTATTGTTCGTGTGCGTATATTTATCAGTGTTTTAATATTAATTGTGAAATTTTGTTAATAAACAAATATACAACAAACGAATGTACACATAATTCAAATATTTCAAGTCACAAAAACATTAGTTTTTATGTGAATTCTACACCACAGATAAACTTCATCAATTGTTCTAATATAACAATTATCAATAAGTATAATTAAATAGAATCATCTTGAGATTTTTTTTTTGTCTAAATAAATATATTTTTGTTTTAGTTATAGTATTTTTTTAAAGCTACTCTGCATAAATAAATGAACAATAACGTATTGTATAAAGTATTTGTTACAATAAAGTAATAGTGTTTCTAAAAATAATGTAATGAAACCAACATTTTTAAAATTAAACTTTAACAAAACTGTTTAGTAGTTGTAGATAAAGTATAGTATTCTTCTCGCGTATAATGGCTATTATTATCTCGGTGATTTAGGCCAATCGTTTGCGGCTCGCGGCCGTAAACTTCACGTCGTGAATAATATACTAATAACAATTTAACAAATTCTTCCACTCTTTAAGGAATTGATTACAATTTTCCTGTCAATTGAAGAATCAGTGTCGTTAACAAAAAAAAATAATGAAATAGTGTAAATATATTAATCTGTTTTTATTCTTCTTAAAATGGACTTCCACAAAAGAATTAGTAGATTAAATTATATATTATTTATTTAATCCATTTTAGGTACACATAAAAATGTAATTTATTATTAAATACAACTAGTATTTAATAATAAATTACATTAATAAAATTATTTGTCAACGTAACTAACATTTTAAGTTATGCAATGAAATCAAACAAATGTCCCTTTTGACGACGCTCATGATTCTGCAGACAGTCAGCCATGTAACAGTTTCCACATGATGCGGGAAAATGGTTTCTGTGGAAGACAAGTGGAATCCAATTTAGACGATAAAAACTTGCTAAATTGTGGTCAAAGAAAAAGTAACACATGGAAGCAACTACATAAATTAGAGAGAAAGTTCTTTTTAAGAAGTTTTTATTTTTCAATGTGGTTTTGGGATTAAACGAAAGAGCATTTTCTGGAAAATTTATTACCAATAAAATATTTACGTTCCCTTGAATATTGAGATGGAAGGGAATCGGTTTGGGATCATATAAAGTAAATCAAGCTGTCCTACACCACTTTTTTGCAGAGGTTTGGGCCCTCCCTTTAGTCTAATAAAACTTTAAACAAAGTAAAGATTTTTTACATATAATTTTAAAATAAAAATAAATAAATAAATTCTAAATATTATATGAAGATGCAAAAAAGATTGTTAGATTATTGATGTGGTATTGTAGACATGTCATATGAGAACCCTAATGGCTGTTTCGAATTCAAAACAAAATTTAAATTCATCCATGTCTAGTGAGATTTAACTTTAACATTTCTGTTGGTTATTTCATCTGCTGCATAAGTTAGAAATGAACTTTGCCACGTTCATTTTTTCTGGGTTCTTTAGTGACATATTCAACTGTCTTAATTAAATTTTCACATTTTATCGACGATGTCCAAACTCAACAATCTCCAATGAACAAACAGCATCTAACTATTTTAATAAAACAGCATACATTTTTTAGATTTCAGATTACAGACTGGGCCGGCATGACAGCCTAATACTCTGAGACTTTTGCAGATCTATTGAGCTGCCATTGTATTTTTAAAGCACCTCATCTAGCCCTATCCTTATGATGAATGTCATCAGCCTTGATAGTGGCTATTTCATATAGTCTACTGCTTCCAGTTTTTCCTCTTCAACTTGATTTTTGATTTATTTAGATTTGTTTGAGTTAATGTCAAAATTGTCAACGTTTTTTTTACAAAACTAGTTTTAATCAGAAACAACCAGTTTTAATATTCTTTTAATGGGCACTTTTAACGAGTCGATCGATAAGTATAGGGCTAGATTAGTAATTAATGGCTATTTTCAGCAAAAGGGCACTGATTATGACGAAACTTTTAGCCCAGTTGCAAGAACTGGAAAAATAAGAGCTGTTTTAAGTATTGCTGCAAGTCTAGGAATGAAATTGACTCAATTCGACATAAATACAGCATTTCTTTATGGTAAATTAAACGAAGAGGTTTATATGAAACAACCAGAAGGCTATGAAGATGGTACCAACAGAGTTTGTCGTCTTCAGCGCAGCCTTTATGGTCTTCAACAGGTACCTCGTTGTTGGAACACTAGATTTGTAAGTTTTTTAACCACATTAAATTTTAAAAAGAGCAATACTGACCCCTGTTTGTTCATTAAGAATGAAGGAAGAAATATTTTTATACTATAGCTCTCTACGTAGACGATGGAATCATTGCATGTAACAATCAAGCTATGACAGACAATTTTATTGAACTTTTAAAAGGAGAATTTGATTAAAAGATGAAACCAGCAAGTTTTTATTTAGGTGTAGAAATCAAATCTAATAAAAATGAATCTATTCGAGTTAGTCAAGAAAATTCTTGAACATTTTGAAATGAGTGATTGTCGTCCAGTAGGTACTCAAATAATCAGTGAACCTTTTGAAGAAAGGAATGAAAATTCTAAAGAATTGGGAAAGAATGGGAAAGAATAGCGATAATTCTGAAGAATTTCCATACAGGCAAGCTGTCGGTGCTTTAATGTGTCTTATGACTGGCACAAGGCCTGACAGCCTATGCTGTAAGAGTTATTTTTAGAAACTTGGAACATCCTAGCTCTTCAGACATTGTGAAAGTTCGAAGAATATTTAGGTACCGTCATATATTTATAGCGAAACATTTAGAAACGCCTATGGCGGGTATTGTCGTCTACTTTTTATACTCTTGTTTGTTATATATAAAACATACACAGTTTTATAACGTAAAATAATAATGAAATTAAGCTTTTATGTAGAGAATATAATGCTATCAAAATTATTGATATAACATTTATACAATTTGACAAGCATAGATTCTATAGCACACAGGAATAAAGTCACTTACAATCTGAATTTGATTTTAATTTTAAATACCCAAGTGAATATAAATAAGTATTTATTTCTATAATACTAAAATCTTAGTTATAAATCCCAAATATATTACAGGTATATAAAAGGGACAATTAATCATGGAATTACTTATAGTCCTGGAGTAAAAGAAGGCATTTTGGAAGCATATTATAGTGATGCTGACCATGGTGGTGATCAGGAAACAGGCCGTTCTACTACAGGTGTCGTTTGTTGGAGGAGCAATAACATGGTTTAGTCAAAGACAGTCGTCGGTGGCAATTTTTACCACTGAAGCAGAAATCGTTGCTGCCAGCGAGGCTGGAAAGGACCTTATTTGGTTAAAACGCCTATATGAACAAATTGTGGAATCAAAAGCAGTTCCAATTTTATATGTTGACAATTAAGCAGCTGTACGTTTAGCAAGAAACCCCGAATTCCATAGACGTACAAAACACATAAGAATTCGACATTTCTTTGTTCGAGAATTAGTGTCAGAAGAAGAAATAGATGTGAAAAAAATGTCAACTACTGTTCAAATTGCAGATCTTATTACAAAATCATTGTTTAAACCAACATTAAAGCTACTAATGAATATTATGGCACTAGAAGAAAATAAATTACACGATGAGGGAAGGTGTTAAATTTCCTACTTTATTTTACATCGTTATAATGTTTATTTGAAGGATACTTGATTTTGATTTATTTAGATTTGTTTGAGTTAATGTCAAAATTGTCAAATATTAAGCAGTGTCAATTTTGACTAAAAGATAAACGTTTTTGTCAAAAAAGTAGTTTTAATATTCTTTTAATGAGCTGTTCCACTTTTAACATTAATATTATGTGCCTATTCAGCCTGCAATGTCCAGTTAACAGTCCTACTGTTATCCTTACCAATTTTCGTCCGTGTGAGAATAGGTCTGCTGTGAAATTTGCCGAATGTCACTGTTTGAACTGGTCTGTCTTTATCTAGGGGTATCTTCCCACCATTCAAGATACTTTCTTTGTACCCATTCGCTGTGTAGTTGCAATTCCAAGGACAGCTTCATGTCCTGTCAATGTTTGCACCTTCCCGGCCAAATTATCAGCCTTCTCATTGCCCCTGATTCCTTTGTGCCCCGGTAGCCAGCTTTCCGCTTGATTAAGCGCACAAACGCTGTCCTATACAAGCTTTGAGTTGACCTGTACGGAACTGAATGCCCCTACAATGGCTTAATTGTCAGAATGGATTACGACAGACTCGTTTTCCAACTTTCGGATAATCAGTTCCGTAGCACAAAGTATAGCGTCAATTTCTGCTTGTTATACAATTTGCGTACTTCTTTAGGCATAACTAGACTTCTGTTCTTGCTTTTGTCCCGTATACCCCAGCTAGTTTCCTTCTACAAGTGATCCGTTTTCCAAGCCCTCTTTTTTGGTATCGTTACCTTTTATTAAAGGGGCCATTTATTTTCTGATATAACTTTTCCTGGTCGGTACCTTGCCTACATCTTATTGGGGCTTGACCTTGCATAAGTCTATGTAGCTTTCCTTTGAATATAAATATGCAAAGGTGGAAAGTTTAGTAAAACCTGTAACGCTTCCGTTTGGGCCGTTCCAATCACTCCCTTGATGCCCAGGCATCCCAGCCTTTGAACCCCACCAAACTTTGGTATGCTCTAAAAATAACAAAAACTGGAAAAAGTCCTGGACCTGACGAACTTTCCATTAACCTAATATGGATTGAAGAAAAGAGAAGTATATGGATATTTTTATGAAGCTTTTTAATCAAATATCAGGTATAATACCCCAAGGTTGGCTAACCTCGATCTTTGTATGTTTCCCCAAAAATTAATGTCTCCCCATGATGTGACATACGCTAAAGCTTTTCTTAACAGAAACACAATTTGGGATCCGTAAAGGGGGCCCCCTTTTCTTTTAAAATATTGATCCAAATGTACTTGTTGGTCAATCAGGATGTATATCACTGCTTCATAGATTATAACAAGTCTGACACGAACAATTAATACATATCCTCAAGATGAAGCAGATAGACTATAATGACCTCAGAATAATATCAAACCTTTACTTTAACCAACGAGCCAAAATATGTAGTAATTAATATCACTTAGAAGAAATACACATTAGACAAGGAGTGAGGCAGGGCTGTTATATCTACAAATCTTTTTAATGCTTACTCGGAGGAGTTCCTGAAAAAAGCACTCGTAACAAATTAAAACTGAAATACTTGGGGCACAGTACGCGAGGAGAGAGATACAGAATGCTTCAACTCATTATACAGGGGAAAATTCAGGAAAAAGAGTCATAGGAAGACGGATAATATCTTGGCTGCGTAATCCTAAAGAATGGTATGGATGTACGTCAAAGGAACTTTTCAGAGCTTTTGAACAGCCCCAACCTGCTGGGATTTTGCCTATCCAATTCCTGAACCGTGGATCAACATTGGTCTTCTAACCCTATAACCAAAGGTTCATCTTCGGGTTGAATCCCCGTCCTTCTACATCTACCAAAGACAATTGTAGACTTTTGTGGGATTTTTTTGGATTTGTGGATTCTATGTCAGTTTCTGATCAAATATTATACCTTGAAAATGGAATCTAAGCCTTGTAGAGATATTTTCCTGGTGAAGGCGACCACTGCTGTTTTATAAGGATTGACCGATAGGCCCTCATCGCTTCCTTCTTCCCTTGTCCACTTCCTTCAGAACCTCTTGCGTGAGCCCTGAAACTACGCTAGCAAATCTTCCTTTCACCACGACTGCCAGATGATCTGCATATCCGAGACAGTGAAACCTTCTGAGTACTATCGGCTTCAGAATAGCATATACATTTTCAAACTCAAATCGCTTACATTGAATAGACGGCCTTTTTATTTTGTATAACCAATCACGGTTTAAATAACAATAAATTTGAAATCAGTTAAACAGTTGTCCACGCCCACATCTTCACTTAGTTTGGAACCCTCGATAATAAATGTTTGTTTGGGATTAAAATCCCTTTTTTTATTATATCAGTACAAAAATGCGAAAAAAACCTATTTATTCGGGACATGACCGACCCTTGTAAATAAACTTAATACCCCAAAACCATTAATGTAGGCGTTTTAACAATTGCCATTTCTTTGTTGTTTAAGAAGGGCATTTTTATAACTTTGGTAGGTAAACGAAATTCACATTTAACATGTATATGCTATTCTAAAGCCGACTGTACATCGTCTACAGCAGCGAACATCCTCTTTCTACCTTTGCTTCAATGGTAACTTCGCCTAGAGTGGTCATGATAGTCCTACTCGCAAGAGTTGTCATTATTCATTCGATAAAATACAAATTCGACGATGTCCAATGAACAAACAGCATCTGGCAAGTTTTAATAACAATTTTTAAAAACATACTACTGTCTATTTTGAAGATAATTTTGGAAATTGTTTTTAAATTAAGGACACTGAAAATGCAAAAGTATTTAATATTTAATTTATTATTGAGAAATATTACCAAGACCAAGCATATTTGATTTATCTAGTTTTTTTGTAGTGCTTGTAACAGATATTTTAAATTATTTAAATATTGTTTTATTATCATTAACCAATGATTTCATAGAATTCTATGACGTGCAACGCTATTTGTTTTGCGTTTACTTTATTTATATCATAAACCACAAAGTAATAACCTAAAAGTAAGTAAGTTTTACAGCTTCTTGAAAAGAAAATACTCCAGTCATAAAAATTCAACATGCAACTAACAAATAATGTAAAATACTTACGGTATATGAATTTTTCATTTTAATGTTTAATATTTTTTGAACATGCAAAATTATAAGGTTAGTACCATTCTTTGCCTTTACCCAATACACTGACGTATTACTTTGACCTTTCATGTTTTAACCCCGTCTAAATGAATCATAGGTATGCTTTTTTTAACCACGTTTTTAAATATTGATCTAGTGAATCATACTCCCCATATTGACAAGAAACGCAACCAGACCATGAAATAAACATGATCAAAACCGAAACTTTTTTATTAACAATTTATAAAGATTTAATTACCAAAAAGGGTATTAAAAATATTAATTGCCCTTTAGGGCTATAATTTTGTTTAAAAGCAACAATAGATATTTTATAACCAGTTATCAAATCAACTTCCAAATGATAGCAAAAAACCTGAATGGTGGAAAGTCGTGAATAATTTTTATTAAAAGTTGTTTCTTTTATGGTGATGAGGTATATATGTGGGAATATCGATTAAAACGCTTGTGAAATTTAAAAAATCTTTATTAAATTCAAACATCTAACAAATTAGCTAAAAGCAAAATCGTTTAATTTCAAAAGACTTCTATAAAATCGGGAAAAACTGCCATTGTCTTAACAACAACTGTCGTCTTTGGCAACTTCTTCGTTTCCTACACATATATAATCAAGAAATTTTTTCTCTTGGTTTTAATGTTATTAGGGGGATTTCATTTTAAAAATATTAACCTCAAAACAAAAACAGTTCTTGAAAATTTAATCCAATCGAATAATCAAGGAGTCATGAACCCCTGAGTACAATAATTTAATCTTTTCCTTTTGTATATTCAGTATTAACTATTCATAAATATATTCCCATAAAAATAACTAAATATTACCCGACAGACATATTCATATTTTTAGCAAATAGCTCGCCACTGATTACAAGTGTAAGCATAACTCCTGAATGCAGCGTTGCCAGCACGAGAACGGAACAAAGGGAATCGATTGGTATTCTTTGTCATACTCATAGACACTCTCTTGTAATAATTGTAACGAAACAAACAGAGTTTTATGATTGATAATCTGATAATAGGTCTATGGTTCGATGTCTCATCCTAAGATCTACAAAAAACATTTCCAACTTTAGACATCAGATTTTCCATTGGAACACTATAACGAATTGGTTTTCGTTTTAAAGTTAAGGAGTTACCTAAGAGTGCAGCACCGAATATCATATATTCACATGTATAGTTGTGAACGAGGTAGGTACTTGGGGAAAACCTCACGTCAGTTAGTTATTCGTAGGTGTGAACACTTGGGTATTACTCCGCGTACTTGTAAAAGATCTAAAACCATTCCAAATAGTGCCATTTTGCAACACATGCTAGACGAAGACTATAGCATAAGTCAAGAAGAGGATTTCACTATTTTCGACAAGACAAGAAGCTTATCTAAACTTGGCATTAAGGAAGCCTTTCTTATTTATTTTTTGAGACCTAAACTCAACTTTTAACTATACATGAACTGTTTGAGGTTGTTAAAGTGACGTCTAATTGACAACGTCAATATAATTCCATTAAAACTTTGTCAAGTTATTTTGAACTTTATATGTTGGAGGTATGTTAATTAATAATTTTAATTCCTGACGAGTCATTTTAAACGTTAAATCAATGAATTTAGTATGTAATTTTAGTATCTATTTTTTATAAAAAGTGCAAATATAATATTTAACTATTATTAATTTTATTATTTCTCAGAATCACTTAGCTTCAAGGTTAAGGTATAATAAGGTTGTGTAATAGGTAACACCTGGTCGAAACCATGTTCAAACTACTGCGTATTGTGTGTGCTGTTATCCGAACTACTGCTTTCTGCATACTGTGGGTGTTATGTTCACCTGGGACTTCATTAATTGTGTTGGCTCTAACTTTGGATATGAACCCTGTAGCTCCATTGAGAATAGGGATGGCGTTAGCTTTCATATGCCACATTCTTTGTATCTTTATGTATCGGTTTCTTTTCGGCTTCTTTTGTTGTAATGTTGTAATCAGGTGAGACTGCGATGTCTATAATTACACATTGTTTTCCTTCTTCCCTTTTATTATCACTAATTTCTCGATCTGTATGTACTTTTTCATTCTATATGATTGTTATGTCTAGAATATAGACTACTACAATAATAATGAATTTTTTTTGAACATTAGATAATAGACCCCTTTATCCTTTTCTGAATGTATTTCCAAACTAAACCGAGCTCATATGCTCAATGCGCGATTTATCCCTAACTCATCGGCAACATCCGTTACTATAAATACTTTTTCTTTATATATACTTAAAAAATATTTCGGTGTTATTAAACTTTGCATTATTCAGGCGCAATATCGACTTTACATAAAACTTTGTTTTCAAATATTACCGGATTCTTCTTTGTAATTTAACTTTCTTAAACACACAGTATTGTAAACAAAATCGCTTTGTAAACACACTATAAACTGCTATCTAAATATTGTGATTGTGAATAACCTACTACTACCTACTACAAGAATCTATAACAAATATAAAATCGCTTTCTGAAATAGGATACTTATTTGGAAAACTTAAAAGCCATAATACAGAAACCGAAAGTCAAATAATTTTACTTAATTGTGTTTAAGATGATTTTCTAACCAGTAACATTTTTCTTGTAACATAAAACAGTTGGTATTAAATCACAACCTGTAATATTCCCGAATTGTTTTTTAATTTTGTAGTTTATTATTGATTATTTTTTCACCTGTCAAAATATCACAGTTTTCCGATTTCGACCAATGAAAACGCTTAATCTTCAATGTTTTAGGCTAAATGCTAGCCAATCATTCCGTTTTATACTCATAATACCACTAGTCGTTTTAACAGCATCGACAAAATTATAAAACTGTCAAAGATTCAATACTTGCTTACAAGTAACTATAAATCAATATTAATGTAGGTATATTATCTAAACATTCTAAAATATATTTCGTTATACATTTTTAAATTCAAATGGCTTGCACTGAATTTATTTTAAAGATGGCCTATTTATTGTATATAACCAATCACGGTTTTAATAATAATAAATTTGAAATCAGTCAAACAGTTGTCCACGCCCACATCTTTAATGTTACACAGAGAGGGATGATATTGAGTGAGTGTGTATTATACAGTACGGTTTTATTTGTTTTTTATTGCAACCTCTTTACTGATTCCTTTTTTGTGACAACGTTGGCTATTTACACGGATTTAGAATTTTGTTTTTTGATTGTGACTATTTACTGGATTTTCTTATTCTACGACGACATTGGCACGGATTTTGGTTTTCTATTTAACTATTGTGATATTTTAATTTTAAGATATCAAATAAAATATTAAGATTTAGACTTGCGCTTTTCACTAATTTCTTTATTTTTTTATCCTCTTTTCACCTAAATTAAAAAAGAAAGCATCATTACATTTGAAATTTCCGAGAAAAATAAAAAAATAATCGACTTTTTTACGTAGAACTCCCTAGCGGAGACAAAATTGTTTAATTTTGGTATTTTTGTTATGCATCTGATTAAACAGAAGAAACTCTTTTAAATGACGCCAAAATCATTGAAATCGGTTAAAAAACAAAAAAAAGTTATATGACATTTGTTTATAACAAGTTTGAACCTTCCCCCACCCCCCTATTTGAAGAGTATTGGCAAAAAGTCCCTAACCAACATTTTTCATAATCTCATCAAGATTTCAAAAATTGTATTTTTAGTATACCTTTAGTATATCTCTTTCGGAGATAATCACAATATTATGTTTTTGAGTGTTCGTTGCACCCCGTAGCAGACGACTTTCAAACTTGACAAATATTTCCAGCAATTTTTCATGATCGATTTTGTTATAAAATTTTTTTCTTTATGTTGTAATAAACTACATCGCAGACCTTAGTGTGACACCCTGTATATAAAATTTTATTACAATTAATTTATTTGTTTAATGTTAATCATTTTTTAAAACCCTTAAACACCCCCTTAACATAAGCCAATAAGTTTAATATATTAAAACATAAAAAGCATTGATTTTATAAATGTTTTTGCCCATTTTTGTTTAAATTTGATATCTATTTCTTTTTTAAAAAACAATTATTTCGGAACAACACCACAGAACTGGTTACGCCACTACCTTCTTAGTGAAGTAAGTAATGGTAGGAGTTTTAAAAATTGTCACTCCTATCTTGTTGAAGCAGGGTAGGTAAAGAAATTCACATTTAACATATATATTATGCTATTCTAAAGCTGACTGTACCTACAGATAAATGTGATCTTGTAGATAAACTTCAAATAGATATGCCTAATAATTTTTATTTTGGCAATTTTCTCTTAATTATGTGAATAGGTATAAAAATAAATATTTATTCAAATTATAACTCTGTCTTTAAGGTACTCACGACAACTGACAACTGTCAATACTATCTAATGTACAGGTTAAATCAATAGGAAGGGTAACGGCATTGATTACGTCAATAAAGTAGCGCCTGTTAAAGAATGAGATAGATTTATAAATCTGTCATAAAAAGAAAAAAGAAATCCTTTCAAAACATTTGCGAGTTCTAATGCCAGCTTCCTTTGACTTTTCGTTTCCTTTACCTCACTTGCCCTCTTGAGAAGATATTATTTGTTAATGTTATTGGATGATCAAAATATTATGTGTAAACATTAGGTTTCTAAGGTGTTTCATAGGTAGGCAATATAAAATTCACGAAATTTAAATTATTTAAATCTGCTGTCATTTATACTTTTTACAATTAAAAATGCAATCTAACAGCGAAAATAGATTTAGTGAAAAGATATCGATGAATTATTCATTAAAATGGTTTTTGTACAGAATTTTTCTGTAAAGTTTTACTAAATAAATTTTTATTTTCCAGACTCAAACTTTTTTTTTATTTTAAACTACCCAAACTGATTGAATAAACTAAAATTGACTTTGTTTTCATATTTTTGCCAAATAAAAATGTTTTCTTCGAAACAAAAAATGTATCTATTAAATTTTAAGGTCTAGTGATATTACCTTTGATAAATATTATTCTATGGAAAACGTAAGATTAAGTTTGTTACAGGATTTCTAACACTTTAATTTAAATGTTGGACACTGTAAATTATAAACAGTGTTTTTTTTGTAATATTTAACGCTAAAATGATAAAATAACGTTACAACTTATTATGTTAAACATACTTAGGAACTGTCAATAAATAAATCATTCAAGTTTCCATCAGTCGTGATAACGGATGCAATGTAAAATGAGGGATAAAATAATTATCAACTTATTACTCCATTTCAAAATTAAATAATCTTTTGCATCAGTAAAAAATATTCTTTGTAATTCAACTTGCATATTTATTCAAGAAATGGTAATTTTAAATCTAAATTAATGGATATAAATACGTAGCCTGGTTAAATTTTTGGCAAGAATTATTTTTCAGTTCAACCTTCGCTTTTCAAGAGAAATCCTCTGCGTCCGCCATTTGCTTCCGATAAAAAGAGGGTTCGAAAAACAAACAAAACTCTGAACTACTAAGTAAACTTGGCTTTGGTTGTTGGTAACCTTCGGACGGTTTTCAACGTTTCTTTGTTTATATACGTGTCACGTATCTGTATTCATCGAAAATAAAGACATTAACAGTATTAGATGTAGAACTTCATGTTATTGTAACCAAAGTCTATTGTATAGTGCCCCAGGTATAAAAAACAGAAAAACATTGTACTAGTTGTATTTGAATAGGATAAATATATGTGAGCATTGTTAGATTAAAATATGTGGGTACATCAGTTAGGACAAAAAAACTGTTTTACAATAATAATAATCTGATATCTGTCAAAATAAACAGTACTAAAATTAAGAGGGCAGTGAAATTTCGCACGCCAGCCGCATTTATCAAATTTGGTATACATTAGTTGTCCACTTGACATTACAATACGGTTATAGATACTTTTTCTTTTTTCTTTATAAGGGGCCATAATGGCCCCTTCCAACATAAATTGACATGTTTTTGGATTTTTCCTAAATACCAGTCTTACAAAGGTGGATACTTTTATCTGAAAAGCACTATATATTCATTATTTGTAAAATTTTGGCAATTATTTATAACTATACTCTTATCCGAGTTTAACGGTTGTTCAATAATACGTGGTGAATGATGAGATGATGTAAAATGTACGGTGTGTTCTTTTTGAACATTGGTATTTTCAATTAAATTTATAATTCTATTGGCTGTTGAAGTCTTATTATTTATTGACTCTTCGAAAAATCCTTCGGCCGTTGTTGAAGATTTCCATCCGTCATGTAGTTTAAGAGCCATTAAATCACCACCGACATCTACCAAAATAGTGGCAGAAGCTCGTCTTAATCTTGGGATCTGGTCATTTTAAATATTCGGCTATTTGTTTAGGAACACCGCCTATTTTGTTTAATCCTGTTTCGTACATTTACCTCTTTGATAATTAAGAAAAAATTGATTTATTTGCGGATCGCTAATCTGTAGTCGAATTTCTATATACCTATTGTTTGCAGATTTTATAGAAATTTCCGGAAATAACGAAAGATGTACATATTTTGGTTATCGTATCAGGAATTTTAACCAATAACATGGTACTTAAATTATCAATGTCACAAACTTTAATATTTTTTAACTCTTGTTTCCTACAAGCTCCATATATTCCAATAATTGCAATAACCTTAAAATAAAAGTATTTTAAGTAGGCACATTTATGTTATACTTTTAAATAACATACCTTTATTAATAAGTACTGTACATCAGGAGCTCTATTTAAAAAAAGTTTTATTTCATCAGGATGTAAAATTTTAGATTTTTTGTTTTTAAAACCTTCTGATTGCCTTTTTAGATAAGCTCGCATTTTTCAAAATTAAAATAATATTACTTAACCTCAAAAGCAAACTTTTTCATATAAAACAAAATAAAACTTCTTTAAATACGACTCGAAATAAAATTATAAAAAATGTGTATAGTTCCTTACTTCAGCAAGGATGTAACGCGGATGCTGCAGCTAAAGTAACCAGTAATTGGGCGAAGGTGCCCCTTACTTCAGTTAAATGAATTGTTGAAAATTCCACGGAATCAATAAAAAAGCGTAAAGATTCCGGTGTCACAAAAAGTCTAGACGTCTGGGAAAAATATTTGATAAGGCAAAAAATCTACACTATGTACGATGAGCAGCGTGTCCATACAATCAAAAGTTTGAAACAGCGGCTCATCAATGACGAAACTCACATCAACTGTGGCCTCAATACTCTTTGGCGAGCTCTGTCTGCAATACCTTTAAATATCGCAAAATTGACAAGAGACAAGTAATAATGGAATTCACACGTTTAATAAACTGGCGTTCTGAATATATAACGTCAATAAGAAAATACCGGTCTGAAAATTGGCCAATACTCTACCTCACCGAGACGTGGTTTGACACGCATCACATCCATTCCAAAGAATGGTCTGATTACTCTGATAAGTGTAAAACAAAAGGGAAGAGAATCACAATATTACACGCAGGATCAGAAAATGGTTGGATCCCAAACGCTATGTGGCTTTCTGCCAAAAATATTAAGGATTCTTGTGTTGATTATCACGAAGATACGGCAGCAGAGCTTTTTGAAGATTGGTTTAAAAATTGTCTGTTACTCAATATTCCGTCAAACAGCGTTTTAGTAATGGACAACGCAAGATATCATAGTCGACAATTGCAAAAAATTCCTGGCTAAAAAAATACGAAATTGGAGATTCACGACTTCATGGCTGCAAATGACTTATATTTTGAGGAAAATTATACAAAAAAAGAACTTTTACAAGTGTTGCAGTCATTTTCTTAAAAAAAGCGTATGTTTGTGATACAATTGCAGAAGAATTGGGACATACAGTGTTACGACTACCTTCCTACTACTGCGTGTTCAATCCCATAGAGCTTATGTGGCACCAACTTAAATCGAATGTGCGCGGAAAAAATACTTCTCCGACTTTAAGTGATAGTGTGATTAGGAACTGTATGAATGACATTCCTACCGAGATTTGGAAAAGTTCTATTAGTCATGTTACCTTTCTGTAAAACCAATTGCGCCAATTATAATTAATTTAGATGAGCATAGCGATAGCGACACTGAACTAAATATAGAATAGAATTGTAAGATTTAAATAAATTACTTGTAAGATCGACCCTGTAGCACATTTGCATCTTTTACCTGATGATTTTCTACACAATGAGATTAAATCGGGTAGTTTATTGCAGTTGATAAGCCAATACCATTTACTGTGAAAAATACTATATTATGTCATGGCATTCAACTTCATCTTGAATCAGGATTTAATTAAGATTTGCTATATCTTCTTAATTGTAGTTTTCAAATGATGATGGTTGTATTACCAGCTCAACATCTCTTCTTTCAACTTCTGAATGTTCCTGTACTGCATGAAAACAAGTAACTTGAATTTGATTTTCCCGTGATCTTGTGTTATTTTAAAAAACAGAAAAAATCAGACCAACAAATAGGGGATCTGTTGTTTGATACACTGCTTCTGTTCTAAGATCAACATGACTTGGCCAGGCTGTAATGTGTGGATGGGAATACTAATACTCTCATTGGTCTATTAAGATCAAACGCTATGTGGCTTTCTGCCAAAAATATTAAGGACTCTTGTGTTGATTATCACGCAGCAGATACGACAGCAGAGCTTTTTGAAGATTGGTTTAAAAAATGTCTGTTACCCAATATTCCGCCAAACAGCGTTATAGTAATCGACAACGCAAGCTATCATAGTCGACAATTGTAAAAAATTCCTGGCTCAAAGAATACGAAATTGAAGATTCAAAACTTCATGGCTGCAAATGACATATATTTTGAGGAAAATTATACTCAAAAAGAACTTTTACAACTGCTGCAGTCATTTTCTTTAAAAACGTAAAACGTATTTTTGTGATACAATTGCAGAACAATTGGGACATACAGTGTTACGACTACCTCCCTACTACTGCGTGTTCAATCCTATAGAGCTTATGTGGCACCAACTTAAATCGAGTGAGCGCGGAAAAAATACTTCGACTGGTATTGTGGTAGAATTAATTAGGAACGGTATGAATGAAATTCCTACGCGAAAGTTGGAAAAGTTCTATTAGTCATGTAATAAATGTTGAACTCTTAGACAAGGAAAGAGAGAGGACTGCGCATTGGAATCAATTTATGTAACCCATTTACCACCAAACTAATGGCGGACAATATTGACATAGGCGTATCATACGATTTTTCTTATACGATTATTAAATAATCATTTTCATTATTTCGTATTACAAATCTAATTTAAAAAAGTCTTTAAATTTATACCGCTCCAAAAAAAAGAACAATCATTTTAAAACATATTTATTTAATAAATATTACAATTTTAATCCATTTTATCTATTTTAAATATATGTTTTTATTCCACGCCACTGCAAAACTATTACATATATGAGCAAATAATAACAATTAAATGAAAAATAATCTTTAAAACTGAATGAAAACAATTTTCAAAATGTATGTACTATTAATTTAAGTTATCATACATAACATATGTGATTTAGTTAAACATCTATTACCTGAAAGCTGTAATATTAATAAAAATAAATTTCAAGGAAATAGTTTTAAAATACTTTTTACCTATGAAATGAAATTCCTTCCTCTTTTTTAGCACTCTGACTGTTGCACTTATAAACTGCACAATTAACCATTTTAAAATATCTATTCAGGTAATTAAAAAAGGTGAAAATTAATAAAAAAAACTAAAAAAATACAATTCGACGTTCCAAATTTGTTTACCACCAAACATATGTCAAACGTTTGAAACTTGGCTTCACTCACACGCATAAGGTTTTCATTGCCATGCGCTGTCCTCTCTCCTTCCTAGTCTAAGGTTGAACTACTCCCTCTGGCTCTTAAATTACATGCATGCAACCTTCTTCTAACAGTTTCACTAGATATCACTCTTCCGGTAGCATGCCTAGAGAAGCTGTTAATTCTCGAAGCAGTAAATGTTAGGTTTCTTGGTTTCTTGTTGCAGTTACAGCTATAAAGTGGTCTTGAGCAGAAGTTGTAGCTCATTATCATCCTCCTCCATGCCTGTACGCTGCAGATGCGGTTTGCAAGTATCGATTCCATGCACGACTGACAACACTTTGGAACACTTTTAAGTCATGTAGTAACTTTTTATTGACTTAAGCCTTCGTGTATCCAACGTACCAATTGATCGAGTTGCACTATTTCTAATCGCCGTAGCGTAATTTTTTTTTCAGGTAAACAGATTTATGGACTCTACAGTAACAATGTTAAAGTTACTGCAAGCACTTCTATGCGTTAGTATTGTTAGTATTTTGAAATCGAATTCCTACAATTCTGGTTAAAGAGATAACAGCGTATAAAAAGAAAAAAAAAACGAAAAAAACAATTTGCTATAAACATAGTTTACTGATAGCATGAAACGTATATTTAAAATATTATTTTTATACGCAATTTTCTGAAATTTAAAAAATATCCCCTTCAGTTGTTAAGTAGTGTATTTTTATAACTTTTAATTTCATCAGTTTGTTCAGTCACATTTTTTGTTCTTTCTTATTCATTAATTTATTTATCAAATGTAATGGATAGCCAACAGATGTAGCTATTTGTTTTATGATCGAGCGATGCAAAACATCTACTTGAACATTCAAATTCACTCATACACAACAAGAACTCGAAATAAAAAGCCATCTAGCAAATCACCAACTTAAAGTTGTTAATGAACAAATAAATCTTGGTTCTCCACTATTATACTGTTTACTTTAATTGAGTTTTTTTTATATATAAATAAGACGTAAATGTAACACAAATATATTAAGTAGATATCAACATCAGGTAATCACCTGTAAAAAACAAAATTTAACTTCAATATGTCAACCTGACGATGCAACTTTTTAGCGAAACAGCTGTCATTGAGTTTAAAAAAGTAATTTTTTAAATGAATAGTGCATGTTTTTTTTTTAAATTCCTATCTTTAAAGTTCTTAGTTAGTAAGTAAAAGTGACTACAATCAATTTCAGCCCTTAGTTATAAACCTAAATGAGGACGGAAGTGGTACTGTGCTAAATTTAGAATAGTTGTAAATATAATAATATAATTATTATATTAAAACAGCTGTTCAGCTGTTCTATGGTTTATATTCTTAATAATACTTATAATTGTTTAAATCTTTAAATATCATATTTAATTACAAAATGACTAAAGAAATAAATAAAAATTCCCATAAATAGCTGAAATTAGCTGTGCAATACGATTTAATTTGATCTAAAATTCTGTAGTGGGCATGAGTAACGACAGTATAAATGTCTACTCTACTTCCAAAAAACTCCCGTATTTATTGGTTAATTTAGCTACATGGCCCTAGGGGATCGCTCTTAACCCTTGATAGTCGCAACCGTCATCGAAAAACCTTCATCTTGAATTAGCTACAAATATTTCCGGCTGTTACGAGGACCGTTCACTCGTAATAATAAATTTTGGCGACGAAGATAGCGTGATTCTTGCCAAAGCGTCCTTAGGGATCAATCCGTTTCCTAGTTTGACGAGTTAGCGCCTCCTAATAACTTCTTCGGTGATCGAAAAAAGGGAAAATTTATAGATTACACCTTCCAATTTTTCGAGCAGTCAAGGAATTTTTTGATGCTGATCGATAATAAGATATTAAAGATTATGAAGGGTTACGGGAAATTGAGCTTCAAATTTTATAAGTTAGATAAAAAGTAGAAACAGAATAATATTTTTAAAATTACATCCCATTAAGAATAATAAAAAAAATTAGGTTTTTAATCACAATGACGGCCGTTTCACTAAGATTAGACATACTTCCACAATATGTAATATTTTTATAACTATTAATTTTTTTTAGTTTGTTTAGAATATATTATTTGTATTGATACTTTCAAATTGTTTGCTTTGATTGAGTCTTCATTTTATACATAGTAAGACGAACTTGTAACACAAATATATTAAGTTATGGTAAAGATCAGCATGATATAGTTTTTTTCCTGGTTTTTCTATATCATTGTACAGTTATCTGATCTTAGAGGGAACTACATCCAGGATAATCCCTTAGGGCTAATAATATCTAGGCTTTAATATTGTTATGTCTTATTATTTCCATACTTGGTCTAGCCTTAATACTACCTAATCAACATCAGGTAGGTACAGCTACAAACAAACAAAATGTAACTTCAATATGTCAATCTAACAATGCTAATTCTAGCGAAACGGATGTTATTGATGTTAAAAAAGCAATTTTTTAAATAAATAATAATAAATACTATTCTTCTAGTATAGACCTGAGATTTAGTAACCCTATTCCATATATTAAGAATAATAAAAAACTCTTCGTTTGAACCTAACTTCCAAGTTTATTTGAAAAAATTATGTTTTAAATTACAATGACAGCCGTTTCGCTGATTAGCATCGTTAGATTGACATTTAAGTTACATTTTTTTTAAACATAATTTTTTCAAAGTTACGTTCAAACTAAGAGTTTTTTTTATTATTCATAATAAGGTGGACTTCCAAAAAGTAAGAGTTAGTACAATAAACTACTCCATATATTGTAACGTAATCAAATGGCCTTATTAGAAAATTAAGATATTTAACAAGAAAATCTTATTAATTAATTAGAGGAAAGGTAGTTTATTTAAATTTAAAAAGAGAAAGGAAAATAACAAATTTAAATTATATTTACATAAATTAAAATTGTCAACAAATCACCTGGTACATAATATAAGATTTAATAATATAAGATTTACCATACAGATGAGTAGGTTGATGGTTTCTATGTATTATCTAAATGTGTATTCATGGTGCCTATAACAAATTATTCAAAATTATTACTTATAGAATTTCACTGAAATTTTGCTCACATCTAATTATACAATCTGAAAAATAAAAAAGATAAACAAATAATGAGGTTATGAATTAAATGACAGTGACAACATTTGTCACCTGATATAAGATGTTTTTTGGCGACAGATACGCAAGATACTTGAGTATCATGCACTAATGCCGTCATAAGTATCAGTTTGACGTTGGATAGATACTCAAGTTCGGCAAGTGACAGTTGCTCTAACCTCTTTCTTCTTTTCAAGAATTACGTATTATTTATTAAGAGTAATAAAGGTTCTTTCAAGCACGTGGTTTAGGAAAATTTGACCAATCAGGTTACATCAGAGAGATAGAAAAATAACGTGTGAGTTTACCACTTTCATTCATGGGTAAACGTTTTGACAGATTAATGTATCATGCGCATCATATATGACGTCATAGCTAAGTCGCTCGAATGCAACATTTTAGATACTCGTGGTACTCAAGTATCATGTATCAGTCGCCAAAAAATATCTTATGGGTAGCTTCCAAAGAGATGTTTTGATATGTCAACTATGACAGAGGAAAAATGTTAACGTAATTTAGATAAATTAATTAATAACAGATAAAACACAAACAATTCAATTTAGAAATATAAGATGTGTTGTTTCCTATTCTCAAAGCAAATCATTATTAGATATTATTAAATTTATTTATAAACAACCATAAGGTTAATTTGATTGAACAAGGAATTTATGTAATAAAACACTACATTTGAATTTGATTGATCTGTTTTGCATATACCAGTAAATTTAATTAGAAATAGAACCCCGAGAAAGAGAGATATTATTTGTTTAGTAAATAAAAAGTTATGTTAGTGTCTGTAATAAACAATATACTATTAAAATCAACAAATTCATTATAACATTAAAAATTAACATAAACAGAACAACATAACAATATATTCGGATTCATTTAAAAGGAATGGTTTTCTTAGTTTTAGGAAGGTTTAAGCTAAATTTTAAGGTTCCGGAACAGAAAAAGTGAAAAATAAAGATATAGGGTGGGTTAAAAAAATAAAGTACACAGGGGGAGAATGAAAAGTTTAGTTACGGTTTTTTTAGTTTTAGGGTTGAGTGAGAAATATAACAAGAGACGCAACCACGTAAGCGATTTTGTGCTGCAAAATTATGTTGGCGGAGAGATGTCGCCACCCGTTCGTTTTCACTAGGAATTATTAGTTTTATGCTGACCGTAGTAGGGTAAACAACTCCGAACGGAAGTTTTAGATTGTGACTCTCGATTATTTTCCATTAAGTTAATATTGACATATATTTAAATATGATATATAGGTATTATATTAATTAATAAATATGTTTACATTAGAATCCGTATTTAAATTCTTTTCAGATTTGAACAGATCATGATAAATGTGTTTTGAATATTTTTATGAAAATCATGATTTAGACATAACAATTTTTGAAACAATGCTGTTAAAAGATTAAAAATAAAAATTTTGATGTAGTTTGTAAGATTTAAAAGTAAAAAAAAATGTATTAAAAATTTTTTAAACCTTAAGTTTTGACGTTTTTTCAATTAATAATAATATAATAATTATTATATTTATTTCAACCAATTGATAATAAAAAACCAGAAAATGCAAATTTTTAAATTTTTCCAACGGGGATCTATTTTTAATCTATTTAGAATAACATGATGAACTTCGATGTTTAAACACCGCGCCGCCCAAAAACATTATCCATTTTAATGAATTGTGGGGGACACGCTGGATTCTCCATAAGGCACAAAATTTTACATTGCGTTGCGTCTCTTCTTCTTTAGGAAGGTTTAAGTATAGAATTTTAAGGTTCTCGGGACGGGAAAAGTGGAAAATAAAGTTACAGGGCAAGTTAAAAAGGATATACAGTATACAGGAAGAGAATAAAAAGTTTAGAAATTTTAGTTTTTGAGAAGGTTTAAGTGAAATTTGAAATAAAAATAATGAGATTGCGAAATGATTCGTAAGAAATACCACATGTCCATAAAAAACTAATTAATAAATCGAACTAAAAATAAAAAATAAATTATGGTTTTAAAAAACTGAAGAAATACCCTTTTATTGCTAAACAAACTAAAAAAAAAATAAAATAATTTTTAATTACAAACAGTTTATATTACAGTAGTGGAAGGTCGAACAGGTTAGGTTAAGTTAACACCGTGGTTCGAGATGGAACCCACGTAGGCCAGAGGGCCCGTTCTTATGTGTACTGGCATAACAGGCTATCTAAGTAGGTCTGTCCCAGAGCAAAAGATCTTTTCCCGGATAGGGCAGGACAGTGACAGAGTAGGTGGTCCATGGTCTCTTTTTCCTTCTCGTCCAGACAGCTCCAAGCCAGTGTCCAGTGATGACTGTATTCGCGTTTCCAATAGAGTTCCTGGATAGGGACAAAATATCTTTGGTTCGTCGTTGGTCAAGCACTGGAAATACTTGTCTTGACGAAGAGCAGGAGGACTCCTCTCGCCATCCAAGGTTGGTTAGACGGAGTACTTCCTTACGTAGGAGCAGCCTTCTTTTAGCGTTAGGTACTCCTGGTCTGTATTGGCGGATATAGCTGTGAGCGTCGTACTAGCTTTTGCGAGCTAATTCGCCTTACAGTTACACAGCTGCACAGTTACTATGCACTCCTCCTTGTGGGGTTCCCCTATTAACCATTTTTTTTATCTGACAGCGAGATATCTCTTCATGGATCCCCTTGTCGCACAGAATGTTATTGACGAACTGCTTGTAACAGCACTAGGAGTTATATTGTTAAATGCGCCCTCAATATCTACTAGGCTACCTACGAGTATTCCTTGTCTAGTGACCTTTCAACATTGAATACTAGTCCGTGGAGGGCTGTTTCTATTGACCTCCCCTTGCAGTAGGCATGTTGGGATTGGGAAAGTTTTTCTTAAGGACCTATAATGTTTGGGGGTGTTGTGAGATTGTTTGTCCTCTTTAGGGATAAAAACAACTCTTACTTCCATCCATTTCCTGGATACATAAGTTAGGCTTAGGCATGCCTCTAACCATGGAATCACCTGCTTGGATACTACCTGCATTTCCGCTGGTATAATGTTATCCTTGCCAGGTTATTTGTACGGTTGAAATTGTGCGATAGTCTATTCAATCCTCCTTGGGGCTATGATCAAGGGGCTAATAATAATAAGGTCGAACAAATTTAATTATAATGAAATTTAAGTTATTGAATGAATAATTTAATTCTCTGTGAAAAGCGTGGAGGGCATTTAACTAAATTTCATTACTCTTCCTCATAGATAGTTACCAATACAATAACTATAATATTGAATATGTTATGTAAGTCTTAACACTACTTAATCGACATAAGATAGCTACCTTGCGAAAACAAAATGTGACTTCATTATGTCAATCTAACGATGATAGTTTATCGAAACAGCTGTCATTTCATTTTTAAAAAGTTAACTTTTAAAAATAAACGTGTAAATTTGGATCAAAAGTTTATTTGTTTAATGTCCTTAGTAGTGTTAATTGTCTAGTATTATGTTTAAGATATTTTTAAATATAAATAGAGGAAAGAACAAATTGGTTTTAGATTGACAGAAACTATGAAAAGTCGAGTGATGGTTTAAATAAAGATTTATCAAAACGTGTATTTTATTCTGTACATTTACACAAGCATTTTAAATTATAATTTTGATTGGATGATGATGGTCTTCTTTCATTAGAATAAAAAAAAACAACTTTAAGTTTGCACTATATTTTTTAGGTCCCGATGCCCGATTTTTTCCTCATAATTTTATATAATATTACATAAACTTAATTTATTTGTCGTTTTTTTCCAAGCTGTATAACTAGAAGCCAAATTAATACATTTTCTATTTAAAAGCTATTACTTGTTTTATTTTCCTTTTAAGTTACACATTGTACCTCAAACTTTATAAAACTCCATGCATTCATTCATTGTCCTACAGTTCACATAGAAATAGGCCACTCAACTTAATTACCAGACTGCCTGTGGGATAAATAGTAGTCCAGCTTTGTGTTACATCGGTAAAATCCTGTTATTCCACCTCTTTATTACAATTTGAACGGATTTAACAGTCCATTATGTAAATTAAAGAAAAAATCTGTTTTGTAACTACGATTCTATTTTCATTTATTACAAAACTGATTGAGATTCTCGATAATTATAAAATAGCTATTTATGCCATAAGTTACGAAATGCCTAATTTTGTGTAACGCGTCAGATTTTTGCAGAAAAAAGTTACACAAAATTTCATTTCGTAACGTATTGCATACAAGATTTTTTCTAATTTTAAAGAAATTAATAAAAAAATAAAATTTAATATACCTATTTAATAAAAATTTTGGAATACATAAATTTAGTTTGTTGCTGTTACTTTATGTTAGCTGTCAGTTTGACATATTGTAAAAAAGTTTAGACCGAAGGTTTTTAGCGAGATTGATATTATTTTTAGGTTTATTTTTAAAAAATTAGTGGTTCAAGTTCTGAAGAGCTACCAAGCGATATTGAAGAGGCAGTAGGTAATGCTCTATTATCAGTAATTTCCAAAAAGTCAAAGGCAGTTTATGATTGGCATACGAAAAATTTGTTACGTGGTGTGATGAGAAGAAAATTAAACATGTTAATGAAAAAGTTTTACTTGCATATTTTGAGGGTAAGAAATATCTAAAAGTTTCTACATTATGGACACTTTACTTAATGTTAAGGTCTCAACTAAATCTGAAAAGGAATATTGACATTAAAAAATATGCAAATTTGGTAGCATATATTAAAAGACAAGGGGACGGGTACAGGGCTAAAAAGTAAAAAGTTTTTATTTAAGAAGATTTTGCCAAATTTTTAGTGGAAGCTGATGACACAGAATACTTAATGGCTGAGGTTGCAATGATAATTGGAATGGCAGGATCAGCAGAAAAGCAGAATTAACATTTCTTCTAGTTGAAAATGTTATAGACGAAGGAAGCCACCTTCAAAATCAAAAGTTATTTACCACTGAAGACATTGAAAATACGAATCTCGTTGAAATATTAAGAAAATATATTAAATTGCGTCCCCAGGTTCTTAAACACAACAGATTTTTTATAAAATGTACGAATGGAAAATGTACCAGAAATCCTGTGGGAATTAACACATTTAGCAGTCTGCCAAAAGTTATTGCACAATTTCTTGGTCTTTCAAATCCTGTTCTGTATACTGACCACTGCTTCAGAAGAAGCTCTGCCATTTTCCTAGCAGACAGGGGCGCTGTTATTTTAAAATTCAAGAGGCATGGAGGTCGATGAAAATCTACCTTTGTTGCAGAGGGATATGTTAAAAAATTCCATGAATAATAAAAAATATTTGGTAAAACATATAATGCAATGTGCGCTGCTTCCCAAATAATAGCAAGTTTCAGCAATGAAAAAAACATGTCGTCAGGAATTAATTTGAATAATTGTAATAATTGTGTTATCAATATTTTTAATAATTAATTTACAATTTATGTTTTTAACTTGTATTATAACAGTTTAATAAATTGAATAATTTTTTTTGTCACAATTTTGAAATACATTTTTCGTCATAAAATTTTACTTTATGCAACTAGTTACAAAAAGTAAGACGTTTCATAATGTCAATCAGTTTTAAAAAGTGTCACTTTATATGTCAAAATTAGAAATAAAAATCATATTTAAATAAATAAAATAAAATCTCAAGATTTATAAGAGTGTGTATTTTATCTGTCAGTCTAGCGGATTGTAAAATTTAATTCTGATGTTGTTGCTGAGACCACCCAATTAACTTATTTGAAACTCATTATTAAAAACGATTTTCTTAATAATGGAAACAATATTATAAATTCCTTCCTTGCACCTATCTATATGGCCAATAAAATTTACGACTGCTTTGTCGAACATTTTATGTAAGTGCACACGCCTATAAATTAAATTTTACTGCCGGTGACAGATGTATGGAAAACCACATTGCATATTACTCCTCCCCTATACAACACCGACAAATTAATATGTCATCTTTCCTCGTAACTCACTTCACAACTTTTAAAATATATAGAACAGAAATACACGACCGATTTATTTTCGGTTTAGCCAGAAATTTCTACTCACTGGCGTTTAACTCGACTTTCTTGAAAAATAATATGTTAAAGTGACGATACATTTGGCTCTACACGTTCGTATTTTTCGTATTTGCAATCCAAGAATTTCAAAACAACATCATATTTCATCTATAAGAAACAAAAGATTTTAAAATGAAAATGTTAAAAGATGCATGTGACTGCGAAGATGGTAGATTACTGGATTTTAAAAGAAATAATAGAAATTAACAAAAAATAATTATGTAGTGAAAAGAATTATTATTTATATAAATAAGTTGAAAATTAATTTGAATTCATAAAAATGAATAATTTGCATAAGCTCTCATGTCATAGAATCAATACAAAATAAAATTAATGTCAAAAGTATATTTACAACTGTTAAAATTATATTTGAAGTTAATTAATTGATAAAACCAAATAAAAGCCTTATTTGTTTATTGAAATATATCTAAATCATCTAATTAAACAAACACAATTATTAAATTCTTATCTAAGCTGCTCTATGGTCTGAGATGTAGTTGATCTATACCTAAGATGACGAAGCTTGTTAAAAATGTACTTGATCTATAAGCTTTTGAACAGAGTTGTGGACGCTTGACGTTTCACATTTCTCTGTAAGCGTTGGTTCTGGTCAAGAGTGAAATGTTTATCATTCTTGGGTTCTGGTGTAGTGAAGCGAATGTGTCTCCTAATAGTTTTTACTTAAATTTAACTGGTATGTAGACTTTTATATTTTTTGAACACTTTAAAACTGTTATTAACTTAATAAGAATAATAAAAAACTCTTCGTTTGAACGTAAGTTTATTTGAAAAAATTTTAAATTATTATTCTTAATAATATGGACTTCCAAAAAGTAAGGGTTGGTACAATAAATGTTATTAACTTCTACTGTTTTGCTTTTAATTTGGATTTTTAAATTACAATTTAAAATTATCACCAATAACTTAATAACTTACATTCTTGAAAGGTCACTAGATCTTCACTCACTTATTACTTAATTAAACTGACTTCAAATCGAACTAACTCCCATCTTTTTATAGTTTCTTATTGTTTTTAGATGTTCTCGAACATTGAGAACATTTTTCTCTCTTTTTTTTTACAAATAACACATAATTATCTGTTCTGTATTTTGTTTGGCAACAGCGCTTTCTTGTAAAACAATCCTTCTCTAAAATAACTAAGTTTTAAATGAGAGATATTTTTATTTTTTTTTAAATTGTATTGTTATCACTGACGAATGACGACATTGAAACCTATTATGTGCAACATTGTTTTAATTTTACTGAATGAAGATAAATATAAATTTAATTTTTATAAGAAGTTTTAACTGTTCAGAAACATTCCTGTCCATATTACTCAGAAATAATCGTTGTCTGCATCTAAGTATTCTGGAGTTTTTCTTTTTCTCCCTAATGAACCGGCATCAAGTTTGTGATTATGATTTGGGGCACTGTCGTCAAATGATTACATCTCATCCACTTCATCCTAACAAATATGCGTAAACCCCAGGCAGATCTAACGACAAGACCCTAGAGAGATAATTGTAGTACGTTAAACCACTCGTATTAGGTATATTCATAAATATAGAAGGCGAATGATAAGAAAAAGGCCTTTATCAATTGTTTTCAGTTTAGAGTCCAAATGGGCGTATGAATCCTCGACGAAAGAAAACAGGTAAACAGGTAAACAGGAACTTTCGACGCACGGTTAGAAATAATATGTTTTTATTACAGGAATTTTCGACGCAAGGATTTAGGTACTTACGGACAGGTAAGTAGGTAATAAAACAAAATTATCTTCGAAAACTGATTTGATTTCATTTCAAATATTATTAATAAACTAATTATTACTATTACTATGAATGATAAGACACTAATTTTACAAAAGTAAGTCTTGTTATTTGATTTAAATTTAGACTTTCAATCATTCGTTCTAGAAAAGCAATTTTATTTTTTACAGTTTTGACTTTAATTTTTGCTATTTTGCTAAGACTAATTATTTTTATATAAGTATCTAACCTAACCTAACCTAACCTACTACTTTTAAAAAATGTATAATTTTCTAATAATAGCAAATCTCTATTACGAAAACTTTTAATTAAACTAATTTTAACAAAATAACATCAAAACTCACAATTATAAACAAAACAGAAAATTGTACCTAAGTGTAAGAAATTTGCCAGTTAATTATAAAAATACCAAATTGGAAAGGGCAGATTTTATTGGCAATAAAGGATTAGGGAAATAAATTTTATGAACATTCTGTGTCGAATATTCATGTTGGATTATGAAACTTTTTCTTTTCTTTCTAGCAGGTAGTTGGGGTAAAATGCGTGGACTATTCACCCGCCGGTACAAATGACCAGTAACACCACATTTATATTTTGCATTTATAAGAAAAAAAGTACAATTATTAAATTCATTTTCTGTTTTCTACTTCCTTCATTTTAAACGAATCATTACATATTTTAATAAATAAATGAAAAATGTAAAGAATTAATGGAATTTGAAGAATTTTAAGGAATATTATTGAGAAAAGAGCAACTGGGGAAAGGGAAACGAGAAGGTCAAAGAAAGCTGACATTAGAACTCGCAAAGGTTTTAAATGGATTTCTCATTTCTTTTTATGACAGTTTTATAAATCGATATCATTCCTTAACAGGTGCTACTTTATTGACATAATTAATGCCGTTACCCCTAATGTTGATTTAACCTGTACACTAGATAGTATTGACAGCTGTCAGTTATCGTGAGCATCGTAAAAACACAGTAATAATTTGTATAAATATTTATTTTTATACCTATTTACATAATTATATTAAGAGCAAATTGCCAAAATAAAAATTGTAGGGCATATCTATTTGAAGTTTACCTACCTACAAGACAACATTTTACCTATTTGAATTTTTATTGTAGTTTAGATGAATTGAATTGTGATAATATCAACAAAATATAATTTAGAATATTTAGATAATAATGTGTATTTAAAAAAAATAATATTACTTACATAGAAAGATATAATTTGTCTTACAGCTACATGAACCAAATTTCCCAGAATAACTGGCAAGCTCATTGGAATACATGTTCAATATTTTTAAAAAAAGTTCAACCCACAGTTAACCAACTGCTCATTCTTGACCTAACAAGAAAGGAAATGGTTATAACAAGAAGGTTACGGATCGGCCACACGCGACTTACACATCTTTATCTCATTACCTCATCACCACAACCACTATGTCAACACTGCCAGTGCTCTCTTACTGTCATCGCCTTGGAATGAAAGCAAACATCAAGGACGTTCTATCCAGTCCATATCAAATCATCCAAACTATTCAATTCCTTAAAGAAGAACAACTACTGAATAAACTCTGATAGTCATACGGTTTGATACTACAGTTTTTTATCAATTATTGTCATAAATACTGTTTTTTGTTTTATTAATTTCATGTATTGATTATATTTTATTGTACCTCGTGCTAATGGGCACAGCTGTCACAAGCACGTTAAATTAAATAAAAAAAAATCTGTCTTACGTACTATGTAGATTTGTATAATTAAGGTAATAAAAAGAGATTATACATATATAAATAAACATTAATAATCACAGAAGCAAATGAATGCTAGTGCATGATACAAATACAAATTTATATTTAAAACACTTACAAATTTTCAAATGCATTAATAATTATGACAATTTTAACACTCCAATAAGATATTCCTATTCCTATTTACAATCAAAAACAAAGTACAAAGTTTCATATTTATATTATCCACGGAAATACTTCAAATTTATTAGATTATTGAAAACATCTCTTCCACATGTAACAATCCACTGTTTTATTTTAGTTTTATATTTTTTATGCGAAGTAATCTGTTTTATTTCTGCAAGTAGTAGATTTAGTAATCGAGGGGCACAGTAATAGACACATCGCTGACCAACAGTTTTTTGAGATCTACTGATGTACATTATTTGATCTACTTGCGCCCTTGTTTCATATCCATGATTTAAAGGGGCAACTTTTATTTTAATAATATTAACATACAACAGTAACCTTTGACAAAAAAGCTGTCGTACCTAAATCTAATATATTAAGTTTTTTAAATAAATTCTCACTTGAATATACTTTAGGTTTCTTGTATATAATTCTCATAATCCATTTTTGTAATGTATTTAAATTTTTTAAATGACATTCTGCAACACCCCCTCCCCCATCCTAATACTCCGTACGATAATTGTGATTGCACTAAGGATTCGTTTAGAATTTATTAGAATTAAAGATTATGTTTTCTAAATTATCCATAAAAATATTTGCTAAAATTGGAGAAATGGGACTTCCCATTGGAAAAAACATAATCTTTAATTCTAGTTATAAAAATAATATTGTATTTTGGTATAGATATGTTGATGATGTGTTAGCAGGATTTGTAGGTAGCGAACGACAGTTAGATATATTTTTTAATTATATTAATACCTTGCATCCTAAAATTAATTTTACTTTAGAAGTTGAAGAAAATAATTCAATTAATTTTCTAGATTTAAAAATTGAAAAAAGTTAATAATTTACTAAATTATTCAATATACAGAAAACCAACACAAACTGATGTAACCATACCGTATAATTCAAATCATCCTATAACACATAAATTAGCAGCTTATAATTCTATGATACATAGGGCATTTTCAATTCCAATGAACAAAATTAACTTTGATAAAGAAATTGATATCATAAAACAAATAGCTACATCTAATGGCTACCCAATTCATTTGATAAATAAATTAATTAATAAGAAAGAACAGAAAGTGTCACTAAACCTAATATTTCCTAAACAAACTAAAGAAATTAAAAGTTATAAAAATATTACATATTGTGGAACTATTTCCAATAAAATTTCAAAAATAATATCTTCGGCAACATTAGCATTAATATCATTTAAAACACAAAATAATATTGGTACAAAATTGTTAAATGTAAAAACAAAATTACCTAAATTAAAAAAATCTGGTGTTTACAAAATTAATTGTCCAAAGTGTAATGCTGTATATATAGGTCAAACACAAAGAAATTATGAAGTAAGATTTAACGAACATTTAAGAGCATATAGATTAAAACAACCAGATAAGTCAAATTATGCAAAACACCTACTTGAACATCCAACCTCTTACACATCAATGACATCCAAATACTACACACTTGTAATAAAAAACAAAATTTAGATTTCCTTGAAGAACTCGAAATAAAAAGACATCTAGCAGATCCACAATTTAAAGTTGTTAATGAACAAATAAATCTGGGAAGTTCTCCACTTTTAAAGTGTTTGCTTTGATTGAGTCTTCATTTTATATATAGATAAGACGTAATTGTAACACAAATATATTAAGTTATTGTAAAGATCAGCATGATATAGTTTTTTCCTGGTTTTTCTATATCATTGCACAGTTATACTGATCTTAGAGGGAAGTACATCCAGGATAATCCCTTAGGGCTCATAACATCTAGGCTTTAATATTGTTATGTCTTATTACTTCCATACTTGGTCTAGCCTTATAACTACCTAATAAACATCAGGTACCCAGCTACAAATAAACAAAATGTAACCTCAATATGTCAATCTGACGATGCTAAGTCTAGCGAAACGGCTGTCATTATAGTTAAGAAAGCAATTTTTTAAATAAATATTGGAAGTTTTGGTAAAACGAAGAGTTTTCTATTAATCTTAATAAGATGGACTTCCAAAAAGTAAGGGTTAGTACAATCAATTTCAATAAACATTCGTAGTTCTAAAACCATTGTATATTATACAGCTTTTAAATTGGAATTTGGAAAAGGCCCTAAACGTTTAATTAGATGTATACACCTTAGATATAAACAATGGTTCAACTTCAATTTGCCATCATAAACATAAATAAAATATAATTTTTTAGTAATAAAAAAAATTTATCAAACTGTAGTCAGTGTCAGAAATATGTAGAGCAATAAAACCTCATTTTCCTCATGCAAAAGACGAAACGACTACAGGGTGAGTCACCAAAAATGACTCAAGTACAGGTGATACTACCTGTACTTGATCAAACCTGTGATCAAATCATGGAAATGGGATAAATTATTGGTGGGCCACCCTGTAATCCTTTGGTCTTTTGCATACCTAATAAGATGTTATTGCTCTACATATTTATTTCTGAAACAGACTTTATTGTTCCAAAAACTAAATGTAAATATAAAAATACCGAAATTTTGCCTTCAAGTAAGACAGGTACCCAAAGATAATATTCAGGTATCTAATTTTTAAGTGTATTAATATCCATACTTTCTAAAAGGTATAATTTTAGTAATTATTATTATTACCTAGTGCATGAAAACAAATAACACTTGTTTAAAACAAGGATATTTTGTCTTCAGGTACCACAGAGACCTGTACTTTAATGGTTCTTGAAATGTATGCTTCCTAAAAGGGATAGTTTTAGAAATCAATAAAAAAAATTTAAATGGAAACAAAACAATGAAAACTTGTTCAGAAAAGTAATGAATTGTAGATAATGGCTTTATTACCAGCTGAACTTGAACATTGCAGAAAGAGAATATTTTCCTTTATAATATTGTAATTACATGGCTTTACATATTATTTGGAGTAGATTACTATATTCACGTAAATCATATGCTCAGAATAAATCTTATCTAAAATTTTTAGAGAACTATGGTCCAGTTAAAACGGCTCTGGGACAAAATGCACTTTAAATAAACACCGAACTACCCTCGGAGACTCGACGGAGATAATAATGACCATCTCCAACGATTCTCCGGCAAATTTGGTTAAACAGCGCATAACCAAAACAGAATGCGGCTGACTATGCATTGCAATTCTGGCTTGGCGATCGGCGAATCTTCGGCGCTTCGCCAGAGATCGACTATGCATACGGGTTTTATAAGTGTTTTCATTTGACGAAATCACAAAACTCTGATATTATGACATGTGAAAAAAATAATCGAAGAAAAGATATAGTTTGGTACTCTTGCAGGAAACCTATTCCAGTTAGGAATAGATTACTTTGTGCACTGTTGGCACAATATCCGCCTAAAACCACGGGAACGAAAATCTAAATTATTATTAAATAAATCAGTAAGGGCATTTTACTACAAAAAATTAAAGGCCGGTATTTTTTAAACCGTTTATTTACTTTTTTTAAATAATCGAAAATGGTTTAAAAACTTTTCAGAGTTATTATCATCAAATATCATTTAACTAATGAAACATTATGTATTTTACATTCTCTTTGAATGAGTATTAAGTTTTCAATTTTCGTTAGTCAGCGTCTGCCGTCGACTATTCGATAGCGACAATTTTGAACTGGGTAAAAATTGTATCACAAAGGAGCAATAAAACGACGTTTAATAAATTTAAGTGCCTATGAATATAACTAATGGAATTGGAAGAGATTCGTTAAAGTGTTCCTCAACTCTTTGTGAGAACGTTGATTTCTAATTGGAAAAAGGAATATTTGTAGCTGAAGTCATGAACTAAGTCGTTTATCAAAATGATCTTAAATTTAATTATAGATTTTTAGTGTTCTTATTGTAATTAAGATGAATAAAATCGCAAACCAGTTTCTGGCAGGGATGTCTTACGGTAGCTTGTTTGAAGAAATGGGGTGTGCATTTCCGAAATAAACATATGTCTATAGAAATGGCCACAATTAAGGGATTTCTAAATAAAAATTTAGTGTGCTGATTTTCTTTTTATTTGGTGTTAGATGTGATCAATAACTTTGTCGATCCACTACTATTTTAGAATATATTTAATACTGGGTTTTAGGACAATCTATGTACCACGTGATTTAAAAAAACTATCTAAAATTTTTTAAACCCAGTAGTATATTACGTAACCCATTACGCACGAAGTGTAACGTACTTCACTTTTTCTATGCCCATCTACAGGGTGATTGATTAGTGTGAGGAAGCTCAGTAGATCTGTTATAGTAAAATTTACAAAAAAAAGTTATTAACAAAAGTTGTAGGCAGCTCTAAACTCTAAATCTAAACAATAATGTCAAATTGTCAGTTTCTGATAAACCAATCATGGCCAACTCACAATAATTATTGGTAAACGTTAAAATATCTACCAAATCAATACTTTGAAGGAAAAATAAAAATATCTAGAAAACTGATAACTTTAGGTATAGGGAGTACTTCATAAAATGTGAAGAATGATGTTAGTACTTTTCGATAGTGATATAAAATACAGGGTGTTCTATTTAAAATTACCAAGAAAATAATGTACTTGCATTTTGACTTACCCTGTATTTGATTTAACGAATATTATGAAAACGAATATGTTTAATAATTTTTAACAATTATTAAAAAACTATGGTTGCAATAGATCAATGTTCCTATACTCCTTTTTAATTATACAGGGGGTTAAACTTGATACGATTTTCAGGTAATATTGGTTATAACTTTTTAAATACCCGGTATAACATAATAAAACTTTACATTGTTGTGATGTTAAAGTTAAGCAGATTTCAAATTTAAAATAAAATACAGGATGTTCCATTTATAAAAAAAATAAGTTTGGTGTGCCATCATCTTATGGAACTTATGTAACTAATTTTAAAATGTGGAGTTTAAAGCTGCTTACAATTTTTGTTAATAACTTTTTTTTGTAAATTTTACTATAACAGATCTACTGAGCTTCCTTACACTAATCAATTTTTTTATTTTCTTCTATGAAATAAATAAAAAGGCAGTTATTTAAATTGTATGATGTAAACTTTGGGTATAAAGAAAGCTTAACAAAAATTAAAGTTACATAATCAAATATTCTATTTTTGATATAAAATACAGGGTGTTCCATTTGAAAGAAGAGAGATTCCAGTTATCGTCCACCCTGTATACAAAAGGAAAAATAATTAATATTTAATAGAATACGGTGATATTGTATCATATTACGAACCTCTGTTAGGCAAAATAGTTTTTTTTCTTCAACGTCCAATAAGATACAGAGCGTTGATTTACCTACGATTTTCACACAAACTTGTCCATAACTTCTGAAAGACTCTGTATAATGTATCAAAATCTTCAAAAAAATGTCAGCAGTACGAATTCGGTATAATATCCAGGGGTTCCCATTTAAAAAATCATATGTTTGGTTTGTAACGGAGTTATACAACACTTTGTATAGTTTAAGGTAATTTTGAAAATATGGACCCTTAAGACATCTACTGTTTTTGTTAATAACATCTTTTGATATCTTCTAAAACAACCCATATACCGAACTTTGTCGTAGGGTTGGTACACCCTGTATATATTATAAATAATTTATTATCAATTATCATTTGCTCAATTTAAATTTTTAATCTGTAGAGATAACATATGAAATTTAATGGAATTTTAAAGAAAATCTTAAATGTTAATTTAAACTTTGTGTATTTATTATCAATTAAAGCAGTCAATTTTCATAAAATAAACTATTAAAAAGTAATAATATCAAACAAAACATCATAATATTTTTTTTATATTTTGCACTTATAAAAATCTTCATTATAAAACGCGTTTGCGTATCGTAATGTAACTTTTGCGCACGCAAATTTTTGTTTTAAATGGTTGGCGACATGAGTGAAGTATCTAAAGGCAAGACTATTGACATTGACATTTGTGGCTAATAGAAATTTATTAATTTTATATTGTTCTTTAAGAAAGTATTTGTGAATATGAATATCATTTTTTACTTATATAATATATTATTATTGGTGTATTAGTCATTTTAAAATATTTTAAAACATTAACATTTCATAATTTAAATGTCAAAACTGTCAAGATCTGTCAAATGTTATAAATAACACAGTGCTACCGACATACTTTTTAAAATCAAAATTTTCGGTATTACGTAAAATTAATAAATCAATTTAAAAAATGATAAAATAGCAAAATATAAAAAATATTATAAACAACTTATTTCATATGGCTGTTGTGACACTCGTTCTTTAAAAAACTCATCGCTTCGCGATTCGTTTTTTAAACTTGAACTCGTGTCATAACAGAATTCCATATGAAATGCGTTGTTTAATATACTATTATAATGTCGACAAGTCAGAATGTCCGATCAAGTTTAGTAATGAAAAATAAGTGATTATGTATATACTTATGCAGGAACATAATTTAAAGTTACATAATATGTATAATTTTCCTAAGTAGAAGTTCTCCGTCTAACCATTTTATAATACAATGTAATCGACAGTACGCCAGATAATAACCCTAAAAAAAGTCAAGTTTTGAGTGTGTCTATTTTTGGAGCACCAAGGGTTGCACTTGACTGCAGCAAGCTCTTTTTACTGTTCTCTAGAGCTCTTCACTGTTTCAAAGAAATGTGTATTACGTGCACGTTTTATTTAAAAGTATCTGGGTTGATCCATATGAATGTCTATTAGCATACAAATGATAATGTTTTGCTGCAATTCAAATAGATGGTAAAATTAGGAATATTGTTCTACAAAATGGAAAAACGGTAATAAGTATATATTTATTAAAAATAAGTGAAACAACACCACCAACACCACATATCCTTATTATATCATAAATTGTAAAAATTAAAAATTTGATGCAGAATTAAAGGTTAAAAATAAAATAAATTAGATAATTAGTTACAATCGTTTATAAAGTCATTATTTCTAAGTAAATGTTTTATCCTCTTTTGGTCACTATACAGCTGAAGTACTTCAAAATAACCCCCAACTATAATAACTTAATCCACGAGTTTTTATCTGTATTAGTCCCCTACCAGCATCGTTATAAAATGCTTTTATTTCCCGAAAGTCATAAATTTTTTAGATACAGTCCTCTGTCCGATTAATTATGTTTTAAATTAGGGAATCAACCAAAATACAACTAAACAAGCCCTTGTACCCTAAGGGCAGGTACCTTCAGTGTCGTACGGAAAACATTGTGACGCCCAAAATGTACGGGGTTTCTTAATATATTTTAACCCACACTTATTTTTATTAAAAAAGTTTCAAATAAAAGTTGTATTCTACCTATCAAAAATGTAACAACATTTTATTATAAACTGTCAGTCCTCATACCAAAATGGGTTATATTACAGATGAAAAGGTAGATATACTCTCAGTTTATAAAAAATAATAAAAACAAACAGGATCTACTGACTTCTTCTGCAAATACATTTTAATGTAATTATCGTTGTGTCACTATCTACGTTTGCTGATCAGTTAGGACAATTCAAATTGTCATGGCGTCTCTAATGACGTCAAAGTCTGCAAAACAACAGCTGTGTGTGTTATGGTTGTTTAAGATACTGCTTTGGGAATCGTCCTTAGGCACAATTGGACATAATATATAATACTTAAAGGTTATGACCTTAATAATATTTAAAGGTTAGGACGCCTGAATGAAGTTTCAAAGTTTGTTTTGTTTCGCATACAATGACGTCACGCACTCTGATAGGTGTACAATATTACGTGACGTGAAGAGTAATTTTATATTTTTGTTTCTCAGAAATATTAATTTACCGAAATTTATACTCAATATTTTCAATGCAAAAACTATTATATAACACAAAAATATCTTAATATTTGTGTTACTGTCAATTACCCTATTTTTCTTCCTACTTAAAATATGAAACATTATTTGGTTATAAATTTTAAAAGAAATAACAAGTTGAATGGATAAAATTATCAAAGATATTAAAAAACTATTCAGAAATGTAGTGATCGCTATTTAAAAAAGTTTATCAATTGTTAACACGTATGAATACATATTACATACATTTTTTGTCTGTTTTTTGATATATTTTTTATAATTTTATCTATTCAAGTCGTTGTTTCTTTTAAAATCTATAACAAAATAATGTTATATATTTAAAGTTAATAAGAAGAATAATTCTTAAAAATTCTTAATATATTAATGCATTTTATTTACGAAAAATATTTAACTGTTTAAATTGTTATATCATGTTCTATGATTTGTACCATCAATGGTTTTACTTAGTGTAAGTATTTTTTTGATCAAAATGATACCTATACTGTTTTACTTCCTATAGTTATTTTTGTATCTAGTGCGCGAAATCCTACTTTGGTGATCGAGAATTGATTTAAAAAAAAAAATAGTCGAGATCACCAAAGTATTTCGCGCATAAGATGCAAACAAAACTTTCTCTACAAACGCTTAGTTTAATATGAAAAAAAGTATTGAACTGGTTTGAACTGTTTTTCCAAATCAAGTAATTAGGCAATCCAAACCACGTGATCTAATATGGCCGTCCAGGGCAAATATTTGTGACAGTTCAGGTAGAAAACCATTGTGTCGAATGTTTTTGCTGTGTTTAGATCAATTTTTGTAGTATTTGTGTGAGATTTGTTGGCCATTTTGAGATGGAGAGTAGTTATTTATTACAAGAAAATCCTGATATTAGTAAAAGGTAATGATGAAAATAAGTAAGTAAATAAAATATTTTGTTTACTTATTAATGTTATTAAGATGATTGTGAGACAAAATGGTTTCATTTTGAGTGTATCAATTTAGGCACTCTTCCGAATTTACCTTGGTAATTCAATAATTGCTCCAAAGTAATGACTAGGTAATTATAAATAAAGACTATTTTTAATAACACAATTTTGTTTTATTTTTTACTTACTTTTAATTAAAAATTATTGAACAAATTATCTTGAACGGCTTCCACAACCAACCACAATATAAGTTAGGCATTTTCTACTAAAGAAAACACACAAATAAAGTCAAAAAGTTAATAAAAACTAAGATTTTATCCTTTATAAAACACAAACACCTTCAATAAACACGAAAACTGACCTTTGCATTAAAATCAAACAATTTATCTATTACACAAAGCCACGATTATATACAAATAAACGTTTTTTACTTTCAATATTTGCCCTGGGACGTGATTTGTGCTGGGACGCCATATTTGACAGGTTGTTGGATTGCCTAATTAGGTACTGTAACTATGGAAATAAAATGGCATTTGGTGACAATTATTTCAAAGTGACAGTTCTTGATAATTATTTTCATTATTTTGGAGTGAATTCTTATTTGCGTCAATTTCGTGCGTGATATTTATAACTGTGAAATAATGGAAATTTCCGGCGACGATGAAGTAAGCAGTACCCCACCTAACTTGACAGATGCCGCCAATTCAGTAATTTCAAATCTCTTACAGGAGAAATCAAGGCGCCAGTATAAAAATGAATATCAGCAATTTAAAGAGTGGTGTGAAGCAAATAAAGCCAGAAAAGTATCCGAAAATGTGCTGTTGGCATATTTTGCAGAGAAGTCTAAGAAGCTGAAGTCTTCCACGTTATGGGCAATATATTCTATGTTGAAAGCAACACTCAATGTTAAAGAAAACGTGGATTTCAAAAAATTTACCAAGTTGGTTCCATATTTGAAAAAAATTGTCAGTTGGAAAACATCCTGGTGTTGACTAGAGAGGAATTCATAAAAGAGGCAGATGATGAAACCTATTTGTTGGTTAAGGGAGATTTTTGATGATTGTTTTATGTTTTTTTTAAATTACTGATTTCCTTTTAGGTAGTTTTAATACTGGGTATTTCGGGTGCTTGCCGCCGTGAGGAACTCATTAAAATGAGATGATCGATGATCTAGGGTGTGTGCGGGGAGCACGCTTTTTGCGCCATTTGGCGCTATCTATAGTACTATTCCTCGTTTGCGTTATATGGCTCTTGGCGCTACATAGCTCGAAAGCGTGCTCCCCGAACACACCCATAGAAGATAAAAATTCCATTTTGATTGTTAAAGTACCCGATACAAAAACGCTTACACAACGAATTTTTACATTTTAAAATTTAGATTATATTGACATTTACCGAAAATTTGCGGCTCTTCGTCCAAGTGCTACCAGTCGCCGATTGTTTTTGAAGTATCAAAATAAGAGATGTTTTAACCAAGTTTTTGAAATAAATATTGGAAAGATGCCTAGCTTAATAGCAAAACACCTAAAATTACCAAATCCTGATACCTACACGGGCCATTGTTTTCGGAGAAAATAATACGGGGGCCGATATATGTGTCCTGAAGCGACATGGAGGTTGGAAATCTTCGACTGTGGCCGAAGGATACGTGGCACTGAGTGCCTTAAAATGTTTATGGCACTGCTGTCAAAAGTGAATGGTCAGATTTTGAAAGCAAACGTCAAAATATTTAGATTTTATTTATTAACATTAATATAACAGTACAATTTGTGCAATTTGACAAATTCATTTCTTGTACTGCTGTTTTACCATTTTTTATGGCTAAGGAAGAATGATGCGTAGAAATAATTGAATTTCCAGTCGAAGTTGAGGCCACAATTTCTTCGGATGTTTGTTGTTGGATTGATGTTGTTGGTAATGTTCGCTGCACCGTCAGCAGTTTTTTAATTCAAACTGTATAATTACTTTATTTGAACGTTTGTAGAAAAAATATTATATGATATACGTGTTAAAAGTACCTTTTAAGGCACTTAAAAATGTACTTTTACCACTTATTTCATAAATAACTATTATTTGAAACTTTTTTCTTTTTCAAAATTAAGGAAAATAAGTGAGGGTCAAAATATAAAGTGAATCCTGTATATAACTTTAATTTGCAATAAAATAAAACGCAAAAAAAATTGAGCATAATTAAACTATTCAACTAATTTAAATTAATGAAATAGGTTGTAATAATTTTCGTTTACTTCAAAGCAAGTTTTAATCTCAGTGTACAAAGATAAACTTAAAAATAAAGAGCCTTTAAAGAGCTTCTGGAGCGACACTGATTGGTGATATCTTTACTACAACTGATGTGGGAGTTCTTAGTATGTAGGTGAAGAGGGTTGGGCCACCCAATACTTATGAAGACTTTAATAGGGTTGTCGAGTGTACACGGGCCAAAATTTGAGTAAATTATAATGGTTGTCTGAAGATTTATTATTGTCGACGGCGTTTTGTTACCTTGTACCAAAATTATCTGTTTTGAAATATAATAAAATTAAAATAACCATATTTTAACTTAAAAATATATATATGTATAGGATGTTGAAACGTGAAGGGAAAGTAAATACGAAGGGCGTCTCACCTCCCAAGTAAAAAAAAATATTTTTTGTTTTTCATTATGTTCTAAAAAATTACGTGTCCTAGAGAAAAGTGGTCAAAAGATGATTAATTTTCCATGGAACAAGGTTTAATTTAAGACTAAGTAAATTAAAATTTGTTGATAAATAAAAAAGTTATTACAAAATGAAGTGGCTTATTTTCAACCATCCACAACCACTCTCAACGCCACAAAAATATTTTAATCATATTTTATTTTGCATTTTTTAAATATTTATTGTTTATCATTATCTAAGTTCATTATTAATAATAGTAAACAACTAAACGAAACTTCAGTCATCCACAAGAAGCTAAACGAAGAAACCGAAGCAATAGGAATACTGCCACAAGAACAGTTCGGATTCACAAAAGAACACAGCGCACCGGAACAAGTAGTTAAAATGGTAGAATACACAACACAGGGATACAATAGAAATCAATCTACTGGAGATCATTCTTCCTGGACATCAGCAAAGCCTTCGACCGAGTATGACACGAAGGACTGATATACAAGATGAGAGAAGCAGGATACACTAGAGAACTATCAGCTATCTGAAAAATAGAAGATTCAGGATAAGGATAGGAAACGCAAAATCCGAAGTAGGAACAACAGAAGGCGGAGTACCGCAAGAAGAGGTCCTCTCACCGGTGCTTTACAACATATACACGGCAGACATTCCAAAGACAGACAACACAATGATGGCTCTCTACGCAGATGACACGGCTATCGTTACAAGAAGCACTCAACCAAGGATGGTGACAAGAAGACTTCAACAGGCTATGGACCAAATAGACGAATTGTGCACAACACGGAAAATCTAAATAAACCCAGAAAAAACCTAAGCAATCGACTTTACTAAAAGAAGGAAAAAAACAGAAGAAAACATTAACATAGGAGGAGAAGAGATCCAATGGAAAAACAAGATTAAATACCTAGGAGTGATACTGGACAAAGAACACGTGGAAAACATCACAAAGAAGGTAAAACAAGCAAGAGGAAGACAAGTACTAAAGACAAAGATACATCTAATAGACACAATCATTCCGATCATGTTGTACGCCTCTGTAGCCTGGGGACACACAGCCAAAACCTACAAATAGAAGATACAAGCACAGCAGAACATCAGCTTAAGGCAAGCAGCAGTCGCCCCATGGTACATTAGAAATACACAACTATACAGGGAACTAGACCAGGAGAAGACAGAAAATATCATGAAAGCCAGAGCCAGAAGAAGATTTGAAGAACTCAGGACACACCCGAACACAGTACTTAGGGAATTAATAAACTACACAGCAGAGGATTACAGGAGACATCCAAGAAAACAGCTGGACAGCTAAAAAGAAACATCTGCCAAGAAGCAGACAGAAGAGGAACCACCTATAAAAGACTTTGCCCATCCCTAGGGAGATGCGCAGATTCTTGAGTAGGGACAGCTTTAACAAGTGGATCCACTCTCTAAGATTACCTTTAGCCGCAGTTCGTCGACTAAAGACTAACTTTTTAGAAGCAGCGAAAAGCACACACTCTAGAACGCCTAAAAAGAAGACAGGAGGATAGAGGCACCATCCCGGACCAAACAGTAGACACCTGGAAACTATCTCCGAACCAGATAGTGGAAGCAAGAGCATAAGTCCGACGCCTGAGGCCCCCATCGGACGTGATTGGGGAGTGGAGGAAGTTCTTCCCGGAATGCACCGCTCCTAGAGGGATGCATTCTGAAAGGAACGGGTTTGGTTAGAGTGTATGATATTTTTCGAATAAAAAGTTCAAACGTTTAGTTGTTTACTGTTCTTAATAAGATGGACTTTCACAGAGTAAGGGTTGTTAGTACAATAAATTTCATTTTTAACTAAGTTTATGTTGTCAGGAGTAATACCACGAGTGATTGAATTTTCGTGATAAGTCTGTCGATTCATCCTACGGACTCGTGGTGTTTTCTCGAATCAATTCAGTTGAGTTCAGAAATAAAAGACAGACTTATGAGATAAATTCAATCACGAGTTGAATTTTATTAGACTATTTCACGAATAAAGTTTCTTCATTAATATAAATACACAGAATGTCATAAATTGTTTCCATATAATAACATTTTGATTTTTTTGTAGACATAGGTAGGTACGTTTTCATCTATGTTTTGGTTGATAATTTCATTTGTATTTGTACCGAAGTGACTCATTTTGACACAATCAGGTACAATTAATATTGATAGAACTGCCAAACGTTCTGTTGTACGTCGTTGAAAATACCGACTCTCCAATCAGAATTGAAAGACAGCTGGTGTTATCGCGATAACACAAGTTGTCTTTTGTTTGCGATTGGTCAGAGTATGTGAGAGTGTGAGAATTTTAAGATGAGTGAAATAGAGTTATAAATCAATTTTTTCGCTGTAATTTAATACAATTAAAATTAATTATTTAAGTTATTTTTTTTCTTTGACGTAGGTATAAAGATACGAAAATAAACTCCGGCCCTTATTTTGTTTGTTTATAGAGTAAAATATGGCGGAAGTTATTCTAAATTAACAATTATTTGTATGATTATTTTTTGACTTTTCTTAAAACCAATGAAATGCTTCTTTATTTGTTACAAGGGTAAGTTTTAACCAATTATGTCGTTATTATAAAGGGGAATAAATCTCTTGTAATTATTGTCGGGAGTAATCACTGTAGCTTTTATTTGCCTAGCAACTGTCAGATACTTGTCAAAATAATTACTTAATTGTGTCAACGCGAAATGGATGAAAGTCATTTTATTGTAAAAATTTGTGAATAAAAAAATAATCTTGTCAAATATAACTCCAGAGTTCCATAAATTAGAAAATAATTTGACAGATTTTGTTCAAACTTGTTGCCATAAGTTTTCAAATAATCTGTCAAATTATTTTCAATTTATTCTCACTCTCTTGTTACATTATTACTAAAAAAAAATTTTTTATGAATTTGGTACCTTAAAGAAAATAAAGAGTCCAGAATGGTATTAAATACGCATCTATAGGGAAATTTGTCAATAAATGTTACTTTTATAGTATACTGTAAATATAAATAATGTCATGTATCAGTGTCATACAAGAAGCTCCAAGATGGCTCACTTCCGTCGCAATTTTTTTTTAAATTTAACATATGACAGACTCCTTCCTGTTTCCAAAATGAATTGTTTGATATGGTGCTTAAAATATGAAATATCTAGAAATACGCATAATTTTATGTCCAAACCTAGAAAATTACAACGATGTGTTTCGATTTTGTATATTTTCCACACTATGAAACTATTATGTTTAAGGATAATTTTCGTTGATCAGGCGATTGTCAAAAGTAAATTGTGTATGATTTACATATAAAACTAATCAAACTTTACTAAATGTTGTTTTATGTAAATTATGTTTTAAATTAACAAAAACGTTAGAAAGGATTAAAATATAAATCAAAACTGTTAGTCAGTTTAATATTTGTAAATATTTATTACTACTTATATTAGTAACATTTATTAAAATATTGTTCTAATGTATCTGTGTCACGATTATACAGTTCTTCCTACATAAACCCTTCTTTCAATAAGTCAATAGTTTTGAGTTCACAATATATTAAGTAGAAAGTTATTTCATCCATGAATATTTACGGAAAAACGAAGGATTCAGGATTCTGGCATTACCAGAAAAAAATTTGAAAATTTTATTCTAGATATGTATATATCCGCTAAATAATACTTTAACTATCAAAGAAATTTTTATTTTTTCAATCAAGTAAGGTTCAAAGGAACCCCAAAGAATCCTACAAATGTTTGCTCTTAATTGTTCGACTAGTTTCAGACAGTAGACAATTATTAACAGGAAGTAAAATAAAGTGAGCAATATTCAGCATAAAATATTAAATTATATAAACTGACTTTAAAACATTAATTTTAAATATCGTTTTATTCCATTTTTTTAAATACTCCCCATACATAAACAAGCAGTAGAAACTCATACTTAAAACCAATTTCTTTTGGGAGTTTCCATAACGTATTTCGTCCAAATTTGGGTATCGTATCTACTTCTGCTATAACAGTCATTACTTTGTCCGCAAGTCGGAATCTCTTTATTTAAGTACAAATGGACTTGTCTTCTAATGATATCTCTATTAAAGTTATCGACCATAATGGACTTTATTCCTACGTGTTCTTTTGGTTCACATTTCCCTATTTTCTCTCACTTAAAAATCGGTAGATACTTCGTTCACTAACATTAGTTTTTTATCATTGATAAAACGCACTTTGTTTTAAATGAGCCACTTGTACTGGAACAAAACTCGAACTTGACGCCATTTTCACTACCGAAAATGTTCTTGGAGTAAAACAATAAAACATAGATCACAATATAAACCACCAACATTAACGAGTACCTATATTCTTTTTTTTTTTTTTTTTTTTTTTTTTTTTTTTGCCTTAGGTTCAAGACCTATTTAGCCAGACAATTTATTAATTACAATTATGATTACAAATTACAATCAAGTACATTTTATAATAGTACATACATATATATACACACACATATACACATATATACAGTAACACAATATTTATATTACGCCGGTCAATTTCCATTATGCACCTTCACTCGATTTCCTAACCTTCCCATTGGAAACACTATTGAAGATTGTACAACAAGGAATAACATGGACACACGCTTCACGCTAAGGTGCCCGTCATAGCGACTTTTTTTAAACAGACAATACAGGCAACGGTTAAAGGTAAATAACATAAAAGGAAAAACAGAAGGAAACTACAACTGCGCCCTAACATTTCGCGTTCACGCAACACTGTTTGAAGAGGGGATTTAAATTTTCCGTTTGGTCCGTTTGAAAAATTCCCATAGAGTTGATCTAATGGTTGGGTTCCGACTGCTTAAGTATAGGAGAGAAGCGACGTTCAATGGTAATATGATTTTTTGTTGGGAGATGGCTTGAAGTAAGAATTTTATTGCTTCTTGATTATACCGACACTGGAACATCCAGTGGTTAAGGTCATCAAAACTGCCGTCACAATCACATGTATCTGTATCTGATAGTTTTATTTTATACAGGTATGAGTTTACTGTGGCATGTCCAAAAAGGCATCTAACGTACATGGTGTAGATTTTTCGAGATATGGGACTTCTCTCACTTAGGAGAGAAGACGGAAGAGTTGGATATATATTGCAATATGTATTTTTGCTACTGTTAGTAAAGGATTGCCACTCAATTTCCCAACTAGATCTAACATGTTTCTTCCTAGCTGCAACTATATCCCATATGGGCAACTCATTGTATTCTAGGCCCACTAAAGTGGCGTCTTTAGCAAAATGGTCTACTTTCTCATTGCCTGAAATATTAGAGTGACCTTTTACCCACACAAAGCAGACATTTCTTCTTAGCAAACTTAGTTGTCTTAACTTGTCAAGTGCATCTACAATTAGTCTGTTGGTATATATTCTATATACTATATTCTTATAAATTAGGATATAAATAAATCCTCAATTTATAGACTAATAACGTACCTGTTTTTGCACTTATACACATAGGGTTACCTTAATCCCTTATCACCCTTAACACACCTCTTAATTTTATGCCCCATAGAAAATCAAATTGAAGTGTTTCAGGAATTTTGCTGCAAACCTTTATTTAATTAATTACAGAATTTGTTCCAGTTAAACTTTTCACTTTGTAAATGGGAAAATATTCGTTGGATTATTAAAAATATGATTCTATTCAATTTCGGCTTTAACTGCCTTAAAACATTTAGACTGTAATTTAAAAAATCTAGGTTTACATTTAAAAAAAGTCCGTATTCAACGACTCATTAAAACTGGTATGCTACCAATTCTTTAGTTGAACTTAACATCTATAAATATTTCAGCGGAATGAAATTTTAAATTTCTTTTTACTGTTAAAGTTGGTTACACGATTTTACACATAAACATTCTTTGAGATGTTGAAATATAGCGGATCTCATTTAATTATTTTCAGAATTTCCGAGATGTTGTTCTGAATGGAAATTGATTAATGCATGTAAAAAGGAACGAGCTGTAGAGAATTTCAAAAAACTAGTCTCATACGTTTTTATTATTTATCAAGCTACTAAAACGCAAAACATTTTTTTAACGACAGATGTCGCTTTATTTTTCAGAAATGAATCCGTAAGATTAATAAATCAAATCAGCCTCAATAAAAATGTATATTATCAGGATAAAAGTAAAATATTCAGGACAAAATCACAGACAATATAAATAAAAATGATGATATATTATAAAGATAAAAGAAACTAGCGAGAAGAGAAATATATGCTTATGGCCAACCAAAACTATTAGAAATTTTATAGACAAAGCTAAACTCTTAATAAATATTAATGACGCAATAATTTATTTGTAAAAAATAAACTCAATTATCTAAGAACATTAATTTTTAATATTTGGAATAATCATCAAGCATTAACATTTCAGTTTTCAAAATATTAATTTCTATCAGAAATTCTACAATACGATGTATTGAAGTCTGATTTTTATCCAAAAGTTAAAATTCTATGTTCACAAAAGTGTGCTGTCTTTTCCGTAATTTCTGAATTTTTAGAAAGATAAATCTTGATTTTGTCGTCTTTAATTTCATCGTGGTCGTATTGTAATTGTCTTGTACACATCTAAAGTTGCGAGTAAGTTTTAAATCGACCCTCATTCTACTCTCACCAAACTTTTTGCCTGTGAATTTCTCAATTACTCCGTATCAAACTGTCAAAAAGTTTGAGATATATTAAGCAAAACATAAATTTACCGAGAATATTTTTAAACAATGTGATAAAGTGTTTTAGAAGGCCGCCTGGCACTATTTTCATTTTAAGGGTAATCAACTATGTGGTTGATGACAAAAAATAGTAACAGAAAACTGTGATTACAATAAGTAAAACACAGAGAGGAACTTTTGAAATGAAGGTGTTTTTTTGGTCCATAAGCAAAATCAAGTTGTTGGTTAGAGGTTAATTTATTGTTGAATAAACTACGAGTATACCAAGTGACATAAAAATCCGAACACCCAGTTTAAATGATTTTATTTTATTAAAATTTGGTGAATTTATTTATTTTACTGAAATAAACAATTGATAAAATTTTCAGCCTAATCAGTTGAAGATTCCGGGTTTTATACTGCTTTATTTGAAATCCACTAAAAATCCAAAAATGAATATTGTAGCCGTAGTAAAAATCCAAATTTTGCGGATTTTGGTTCTTTACGATTGGTTACGATGCCTAGGGTACGATATCGTCAACTTAGTGAGTTTGATAGGGGTCGTATAGTGGGACTTCGGAAAGCTGGATTTTCTTTTCGGGAAATTGCAGTAAGAGTGCAAAAAAGTGTAGACACCGTGGTTAGATGTTGTCAGGCATGACGAGAAGGCCGTACGCAAAGAGCGGACACCCCTGTAGAACAACAGACCGTGAAGATCGCCGCCTAAGATTATTGGACTTAGGGAACCGTTTCTCCACTACCAGGTCCATTACAAATGAATGGTTTGCAGAACACAGAAGACCTATTGGCATGCGAAGTATTTACCGACGAATAAGACGTTTTGGTTTGTTTTTATACCGACCACATTGGGTCCTCCCTTTAATTCCCGAACACCGACGTAATCGCCTTAATTGGTGCAGAGAACGGTCACTCTGGGATCATGAATTGAACAGTATTATCTTTAGTGACGAGTCCCGATTTTGTATAGGCATGCACGATGATTGAGCGAGGGTTAGAAGACGACGTGGGGAAAGGAGAAATCCACGATTTTTTGTTGAAAGGCATGTCCATCAAACTGTTGGAGTTATGGTTTGGGGTGCTATAGCTTATGGTTCCAAGAAGTTTTAGAACCCCATCTTTTACCCTATCTTAACACCCTGGCAAATCCAACTTTCCAACAAGATAATTCCTGACCACATGTCGCAACATAATGATGTCACATTGCTACCTTGGCCACCAGGATCTCCCGACCTATCCCCAATTGAGCACCTGTGGGATATGATGGGTAGGAGATTGCTCAATTTGCACCGTCCTCCTCAGACTCTAGAAGCACTTCGAGAGGAGTTGGTGGTTGCCTGGAATGAGATACCACAGGAGGACATTGACCACCTGATCAGAAGCATGCCTAGGCGCGTTGGATAATGCGTAACACATCGGGGTGCATCCACCCATTATCAAAGGTAAAAGAGCTTATCATTTACTTATTATGCTTAAGTAAGTACTTATACAAAATTTAATTAAAATAAAATCATTTAAACTGGGTGTTCGGATTTTTATATACTTAGTATATTTTTAGAACAATTAACGATTTAAACTTTAATTCACAACTTCGATGCTGCTTGTGTATCTTCTTATTTTTTTATAAATATCAATATGGATTAGAAGATTTAACAAATAAATTGTGCAATAATCTTCTATTTAGTTCCGGTGTATTTCTTCCCCCTCTCTTTACTATTAGTGGCACCGGCGATAGTTACCAATATTTGTTTCCTCTCCAGATTCGTAGGCACAGATGTTTTTAATGGTATGGGGAATTCTCCAGAAATCATACATTTATTATACAGTATGATGCAAATGTATGGAATTAATTCATTATTTCAGAAACGTTCGATTTAAAAAAAAATCTTAAAACACGTCAATTTTAATTTTTGAATGGTCATTAACTGCTATAGATGTGTTGGACATTACGTCCCTAGTGATGGCGTAATGACGTCATCGACGATTTTTTAAATACAAATCAAGGTCACGTGACAGCTTATTTGAAAGGTCCCCTTATTGCCTTTGTAATAATGTGATCATTTGAATATTTATTTCTACAGGGTTAACCAAAACTGTTGGTTTATTAATACAATTAACTTGGAATAAATGTTTACTTGAACACAATTAAATTACAACAAATGTTCAAATTGACGACCTTCAGCAATGATACAATGAGAAAGATTCGCTCCTTCAACTCTTCTACATTATTCGGTGGATTTTGATATACTCTGTTCTTTAAATATCTCCACAAAAAATAGTCTAACGGAGCCAAATCTGGAGACCTTGGTGGCCATTCGATTAAGGTAATTTCGTAACTCAACGCCACAGTGTGGGGGAGCCCCATCCTGTTGGTACCATAAATCATTTCTATTTGTAAATAGCGGATTCAGCTGTGGCAACAGATAATTTTGAAGAAATTCCAGATAACTAGCAGCAGTTAGGTTTTCCTCAAAAAAATATGGGCCTACAATTTGATTGTTTATAATGCCGGCCCAAACATTCACCTTCTCGGGATATTGTCTCCTACACTCTTCCATCCAATGTGGATTTTCACTTGCCCAATATCGACATGTCTGGCGATTAACGTGACCGTTCAGCATAAAAGAAAAAAGTACCTTTTGTATGAAACCCAGATCTCTGTTACATTGTTCCATAACGATTTCGCAGTATTCGATTCTTCTATCAAAGTCATCTTCTAATAGCTCCTGGACCAGATGCACTTTGTATGGATGTCACTTCTCCTTTTTTAGCACTCTTACAACAGTTGATTGATGGACATTATTATCTAGTGCGACCTGCCTAGAACTGGTATGAGGATTTTCTTAAAACGCCAGTACAACGTCCAGTTTTTTGGCTTCGGATATTGATGTTCTACCACTTCTGGGAAGATCTTTATCATGGCCAGTTTTTCTAAATTTTCCCAGTGGTGGTCCTTAGTGTATTTTAGTTCAGTAAATGAATATTTATTCTAATTCCATGTTACTTAACAAAGTTCATAATTTTGGTTAACCCTGTAGAAATAAATATTCAAATGATCACATTATTACAAAGGCAATAAGGGGACCTTTCAAAAGAGCTGTCACGTGACCTCAATTTGTATTTAAAAAATCGTCGATGACGTCATTACGCCATCACTAGGGACGTAATGTCCAACACATCTATAGCAGTTGATGGCTATTCAAAAATTAAAATTGACGTGTTTTAAGATTTTTTTAAAAGTCGTCTGTTTCTGAAATAATGAATTTATTCCATACATTTGCATCATACTGTATATGATTATACAAAATTTTTGTTGTCAAATTTTAAGGTCCATTCTCAGTTAGTAGACCATGTCTTTGGTAAAATGTGAAATTAATCAAATTTTTTTTGTATGATTTTAACAATGTCATAATCCACTAGGGATATTTTATTAATTTCATATTTTACCAAAGACATGGTCTACTGTTAATTGACCTTTAAAATTTGACAACAAAAATGTTGTATCCTTAAACTTCAAAATATTAAACATTGGAATAAAAACATAAAAATTGTGGTTTAATTTTCCCAAATAAATAAACAAAATAAAATGAATACACCACAAGGAACATAAGAGATTTAACTAATAACGTTGCAACACATCTACATTTCAAAGGTTAAATATAACAGAAAATTATAAAACTAGAATTTTCTTTACTCATTGTCTTTTAAATAGAGCATGATCATTTCTCTACTCTTCTGATGCATTCTTGATGATAATTATAAAATCAGGCAGGCTGTACGTATTGTTTTTTTAGCGATGAATGTCAGTTTATCTGAGAAGGTATCAATCATTAAAGGAATTCCCATGTTGGGTCGAACAAAATCCGTTCGCCATAAAACAGAAACATTCACAAATCAGGTTCTTTTACCGATTAATTGGACCTGCCACATTTATTAAATGGCGAAGTGTATTTGAAGTTCCTGCAAAATATGTTACCCATATTTCTAGTTAATGTTGTAGTCAAGTACTTTTAACATTTCAGGGTAAAATTGAGAGTTTTTAAATGTCAACTTCCCAAATCATTGGATAGTCAGAGTAGGGCCTCACAACTGGCTTGAAAGTGGGACTAATTTATATCCACTTGATTACCATGTTTGGGGTTATTTAAAATCAAAAGTTTATTCAACTGAAGTAAACACTTCTTCTGAGGAGGAGCTAACTGAGAAATGACCAAGCTATGGTTAGAAAGACAATTACAAATCTGAGTTCAAGAGCATGAAATGTATTGAGCAAAATGGAGGCCACTTAGTTTTCATTCTTTTCGTTTGAATTAATATAATTTTGTTTAAAATAAAGTTATGCTTTTTTCCTTACTGTTATAACTTTAAAATGTAGCTCAATGAACAAATGTTTTTATAATTTCTTCACCCATACAGGGTGTTTGAAAGTTAAGCATTGATATTAATAATTGGTCCCAAATACGAACATACCTTTTTTCAAAAAGGTTGGGTCTCCAGGAATAAGGAAAATGAGAAATAGATAATGATTTTATGGATTAAAGCTGGAAAAGTACCATTTGGGAAAGAAATATCTTATTTTTTTGTGGCACCTCGTCGAAACATCTTAGTTAATGAATGTAAAGAACAAGAAAAGAAATAAAGTAACTAAAAAGTTGTATGCGGAAACACCAAATACTTTTAGCGTTACTTATTTTTCCTGCTCCTTCCAAATTTGTAAATAAAATTTTAAAATATTGATATACAAGGTGTTGTTTTCACTACTTATTAATTTTTTTAAGGCCAAACCTGGAAGAAGACTTTTTTATTGTGTTACTGGACACTAACGTGGACAAAGAACATACGAACCAAATATTACAAAAATATATAGAGTATTTCGAGAGTTATGATTTATTTAAAAAATGGGGAAACCAATAAATCACCCTTAATATTGGTACTAAAGAACGATAGACCCATAAAGTAAAGGTTATTTAGAAGGAACTAGGTGCAGGTGCCTTCTATCACCCTGTATAACTTTGATGTGACGCTGATTGTTTGGTAGAAACAATTATTAGTGATAAATAATTTTTTTCTTATAAATGGTTAAATACATTAATTATTAATTTGTATCATCTTTTCATAAAATAATAGGCTTATACTTCGCTTTTGCTACTTAAAATAAATACATTTTTTATCTAGTTTTGAGCACTAAAATTTCTTCCAAATTCACGAAAAAAATTCTCATCTGCCTTTCTCATCCCAGACGAGGTCTTTAAACCAATATTTCCCTCTTATCTACTTATTTTCCTTCGAGGCAAACCTTAAGATTCAAACCCTTGTAAGTAATCTTTATCATCCGATTTATAGCATTAAAATTTCACGAAAAGTAGGAATATATCACGTCTATTCTTATTATTATTCTTATCAGTTGTTGGCCAGACCGTCAGACCAGATGTGTTGGTCACTTTGTTTCGAGAGGGTGTCCCCCTATATACGTGAGTAGAAGTAGTAGTGACGGTTACACTCCATTTAATCACAAATGCGGGTTGAAGTGTTGTGGGGATTAATATTTTTTGTATTTCTGTATTTACTAATCTTTCTCATTAATGTACTCGTACAATTAGACATTTTTAGCTCTAATTAATATATTTTTTTATAAAATGAGCATTGAAAGTTTTGATATGAAAAACTTGAAACATATTTTAGTTAAATACTTTTATTTGATTTTAAATTTAATTTACTAATTCACCAATTACTTTTTACCAGTCAAGTTTTATCGTAGTATCTCTATTACAGTTTAAAATTAAGAGGCTTGGTTTAACTTGGTAAAACACAAATAAATAACATTTAAATTCCCTTTTTATAGTCGTCCAACAGTGAAGTGTTTATTTAACGCTTCCCAGTGGTGGGTATTTGGTATATTTAAGCACATAATAATATTTTCTCCTTAATATTAAAAAAAATGAGTAACATAAAATATAAACGTAATAATTGGATTTAAGAAAAAGAAACATAAATTTGTATGAATATCAATATGACTTTTATCTATTTCACATTTTTTATTAATCTATTGAAACATAAAGAAATGGTAACTTATATAAATAAGATTAGATTCAACTAAATAAAGCTATTTCAACAAAACCTGTAAATAATTGTAATATACGAGGGTTGTCTGAAAAGTTTCCGACCTAACAAAGATAATAGATATTTTTTCTTTAAATTAATTTTTATTTTTCTACATACTCTCCTTGTAAGTCTATACACTTCTCCCAGCGATGCTCCCATCTCTTCAACCCGTCCAAATAGTACTCGGCGTCTTTCTCTGCAAAATAGTTGTTAACGAAGGTGGTGGCCTCCTCATTCGACGAAAATCTCTGTCCTCCGAGCGCAACTTTTAGCTTAGGGAACAAAACAAAGTCGCTTGGGGCTAGATCTGGTGAGTAAGGAGGGTGGTCAATCAGTTCAAACCGTAATTCGTGGATTTTCGCCATGGCAACCGCTGAGGTGTGGGACGGCGCATTGTCTTGGTGAAACATAATTCTTTTTTTCTACAAATGTGGTCGTTTTGTGCCTTCAGCTTGTCAAGTAATGGTGCGCAGTATGCTCCTGTAATGGTTTTTCCTTTTTGAAGATAATCGATTAAGATAACTCCATGACTATCCCAGAAAACAGTTGCCATCACTTTCCCAGCCGAAGAAACAATCTTTGCTTTTTTTGGAGCCGATTCCCCCTTCGCAGTCCATTGTTTTGACTGTATTTTTGTTTCTGGAGTATAATGGTGTATCCAAGTTTCATCTACAGTAATTAATCGGCACCAAAACTCTGATTTATTGCGCCAACAGAGAGTTGGAAATGTTCATTCGAACACGTTTTTGGTCAAAGTGAGCAAACGCGGCACCCAACACGCGGACAGCTTTCTCATGCCTAAATCTTGATTCAATATGTGACAAACACGTTCTTTGGACATGTTTATAGCCTCTACTATCTTTCAAATTTTAATTCGACAGTTGTCTAGCACCATCTGCTGAACTTGAGCGATATTATCGTCAGCCGTTGCAGTTTTTGGACGTCCCGAACGTTCATCGTCACCCAAGCTGGTACGGCTACGTTTAAATTCAGCAGCCCAAAATTTCACGGAGGTAAATGATGGTGCAGAGTCCCCGTACACAGCGTTCAACTCGTCTTTGATTTGCGTAGGCGTATTGCCTTTCAAAAACAAATATTTAATGACAGCTTGATACTCGATTTTTTCTATTTTCATAAAAACACTCTCATCGACTCACTCAAATGATTGTCAAAATACAACAGCGCGTCCGAAATGGCTGAAATTTTAGTGGGTACCTTTCAAAGCATGCGCAAACACATTCCCCAACGTTTGTTTACGAGTGCTGCCATCTTCATGTTGAGGTCGGAAACTTTTCAGACAACCCTGGTAGTTTATATAATAGTATATTATTTAACGAGCGGTAATGTAGGTCATAACTCACGCAGATGAAGTTTGCAGCACGAGCCACAGGCGAGTGCTGTAATTCATCAAGTGAGTTATGAACATTACCGCAAGTTAAATACTGTACTTTATCTACGACTTTAACAATAAATACTAAAATGTAAGTATAGAGAAAGAACTAAACCGTAATAGTAATGAATTAAAAGTTTTAAGTAGTAATTATTCATTTTGCTTATTGATGAGATTAACTGTAAAGTGTGAACAACCAGTAAATTGAATATGTGGAACTGAATTATGCAAGTTTATTGTTTCGTTTGGAGTTTGTTGCATATATGTTGTAGAGGAAGTACCAACTGGTTGAGGAGTTTTAGAACTAGGTATATATTTTATTAGCAGTATCTGTCTAATTCCTTTCGGAAATCATCAATGTATCCCTCAGCAACATTAGTTGATCTTTATAATTACTGCTCAGTTCTTTAAAATATGCCCAATGAACATTTTCTGTAAAAGAGTTTACATTCTTACTGATACACCAATTTTGAAAATTTTTGTAGACCGCTTTATATTTGTTTTGTGACCTTTTGGGTAATACATTTTGTACTGCAGCATTAGCTACTTGCCTCAATTCTGGAGGTGTACATAATAATTCATCTTCACTCTCTGAATTCATCTTTCTTAACACCTTTATAGTTTTTAACAGATTTGAAAACGTCAAAATATCTTTTTAAAAATATCAACTGACATTACTCCCCTCAATTACAATATTGGACTATTCCGTTTCATCGAATCGGCTTTTTAGAATGTACATTCTACAGCCACCTTTGGTATTCGGTTCTTAAATTGTGATTGAGTCATAGAGTTAAAATTTAATTAATTCTATAGATTAAGTAGACATTTATGTAAAAATGAACACAATGAACAAAATTAAAAAAAGGTTTGGTAGGTACAGGGGATCGAACCGCCATTGATTCCGTGACAGTACATAATTACTGTGACAGTATGGTGTGATAACTCACTAGAGAGTTATTATAACTCACGCTTTTTGTTTATGGATACTATTAATTCCTCAAAAGCAGCTGAATAATTAATGTATAATTTAATAGGAGTAGATAAAGATTTTTACCATATAAACAATGTATCTGTTAACTATGTTTAGTCTTTCTAGTGTCAGTTTCTTGAACTAATAGCGTCAGTGCAAGACTTTTTGCCTTGTTCCTATAGAAAATTTGGCGGGTAGAGTAGAATTGTATTTTTTCCCTGGTCTGTGTTTTGTATTTTTATAATTTTAATTAACCTTATGCATCTAAATTATAATAAATAATATTTAATTCTATTTATTCACAACATTCATAAATAATTAATTTAATTTATATAGGAAATCTTAGTTTATAAGTTTATTTATTTGTAATATTATTGTATGTTTTGTTAAAAGTATTTATTATGTATAGTATAGACAAATTTAAATTAGAATATTCCAGAACATGAAGTCAATTTTATATACTTTAATAATATATTCTATAACAAGGTTACAATTAAAATTCGAGGCGAGCAAAAAGTTCCGAGAGCGAGCTGAAGGCGTGTGTGAGGAGCATCACGATTTTTCATTCTAACCGATTATACAGGGTGATTGATTAGTGTGAGGAAGCTCATTAGGCCTGTTATAGTAAAAATTACAAAAAAAAGTTATTGACAAAAATTGTAAGCAGCTTTAAACTCCACATTTTAAAACTAGTTACAATCTTACAGGGTGTTGCATAAGATAGTGGCACACCAAACTTATTTTTTTTAATGGAACACCTTGTATTTTATTTTAAATTTAAAATCTGCTTCACTTCCACATCACAACAGTGTAATGTTTTATTATGTTATAACGGGTATTTAAAAAGTTATAACCAATATTACCTGAAAATCGTATCAAGTTTAAATCCCTGTATAATTAAAAAGGAGTATGGGAACATTGATCTATTGCAACCATAGATTTTCAATTATCGTTAAAAATTATAAAACATATTCGTTTTCACAACATTCGCTAAATCAAATACAGGGTAAGTCAAAATGCAAGTGAGAGTGCTGTGGAGTTATTTATGTAATATGGATTTGTCATATTTGACTTAATTGTCATTAGTTGATATATTAATAGTACGCTGCAGTTAAATTTGATTTAAAAATGGTTCTAACAACGGAAGAAAAAGTGTTTTTGGTAGAGCATTATTTTCGTTCACACGGAAAAGGTCGTAATGATGGTCCAAGCTTAGAACAGGTGTCAATAAAATATCAACAAAAATTTAATAAAGCAGCTCCTAGTAAAAGTGTGAAGTTAGCTGTTGTTGAAAAATTTCGTCCCACTGGTAGTGTATTGTGTCAACGTAAAGGTTCTTCAGGTCGTCGAAAAACAGTATCCACTAACGAAAATGAAGGACGTGTTTTTAACCAAGTTGTGCAATCACCTCAAAGAAGTCTTGTAAGAACTGCATGTAAACTCAACATTAGTGAAACGTCTTTACGTCGCATGTTCAAATCAATTGGTGGTTATCCATACCGTATTCAAGTTGGACAACGACTAAATGCTGCGGACGAACGTACAAGAGAAATTTACTGTGGTCGCATGTTGAGTTTAATTCACGAAGATCCCGAATTTTTGAAAAACATATGGTTTTCAGACGAGAGTCACGTTCATCTTAGCGGCAACCAGATTCCTTGGATTTGAACGTCCTGGTGTCATTGTAGAGAAGTTCGAGTTACCGTTTTTTGCGCGGTATCTGGTAATGGAATGATTGGTCCTTATTTCGTTGAATATGAGAATCAGAATCCACTTACTGTCAACCAAGAAACGAAGAGAGATAGAGAGAAAATTATTATACCTTTTGTGAGAGATCTAAATAACTTTTGCCGTGCACGAAATCTACAGTTTCGCACACAATGGTTCCAACAAGATGGTGCAACGAGCCATACAGCTGTGAGCACCTTAGACTTACTCCATCAGCATTTCGATAATAGAATAATTTCTCGGGAAACAGACTTCGAATATCCTTCTCATTCACCTGATCTGACGCCACCTGACGCATACATTTGGGGCATAATGGAGGAAAAAATATTTCATTTAGAAAATCCGCCGGCGAATATTGCCGAACTACGGGAAAGAATACAAAATATTTTTCGACAGTTCCATCAACCACTTTTTATAAATATGTTTATTGACTTACAAAATCGATATGAAGCTTGTTTGCGTCGAAATGGTGAACATTTTGAACACTTACATTACAGAAATTAAAAATTAATTTTTATTTTTATTTTTGGTACTGTTTATTTTGGCGGAAACTAGGTAATTTTAAATGGAACACCCTGTATTTTATATCATTATCGAAAAATACTAATATCATTCTTCAAATTTTATGAAGTACTCCCTATACCTAAAGTTATCAGTTTTCTAGATATTTTTATTTTTTCATGATGTAGATATTTTTACGTTTACGTTTACGTTTGTCATTTCAGGTGGTGTTTTGTCACACTCTAATTTTGAATCAGTGGAAAAATTCATGATCTTTTTTATATTTTCGGATTAAAACGTGACAGCAATAATTTTGACAGTTACTCAAATCTTGCAATTCAATGACAGATCAACTGCGTCAAGGCTAATGCTATTATTGCTAACCAGTGTGAGAATATTATATCACAAGAGAAAATGTAAATACATTTAAATTGCATGGGGGCAGAGGTGTTGCAGAATATTTTTTTAATCTCAAGAGAGAGAATTCTACCATTCTGTAATCAAATTTAATTTCAGAATAGGATTGTGATAATCGCGGAAAAATTTCGTTGTAATGTGTAAGACAGAGTTTCAAAATTCTGAAAAGATCCAGATTATTCTGGAACACTACAGAATATATAAGTCTCTTAACAGAATGGGGAGCTCGGTAGAAATGAACTAATAAGATAATAAAGATCTAGTGACATTTAAAAAAAGCAAAAAATTAAATTATTGGCGATAGTTTTAAATTTCTGATTTCAAAATAAAATTGAAAGCAAACAAGTGAAAGTTAATGACAGTTTGTGAGTGCTTAAAACAGGATTCAAGAGGCTTTATTTAAAAATCAATTCCTGTCCATATATTTAAAAAAAATTAGATATTCCTGCACTAATTTTTTCTTCCGTAGATTCCTTAAAATATCTATATCTTGGAGTCGTTACATGTGTCAATCCTAGCAATGTTGACAATAGAATTAAAGTGCTTCTATTCTTGGCTGGTATTTTATGATAACAGTTAGTTGTGACAACAATTTTCATGTTTTGTTTAACCTCACAGCAACTGATATTATAGCAATTCTGCCAACAATTTTTTTCGTTTCTGCATCTTAAAATAGGATTAAAAATGTGCTTTTCAACCTATTAAACGTTCTAAAATACATATTACATTATTTATTATTAGTTGTATATGTGCGTAACTACTTATAAATGAAACTCTACATATGTTTGAGCACGTGCAACACAAGTGGCGATCTTACGGTAAGCTGGGACTCAAGTGTAGGGGTTGTTTACTTTGCGGCATATTATAGTCTAGTCGAGAAGTGAGTTTCCTGCGAATAACAGTAGGAATAAATTTAAAAATATGTGGTTTGTTTTATCGGATTCAGTATTAAATTCTGAAAATGGGGAATTTTTGGATTTTTCTGCTTTTAAAAATTTCAATTGTTATTAACAAAAAACGAAAATATAAAAAGATGGTCTTCGTTTTTTGGCAATGTCTATGAAACTATTAAAGATAGCGCCAATATTAAAAAATATCCTAAAAGAGAAGAAAATTGGTTCACCAATACTATTGCCTTCGGTAATTGAAAATAACCAAGAATATATAATTACAAATGATAAAATTAAATCAAAAGAAAAAGTTTAATAAGTTTATTAATTAAGTTTTTCATTGATGTGTGTTAATTTTAATGTATATCAAGCTTAATATAAAGTATGGAAACCACTTATTCAAATGTACAGAGTGATACACGCAAGTCTGGCATCGTCCATGATCTATATTTTTAACAAAACACCCTGTATATTTTTATGAATTTAAAAGCTCCTTAACAATATGATCTTAACGGACTTTGCCATGTAGGGTCTATTAACACAGTTTCCTATAAAACTCGTCTAGAACATTATTTAAAGTTTGAGGTGCGTATTTCTGTAGTTATCCTTTCTTTGAGGTCTGCAATACTAGTTGGCTGTGTTGCATATACTTTGTTCTTGCGATAACTCCCCAGAAAAAATCTAAGGGCGTAAGGTCCGTCGATCTAGCTGGCCACTCGATAGCACCTCTTCGTCCAATCCATTTATTGGGAAAAATTTCATTCAAGTAATTTCTTACAATTAAAGCATAATGGGGTGTTGCTCCGTTCTGCTGGAATCAGATATTTTCATCCGGTAGGTTCGGATCTATTGCGTTGGGATATCAGTTGGCTAACTCAGGAACAACTTCGTTTCTAATCACGCTTAAATTTTTTCGGCTTTCAAATTTCCATCTACAAAAATAGGACCAATAATATGATCACCTATGATACCTGCCCAAACATTCAACTTTTGAGGATACTGAGTATGATTAATCGGAAAAAATAATTGTACCAACAGTTATTTTATTTCTGTTCAATCGTATTGTTAAGGAGCTTTTAAAATTATAAAAATATACAGGGTGTTTCATTAAAAATATAGATCATGGACGATGCCAGACGGGTCCCAGCGTGTTTTCTAAACTAACCCCTAATTGTATTCCATAAGTGGTCTCCACACTGTACATAAATAGCATAATAATCTAAAGTTGATAAAAAAGTAAATTGTAATTAATCTAAACTTATATAATTGCAAATCATATTTTCTATAAAACATAAAACTGCAGGGTATCTGGGTATAATAAATATATTTAGAATTGGACACGCGCTATTAACTTGCACCCCTTGAAAAACGAGCCTCCACTTGATTGTTTCCATTGTGAGTGTCTACCACTGTCAAACATTTCCTTACGGAACGCCTTCTTTATTCACACAAAAGAATAATAAACAATTCCTATGTCAGAGGAAACAACTAAACTAAATATTTATTATACTGTAAATCATCAAACACAACAAAATTTAAAAACTCATCAATTGTATGTTTAAAAAAAAGCTTAACCCCTTTAATAATTGATGCGATAGATAATCCTAGAATGAAAAACGTGTTCTCAAATGTATTTATTATAATCGGTTAAGTTTTATGTCGCCAAGAACACTACTAGCAATTTCTTTTATTCCCTCATAATTTCTAGATGTAACTTTTATCACCATCATAAAAACAATTACTGAAATTCAAGAGAAATGTAAGGGAAAATCAAATCACCCGCATGGTTAATAAACTCGTCCCCCTTTCCCCGAAACAAACGAATATTTAGAAGAGAAACAAGCGAGCAACGTTTCCTTCTATTGTTACTTGATTTAGGGTAAAGTTCTATACTCTTTTGTTTGAAACTTCTTGTGAATTGAGCTCTTGTTTTTCGAAAAGACCTCATTTTTAAGTTGGAAAATTACTACAAACTTTATAATTGTCAAAACTTTTTGTACAGATATTTCGACAGAACAAAGTGTAGTTGTAGGAGTAGTGTAACAGTTTGATTCTACAGAGACTTTAATGACCAGCTTTCTATGCCGCATTTCCATATTCTTCTATCCATCAATTCGTCTTCGTGAATAGCTCTGTCATTCATGGTCTGTTTGATCCCATCTTTCCAGGGGACTTTGGCGGTTTTCTACTCCTTCTTCTGTTCGGTGGTTGATACAAAAGTACATTTTTGGTCATCACATCCTCATCACATATCCGTACCAGAGCAGTTGTTTAGTCTGTATCCTTTCTTTCCTCGAATATTTTCATTCTGGACGTAGTCAGGACAGGATCCTGTCAGGAAGTCCTCTATTGTTTTACTTTTTGTACTCAGAGCTGAAAATGTCGCACTTGCATCCCAATTGGTCAAACTAACCTGCACTACATTTCCGAATCGTTTGTAAAATTCTCCCTGGTTCCACACTCGTGCTGCATTTTTTCCTAATGGAATACCCTATATGTAAAAAACGAGGTTTAAAACTCCAAATAGCTATTCGACAAATAAGTTATAATGTAGTAATTTCTTCACGGACTATACTTTTAGGCGCATGCGCAAATCGTTTATTTGCAAGGATTTGTCATAAAACATAACCCCACAATTTTAAATTTAAATCTTGGCGCTTTGTCGTTCTTTGCCGCTTTTATTTAATATTATTTAATTTTACAATATGAGTACGAAACGCGAAAGAAGTAAAAATTATTTAGAAGAAGAAAAGGAGAATCTTCTTACAATAGTGGAAAAATATAAGCACATTGTAAAAAACAAAAAAACTGATAGCGTTTGGTCACAACCAAAAAAATTATATACGGGGTGTTTCTTAAGTAATCTAAAATATTATATGGGGCGCTTCGTTACTCAATTTTAAGACGAAAAGTTCATATAAACATGTGTGATAGGTGTTGTCGTTTATGAGATACAGGGTGTTGTACGTGAAATTAATTTATAATAATAATAAGCTTTATTGTCGAAAAATTTCTTTAAATTTGTGGACAAAGCTGTTTAAAAAAAAAAGCAAATCACATAGAACAAAACAGTAATACAAGAGTATTTACAAGTAAATAAAACATAAAACATACAAACATATAAAACTTCACAATATAAAACATTGCGAAAGGTCAGTTAAAAAAAATAATAAAAAATAAAATAAAATAAATGTATACTTTATTTTTCTTGGCGACGCTACTGATTTATATTTTTTTATTATTTTATTACAAGCAACATGTGTTAAACATAAAGAAAAAATAATACATTTCAGAGCAAATGTTCAAAACGTCCACCTCCAGCTAAAATGCAAGAATCCGCTCGATGTCTAATGGATTGTCGAATACGTTCGAAGATACCAGGATTGTTACGTAACATTACAGCCGTCTATGATACGATTTTGAAGATCTTGTACGTTTAATATCAGTGTTGTATAAACAAGCGATTTCAAATATCCCCACACACAAAAATCCAGAGGATTGTGTCCAGGTGATCTAGGGGGCCACGGGTGTGGAGATCCTCGTCCGATCCAATGGCCTGGAAAAACATTATTTAAAAACTCGCGTACAATCACTAAAAAATGTGGAGGAGCTCCGTCATGCATGAACCACATGGGCCTTCTAATAATAATAGGTACATCTTCCAAAAGAAGTGGAAGTTCATTTTCTAGAAAATGTTGGTATGTCTCACCGGTTAACCGTACAGGAAGGAAAAATGGTCCAATTAAATAATCATCGATGATGCCAAGCCAAACATTGACCGAAAATGTTTGTTGAAATCGTTTTACACTTATGGTATGTGGATTTACATCTGCCCATATGTGGTCATTATGAAAATTCATAATCCCATGTCTAGAAAAGTTGGCTTCATCCGTAAATAGAATATTGGCGTCAAAATTCGGATTGTTCGCGATTTCACGTAAAATCCATTGACAATACTGTATGCGTAATGGATAGTCAGTAGGTAACAAATGTTGAACACGTTGAACGTGATATGGATACAATAAATTATCTTTTAGAATATTCCAAACAGTTTTGTTACTAACATTTACTTCATCTGCAACTTTTCTTGTACTCGCTTCTGGATGTTGGTCAATAATTTGAAGAAACTGGTTTTCCAATTGGGGATTTCTCACAGTTCTGGGTCGTCCAATAATATTCTTCGATTTAGCAAAAGTTCCAGTTTCTTGTAAACGAATATGTAACTTAGTAAACGTATCTGAACATGGTAAACGATTATTTGGATAACGCTGGGCATACGTACGTCTAGCTTCTAAGGCATTACCATTCGCTAATCCGTACAAAAAATGCATATTAGCCATTTCATCATTAGTAAACACTGGCATAGTTATTAACTAAACACAGAGTCAATCAAATAAAAATGTACGATTTTTGCGTTGGTTTTCAAATTTGACACTTGTTAAAATTATTTCAAAGGCCACTTAGAATAAGCATGTTTTTGCGTATTACTTCTAAAAACCAGTAGCGTCACCGGAAAAAATTAATTGCACGTTGTGGCGTGTTTAACCAGTTCCAACCTACTTAACCAACTAGAGTTATACATATTTTTTTTGTTAATTGTCGAGATAGTTGCCGCTAGCTAACAGTGAAGACGGGCGGGGTTTTTTTAATGAAAATTAATAACAAAAAGGGGCGCCACTTGATTTTACTATCCGACAATACACTTTCACCAGGCTAAAATCAAGAAAAGCCGCCTTCCAGTTGGCTCCTAGGAGGGTACAACCAAATAAGATGAAGTAAATTTAAATAGAAAATTAAATTTTAATGAGAATATAGAAAAATAATGTAGTAATACTAAATAAATATATATGTATATCAAATATAAAGATATTATATCAATTTAATGTAATGAAATATGCATTAATGTTCTCTTATATGATAATAGTAATAGTGCGTATGTAAAATAAAGAAAATACCAGACGTGTACACGTTTGTTTACAGCATAAAAAAAATAGTAATTTATTTTAGCAGCAAACCTGCATGCATATATATAAAAAAATATATATTTAATTATTCCAAATTACTTTTGGCTCTTTTACTTTATTATAAAACAAAACTGTATTTTAATGTTCAATCATTCAAATTAATTTTACTATAAAAAAAAAACAACGACTAAGTTTATCTCTAATTATAGCTTCCTTATAACTAAACTTATCTGGATATCCAAGAGATACGGGAACTTCCCAGTAAAGGCACTTCCAAAATGGTTCACTAAGATTGGATCAAGTTGATGACACCGGTAAGTTATTTATTTAGTTGATTGATACAAATACTTCAGCGTTTTACAGTAATGATATTAAAGAATAAAAACCCTAAAATAAAATTTTAGTTATAGAAAAACATCTCTAATATCAGTAGGCGGGTTTAAAATCGGATAAATTTTTAGACAAAAAGAAAAACGTTTAACAACTGATTCAAAATAAATTAAATTTATTTTTTTCTTATCGGCTCTAAGCTACCAGCCAAAAATAATCATAAAAATTACTTGAAATAATACTCAAAAAAACCATTAATATATTTGATTTATATAATACGTAAATTAAATTAAGTTTAAACATCTATAAAGAAATTTTAAAGTGATTTGGAATGCAACTTTATAAATAAGTTGCCAAAGTATCTGAAATGTTTGTACTTTTATTAACAAAATAAATTATATAAAAATTACCGACTTAAAATATGAAAACCAAAAATTTAAAAAATGCTTACCTCACTTAGAGGGTTTTTGTTTCCAAAAAAAACTATCTATAGTTGTTAGGTAACTTTCGGCTTGACTTTTCTTACTTAGGTTAGAGAATTTCGTCGGAAAAGATGTAAGATGACGTGTTTAGTAGTGGAAAGCAGCTAGGAGAGAAAAATCCCGCGTTGCGGATGGAAATTTTGTCCAACAAATAACAAATTGCATATAGAATTCAACCAAAATTCTTCCAATTTCTTCCAATAAAAATTTCCAATTAAAGAAAATTAATGTAATCCCTTTTTTTCTAATAAAGGTTGAGAAAAACCACTCAATTTATGAAATATAACTTTCTTTTTAAACTCTCAAATTCACTGCTAACTTTTTAACCGATAAATCTCGTACCAAAAATAATTTTTATTTCTGTTTTAACAATCGATAATTTTTGTTTGCTTGACTGATAAGTTTTTTTGTCGGAACAAGAAATTATTTTAATTGCTCGGACATACGGAGGCACCTGTGAGAACTCATCAGAAATTGGGTATTAAAAATAAATAAACATTATTGTAGGTGTAATTAAACAATAAACTTATTGTAAGCGACAACTAGAGGGCATAGACTTCTAACAATCTCAGAAAGAATTAAATATTTGGAATGAATATACCGGGAACACTAAGAAAAATAAATAAAAATATGTAAATAAAGTTAAGTTAAGAAAAGTTATTTTATGAAATTTCGTGAAACAGAAATAACAATGCTGATGTTTCCTTGGTATATTACAAAACCATTACAACGTACAATCAGAACTGACTTATTACAATAAATTCAACACCCTGTATCTCATAAACGACAACACCTATCACACATGTTTATATGAACTTTTCGTCTTAAAATTGAGTAACGAAGCGCCCCATATAATATTTTAGATTACTTAAGAAACACCCTGTATAAGTACATATTATTAAAAACATTTTCAAACAATTTAAGTTATGAAAATGTACTTTTATAATATATAATAATATTGATTTCGACATTTACCTTGCACAATACATTTTAAATTATATTCAAAGTTTTAATTTAGATTCAAACTTTAATAACGAACATAAAAATTCACATAAAGTGAGGTTAACCTGTCACTTTATTGGATAAATAAATATTTATTTGCCCGATAATGGACAAATAATTTATCTGGAGTTTATTCTCAGAATAAATCTTATTTGTCGTTGGTAAAACGCAAATCTGTCAGATTTATTATTAAATAACTTTATTCCACGAATAGGCCGCTATTTATCGTTGGTGAAACCAGGCATAAGAAGATTTGCTATTTGATTTTTTTCATATTATAAATAAAATTATTTGAATTAGCTCTCACAGCTGTGTGGCTAAAATTTCTTTTATATAATTAGTATATTTGGGTGGTATGTAATATTTTAAACCCTTATCTAAAAATTTATTTTCATTATTTGCAAAAATGGTCTGATAAAATTACAAACCGAGGAGCAAAATGTACGTGAGTAATTACTGTGTTAATATGTTGTGAAAATTGTGTTTTGTTGTGTTGTCCATTCATTAATATTTCTTATTTACTCATCTGTTTTTGATATTTTTGGTTTTTTTAAAATACTGACCTGTTCTCTAAATTTATCATCTAATATCTAAGCAGTCAAATTCTACAAAATGCATTGAATAAGTTAATTTTCAATGAACAGTTTTTATGTATACCTATGTCTAGAGCATCTCTTATTTTAAACCACTTTTTAATTTCCTCTTTAATCCACATTTTTGGGCCTTTTTAATTACTTATGTGCTTCTTCTAATTGAGTTTTACATTTTATGTTTACATAATTGGGTATTAAATTTTTCTTCAGACATTCTTGTTTAAACCAGATGCTTTGGGATGCCTTACACCTTTTCTCATGTAACTTCTTATACAATCGGGTTAATTCTTCTCTCGAAGATGGTTTAATTAAATTTATTGTACTAACCCTTACTCTGTGGAAGTCCATCTTAGTAAGTTCCACAAAGTAAGGGTTAGTACAATAAAATTTAATAAAATTTCCTGTTGGGTGTCTGGACAAAAAGCGAGTCTTTCCTAATTTTTGTATTCAACATGTAGTCTGGCTAAATAGCTGAATGCTTAAATCATAAAAATAAATATTAATAAAAATTTTTTTTTCTAATTTTGACATATAAAGTGACACTTTTTAAAACTGATTGACATTATGAAACATCTTACTTTTTGTAACTAGTTGCATGAAGTAAAATTTTATGCAATTGGTGACGAAAAATGTATTTCAAAAATAAGCGACAAAAATAATTATTCTATTTATTAAACTGTTATAATACAAGTTAAAAACATAAATTATAAATTAATTAATTATTATAAATATTGATAACACAATTATTGCAATTATTCAAATTAATTCCCGACGACATATTTTTTTCATTGCTCGAACTTGCTGTTATTTGGGAAGCGGCGCACATTGCATTATATGTTTCACCAAATATTTCTTGCGCTATAAGTTTTTTATTATTCATGGAATTTTCAACATATCCCTCCGCAACAGAGGTAGATTTCCAACGTCCATGCTAATTTTAAAATATCAGCGCCACTGTCTATTAGGAAAGTGGCAGAGCTTCTTCTGAAGCAGTGGCCAGTATATAGAACAGGATTTGAAAGACCAAGAAATTGTGCAATAACTTTTGGCAGACTGCTAAATGTTTTAATTCCCACAGGATTTCTGGTACATTTGCCATTCGCATATTTTACAAAAAATCTGTTGTGTTTAAGAACCTGGGGACGCAACTTAACATATTTTCTTAATATTTCAACAAGATTCGTATTTTCAATGTCTCCAGTGGTAATTGCAAACTGCCATTTAACTTTTGTTTTTTAAGGTGGGGTATCAACACGAAAATGGCTTCCTTCGTCTATAACATTTTCAACTATGCTCCTGCCATTCCAATTATCAATGCAAACTTAGCCATTAAGTATTCTTTGTCATTAACTTCCACTAAAAATTTGGCAAAATCTTCTTTATTAAAAACTTTTGACTTTTTAGCCCTGTACCCGTCCGCTTGCCCCTTTATATATTCTACCCCAAATTTGTATATTTTTTAGTATCAATATTCCTTTTCAGATTTAGTTCAGACCTTAACATGGAGTAAAGTGTCCATAATGTGAAAACTTTTAGATCTTTCTTACCCTCAAAATATGCAAGTAAAACTTTCTTATTAACATGTTTAATTTTCTTTTCATCACACCACGTAACAAGTTTTTCGTATGCCAAATCATAAACTGCCTTTAACTTTTTGGGAATTACTAATAATGGAGCATTACCTGCTGCCTCTTCAATATCGCTTGGTAGCTCTTCAGAACTTGAATCACTCATTTTTTAAAAATAAAACTAAAAATATATCAATCTCGCTAAAAAACCTTCCGTCAAGACTTTTTTACAAAATGTCAAACTGACAACTAACATGAAGTAACAGCAACAAACTAAATTTATGTTATTCAAATTTTTATCAATTCTATTAAATTTTATTTTTTTATTACTTTCTTTAAAATTAGAAAAAATCTTGTATGCAATACGCTACGAAATGAAATTTTGTGTAACTTGTGAGTTTTTCACGCGTTACACAAAATTATACTCTTCGCAACTGATGGCATAAATAGCTATTTTGTAACGGAGCAAATTTTTATTTACCTTTTCTTATAAAATACTGCGTTAACCTACTTTCTTTTTAAAAAACCAACATATAAAATATGAATATTTTGGTTTTCTCTATATTCTTATAAAATATTTTTCCTATTTTTAAACTGAACTCCACACAACCATAACTTTATTTATAGTAGAACCGGGACGTTCTATTACCGTAAACTGCAAAGTGAATTGTTTTTTTTTTCAGGCTTGAAAATGCGGTGTATCTTACTTAATGTCTTGAAACGTTGTTTGAGTCACTCCATTGATTCTCGGCAACCGATTCGTTTATAAGTCGGATTAACCGTAAAATAACAAAATGTTTCTTTGTATCTTTGACATATAAGTGAAATTTAAGAATATCATATACATTTTTTCAGAAATATAAGTTATACAGTGTGGGATAGTCAAATGGAAAAAATAATCGCAAACAGATAAATGTAGACATGTTTGAAAAAAAGCTAGCACCATTCGATTAATATTTCTACTGCGCCTATATTACCAACAATTATTTTATATAGGGAGTGATTGTGGTCAATACCAACTTTGTCTTTTCAAATACAACACCGTCTTCTTCTTATAGAGCATCTTCTATGGGAGGTTCGCTATCATCTTAGCAATCCAGACCTTGTTGTCTGCAGCTCTGAACAGTTAAACAATGCTGCAGTTAAACAATCTCTTTTTCTTTTTTTAGCCAGGGCACACGGCGTGTTCCGCTTTCCACTAATCTTTCCGTGGACTATCAGTTGAAGAAGTGTGTATTCTTGTTCCCTCACTCAAGTTTTATTTTTTTCGTGGTGTTAATGATTTTGGTCCTTCGGTTGGCAATAGTAGAAGAAACCTGCCAGTAATACCAAGATGCAGACTCCGACGATAATGATCATCTCTGAGTTGTTTTTGCCTTAGGTTTGGTAAGCGTTGGTGGGTATTTCTGAGCAGTAAGCGTTGGCTCTGAAGGGGTAAGCGTTGTAAGGAAATTTCTAGGGGCAAACTGCGACGCAAGTGAACTTGGTGCTGTTGAAATCTGCATCCTGGTCGTGGAAGAGCTTCATGTTTTGGCAGCCGATGCATTTATCGGATCCGGGACCCGTGCAGTCTCTGCATTACTTGTCGCAAGGGATGCATTCGTTGCTGGTGACGTCTGGGTAGTAATTCGTTTTCGTATTGTTCGCTTTTCTTGAAATGCGTGCATTCTTGGCAGATGGATTTATAGAAACCGTACTGGGTGCCTTTCTTGCATCTGAAACGATAGAACGATACATTATTAATGAAATTAGGTGATGAATTAGTTTAGATTGATTTGGTGCTGCGAACCTCGCTTCGCTCGGCACGCAGTGGTTCATTTATAATAATACCAAATTTAAACATAATTGAGTTATAATACATGAATTACTGCGTGCCGAGCGAAGCGAGGCTGAAACCAAAAGTTTATCAAATAATTCAGAGACAAATTATTTTTTAAATAAATAGAGGATAATAATACATATTTTTTTATTTTCAAATAGTGTTTTGTTAAAAAGTTCTGTAAAAAGGATTGTTAAGGGCTGTAAGTTTCAACCCCTTAGATAATTAGAAAGCGATTAAAATATATCTCTAGATAGCCAATTTATAGATAGGAATAACTTGTAAAATTTGTTATTGTAACATCACCCATATTCGAGAAAAAAAAATAATTTAAAGTGGATGACACTTCTTGGGGAAGCATGCAAACCTCTTTGTTTATTAAGAAAATACGTATTAATTTTTAACAACAAATCACTTCCTTAAATTTTTTGTTATTATTTTGACTCACGCAGTCCATCTCAAAATTCTATTAACATTTTGTTTGTAACGTTTGATATTTCATGTTGTAGTACTTTTTGAGATTTCCAAATGTCATTACCACTAAGCTGGTTACTTTTCCATCTGCCACCTGTATAGATTATACTGAAAGACTGAACTGAAAATAATTTTTAATTACAAATTGTTTTTTGTAAATAATTGTTAAAATAGTATTTAATTACCATCTACGTATGCGTCGATTTTGATCTATCTATAATGTATTTGTTTCTACTAAAACGTTTTTCATATATCTGCAATTGCATTATAAGATTATAATGAAAAGTGCTATTAAAGCTTCCTATTAAAGCAAATGCATATAGAACGTCTTCCAGATGTTCTTAAGAGATAACAGCGGGAAGTTATGTAGGCAAAGTACTCAGATATGTTCGAAGTTAATTCCACACTGTCTGGTAACTTAAGTGGCTGTTTTAATGGCTTATATACTGTTCAACAGAAGAGATACGACGTAATACTTTTAGTATTATTATTGTCTTTAATTTGCATTGTTTTTTAATCATAAAACATTATATAGCAAAGGTATAAATTAAAGTAGTTTTTACTGAAAAAATATTAATAATTAGTAGTTTTTAAATAATGTAAAATGTGGTAAATAATATACCGGTCCAAATCTTTTTTGTCTATAGTATGTACAAAAAGGACCAGGAGTAATAAACCCTAAGTATGCAAAACCTTTACAGGGAGCACCATGAAATTTTTGATAAATCTCTTACTTTAAATTACATTTCTTCCGTAAATCTAAGGGTTTCTTCATTGTTAAAGGATTAGCAGATAAGCAATAACGCAATGCAGTGGTGTGTATTTTGGGAAAAATACGTTTTAAATTATAATATAATAAAAAATGAAAAGAAATAATTATTGGAATACATTTATTACTTACATTTTATTCTATATACGACTCGGAAGAGTAAGAATCATTGTTGACATTAATAATAATAGGGTCGATTAAATCATCACAAATATTGTCAGTTTTCCACATATTTGCCTCTACTTTGATAACATACTCGATACAGTTTGTCCAATTTTCCTGACTAACATGACTTACAGCACTCTCAAACAATTTCACAACATCGTTTATTTTAAAAGTAGTTTGGGATTATGGGATTAAGTTCACAATGATAAGGGGGAAGTCGAAGAACTGATATACCACGAGAAGAAGCCATTTCTTCTACAATGTAGGTTTTGTATTTATTCTTGTTCATTTTTGCAATTCTGTAAAATTCTTTCCTTAGTGGATCTTTTGGAAACTTAATATTTTTCGAAATAAGCCACTCCAAAAGCTCTGCTTTACGCCAACGACTGGTGGGCAATGCTTCTCGTAACCGTGAATGGTAACTTGCGTTGTCCATAACAATAACAGCCCCTTTTGGAATCAGATCCAACATTTCAACAAACCATTCCTCGAAGACATCCCCATTCATATCTTCGTGATAGTCCCCCGTGCGTTTTGAAAAAAAAGTTAATAATCCACCATCAACAAAACCTTCAGAACTTCCAACATGGACAATGATAAGTCTTTTTCCTTTTTCAGATGGTGGCTACAAACCTTCCACGAATGCCTACCTTCCGCTTTTAATGTTCTCATCTTGCCAAGATTTGGAAACTGTATATCCAGCATTTATCCATCTTTCCTCTAAGTAGAAGATTTTAAAATTTTATTCTCTGGCATATCGAATGCTTCTTAAATAGTCTCTTCTCCAAAAAAAACTATTACCGGTTTATCTATCAAGAGAGATTTTTTATTATGTTTTGTATATCTGAAACCCACATCTTTCAAAAGTTTGCATAATGTCATTCTGGAGAATTTTGTATAGTCCGTATCTTCTTGCACTGATGTCATAATTTTGTCAAGTGTTGGAATTTCCTTTCGTAAGTAAAATCCATGGACTTTACGCCTTAGTCTTTGTTTTAATGACTCATCCATCTCAATTGGTTTTCGGCCTGAAGGAGTTTTAGGGGGTTGAAGAGTTCCATTCTTGCTTTCTTAGTAATCTATAAATTGTTGATTTAGCAACACACAACATAGCAGCTGTTAATTTCACAATATCATCAACACTTGCAGTTGGATCCTTTTTTTTTCAATGATATATAACAATTTAATATCAGACTTTTTTCATTTAAAGATAATGGACCTGTTTTTGGTCGTTTAGATGGTCCTTGGCTTATCGACATTGTTTGGTACTTGCACAATTAACATTCAACAAATGTTTTAAATATATTCCAACTGTTTACAATATTATGAAAACCATACAACTTCATACAACTTTACTCAAAGAACTAATACTAAGTACTGATTTAATGTACCTACTTTCTTTTAAAATAATATTCCCGATAATGTTTCTAAGAAAACTGGGTTGTTTGGAAAATCCCTCTCAATAATCGAATAACCTGTAAATAGGTGTAATCGTATTAAGCCGATTACAGTAGGCCACTTGCCATTTAAAATTTCTGAGAAAAATTCCCCAAACACTACATATAGGAGTAATACAAATAAAAAATATTCATTTTGCTTCTTTGAATTTAATAAAAATTGTAACGATATCTTGCTATCTTGACTTTAATTAATTTTTTTAAAATATATTTTATTGTAATTTATTTGTGACAATATTCAAAGTTTGAATTAATCTTCTTACGAAAAGAATAAAAATATATAAAATAATTATTGTTACAGATTGGTTTGTTTTCTATTATGAATAAACTGTGTTGCCTTTGTTTAGCAAACTTACTAAAATTTATGTACCTCTATTACTTTTTTTGATTAAAATTAGTACATCCCGTTACCTCTGACCTAAATCGTATATTCTTTAGCATAGCTGCAACTCATTCGTTCAATACAAAATGTACCTTACGGTATACCCTCTTAAAATATATTTTGGTACGTCTATGAAATCTACTTAAATGAATGATTTATTAATCCTTGTCCTTTCTATATAGACTATAATCCTGCATTTCATATTAAAAAAATTCTGTTTCAAACGTATACAGTATGGAAGAGCCAAATGGAATAAATTCTAAAACCAATAAATTGTATTACAATGAAAAAATACCTGTATTACAATTTTTTGTCAGCAATAATACTGTATATTGTTGGATTCAAGATTACAATCAGTAGAAGACGCTTGTGTGGGACAGAAATGAAGAAAGACATCGCCTGACGGGAAATGCACCATACCATTTTTTACTACATAGGGTTTTTAATAATTCAAGGTGCTATTTCAAAATCTATTAAAGAACTAGTATTTTATCTTTCTCGTTCATATTTCTTTGCTCCAAAATATGTTTTTGTTATTCGCGACGTAATGTCATCTAAATGTGTCCAATAAAACAAAAGAGGCGACACAGTTGTTTTCCACGCTTTACAGAAACTGCAACACGGGCTAGCACTCCGGGCCATGTTTGAAACACCCACAATCTGCATGCCGACACAACTTGCAGTTTAATAACACTCAGAAGTTTATTGGCTTAGAATATAATAAACTGAAACTTAGTTTATAGGATAGCTTATCTTTGTGTTCTGATTTTATTAATGTAGACAACTCTTTAAACAAGGAAATAAACAGAAAATAAATCGGCTGAAAACGTTAGTTCGCTAAATGAGTAAATTCTTAATTACGTAGCTGTCCACAATTGTTTTTTTCCATCAGCACCAAGCAATGTAAAATAATTTAAAATTAAAATGCAAACAATATTTAACAGATTTTTTATGTGAAAGGTCGTGCGCAAAAATCCTCAAAAGAATATTTAAGGATAGCTTATTGATTGATAAAAATAAAGATAAAGTACGTTTCACAATAATTCGTTGACTTGGTACCTGCTCTTAACTGCTCTTAAGGGATTACTAATAAAAGGTGGTTAATATTTCTTCGAACTTTGGCCGTAAACCGGTGAACTATTTACAGAAAGGTATTATTTATTTTTGTCCAGGAAGATATATTTTGGATTTTTTATTTTTCAGGTAAAATTTTAAATTATTATTACTGACCATCAATAGTAAATCATTAGTAAATAATTTTTGATTTTCTTAATCATCTTGGAAGAGAAAGTGGGAGTTTCGGGGTAATTTGTTTTTAAAATTCTCTCCTAGAATTTTAGTTTGTACTAAACATTATACTCTGAAAGTAATCTTGTGTTTATAACTATGTGGCGTCCTTGGGCAAAAAAAAGTGCATTTATCGCCGGATGCGAAACAAATTGTGAAAAATGTGTTTGAAACATTGAATAATCGAGGTTATAGTGTAACCGATGCAGCAGAAGAAACATGTAAGTTAACCAAAACCCCAATATCCACAGTAAAAGATATTATCAATAAGCCAATAAGTAAACGAAAAAAACGAAGTGACGTTAATAATACCAAATGTGTTGATGAAATACAAAAAGATATAATCCGACGAACGATATATGTCCTATACCAAGAACAAATGATACCAACCCTAGATTGTATAAAAAAACGGTTACTTAAAGACGACACGGGAATTATTTGTAGCCGTACAAGTTTGTGGAGAATTATTTCTCAAATGGGATTTAAATATTGTAAAGACAGTGATACAGGAGACAAGTATGGAGTCATATCGTTTACGAATGTGGCGTTGTCATTACTTACAAGCTATTCAAAAATATAGAAGTGAAAACCTTTCAATTATCTACCTCGACGAGACATGGTATGACACCCATGATACTCCAACGAAGGGTTTTGTTGATTCATCGGGAAATTGCAAAACAAAGGCTCCATCAAATAGAGGACAAAGAATTACAATAATACATGTCGGATCAGAAACAGGTTGGGTTCCAAACGCTTTATTGTTATCAGCAAAGAATATTAAAGATTCAAGTTTAGATTATCACAAAGATACGACAGCAGAACTTTTTGAAGATTGGTTTGAGAATTATTTATTGCCAAATATAGCGGAAAAAGTATAATTGTAATGGACAATGCAACTTATCATAGCCGTCAATTAAATAAAGTACCAAATAGCAACAACAATAAATGGGAAATTCTAGAGTATTTGTTAAAAAATGACCTTTATTTTGAAGAATCGTACACAAAACGTGATCTCTTACAAGTTGTAGCAGAATACGTTTGTGATACTATTGCTAAAAGTATGGGCCACACAGTGTTACGGCTTCCCCCATATTATTGCATGTTCAATCCTATAGAACACATGTGGCATCAGCTAAAATCCAAAGTTAGATCGGAAAACGTTTCACCCACATTAAACTCAAGTGTTATAGAGTTAATCAGAAATGTGACAAGTAATATTCCCACTGATAGCTGGAAAAATTCGAATCAGCATGTTATTAAGGTTGAAGGTACATATCGAAATGTTAATGTAACTGTAGCACCCTTAGTTATTAATTTAAATGAAGACGATAGTGATACTGAACTACATTTAGATTAAATAGTTGTAAATAATGTAGAATTAGTTCATTTGTTTAATCGCAATTAATAAATAAAGTTAAAATTTGTTTTTAAAAAGTTTCGTGATTTTTTTTACAAAATAAAAAATAAATTTAAGTTTTAGTAAATGTTAATTTAGTTTTATTTAAATAAATTTTTTGGGATACCCTGTAGTACAAAATATTTTTAAAATGTGGCCATGATTAAACCACATCTTTTTTATTTGAAACATTTTTTGACAACATCTGCCAATTAGATGAAATAGACCAAAGCGTATACGTATACGTAAGTTTCAACAGTTTTGTTTAATTTCAATTAATAAATAAACTTAAAATTTGTTTGTTTGTTTTTAAAAAATTTCGTGATTTTTTTTACAAAATAAATTTAAGTTTTAGTAATGTTACTGAGTTTTATTTAAATCTATTTTGAAAACTGGATTACGGATCTGTTAATGTTTACTGTACAGTGAGAAGTTTATAACCTTTCATTACTAATCCCCTAAGGTCAGGTACCGAGTCAACGAATTATTGTGAAACGTACTTTACCTTTTATTTTTTATTATACGAGGGTTGCCTTTTATATTTCGGGATTAGAAAACAAAAACAAAAATATTAATCATCGAAAATCACTTAATTGTGTTTCAAAATATTCCCCATGAAGATCTATACACTTTTGCATGCGTTTGAACAAAGTGTCGAAGCACTTTTGCCACTCTGATTGAGGTATCTCCAAAACATGCAGGTGCGAAAACGTTGACCTCTCAGATTGTTTTTTACGTACGGGAATAAAAAGAAGTCATTCGGTGCGAAGTCAGGACTATACGGCGGATGACTCATCAAATCCATGTTTTGGGTGCTCAAAAATGCAGTTGTTTGAGTCGATGTGTGGGAGCTCGCTCGTGGTGAAGAGTGATCCGTCTTTGGCGATTAGTTTTCTTGATTTCTTGAAAGACAACTGACAAACAAATGGTTGTGTACCACTCAGAATTGACTATTCTGCGTTGTTTTAGTGGTTGGGTTGCGATATGTCCAGTTTTTCCGAAAAAACAGGCGACCATTTGCTTAGAAGTGCTTCGTGCGCAAACAACTTTTGTTGGATTTGGCTCATCTTGAAACATCCATATAGTCGACTGCTGTTTACTTTCGTGCTCATACGCGTAAATTCACGATTCATCACCTGTCACGATGTCATAGACATGTCTGGAAGCACCGCGTATTTTTTTAGCATTTCCTCCGACCAATCGACACGAGCCTTTTTTGAGCGATTGACAAATTGTGTGGAATCCAACGCAAACACATTTTTTTCACCGTAAAATATTTATGCAATATTGAATGTATGCTGGTCCCACTAATGCCTAAGGTTGTCTCAATCTCACGATAGGTCACATGACGATTTTGCAATATCAGTTCGCGCACTACACCAATGGTTTTCGGAACAACAACTGATTTTGGACGACCTGCACGAAATTCGTTTTGAAGTGAACTACGGCCACGATTTAATTCACCATACCATCGATAAACACTGGTCGTGGCAAAAATTGAATTAAGTTTATCCATGCACTGTTGCTGAGTTAATCCAAGTCGAAAGTTGTAAAAAATAATCGCACGAAAATGTTCACGATTTAATTCCATTTTTGGGCCGAGATCTTTTAAGTTACTGTAAACAACACAAATAGCGCTCGTATGTCAAAACGTTCTGAGTACGTATAACCTCAAAAATGTCCAATTTTACGATAGAGCTGTCAGTTGCCAGATTGCAACACAAGGTTGCCAAATTCCAAAATAAAGAAGCAACCCTCGTATAAGGGTGTAAATACCAATGAAGTTCGAAGCATTTTTGACATAAAAAATCAATTTTTTAAACAAAACTTTATTTATAACAATACAAGAAAAAATTTCTATAAGGTGCAGTCAATAAAAAAAACCCTGGGTGCAGGTGGAAACAATTTTCCACTTTTTTAGTGTTTTTTTTATTTTATGTAACGCTTTTTAATCCCAAAAAGGCAGGGAGCCAATTTGTAACTAAAAAACTCTCCAAAAGAGATCCCGGCTAAATGACCCTCTCCAAGTTAATGCTCACTATAGGAAGGATTGGGATATATAAGTAATAAGGGCGCCACTATCTTTTGAACGCTATCGATTAAGCAAACAAACTACACAAAAACTAAGGTGAGAAAGATAGAAACACCTTGTAATTACTTTAATTAATCAACAAATAAAGAAGCTACTTGAAATAAAGACCGACCACGCTACACCCTTAAGACTTATAGTTTAAGGTATACAAATGAAACTGTTTTTTAAAAATATAGATTATTTATTGAAAATGTAAGTATTTGCTGATAATGAACTGGAGTTGTAAAAAGAGGACTTAACTGTAGGTTTCTGTGCTGTCTAGGAGGGCGGCTTCAGCTTCTTCGTGGAGAGATGAAAGTTTCTTTAATGGTTCTGGCTACTTGGGATGTAATAGTATTCTTAACAGTTCAGAAGTGGTCTACACATAGGGACCTTCCAAAAGCGGTAACTGGACTCCAACTTAGCGGCAACTTGACTCCAACTTAGCGGTATCTTGGCAATAACTTGACTCCAACTTAGCGGTATTTTTCAACAACCAAAAAGGAAATTCACAAGAGGAGGTACTTCAAAGTTTTTCTTCAGACTCTTCAGTCGGCCTGTTGGTCGATGAAAGGAGGAAAAAAATTCTTTTTTAAATAAATAGTAGAAGTTTTGTTAAAACGAAGAGTTTTTTATTATTCTTATATAAATTATATTGCAATTATTTATTAAAAACTTAATTATTATTAAAGCATGCTGCTCAGATGTTTTATTCCCAACTTAGATTTGCTCTTTCCTAATCGTCTAAGCCTGCCTAAATTGATTGATGTTATGCGGAAAACTAAAATCTTTTGGTCTGAAAAAAATTACTCTTTGAGTATAATTATTATTTGAAATAATCTTACTATTATTTTATTTGTTGATTATTTTATCTGGTACAGTTTGTGCATATCATGTTGTACTGGTGTTTTATTTCCAGATGATTTTGTAGATTTACAAGGTTTTGTCTCTTATATATCATATTTTACCTGTAAAAAAATTATTAATAATTTATATTTCTTACCTACTTTAAGGGTCACTCATATTGCAATAAAATAGACTAATGTTAAAAAATAATATTTCTCAAGCAAAATCCTGCTTCTGTTTTTTCCTTTCACACCCCATATTCCTAAAAAGAAAAAGATTATTAAATTGTTCGTAGTATGAGTAAAAGAACCAAAATATAACGCTGGATGAAATATCGTACCTTTGTACCACCAAAATCGAATTAATTGTTATCTAACGCCTTCTTAAAGTGGGATATTTCTTATTAATAATAATAAAAAACTCTTCGTTTCAACGTAACTTCCAATTTTATTTGAAAAAATATGTTTTAATTCACACAGAAGCTTCTTAGCGAAACGACCGTCATTGTGAATTAAAACATATGATATTTTTTCAAATAAACTTGGAAGTTACGTTGAAACGAAGAGTTTCTTATTATTCTTAATAAGATGGACTTCCAAAAAGTAAGAGTTAGTACAATAAATTCAATTCGATATTTCTTTTTTGCATTGCATTTTGCTAAATTTCCGCTGTTTCAATCATGGTTTTTTATTCCTGGTTCTAACATTGAACCTGGATAAACGTTTTATTAATAATAATTAGGTTTAATACATGAATAAAACAAACAACATATTTTTTTAACTAATGTAATGAGAAAAGTTACTTAAATTGCATTAAATGATAGTAAGTGTATCGTTGGGCGCCAATTTGTTAAATATAATGGGCGTTAAGAGCCAATTTGTAATAAGAAAAAATTAATTTATAATAGAAAAATATTTAAGTTGATGTTAATTAATAACAAAACAACTAGTTGTCTTTAATCTCATATTTACTTCGATAAAAATATATTTAAATAATAAAATTGGGTATATTTAAGTAAATTATGATTATTTTAAACAGATATTATCAAAGAAAAATGCTTCGGCTAGGGGTGAGTAAGTTCATTAGCTCTGACGTATTGTACACCATTAAGTTCTTTAGGAAATTATTAATGGGTGCCACTGAAATCTTCCAGACAGAAAGATGACAGAAAAAACTGCCTGGATAAGAACAAAAAAATGAACACAGATAAAGAGATTTCCTTGGCACTGCAACGGTTAAAAATAAATACGTTGACTATAAAACATAATAAATATAATGTATATTAAAAAGTTTAAAATAGAAGAAATAGAAATGTTATTAAAATGTAAATATTTAGTAAAAATTTGTATAATAACATTATCATTGAACGTAGGACAGCTGTCTCTATGATAATTTGCACAATTAAGAAAATGTTGAATTGTTTAGTTGATCTTGTGGAATTAAAACTTAGATACTCACCTCTATTATCTCCATCAATGCCTTTTGTATTTTGGTCGATGATGGGGTTTTATTCCTGGAAATGACCAACTCATACTACACATAAATAAATAACTCATATAACAGAGTAATACTAAATTTTATTAAACACTATTCCATATACTTATGTCCACTTTTGCTACGTTGCTAACTAATTATTTTGCAATAAAGAGGGAATACTTTCAACCAATTTATTGGGTGTATATTCGTGAACATTTTATACCAACTTTATTTTTGAATAACTATTCTAAGTATAAATAAAAAATAAATTAGGAACAGAGGTTTTTATTAATGATATAAATATGAACAAAACGAATTAAAACGTTTTCTAATTCTGCTTTTTTGGGGTTTTCTTTTGCAACGTAAATAACTCGATTAATCGAAGTAATCATGCAGAATGTTTTCGCATAGAAATTGGCATAAAGCAAACGGAATTAAGGCCCCTTTGTGAAGGTCGGATTAAAGTAGGTGATCATCTGTATGTTCATTGTTAGTGAATTCGGAACTCTATTAAGCAGTATGTTACACCCTAGATAATAAGGTTTTGATTGTAGAGTTTGTCATGCAAAAGGGTTGCTCTACCATATAGTTTACTGCTCCGGGCTGTATATATGAATTTCTCTGCTTAGGCGCGATTATAATTATTATAGTATATAGTTTACTCGTGATAAAATTGGAAGGATATCATGCGAAGAAAAATGTCAAAATAATTTCGTAAAAAAAATTGTTAAAAAAAGGCAATAAACAAGTTAATCGTTTCCCTATGCTTTTTATATGTTGGATTCATAGATAAATATAGATTGACTTATTGAAGATAATAGTTTATGGACACAGCTGTCATTGAATTAAAAGAACTAATTTTTTAAATAAAAGTTTTGTTCAAACGTTTCTTTGTTATTAATATTTTTTTGCTACAGGTTGTTTATTAATTGTCAATTAATATGATAATAAATTTTCGCCTGCTCTGAATGAATACTTCAATCGATAATTACATGTCATTCCAAATGAATACATACAAATGAATTTTACGCCTACCTTACCTGACAAGGAATCATATGAACACAAAAAATAGGGCGGAAAGTATTGTTTATCAAACCAAGAGGGGGCAATTTATAAAGCCACGATTTTTTTATTCTAGCATTGCAAGAGTGTGCTTTGGATTTGAAATTTTTAAATCAGAATTAATATAATTTTCTAGAAACTATAAAAAGTGAGAGCTTTTTTCAAACAAAATTCTATATATTATGAAATAAAGAAATCTAAAACAATATCACAAGAGGGCATTTGTGTTTAACAGAAAGAAACGCCCGATTTTGAATACCTCATGATGAAGGCGAGCAAACACAATATACTATTTTATGTGGGATTATAATGGGTGAGTCAAAATAATTGCAAAAAATTGCACGTAATTCCTTATTAATGGTTATTTTCTTAATAAACTTTAAACATATCGGTTTGCATGCTTCCCCAAGAAGTTTTATCCACTTAAAGTTGAGGAAAATAAATTATTATTCCTATTCCTAATTATTGTTATTCCTATCGATAAATTTGCTATTCTACACGTACTTTTTTTAATCGCTTTCTAATTAGATATCCAAGAGATTTAAACTTATAACCCTTAACCATTCTTATTACACATCTTTTTAACAGAATACAATTTTAAAATAAATACATATGTATTATTATCCTTATCAAATTTGTTATTGTAACATCACCCATATTCGAGAAAAAGAATAAAAATAATTTATTTTCCTCAACAATTGGATGACACTTGGGGAAACATGCAAACCTATATGCTTATTCAGAAAATAATAATTCATTTTTATTTTTTATTACATTTATTTTTACACTGTATTGTAGGAATCATAGGAAGTCCACCATACACCTAATACAGTATCCGCCAAAATAAAAAGTACCGAAAATAAAAATAAAAATTAATTTTTAATTTCTGTAATGCAAGTGTTCAAAATGTTCACCATTTCGACGCAAACAAGCTTCATATCGATTTTGTAAGACAATAAACATATTCATAAAAAGTGGTTGATGGAACTGCCGAAAAATATTTTGTAATCTTTTCCGTAGTTCGGCAATATTCGCCGGCGGATTTACCGAATGAAATATTTTTTCCTTCATTATGCCCCAAATGTATGCGTCAGGTGGCGTCAGATCAGGTGAATAAGAAGGATATTCGAAGTCTGTTCCCCGAGAAATTATTCTATTATCGAAATGCTGAAGGAGTAAGTCTAAGGTGCGCACAGCTGTATGGCTCGTTGCACCATCTTGTTGGAACCATTGTGTGCGAAACTGTAGATTTCGTGCACGGCAAAAGTTATTAAGATCTCTCACAAAAGGTATAATAATTTTCTCTCTATAACGTTCTTGGTTGACAGTAAGTGGATTCTCATTATCATCTTCAACGAAATTCATTCCAATGACATCAGGACGTTCAAATCCAAGGAATCTAGTTGTTTGTCGATTAATATAGCCGCTCGTCTGAAAACCATATGTTTTTTAAAAATTCGGTATCTTCGTAAATTAAACTCAACATGCGACCACAGTAAATTTCTCTTGCACGTTTGTCCGCAGCATTTAGTCGTTGTCCATCTTGAATACGGTATGGATAACCACCAATTGATTTGAACATGCGACGTAAAGACGTTTCACTAATGTTGAGTTTACATGCAGTTCTTACAAGACTTCTTTGAGGTGATTGCACAACTTGGTTAAAACACCTCCTTCATTTTCGTTAGTGCATACTGTTTTTCGACGACCTGAAGAACCTTTACGTTGACACAATACACTACCAGTGCGACGAAATTTTTCAACAACAGCTAACATCACACTTTTACTAGGAGCTGCTTTATTAAATTTTTGTTGATATTTTATTGACATCTGTTCTAAGCTTGGACCATCATTACGACCTTTTCCGTATGAACGAAAATAATGCTCTATCAAAAACACTTTTTCTTCCGTTGTTAGAACCATTTTTAAATCAAATTTAACTGCAGCTAACTATTAATATATCAACTCATGACAATTAAGTCAAATATGACAAATCCATATTACATAAACAGCTCCACAGCAATCTCTGTTTCGGTACTGTTTCTTTTGGCGGATTCCGTACAAGGCGCAGTTCAATTCCTGTAATGGCAACATTCATCACTTCATGTAAAAATCATAGGAACCATGTCTTTAAACAAAAATAATGTGTTGTTTCAAAAAAACTTATGCAAAACCCATTTTTTAATTAAAAATAGCAAAAACCATGATTAATCTCAAGAACCAAACCAGCTACAAAATGGATAATTGCAACAAAAGATGCGTCTCTTAATTCAAACTGTCAAATGTTATAAATTACACAGTGCTACCGACATACTTTTTAAAATCAAAATTTTCGTAATTACATAAAAATAATAAATAAATTTAAACAATGATAAAATGGCAAAATATAAAAAATATTATAAACCACTTATTTCATATGGCTGTTGTGGCTTCGCGATTCGTTTTTTAAACTTGAACTCGTGTCATAACAGAATTCCATATGAAATGCGTTGTTTAATATACTATTGCAAAACCCATTTTTAAATTGAAAATGCAAAAACCATGATTAATCTCACGAACCAAATGAGCTACAAAATCGTATATCGTATATTATAAATAAAAGCACAGAAATAATACTGTCTTATCAATATGGTTACTTTTTAAACATCCTGTATACGAATAATTATTCGCATTGCATGCCATGCATAATGCACTTGTAATGGTACTATCATAAAATCTCGTTAAATATTGTATAATGCTAAACAAAACAGGTATTTTAACTGCCGTGAATTATTATAGTGTCATCTACTGTGCTATAATCTAAGAAGGCAAATTGCAATAAATCTATAATTTTACAGGTAATAGAAAATAAAATTAGTCACGAAATATACTTTCATAGGACGATACCTTTATAGAAAATCGCTGACTTACTGTAAAATAAATGTTAGAAATTGATGCAAGATATTTGGTATTGTAAAGATGGTAATTCACGATACTTTTGCTTTACAAAATAATATATTTTAAAATTTAGATCCGAAAATATACATACAAACCGTATACAAAAGGTCATATGCTTTATTTTAATTTGTAAATAAAAAAAAATTTTTTAATTGCATTATCTTTATGGTTAGCCGCTATATACCAGTTTCAGAGATTGTTTAGAGTACAAACTTGGTTAACATTAAAATTTAAATCATACTCTCATCAGATCATTTGCTTCTGTCGTTTCACAATATTCTCATTTTCATCAAAAATATATGGATTCGTTGAAAAACCCATCCAGTGTTTTGATAATAGGTAAACAACATAAAAAACACGTAATTTAAATTATTTAAATTTTCTGTCACCTTTACTTTTTATAATTAAAAATACAGTCTAACAGCGAAAATAGAGTTAGTGAAAAGATACGGATGAATTATTAAATAAAATAAAGGGGTTTTTGTACAGAATGGTTCTGTAAAATTTTACTAAATAAATTTTTATTTTCCAGACTCAAACTTTTTTATTTTAGTCAAAACTACTCAAACAAACTGAATAAGATAAAATCTCTAGTCCTACTGACTCGTGATTTTATTACATTTCAGTTTGTTTTCGTATTTTTGCCAAATAAAAAAGTTTTCTTTGAAACTAAAAATTTATCGATAAAAACTGAAGGACTCGTATTACATTTAATAAAATCAACAGTATAACCGTAGTAGAATCTTTCAACTAATCAATACAAATAAGTTAAAATAATGCGCTTGCAGCTCGGACATTCCAAATTAACACATAGTTATCTAATTGCTTCAACGGAAACACCATAATGTGAATTTTGTAATACTTACTGTTAAACAAATAATGTTAGAATGTCCTAGATGCAACATGACAAGACAATAACAATATTACAGGTAGTACTTGTAACCCAAAAAATAGACATTACATTAAAAATCAAAATAATTAAATCTGTGACAGTATAAGAATATTACTTGGGCACTTAATGGTCGCGTTCATCGGCACAAGTCAAAGATCGCTCCGAAAGTAGCGCTCCATGATCGCTCATTACGCGCTTATGAACCGACACTTAAAGTGACAACGAAATTTGTCTTGTCATTCGTTTGTTCATTTATTCAAAAAATTTGTTGGTTAGGTATGTAGAACACAAACACTATTATTTTCTTGATAATGTTGATTAAGTAAATAAAATTATATAATGTATCTTTCTACTTTTATTTTATTTTATTTTCATGTATCCTGCTTCATCAACACACAACTGATGCACCCCTCTAACAATACAACAAATTAAAACAACTATTTCTATACTACTTACTAAACTAAGATTATAATAATAATAATATATAATACTAGAAATATATATAATACTAAATTTTACTTTGAACTACAACAAAACATTAAATAAATCAAAAATCTTCTAAAATTCAAAACTTGCAAACATAACAAACAAGTGGGGTGAGCGCTATGATCAGTAGCGGATCGTAAAATAAATGTGATCTTTTAAATGGCCGCCGATCAGTGAGCGATCAGAGCAAAATGAACCGTTTATGCACGCAACTCGGGATCGCTACCTGATCGATCAGGTAGCGAGTGTGCCGATGAACGCGACCAATGTTAACAGGACACATATTTTGATTGGTTTAAATTAAAATCAAACATACATGGAAGCAAATTTATTTACATTATATTTAAGTGACATAAAAATTCGACCACCCAGTTTAAATGATTTTATTTTAATAAAATTTGGTGAATTTATTTATTTTATTGAAATAAACAATTGATAAAATTTTCAGCCTGTTTTCTCATTTTCTTAAAATCTAATAAATACTGCCTAATATCGAGGTGGACTGTTTTCTGTGGTCCACACTGTATATTATTAGTTGTATTAAGGATATAAAATAAATAACTGTTAGTTCCCTTTAAATTCCCTTTAAATAGTGCTTTTCTAACTAAACAAAAAGAAAATTTAATTTTTAAATAACGCTTTTATTAAACTCTATTTCTTAATCAATTTGATTTTTTTTTTATTTTGTGGATGAAAATTAACTCTAATAGAAACATAGAAAAATCCATTTATCTGTTATTTTTTGTAATATTCGATTAAAATATTTACTGAAAAAAAAATGTAACTTTTGTTTAATAGAAATTATAGAAGGGTCTCTTTTTTATAAAATGAATAAAAATATTTAAAATTAAAAATAAAATAAACCCACGGTGGTTAAAATGCTGCTATAAGTCAATTTTTTTAAGTAATATTTTTCTCTATTATACTCTTATTTAAAAAAATATTGTAAAGAAAGTTACGAGTGGAATTTCGAACATTTAATTTAATTTACTTGTTTAAAAAACAATTTGGTGGGGCTGTAAAATGTATTTTTAATTCAACAATTAATTTTTTTTGCCACCTCGTATAAATAATTAAAAATAATATTTGATTACATCGTGATAAAGTGGATAACGTCAAAATAATTAATAATTTAAAAATAAAAATCCGTTTCAATTTATTCCATATTCTAGACCCTCTCTGAAATGACATACATGTTAGAAAATAAGTGTATTCATAAATTTTAAACAAGTAATATTTTTTTGTAAATTTAATAGCAGTTTCTTGTGCCCTTACCAATGTTTGGTTTTATTTTGTTATAAAATCTGAAATCGCACTTAAAGATGAGAGTTGTTTGTAAAACACCCTCATCAACTTGACGGTCGTCATTTGCCTGCCAGTCCATAAACTCTCTCATTACTCACTGCTGTAGTCTGTAGTCTTTGATCCAGTGGCGTTGCTCGAATAATAAAACATGAAAGAACGTACAAATGAATTGCATTTGTTTTGGACATTGTTTTAATTTAAATATGTTGTTTTATATATGCGATATGCATCGTCAGATTTGACGGAAAACGTTTGTTCTCTCTAAAATTAAAATAGGAGCACATGTTTTTGTGTATGCTTTTACACATTTAATTTAAAGTGCCATTTTTTACTTTCAACTGGAATTATTTTAGCAAGTTAAAAAAGCAAAATCATTTAATAATAATAATTACAAAAAGAATTGTATTTATTCAAAGATAATACCACGAGCTCTTAAAATTTTATGGATAAATTTTTAATTTCCACGAAAACTTTTTTATTTGCAAATAGTTTTGAGTAGTTTTGCACAAAATAAAAAAATAACCATCATATTTTGGCTTTTAAAATGTACTATAAACATCTTTAAACGTCAATTTTGACTGCTATATGCTGTGAAATATGTTAAATAACAAAAATAACGTTAACGTGTAACTTAGTTTATTCACAATCACATATGTAATGTAACCATTATCGACATTTCAAAAGTTAGAAAGTAAAACTTTTTTATACAGTAGCACTTCCCGACCTAGGTCGGGAAATGTCCACTTCCCGACCTGTCATTCTTCTTCTTTTTTATTATTATTTACTAAGCTTCTTAATTTTAACTCGGACAACTCTCTAATTATTCCATTAAACTAATCATATAATTGTTCATTGCTGCAGGTAGTAGACTATGACAATGACGTTTCTCGATTTCTCATTATATTGACAGTAACTTCAGATTAAAAAGAAAACTCATCTACTGATGGGCAAATAAGAATTGCGGAGCTGTTGACATCATGTGAATCTCGGTCATCAGTTTCTGCCTCAGCATCCAGTACTTCCAATCAAGAATTAAATATTACTGCTTCAAAATCTTCAAAACAGTCTGGATTATCCCTTGTTATCAACGCTAGGGATAATGCCAATGTTACTATTAATATTAATAATAATTAATTACAAGGTATATCTACCTACCTTAGTCTAAGTTACCTTTTATTTCATTTTGTTAAAATACCTTAATACCAATAAATATTAAATAATAAGAAGAAGACAATTATTGATTATTTAGGACATACGAGAATACTAGGTATTTTAGAAATATACATAGTTTATAAATTGTTATTTTTAAATTATTTTCTGAAACAATTGATTGTGAATAAAATAGTATACAAACCTCAGTAGAAAGTTTCCTACTGTCTCGAGATGTAACTGACTTCGGCGCTACGCGCCTCAGTTATCTCATCTCTCGACAGTAATGAAACACTTTCCACCTCGGTGTGTAATATACTATTACAAGTTATGGCTTCAAAAACTAAAATATTTGAAAATGTCATCTGTTATTTGAGAAAAACTACGCTTGCTCAGTTTAACGTTTAGCGTTTAACGTATATCGAAATTTTATGTGGCTTAAAATCTCTCTATTATCGTTTTACGTTAATTTTGTTCGTGATTCGATAAATAATTTGGAAAAGCGCATGCGTAGATGTCAAATAGCAGGGAACGTTAATAACGTATCCCGCTATTCGTGTTTGCCCAATGATAAAGAATGTAATTTCAAGTTGACAGCGAATGACAAGTATACCAAATATAATAAATGTAACTTGCTTGCTAGTTTCACAACCTTATCGTATTTGGAGTTTCAGCTCCGATGTAAAATGTCATTTAAATAACGATGGCGAGCGAATCTACCCCCACCATTGCGGGTAGATTCGCCTAAAATAACAACAATTTGTGTGGAGAGGTGTTGCTCGCAACCCGCTGACAGAAATACGAAAAGTTTTATTATCTAAGAGAGTTACCAATGAAGGACAAGGTAAAGCATTAAGCTATGCATTGCTTTCCTTTTCTTGGAATGCTAGGAGCCGTGCTTTTCATTTTTTTTTCGATTTTATCAGTTATTAAAGATTTGCACATGAAGTCGTCATAATCCCTTTGGTTTTTTGGACATGGAGAAAACTGACAAACTGAGTTGACAAACTGCAAATATTCTTCCAATTATTTAGAAATTTGTATTCGGAATCACTTGATTTTTGTAGACAATAATTTAAAAAATAATAAATAAATTAAATGGTAACCTTGTATATATTATATTTTCTGTTTACCTTACTCTCCGTGTATAACTTTCCCTTTTGATGTTCCTCCCAACGATAACTCAATTTTCTCTGCCGTACTTGATCTCGAACAATCAAATTTACGTGGTAATTCGTATAATTTCTGCGAGCGAAATACCATTTCGCATGAATATTTACATAAAGCGAAGGTTAAACATTACTATAGCCGGCCACACTATGCTCGTACTACGAAAATAAAAATTACTATTTGTTTCTAGTTAGGAATATTTAAAAAAATTCGGGGCGATTAGTATATATTTAAAAAAACAGTGTATCGTTATGATTAAATATCCTTTATATTGCATGCGTCATGCGTTATTAATAAAAATTCTTAGTATTTTTAGTATTATCTTAAGAGATCAACACACGTTTAGCCCATCGGTCGTTGATATAGTGATTTCGTCAGGTGGTTAAATAAAAATAATCGATTCCATCAAATAGCAATACAGTAATTACCGCCTGAGACCTCAAGAATGCTTCCCAAGCTGTAGGCCTTCAATTGAACCTTCAAAAGACTAACACTATGAGCCATAACACTTTAAAAGTCTCCATCGAAAACCAGAATCAGGAAATTTTAAATATATCAAGGACAGAATATCAATCTTGGAAAAGAAAATCAAACATCAGAGATCACCCGAAAAATTAATCTTACTTGGATGGTATTAGGAAAGCTTAGCTATGTCTTTCGAAACTCAAAACCGTTCCAATACATCTAAAGAGGAAGGTTTACGATGTGTGCATTCTCCCATTGATAAAATACTGATTCGAGACGGTGACAATTGCATAAGGAGGTGCTAACTGTCTCCGGATCTCTTAAAGAGCAATAGAGAGAGAGCTATGCGTGGATTGAGCCTGGGAGACAGGATTAGAAAGAAAAGATCTGTGTTTGTCAAGCAGATAGCTGGATTAAAGTGGCGTTTGGTAGGACACGTTACTTTGCTTGGAACAACGTAAAATGGGCCAAAATACTTATGCAATGGCGTCCAAGAGACTCAAAAGTAAGTCTCGGCCGTCTTCAGGCAAGATGGCGAGACGACATCTACAATGCAGCCAGGAAAAACTGGATTCAAACCGCCCAAGAAAGATTGGCATGAAAATCACTTGAAGGGGTCTTTATCCAAGAGAGGATATCTGGAGGTTAAAGAAAAAGAAGACTTACAGTTATGAAAAGAAGATACCAAAATAACCCGTTTACCAAATTTTTAGCTCTTAATTTACATATTTTATTTTAAAAAATGTATGATAAAACTTGACTATTCAATTTTTAAAACGTTGTGTTCGTGTTTTCAAAAGTTTACTTTATTTATGAATGATAATTTTAAATTTAAATCAGGCTCTTAATGGTTTTCAATTTTTATTAAAATACTTTCTGCCTGCATTTATTATTTAATTGTTTTCATAAATATCAGACGGTCTCCTAAGAAACTTGACCGAATAGCCCTGGCAGCTCAGGCCACAAATTTTAAAGAAGAAAAAGAAGATCCGATTGTTTTGTTTACGTTTTTTTTTAGTTTTGTGCTTTTTTCAATTTTATTATTTTAGATAAAACGCAAAAAATACAATTCCAAAATACAGCTTCTAAGAACTTAAACAAATTACAACTACCTACTTTCGATGTTGGTGCGCTGTTGCCAATTCATGTTATGCGAACAAAGCTCTTAAACCTACTACTTTATAAAGTATTTTTTGAAAAGTTAATAATAATTTGGCAGTTTTATTAATTAAACCTTAGTGTATTACCAATTGGGAATTATTTAAACGATAAAAAATGGAAGATAGTCGTTATTAACGTTTGTTTAAAGCCTTGAAAAATTGTTAAAAAAGTTAAGTATAAACACAATTATACCTTCTAGGCGAAATTGAACGTGATGTTATTGGGTTGCTCAAGCCACAGAATAATATAATTCTTTATGTGAACTTGCTGTCGGCTCCTTTGATGTTCTTAAAACAAGAACAGCCATATTTTTGGTGATCCGCATTAGGATAGTACTAATAAAAATTGTTATCTTACATAAGATGTGTGTACTTGAAATTTTTTTATTGTCAGAAGATTCGTAGGTTCATAAAATCTACGAAAATAAAATACACTGAGGGTTTCTGTTTCTAAGGAACTAAAGTTGTGTTTTTTCATCTAATTTTGGACACCCTGTGAAATTTATTAGAAAAAAACGCTATTGTGCTTTTTTTTACCTGGAAACAGTTGATTGCTAAGCTTTTGTATCCAATCCTGGTCGATAATTATTATAATAATTATGACACATAATTATTATGATTATATAAGATTTGCTGACGAAGAAGATTGCTTAAGCTGAGGTACAAAGATTGAACATTTTTAGCATTCCGTTGATACATTTTTGGGTATAAATCTAAAACTGATTTGTTTTATAACTATATAGAAAAGATCCAATAAATCGCAAAGTCCAAACCACAGACTTTTATTCAAGTAATGTACAATCATTGCAACTATAGTTTCGGTCTAGATCAGACCATTATCAGGCTGTAAAGAACACAATAAAATGGTAAGCAAGAAGTGCAAAACAGTGGTAGAAAATAATATTAAACAGGTCAAACAGTTATACCAAAGATAATAATTTTAGTATAAATGAAAATGTGTCAACCGAACAGAAGTTTTTTCAAATCACAAGAATATCAATATTTTTTCCTTTCTTTTTGGATTACAATAAGCAATTTTATGTATATCTATTGTATTATAGAGTTACATCTTAAATAGATCAAATAACAATAAACTAAAACATTAATATATTGTAGCTACATGAAAAACTGACAAATAAGTACTTACCAAAATCACAAAAGTAGAAATTGAGGATATTGAAACAACGTAGGTAGGTGTAGATTGTAATATTACATTTAATTGATGCTAAGAGAAGTGGATTTGAATATTGTGTGTGGTTTTAAAAAATTTTTATAAAATTATCAAAAAATTTAATGAAATATAAGGAAATTTTAGGGGAATTCTACTAGGTGAAGTAAGAAACCAAAAGTAGAGAGGAATTTGAGATTTCCCTACTTGATGGAGTAAAAAAGAAGAGTTAAGGAGTCGAAGGGAAGGAGGGATTATATCCCACTAGATGGAATAAAAAACCAACATTAGGACGAAGGAGAGGGTGGAGGGTTCCCACTAAATGGAATAAAAAACCAAGAGTGGGAAGGGATTTAAGGTTGAATGTTTAAAACTAGGATGGGAATATCCAGGGGGTAGGAAAGGATGTTGGGCGCAGAAAGACAACCACAGTAGGAGTAAAAAAGACTAGTAGTCCAAGTTTCAAAGAAGTCGGGTAAAATCCCAGGATGAATAGTCCAGTAGTAGAACGGAGATTTAAGAATGTGGTTGTGGGGTAACCCACTAAAATTCTTTTAAAAAATATCTACTGAAACATGTCAAGATAGACATGATTATATTTAATAGGAGATACATTGTCGAAAAAGTCCATATCAAACAACAAATAACTCGGATTTATATTTCATCCACTTAAAGCACTGATACCGGCTCCATAAGTTAAAGTAAAATCTGACAGTTTTGGGAATTGAATGAAGTTTCGTCTTAATTTAGACTAAGTCATTATGGTTATGAAGTGATGACATCATGGGACAAGAAGTAAATAATTAGCGTGGATGAAGAAGGGTTGAGAGTTAGGTGTAAAGAGAGGGCCAGTAAAGTTAGTTTTGGTTCTGTGACTCTGGGCAAATAAAAGTTTACAGTAGGTAGTCGGAAATAAACAAACACTAATGAAATAATATACAGCCTAAATCAAAACAAAATTACATTGATCAATTTTATTAATTACATTGCAGTATTAAGTTACTAAGAACATTAAAAATAGAACTTTTTAAACAAAACTTCCACTATTTATTAAAAAAATTGCTTTTTTAAACTCAATGACAGCTGCTACTGTGAAATAGGCTTGAGATAAAGAGTATCTCATACTTTACTTTATCATGCTTCGTGCTATAAGAGAACGTTTTGTCAGAATGAGAAATTTACAAATACAAGTGGTAGATGTTCATAATATTCAAAATATCAGGAACACTATGCAAAGGCGTAATGCTAAACAATAAATGTATTTAAGAATACCAACAGAGCACCAGCTTCAAATGTAAATAATCGTAGAGGTAGATTGCAATTTACCAGAGAGAACCTTGACTGGAATGTTGATGACTGAAAGCGCGTAGTGTTCGCATTTTTTTTTTTTTTTTTTTTTTTTTTTTTAAGAGGGGTGAAATGCTATTACGCACGGAATGTGGGACTCCAGTATACACTCTCTTCTTCAGCATGAGACCGGTATCGTCGTATAGGACAATCGTCAGTCTCAAGCTTGCCTTTTCTATCTCTCTGTCACTTCCCTTCTGTCTCTCTCTTTTTTCCTCATTATTTCTCGTATGTGTCCATGGATAGCGTTAAACGTATTTAGGTCTTTTACCATTGTAGTTATTATATAGTCAGCTGTTAATTCCTCTCCAATTTGTATCCCAATTTCGCTCCTTTCATTATTAAAATGTTCGTAAAAGAATACAACATTGTTTATTTTAACAAACTGTCAAAGAGATTCCAAATCGTGCTTACAACGCAAAAAAGATATTTATTATTGAGTATTATTTGAAATAATTTATTTCCGCTCATACGGGAATGGATGACCAAATGAACCTAGTTTGTCAATGGTAATCAATTACGGGAATAGTTTCAGAAGCCTGCATTCACTAATAGGGATTTGTTAAGAGTCGGTGCAAAATTGCGACAAACAGGATGCGTTCTAACTCAACGCAAAAGCTGTAGTAGTCGTCCGGATACCGTGACAACAAATGCGAATCGAGGAAGGCTGTTTCAGGTATGTATTAGAATCACCAAAAAGAAGTATTCTCAGAACATCTCTAAAAATGAATTTGAGTGAAACGTTCACTCGAAAAATGTTTAAGAAGATTGTTGGTTTTTCCTATAAAATACAGATTGGGCAACACTTGACAAGACAAGAAAATAAATCAAGTGTTGTTTATATTGTTTATTTTTTTTTAATGTGTGGTTTACATACGAATGTCACATTGTAACCATATTAGTTCCCAAAAGGCGCCAATTTGTAACCTTTCACAGTTCCCAAAAAGGCAAGGAGCCAATTTGTAACTACAAAACTCTCCAAAATAGATCCCGGCTAAGAGACCCTCTCCAGGGGGTGGTACGACTCCAAGTTAATGCTTACTATAGGAAGGATTGGGATGTATAAGTAATAAGGGCGCCACTATCTTTTTGTACGCTTTCGATTAAGCAAACAAACTATACAAAAACTAAGGTGGGAAAGATAGAAACACCTTGTAATTAGTTTAACTAAGCAACAAATAAGGAAGCTACTTAAAACAAAAGACCGACCACGCTACACCCTTAAGACTTATGGTCTAAGGTATATAAATGAAACGGTTTTTTAAAATATTAATTATTTATTGAAACTGTACTAGCCGATAATGAACAGAAAGGAATTGTAAAAACTTTAGGTTTCTGTACTGTCTAGAATTGCGGCTTCAGCTTCTTCATAGAGAATTAGTGATGAAAGTTTCTGGGTGTTTATTTACTGGTTTTGGCAACTTGAGATGTAGTGGTTTAGATTCAGGCTTCTGCGGCCTCAACATCAGCTTCAAATGGTTTGAAGGACCATCTCCACTTAGCCTAAGATTGGCTCGAACTAACTTAGCGGTAACTTAACGGGTTGTGTCTTCCTAAAAGTTTTTATTTGTATGAGAACGAATCATGGAGGTATGGGCGTTAGCATTGGACAAACTTTTCAGATAGGACATCAAATTACTAAATTTCAACAAATAAATTGTTTTATCATCAAGTTTTCCAACACAGCGTCCATATATATAATAAATAAATAAAAAATATTGAAAATTAAGAATAATAAAAAACTCTTTGTAACAAAACTTCCACTGTTTATTCAAAAAACTGCTTTTTTAAACTCAATGATAGCCGTTTCGCTAGACAACTAGCATCGTCAGATTGACATATTGAAGTTACTATTTCTTTGTTTGTAGCTAGGTACCTGATGTTTATTAGGTAGTTATAAGGCTAGACCAAGTTTTTTAAATAAACAGTGGAAGTTTTGTTAAAACGAAGAGTTTTTTATTATTCTTAATAAGATGGACTTTCAAAAAGTAAGGGTTGGTACAATCAATTTAATATTGAAAATTATTAATACACAGGACGGTGAAGCAAAAATTGTAATTAGACCAATGTGTTTTGGGTAAAAAATGTATAAAACTAGTTCTAATAAATTACTGGAAAGTTTTAACACTGGTTTTAGTAAAACTTTGAAACAACTATATATTTGTGCTAAATGTATGTTTGTGAAAAATTGATTTTTTATAACGTTAAATATATTACAGTGCAGAAGTGGTTTTTGTTTAATAATTATTATTAATTGTTTGGCTCTAAAGCAAGTTTTAATATCGTGGTTGAAGACTATGTTCTAAGATTTTTATGAACTTAAAATTTGTGAATAATTATGTTTTTAACTTACAGAAAATATAATGCCTAGCTGTGTACTAATCAATTATTATATTTTGTCTAAAAGTAAAAAAAAAGCTTACCTTGAACAATTATTGAAGACACGTGTTCGAAAGCACGCTTCTGATACATTTTATTAATTTTCAAATAGTATGTGTATAAATTGTGTGTGCAATTGTGTAGAAAAGATTTTTATTATAATTAAATCAAAATTACGTATCTAACAATGAAAAAAAAATAGAAAAAAAGTGTACGTACCAACAACCAAAAAGGAAATTTCACAAGATGAGATACTAGAACGCTTTTGCAACTCTTTAAATGAGCATATTAGTCGAAAAGGGTAGAAAATGATCATACTCGTCTATATATAGTCTCGCTCAAGACGGAAATCGTGTTTGTGTCATTTGTCAGAAGGGATGCGTTCGTCACATTCACTTGTAAGTAGGATACGCGTTTTTGGTTCGGCCTCGTTCAAACGACTACATAGTTACGCGTCTATAAGGGGTGTCTCGTTAACAGTGATTCGGGGTCGGTTTTAACGTTAATAATAGCGGTATCGTTTACGGTCGGATAATAGTGCAAGGTGACATGACGATAGACATATTACAACATCCATCAGAATGGATTTATCAATCGACAATCAAATCGTTTTCTTGGTTTTGAACGACCAGACTTCTTCGTAGAGAAACCTCTTCATAGTGACAGTGTAGCGATTTGGTGCGCAGTCTCAGGTAATGGATTATTGGGCCCTTACTTCTTGGAAGACGAGCCTAGAAGACTCATTACACTAAGTGTGATATAGAGAACAAATTGTTGAAATGTTTTTCATTTTTAATAAATCTTTAGCTTTTCAGTGTCCTTTGTTTTGGCGTATACTGTAGTAATTAGTGTGTTATTGCTTTTTAATAAAACAGGTTAATTTTGCTTTTTCTTTACTTTTTGAAGTAGTTGCTACCTAGTCTATTATAAGGCTGGAACCAGAAAATTTCCCAAATCCAGACCTAAGTTTACTGTCCATCGTCCACAACCCTAAAGAACTAATGAATACTCTAAAAAAATATAACAAGAAGCAAAAACAAAGAAAAAATAAAAATATTACCTTCTAGTTTATCTTCCATCGGAGAAGAGCTGGTAACAAAATTAAAAACACTTTAAAAACCAGAAATAAAAATGTATTGAAAGCTGCTAGCAAATGTGTAGAGAAAGTAAATAAAAATCTGAAAGTGTTAAAACAATTAAAGTGAAGAAATAGCAAATGTGCGTGCACTACAATAATTCTTACATGAATTAAAGCGTCTAGTGCGCATGGCTGGACTTCGAATTCTTTCTCTGGTTACACAATCCAAATTACCTATCCAGAACGTGTACCAACCCTTACTGGTACCTTACTAATAATTAATACATCCTAAAATTGCTAATACCATAAACCTACAAGTTTTAACATAATATGTATGAAGCATATATTATATGTATTTTTTACAATGTAACAAGAATTTAATAAAAATAAAACATTTCTCAAAACTGCCACTACAATAAATACTGTTTAAGTTTAAAGTACATGTATGGGCCACTTTAGAATTCGTTTAGCTTTATTGTTCCATAAGGCTCGTTCCGCAAGATTGGAAAATTACGCAAATTACAAGAATCATATGCAAACACGAGATCAAAGATAACAGTCTAGCTCGTATACCAAAGCGAATCAAACAAGTTTTGTTATGATTGTTTTATTTTCCTTTGGTTATATCGTTGAGTACGAACTTCAATACAGAAAATGTATCAATTAATATTCAAACCTGGTGGACACAAAATAAATAAGTTTTTTTTACTTTTAACAAAATTTCTAACATTCTTACTAGCCTATCTAACTAATCTATTGCTAAAAAGAAATAGGACCTCTTTCATTCCACTGATTAGAATAATTATTAAGAACAGTAAACAATTAAACGGTTGAATGAAACTTCCACTATTTATTCAAAAATATGTTTTAAATTCAATGACAGCCGTTTCGCTAGAATAGCATCGTCAGATTGACATATTGAAGTTACATTTTGTTCGTAGCTAGGTACCAGATATTGATTAGGTAGTATTAAGGTTAGACCAAGTATGGAAGTAATAAGACATAACAATATTAAAACCTAGATGTTATTAGCCCTAAAGGATTATCCTGGATGTATTTCCCTATAAGATCAGTATAACTGTGCAATGATGTAACAATTACGTCTTATCTAGGTATAATATGAAGACTCAATCAAAGTAAACAGTTTAATTGAGGAGAACTGCCAATATTTATTTGTTCATTAACTACTTTAAATTGTTGATCTGCTAGATGTCTTTTTATTTTAAGTTCTTTGAGGAAATCTAAATTTTGTTTTTTATCATAAATTTATAATATTTGAATGTCATTGGTGTGTATCAGTGAGTGCGGATGTTCAAGAACGTGTTTTGCATAGTTTGACTTATCTGGTTGTTGTAATCTATGCTCTTAAGTGTTCATTGAATCTTATTTCAAAATTTCTTTGTGTTTGACCTACATATACAGCTTTACATTTTGGACAATTAATTTTGTAAACACAAGATTTTTTTAATTTAGGTAATTTTGTTTTTACATTTAACAAGTTTGTATTATTGTGTGATTTGAATAAAAATAATGCGGATGTTGCCGGAGATATTATTTTTGAAATTGTATTAGAAATATTTCCACAATATGTAATACTTTTATAACTTTTAATTTCTCAAGTTTGTTGAGGGAATAATAGTTGTAGAGACATATTCTGTTCTTTCTTATTAATTAATTTATTTATCAAATGTAATGGATAGCCATTACATGTAGCTATTTGTTTTATAATCTCAATTTCTTTATTAAAATTGTTTTTGTTCATTTTAGTTGTTTACTGTTCTTAATAAGATTGACTTTCACATAGTAAGGGTTAGTACAATAAATTTAGAATAATTATTTTCTAAGCACTATATTTTTTTGGTGGATGGAGACCTACTCCAGGTTCTAGATACTAGTTCTATCGTTCTCCGGAAGTGGGGGGGAAGGGAACCTTCAGAATAAGTAACCATGGTACCATATTGTCTTATATTCGTCAGGGAATTCCGAAATGAAACTCCCCAATGAGGAGGTGCCCCATCCTCCGGCTATTTTCCGAGATTTTAGCAGATTTTTGAGAATTTAGTCCTATCAGTAGTGCCATCTCAAACTACTTCTATGGGCTTTTCTTAAGACTCCCAAACATGGTGTACGAACGCTTCAACTGTCACTATAGTTTTTATTTATAAAACTAAACTAAACTTAAGAATATGTATGAAACACCAAGTGAAAATCGCACCTAGGCCATACAAACCTCACACATATCCACCTCATAACGAAATCAGACATTCCATTTTGTGATCAGTGTCTAAAAAACATTACTGTCGACCACTAGAATGTCCGAAGTTTGCAATCCAAAGACTGAGCAATAATATTAAGAACGATTTGAACTCTGTTATCGGTGATGAAGCGAACATCAAAAATCTAATTAATTACCTAAAAGCTATTAACATATATAACTTATTGTAATAATCACTAACAAATTTCGCTAATAACTCCAGTAGTTAATAAAATTAAAAAATATATATATATGAAAATGTTAGTTATGTTCGATTTTGGTAGTTCTTGATATTTGATAACATCTTTAATTGTTTAATCTATTTTTTTTAAAACGAATTGTTTACACTGGATTAAAATAAATTAGTTTTATTTAATTTTTTTGGTTTTTCATTTTTTTATTGCTACTGTGTGAGAAAATATGTCACGTAGGCACCACGTCCGTGCTTACATGGACGTTATTAGCAGAAGGTTAAAAAATAATTACGTGATGTGATATGTGATGGTGAAAGCTACGGAAAAAATGGTTTTCATATCTCTAAACATTATTCCAGACAAGATAATGACAGTCACACTAGTTTATTTGTTACATGATTAATCGTTTTTAATTTATACCTTTTTGTCGTAAAAAGCATCATTTTGTTGGTCTTTTGTAGACGAATAAAATAGTATATTAAACAACGCACATCATATGGCTTTTTGTTATGGCACGAGTTGAAGTTTTAAAAATTTTGATTTTAAAAAGTATGTTGGTAGCACTGTGTAATTCATACCATTTGACAGAATTGAAATTTAAATTATCAAATGTTAATGTTTAAAATACACTGCCGCCGTGCAAAAAATTTAGGTCAATTTAATTTATTTAAAAAATTTAAAACAATTTAAAAAAATTAATGTATCACCTTATATTTGCATATCGTAAATTTATTTACTGCATTTTTGTAGCTTTTAATCATGGAGTCAATTTTTTTATGATTTATTCTTGAAAAACCGTGACTTTACATTTTAAACGAAGTTTGAATATTGTTATTGGGAACGAAATAAAGGAGTAAAACTTAACATTATTAAAAAATTAATAACAATATAAGTAATAACGTGCATTACCCCCTCTTGCATTAACGACCGCAATTCCTGCAATAGGAACTCTCTTAGCTCCTGGGTAGTTCTTGGGGCTGGTGCATGCCTTCGAATACGCTTCCCTAACTCATCCCAGACATATTCGATGGAGTCCATATCTGGACTACATGCTGGCCAATCAAACCACCCAATTCCTACCTCATCTAGATATTCACTGACAATCCTGGAAGCGTGTGGCCTTGCATTATCGTGCATAAAAATGCCTTGCTCGTCCATATAGTGACCATAAAAGATACAACATGATCTTCCAGTACCCCTCTTACATATATGTGAGCTGTTAGAGAGCCATTCTCTATTAAAACCAACTCTGTACGTGCTTCTGAAATAATACTTCCCCAAACCATAATAGACCCACCACCAAATTTACTTCTATGGTCAATACAAGCGGGAGCGTATTTTTCTCCAGGTCTTCTCCATACTCTTTGAAGTCCGTCTGGTCCATTGAGGCAAAAACGAGACTTGCCTGTAAAGAGTACCTTGCTCCAGTCGTCATCGTTCCATAACAAGTGATTTCGAGCAAAATTCAAACTTGCAATTCGATGCTGGCGGTTCAATGTTGGGCCTGTAGCCAACCTTCTGCAAGACAATCCACTAGCACTCAGCCTTCTTCTAACTGTCCATTCGGTAACATTAACGTTTCTAACCTCTTGAAGCTGATTACGTAGTGAAACTGCAGAAGCTGTTCAATTCCGCAAACTTGACATTAACAAATATCTATCATCTCTTTGACTAGTGGCTCTTTTTCGGTCAGATCTGGGTCGTCTGGTTATAAGACCATTCTCCTCGTAACGTTGGTATACATTTTGTACAGCACAAGGCACTTACCAACAATTCTAGCGGTTTCGCGTTGTCCTCTACCATCTTGTATGAACGCTACAATTCGTGCCACAATAATAGATAGGATCTAGAGGCATTTTGGACCAGTAAATAAACAATAAATATCAATGAAACGTTACTTTACACAATACAACGGATCGGTTTTAAAGAGTAAAATTGAAAAAATTATCAATGCAATATGAATTCGTAATTAGTGCTAAATTTTGTTGTTAAGAGTGCAAATAGGGTGTCAGAATGTGAGAGACGCCAACTATGACAAATAGCATCCATATAGAACAATATAAATTTTATCGCCTACTATGCCCATGACACCCTGATTAGTTTTATTTTTAAGATTATTTGCCATTTCTTAAATTATTTAAAGTGACCTAAATTTTTCGCTCGGCAGTGTATTTTAAAATGAATAATATATTACATAGATGATATTCACATTCACAAATACTTTCTTAAAGAACAATTTAAAATTATAAATTGCTATTAGCCTCAAACGTCATTGTCAATGGTCTTGTCTTGTCATTAGATACTTCACTCATGTCGCCAACTATTTAAAACAAAAATTTGCGTGCGTAAACGTTACATTACGATACGCAAATGCGTTTTACAATGAAGTGTAAAACACTATTATTTTCACAATTTTATGTATTTACTATATTGAATAAAATTATAAATAATTTCAAAATTTCACCCTGTACAATTCCTAATAGACCCTACCTGATATAGTTCGTTGAGATCGTATTGTTAAGGAGCTTTTAAAATCATAAAAATATACAGGGTGTTTCATTAAAAATTAAGATCATGGACGATGCCAGACTTGCGTGTATCACCCTGTACATTTAAATTTGTGTTTAAAAACCTCACATTAAAATTTTAAAGTTGACGGGTCCCAGCGTTTTTTACAATCTTTTTAACTAACCCTACAAATAATTTTATTCCATAACTGGTTTCCACACTGTATAAGTAATTGTATTTATTATTGCCTACACGCGGGGATCGGAATTGCGTTAAAATATACCGAAAAGCAGTTTTGTCGTGGTTAAGTAAAGAATAGTTTCGACTTCTTGGATTGACTGTTCGGAATTTAATCAATGTATTTACCGCACTTTCGACCTCGGTGTAAACATTAAATTTGCAAAACAGATTTGTTAGTATAATCGAAATGGAGGACGTGTAAGTGGCAAAATTTACATAAACACATTCTCCTCAAGATTTGGAAGTCAAAACCAACTAGCACAAACCACAGCGCCCTCTTTACTTTCCTTGTCACCTACTAATTTGCATCCTACGCCACGAAACGTCTGGTATATTTCCAAATACTTTCAACGTGTTTAGTGACAAACTTCGGGTGATGTTAAGTATGATAATACGCACTTTGCACCAGATGGTGTGCCACTGACGTTAGTGGAATATCTTTAATTTCAAATAATGTATTTCCGTGCGTATGGCGAAGAAAGGGGCTAAAGGAAACAATAGGAAGCGTTGAAACTCTTGTATCTCTAAAAATTTGTACATTGTTTTAATTTATGCTCGTAAAAAATGTCGGTAAGAGTTAGACACTCGGTTTTATAAAATATTTGTATATTATGGGGTGTTTCCAAAAAAGTTAACCCTCTCTCTAGAATAGGTAAAACCAGAAAATTAATTCGCACTATAGTTCATTTATTTGGAGTTGGTAGCATTATAAATGCAAATCCTTCAAAGCCCAAGCAAGGGTGGTTCATGAAAAATAACTAATAGTAGTATACATTTCTATTGAAACATAGTCATAGTTTTTATTTTTTAGAGTCCACCCTCTAATTAGGGATTAACTAACCTAAACACAATAGAAACCCTGCATAATATTGTCACAACATGACTGTAGAACCGAAGTTTCTTTTAAAGCATAATTTAAATTAAAATAAAAATTAAAAGTAAAATAAAAATATGCCACATATTAAAAAGTAAGAATTAAATAAAAATTAATGCAAAAAGCACTTATTACTTTAATTGTCGGCTTCCATTTCGTCGTATTCATCCGACGATGAGTCAGATTCGTTGCCTGGTCCGATAGGAATTAGAATGGGTTCGAACAGTTCTTCAATATTGATATCAACACTCCACAATCGTTCTTCTTCCTTCTTCACATGGTTTATGGCATTGGTCCAATTTTCCCGTGTTACGTTTCCAAAAGAATTTATCAAAAGTTGTCTAACGTCATTCAATTTAAAAGTTGTATTGTTTTTTGCCACCTCACCTTTTACCTGTGCCCATATTAATTCTATAGGGTTTAATTGACAGTGATAAGGTGGCAAACGTAATACAGTTATTCCTTTTTCCTTCGCCATTTCGTCAATTACATATCTTTTATATTGTAATTTGTGGCGCTTTGCAATTTGCAGTAATTCCGTTTTCAGCATGGTGTCGTCAAAAGAAATATTCTTGCTCTGGAGCCACTCTTTAATATCTCCTTTTTTCCATGACGTCGTTGGTAACTTTTCTACCAGTTTTGAATGATAACTGGCGTTATCTAAGACAACCACTGCAGCACTTGGCAAAAAGTCCAATAGCTGGGAAAAATAATCTTCAAAAACATCAGAGGTCATTTCCTCGTGGTAATCTTTGGTTGACTTTGATACAAAGTCTAATAACCCATTTTCTACAAAACCATGTTCACTGTCAATGTGTGCGATTATTAGTCTGCTACCTTTTCCTCGAGGAGCATTTAGTCCTGTTGAATATCCCTCCAAAAATGCCTGACGGGAGTTTGAAGTATTGGTGTCTATTAATGCTTTGAAAACAGTGTGTCCTTTATTCAACCATGTTTCATCTAAATAAAAGATAGTTCTTCTCTCGATCCGAATCTTTTCAATACTTCTTAAGTATTATGTCCTTTAGCAAGTAATTTCTTCTGGCTCATTCAAAAATTTTCATTTTTTATGCGACTCATACTTAAAAACAATTTCTATTAGGAGTTTCCATAATGTCTTTCGTCCAAATTTGGGAATGGTATCTACTTCTGCTATAACAGTCATTACTTTGTCCAAAGTTGGAAGCTTTTTATTTAAGTACAAAGAAAGGACTTGTCTTCTAATGTTATCTCTATTAAAGTTATCGACCATAATGGACTTTTTTCCTACGTGTTTTTTGGTTCACTCATTTAAAAATCGATAGATACTTCGTTCACTAACACTGGTCATATTGGAGCACCTAGTCCCCACATCACGAACAGTTGCTGATGTATATTGATATATTAGTACATCATGAACATTTAAAACAATCGTTTTTTCTCTTTGAGAAAACGCACTTTGTTTTAAATGAGTCACTTGTACTGGAACAAAACTCGAACTTGACGCCATTTTCACTTCTTGGAGTAAAATAATAAAAGTATAGTTCACAATATAAACCACCAACACTAACGAGTACCTATATTCTTATGTATTAGTATATAAACAAATTTATAGACTAATAACGTACCTGTTTTTGCAATTATAAACGTAGGGTTACCTTATTCCCTTAACACCCCTAACGACCACAATTTATTCTCGTTGTAATCGAAAAACAAAATATTCTAAATATCGTATTATGACTACTTATCCCTTACCTAAGAGAATTAAAATATGATGATTAAAATTACACTCTGGACTGTAAAATTTTTATAACAAAATTTCCTTTTCAAGATGAAGAACATGCAAGGACCTCAAAATTCCACTTTAACCTTTGAAAAACAAAATAAAATAGTCCTAAATTTTTATTTCTCCGTCCGCATAACTTTTTAACTCAATCTTTATCTTTATTTTTCAACTTTTCTGTCCGTAGAACATTAAAATTTTACTTAAACCTTCCTAAAACTTAAAACCCATTCCTAAACTGTTCATTCTTCCATTCTATAATTTATTTAACCCCACCCTGACCTATTTACCACTTTTATTCTGCCCCGCGAACCTAATTCAAATTAAACCTTCCTAAACCTAAAAGAATCATTCCTAAACTTTTCATTTTTCCCCCGTATATATTTTTTACCCACCTTCTTTCTATGATTGACGGATCTACTATGTTAGACCTCACGACCTCTCCTCAAGTCTTTTTACATTTCCTCCTTCGAGAAATGTCCAGATGTCTTCATGTAATCCTAACTGTAATCAAATCAATCAAATGTAATCAAAACTTTTTCCAGAACATTCATTTTAGAAGTATTTCCCACTCTGTCTTATCCACATACCACTAGACATACTAACACTGTCTAATTATTGGATTACTGGAAATCTCTAGAACTAGTTAAATACAAATATATCTGTCTTCTTTTATCACATTATATAATTAATTTATAGAACAGTCTAGTAAGTTTAAGTAAATTATTTATATACAAAAATATTATATTGATAAAATTACACAATAAAAGTTATTTCTGGGTTAAAATTTACTTACCAATACATAAATAAAGCTTACTTAATTATGTGTATGTCCAAGAATAATTTAAATCTTTAATTGAGACAGTATAAGCTATATACAGTGGACGGCTACTTTATGGAATATTATCATTATTTAGAGAACCGTCGAGTTTTGAGGGTAATCCCGAAACAGGTCGATTTTTGTTATAAAATACCCATCTTATAACGTACATGGAGTAAGGATGACGTCACCGGCGTGGGTGTAGTGACGTAATCGCTAATTTTTTTAAATAGAAATCGGTATAATGCGACACCTCATTTGAAGGAGAATTTAATTCTCTATTTAACGACATTACATTTGTAACTAAAATATTTTTTAAGGGTACAAAAACATTTTTTTTTATTTAAATTCAACCAAATTACAACTAATTATTTAATTCATAACGTACCTTAAAGTAACCAAATTATGCATAATAAATATTTTAAATTAAATGTTCGAAATGCCCTCCATCGGTTTCTTGACAATATGCGAATCTACGGACACATTCATCAAGTACATTGCGGATAACTTCTGGAGTAATGAGACTCATTTCATGCCTAATTCTATCTTTTAAGTTCTGTAAATTTTGGGGTCTATTGACATAAACTTTTGATTTTATGTAACCCCACAGGAAAAAGTCTAGAGGTGTTAGATCTGGCGACCTTGCTGGCCACTCTATAAAACCTCGTCTTCCGATCCATCTCCTGGGAAAGCAATTATTTAAAAATTGACGTACTTCACGTGCGTAATGCGGAGGGGCTCCATCTTGTTGAAACCAGATATTGTCACTAGGTAAATTTGCATTATTGGCATTTGGATACATGTTAGCAAGGACAGGTATAAGTTAATTTCTCAAAAAAGTTAAATAACGTTTTCCTGTTAGATTTTCTTCAAAGAAAAAAGGGCCAATGATTCTGTCATCGATGATCCCTGCCCATACATTCACTTTCTGAGGATATTGGGTGTGTGCCTCAGTCATCTAATGTGGGTTTTCTTGACTCCAATACCTGTAATTTTGACGATTCACGGTACCATGTAAAAAAAATGTGGCTTCATCGGAAAAGAGGATTTGATTGATGAAACTTGGATTCCCGATACATAAATCCTGCATAATTTCAGAAAATTGAAGCCGGCGATCGGGATTGTCGTCGTTTAATTCCTGGTGTAGTTGAATTTTGTAGGGATGGTATTTTTCATTTTTTAAAATACGTAATATTGATCGTTGGAAAACTCCAGCATATTCACCCATTTGTGTTGAACTACTGTGAGGATTGTTATGGACACTTAATAAAACATCAAGTTTCACATTGTCTTCAATTTTAGGACGCCCAGCGTTTGGAATATGTTTAACGTGCCCATTTTCTCCAAATTTTCGGACTATTTTACTTACTGTTGATTGGCTGATGGGTCTGTCTAGATATTTTGCGTTGAATAAATTGCATACCTCGTTCTGTGTTCTTTTCTTATCTCCACATCCGCTAAGAATTAATATTTCTATGCGTTGTGTTTCATTTAGGTGAGCCATAATTTAGTATTCAAAAGTAAAAATTACAATTGACAACTGATGACAATTCACAAAATCAAAAAATATTTACGACAATAAATATTACAGTAACTATGCCAATATCACTTGCTTGATTTAACATTTTACAAAAAGTTTCAGTGTTTATGAGATAGTCATGGCAGGAACCGATGGATGGCATTTGGAACATTTAATTTAAAATAATTATTATGCATAATTTGGTTACTTTAAAGGCCGTTTTGAATTAAATCATTAGTTGTAATTTGGTTGAATTTAAATAAAAAAGAAATGTTTTTGTACCCTTAAAAAATATTTTAGTTACAAATGTAATGTCGTTAAATAGAGAATTAAATTCTCCTTCAAATGAGGTGTCGCATTATACCGATTTCTATTTAAAAAAATTAACGATTACGTCACTACATGCACACCGGTGACGTCATCCTTACTCCATGTACGTTATAACATGGGTATTTTATAACAAAAATCGACTTGTTTCGGGATTACCCTCAAAACTCGACGGTTCTCGAAATAATGATAATATTCCATAAATTAGCCGTCCACTGTATGATTACTACATGTTTATTGAAGTAGATATTATTAAAATAATTTTTTATGATCAGTTAACATTAATTATTTAGAAATATAATGATGAATTCAATTTTGAAACTATTTGATATTGAATACATCTTTATAAATATAATACAATAAAAAATTATTACCAGTTACATACTGATATTACTTAAAAGTATGTATTGTCTTTAATATTTTCGTAAAAACTGCTTTTGTTTTAGAATTCATTTCTATTCATTATCTATAATTGAAATAATTTTACTGTTTTTACAAATTGTTACCAAATATTATGTTGATTTTATATTTATTAGACTCTTTTAATATTCTTAATGTCACAATACATAGATACATAGTTGCAACCCAAGCTAATATAAAAGCGTGTTAAAAAGTTTATTTTTATAATTCGCGGATACAAAATCTACTTTTTGACTCTGGTTTAGAAACTTTTTTTGTAAGGCAATTGGATGTTCTGTAACTTCGTGGTTAGTTAGGCAAAGTGCACTGACACTTATTTTACAATAATATACTATTGTTTGTTTGTTTCGCTCTAATCTCTGAAACGACCGGTTGGAATAGAAAAATAATTGTAAATAAAAGTTATTAATTTTGACTTAAACCTCCTGAATATAAACAGGTTATTTTCAACTCTGTGTAAAGAAAATTCTTACAACATAGTTTTTGCATTACATTTACTCCTTAGTTATGTTAGAAGTGTCGTAAATTTCATTCTTTTGTTGCTTAAGAAAAGGTAATTCAACTGAAAATATTTCTGGAATATAACGTGCCAAAAATACTAAAAAGAACTGTTCCTTGATTATTATACATAAATAAATATGAATTTAAATTTAAACATATGAAAATAGTAAGAGCTTCGGGTCTTATGTCTGCAAGAAACAATACCTAATTGAATACGCTGGTATTAAATACGTTTTGCAAATATGTCTCAAGCTGGCAGATGTACCGTACGTAGTGTCGAGAAGAAATATATTATTTATACGCGAAACCAGGAAATGAATCTAGAATGTTACGTAGACTGAACTGAAATGTTGAGAAATGTACTGCACGTTTTGCAGATCTTTCTCAGAAAGTAATAAGCAGTTTTTCTTCACAAAACTCATCGCTTTGTTGGTTGACGCACTCAACTATTTGTAGCTAATTATATTTAATATGTTCTAAACATTATTGTCTAGCAAGAAATAATATTTTCATTGATTAGGTGTAAGTATGTTGTTGTTATTAAGTTTTATTTATTTTGAAACAAGAAACAAATAATGTGATACTTCGACAAGTATTCCCATTAGCACCATTTAAGAACTATTATTATGTTTGATTTATGAATATTACGGTTCAGCGAGATTATAGCATGTTTTAAAGGTTAATGTCTCTAAGAAATTTTATCATTTTAGAAAATTTGCTGGGGGAACTTCAAATACCCTTTGGGAAATCCTGTAAGGGCATTTTACGATCATTTTGTAGTCTTATCTGTCCAAACCGTCGTCCTTTGGGGCATCGTTTGTCATCTAATTAATAAATTGTACTTAAGAAAAAGTTAAGAAAAAAGAGATTTTTTTTATTTAAGTTAAATAATAAAAATAAAAACATATTATTTATTACGAATAAAGATTCTATTGATTTGATATTCTAAAAAAAATTAGTTTAGAATTGATGTGCTTCTTTTTTCTATCCCACTACGTCCTTTGCAGATCTATTGTAGTCCTTCCTATATTTATAGCTCGATATCTAGCTTTATCCTTTTTCTTAGACCTATTAGTCAGGACACCACCTCCGAATGGGTGAAACCTTACCCCTGCTAGGACCTGCTAGGACACTCACCGGGTATGTAGTAAAACCTATAAAGGCTGTCACCTGTTAGACCAATTGTGTACATATGCGTCCTTAGCCTACATTGTAGGCCCTACAGTATCGGATATTATCCATTCTTATTAAATGTCCAAACCATTTTAACTGTTGTCCTTCTATATTTTCTAAAATTGGTTCTATATCAAGATATTTTCTTATTACCTCGTTTCTAATTTTATCTATCTTTGATTTACCTATTACAGCTCTTAAATATTTGCTATTTTGTATGTTTAGTATCCAGCTCTCACAACCAAAGATCAATTTTGGTCTATAAATGGTTTTATATACTGCCATTTTTGTTTTTATTGATATTTATTTTTTTCATAGAAATATATTGTTTATGGAGTAGTACAATTCGGTAGTGTGTTCAATTTTGTTATTAATTTCAGTTTCATCCTTCCCATTTTTTTTGTAAATTAATTCCTAAATATTTAAAATTGTTTATTTGTTCTAGATTCTCATTTCCAAGTTGTAAAATCGTTTCCCTGTCTTTTCCTCCTATAATCATGATTTTGATTTTTTCTAGATTTATTTTCAAGTTTCTTTTTGTTAAGGCCGTGTTCCATAATTATATGTTAGGTCATAAATCTTCAGAGTTTTTTTGCGCAAATCAGTAAATCATTCGAGAAAGCATTCTGATAAATATACTGGTTGCATATTTCTATATCGTACTAACAGTTTTCTTACTTCCTTGTTTACTTCTTTCGTAACATCATCAATAACTATGGAATTAGCACACCACCTTGTCTTAGACCTTCTCTTATGACAAACTCCTCTAACTGTTGTTTATTTGTTCTAACATAAATTACGTGTGTGATTGTATACTAAGTGATATAAAAATCCGAAGCATAATAAGTAAATGATACAAATTTCAAAATGATTGCATTGCTTTAAAGCCCTTTACCTTTAATAATGTGTGGATACACCCCGATGGGTTACGCATTCTCCAACGCGCCTAGGCATGCTTCTGATCAGGTGGTCAATGTCCTCCTGTGGTATCTCATTCCAGGCAATCACCAACTCCTCTCGAAGTTCTTCTAGAGTCTGAGGAGGACGTTGCAAATTGAGCAATCTCCTACCCATTGTAAAGAATAGCAATATTCTACCCGAATACTAACTATTTCAATTAAGAAGAGTCGGTAGAAGTGATCGGTTGTTCAATAAAGTTGATGGAAAAACTCTTGACTTTACTTAAAACTTTAATTACCAAAATCAATTTCAGAATAATTTTTTTTTATAATGTCAATGTCAAAATTATATCAAAACTGCACACTATGACACAAATTGCAAAAAAATAAATAAACTATTTTCTTTCATTCTGCCACTAAGAAGTTGGTCACTCTGGTAGAGTGACTCAAAGATTAAGCCTTTCTGGAGCTTGACTCTTCCTGCCAGATCGTGTTCTATGTACAGATGTAGAATCTTTCTGTACTTGATCTGCAATCTTCGGTATTGGAATATTAACATTTTCTTCATCCATTTCTAAATGGTACAATCTTTGAATTGGTCTAATTAACATAAATATCCAGAAGATGTTTTTAATTTAACGACTCGAACATTTTCATCTCTACCTTTGATTTTATCACCGAAAATTTGCACATAAAATCGCATATTGTTGCCATTTCTGTATCGAGATCTATATCTTCAGACTCATTTTCGATCAAAAAATTGAGATATTTCTCGTGTAATTGCGTGATAGTTTGCACAAATTGTTCTAGTACTTGAAGGTAACTTTTTACCTGAATGATGTCCGGAGATTCTTGATTTAGTAAATCGACTATTGGATCATAAATTCTGTTGAACGAATTTCTGTTAAGATCCAACGTTTTAATAATTTTTTCCATTCTCATGCACTTCTATGAATGACTCAATCAGTCCTTGTAAGATATCAGAAAACAGGATCTCGCCGGGGCTTCCAAATGTAAAGAATAATAAGTATTCTACCCGAATACTAATTATTTCGCTAGTAGAAAACGTAAATTATCGGTTTTAATGGAAACTTAATAAAACTTCTATTTGACAGTTAATAGTAAATCAACAAACTTGATTGAATTCTTAACACCCATCATATCCCACACGTGCTCAATTGGGGATAAGTCGGGAGATCTTGGTGGCCAAGGTAACAATGTGACATCATTATGTTGAAAGAAGTCTATGGTGACTCTTGCGACATGTGGTCGGGCATTATCTTGTTGAAAAGTTAGATTTGCCAGAGTGTCAAGATAGGGTAAAAGATGGGGTTCTAAAACTTCTTAGATATAATGCTGCGCGTTAATGTTACCTCTGATGAAGATTAAAGGTGATCTCGAACCATAAGCTATGGCGTCTCAAACCATAACTCCAACAGTTTGATGAACATGCCTTTCAACATAAAACCGTGGATTTCTCCTTTCACCACGTCGTCTTCTAACCCTCGCTCGACCATCCGTGCATGCATAAACAAAATCGAGACTCGTCACTAAAAACAATACTGTTCCATTCCTGATCCCAGAGTGACCGATCTCTGCACCACTCAAGGCGATTATGTCGTTGTTCTGGAGTTAAAGAGAGGACCCAGTGTGGTCGGTATGAAAACAGGCCAAAACGTCTTATTCGTCGGTAAACATTTCGCATGCCAATAGTTCTTTCGTGTCCTGCAAACCATTCATTTGCAATGGACCTGGTAGTGGAGAAACGGTCCCCTAAGGCCAATAATTTTAGACGGCGATCTTCACGGTCTGTTGTTCTACGGGGGCGTCCAGAGCCCCTTGTTCTTTGCGCCTAACCTAACCACGGTGTCTACATTTCTTTGCACTCTAACTGCAATTTCCTGAAAAGAAAATCCAGCTTCCCGAAGTCCCACTATACGACCCCTATCAAACTCACTAAGTTGACGAAATCGTACAGGTCTCCGTACCCTAGGCATCGTAACCAAACGTAAAGAATGTCAACAACCAAAATCCGCAAAATTTGGATCTTTACTATGGCTACAATATTCATTTTTGGATTGTTAGTGGATTTAAAAAAAAAGCAGTATAAAACCCGGAATCTTCAACTGAGAAGGCTGAAAATTTTATCAATTGTTTATTTCAGTAAAATAAATAAATTAATCAAATTTTATAATAATAACATCATTTAAACTGGGTGTTCGGATTTTTATGTCACTTAGTATATATGCTAGCGATATTATCTTTTAGACTGCTGTTGATTCCTCGTTTTTTCAGTCTTCTCCTTATCAGTTTCCTTGGTACAGTATCAAACGCTTTTCCTACGTCTAAAAAACCTAAATATATTACTCCGTTGTTTTTCTATATTAGTTGGTTAATGGATAGACCAAATTTATTGGCATAGGTCAGTGCAATATTCATCTTTTCAATACATTCAAATGTTGCCGTGGTTTATTATTAAAATTTCTTAATAAAGTGCTTGAAGTATTACTACTTTCTTTGCAGCATAAAACCTGTTAACTAAAATATCGAATGCACATATAATTTAATAGCTATCAACAAAGCCCTACGACTGACCCAGTTCTTATTCGTTATTTGTAAATTAAGTATTGGTATCTTTACTTTCCAAACTACACTTAGCACTATTAATAAACGCTGTCATATTTATTAATTTGTTTACGTAGGTGAGAAAGTGTGGTTACGTAGATGAGGAAGTGTGATTAATGTTATTTTTACAGTGTATTGTGTGATTTTTTTGAAAAGTTTAATAAATATATATTATAATCGTGCTACCGTGCTTTATTTGCAAAAAAACTAAATTATTACACTTCACTTTCTCATTTCACTTGTAAGTACCTGTTATGTTTTTTTTTCAAACCCCACATCTGCGTGGTCTATATCCCGACGATGGGGATGCACCTAGATTGGAGGGTAATGTGGTACTCAAACGTCTACGGACAATGAACCGATGCCCGCACACTCTGGAATAGAGTGTGTTACGGGTATCGGTCAAACGTGGACGTTTGCAATCGATGAGGAATCGATGCAGGAACTGAAGAGGCTAAAACTCCGCCCATTCTACGGCTTTGGTCGGATCCACTTCCGATGCAGGGCCCAGGGAGAAGGGCATGAAAAGGCCTTTAAGGATAAAGCCATCACGGCTACCACCGCTATTTACACTTCGGTAGGCTCTGTGGGGTCAAAGGAGGGGGTTAATCCTCCTGTTAGAACTCCGGCAAGGGACTCAAGGAGTCAGACAACAGCTGTCCCAAAAACGGCCTCGAAAGACAAGAAGGGGAAAACCCCCAGAAGTTTTGTTGCTTCAAACCAATACGTGTTTAAGGTATCTTATTGCTGGGTCCATCTGTGTTTATACGTTCATGATTCCCACCATCACCCTCTTCATTTCTCAACTTCGAGACAGTAGATCGCGTGACAGTTTGACCGAAGGACTTTTAAGGAATAGTTGTCAACAGCGTAACGCCTGATTTATTTATCCATTGCTGGATGCTCTTCTTAACGAAGAATTTGGCAATTCCACAGGAAGGTCTAGCCATATCATGACCTTAGTCGCTCTCTGCTTGGCTAATTGATCAGCCTTTTCTTTGTATTATTACTATCTAGTATGTTGATTAAATATATAAAGTTGATTAATTTGAAAACTGCAAGAGACATGTACCTGCAAGAGACATGTACTTCCACTATAACCGAAAGTAGTATTCATTAAATAGTCCACTTTTCATAATCCATTCACTCCAATTTTCAAGATGCAGTGACCATTAGTTCTCGAGATATTTCTAATAGCATATTTATTGGCTGTACCATGTACCTAATTATGTTTATTTTAAACAAACGAGGTTTAGTTTCTATTTTAATTGCGACAGCTACAGCTGGATTAAACTTCTATATTTATTTTTAAATAAGACCTCAAGTATTATTAAATTTTGTACGATTAGGGGCTTTATTCAATCCATAATCCCCCTGGCTGCGAGCAAGTTCGTGTAATTTTGAATTAATATAGCACGTTTGTCCAGAGCTTTCAGCATTTTATACAAAAAGCTTCAGGCAAGTACCTTCAAAGGACCAAAGGATGAGAGAAGGACATCCTTAAGCTTGTAATTTTATTTTAGAGGGTGGAGGTGTCTTATTATATCCGGATAATTAATAGCCGTGTTGTCAGCAACACGAACTAGTCATTTTGTTTGTGGTTAAATAAGGGGTGGTGTGTTAATTAAAATATATTGAGAAGGTATATGCTTAAAAGTGTCATATCAAAATTTATTATAGTTATTTTGTCATAGTTTATATAATTTCTGTGTTTAAAATGCTATCGGATATTTATTTAAAACGTGAAAATTTTACTGGAGATAAATGTTCGCCGTCTGTGTTCAGCATGCTTTAACCACCGAAAAACAAGAAAATATGGGGCTACTTATTGGTGAAGCAAATGAACGTGAACGTTCCTCGAATATTTCGGCATGTGTTATTTTGAATAGAAGTGATAAGCAACCAGATAAAGTAGGAATATCCCCTGAACAGCTGTGTACTGCATCAATGCATGCCGAGCAGCTAAAACTTGGATAAACCATTATACTCCAGAAACAAAAACACAGTCAAAACAATGGACTGCGAAGGGGGAATCGGCTCCAAAAAAAGCAAAGGTTGTTCCTTCGGCTGGGAAAGTGATGGCAACTGTTTTCTGGGATAGTCATGGAGTTATCTTAATCGATTATCTTCAAAAAGGAAAAACCATCACAGGAGCATACTGCGCACCATTACTTGACAAGCTGAAGGCAGAAATTGCGGAAAAACGACCACATTTGTAGAAAAAAAGAATTTTGTTTCACCAAGAAAATGCGCCGTCTCACACCTCTGCGGTTGCCATGCCGAAAATCCACGAATTACGGTTTGAACTGCTTGACCACCCTCCTTACTCACCAGATCTAGCCCCAAGCGACTTTTTTTTATCCCTAAGCTAAAAGTTGCGCTCGGAGGACAGAGATTTTCGTTGAATGAGGAGGCCATCACCTTCGTAAACAACTATTTTGCAGAGAAAGACGCCGAGTACTATTTGGACGGGTTGAAGAGATGGGAGCATCGCTGGGAGAGGTGTATAGACTTACAAGGAGACTATGTAGAAAAATAAAAATTAATTTGAAGAAAAAATGTCCAGTATCTTTGTTAGGTAGGAAACTTTTCAGAAAACCCTCGTACAACCATCATCATTTAAAAACTACAATTTAAAAGGTATAGCAAATCTTCCTAAAATCCTGATTCAAAAAGAAGTTGAATGCCATGACATAAAAGATAATGGCACCTTAGATGACTTAAGCTCTCTTGATAATGATGCTTCTAAAACATTAGCTCTGGTTCACATTGTTTCAAAAATTTCAAAACCACTTTGTGATGATTTGGAACAGAGACTCAGGACATTGCTCTTTTATCAGAATTGTCAGCATTGTTTGGCTTTGCTCTCCTTAGGTATCAGAATAAATGTTGGTGTCACCCAATCTTTGGAATACATGGAACATGATATATTTAGATTAGTCATGCTATGCGTGGTTTGTAGGTTATCCTCGTTAATTGGTTTTAGTATTTCGCCTTATATTTTATCTGGATCAGCTACTTTCCCTTTTTTCACATTATCAATATTACTCTGTCAACTGATAATAAGTCAAGTTGTTTCTCGAGAATAATTCATATGGCTCTTTTCCTTATATCATCAAACATCTCGTCAAAGTATTTACTCCAAGATTGGTTACCAACTGGTTGCTTGAAGATTTGACAAGAAACATCTTTTCCTTCTATTTGTAACATCATGAACCCTTCAAGTAAAGTAAAATATATCGCGGACTTCAAATTTATAAAATTAAATTATTTTTGTAATTATTATGTCTACCCTAAAAGTAAAAAGTTGAGTAATGAAAAATTTGTTAAATTGTCGACCTATAATTATCCTTTGTGTGTCTTATTATATAAAATTACTGGTTTGACACGTCAGTTGTGAAAATTCTGTGAATTCTTTGTCACAGAAAAAAAAGAGACTTTAATCAACGAACGTCAATAATAGAATGACAGAGAAATCTTGAAATACCATTCTTCTCATTCTAATATCGCCAATGCGAACAAATTGCAGACGGATTCATTTAAACTTTAATATTCTTTAAGGTTTATTCGATTTGAGGCAATTTTTTATTAAATGTTTTGTGGTTCTGTGTAAATTTAGTGTTCAGTGTTAATGTGATTGTTATACGTTCTAAAAGTAATGAATTAAATTTTCTTGATTGTACAAAAATTATAATAATATATAGGGAATTTCAATAAAAGTTCCAAAATATATGTTTAGACAAACCGAAACTATTTAATAACAAAAACAAATACATAATTTACTGTGATATTTAAAGACAAATCATTCTGATATCTCCAAAAACTTTCTTTCACACTTTTATCTACCACTGTAAATAAATGCATGCCAATATATTTAATAATTAATGATTTACACCTATTCTTTATCTTGTACTCACTTTACAGTAATTGATTGTGTTAACCTCTACTTTTTGGAAGTTCATCTTACTAAGAACAATTAATAACTGCACAGTTAAACTAAACTTCCACTATTTATTTAAAAAATTCGCTTTAAAATCAATTACAGCTGTTTCGCTATCACTAGCATCGTCAGATTGACATATTGAAATTACATGTTGTTTGTTTGTAACTAGGTGCTTGATGTTGATAAGGAGTTAAGGCTAGACCAAGTAAGGAAGTAATAAGACATAACAATATTAAAGCCTAGATGTTATTAGCCCTAAGGGATTATCCTGGATGTATTTCCCTCTAAGATCAGTATAACTGTGCAATGATATAGAAAAACCAGGAAAAAACTATATCATGCTGATCTTTACAATAACTTAATATATTTATGTTATAATAATGTCTTATCTATGTATAAAATGAAGACTCAATCAAAGTAAACAGTTTAATAGTAGCCATTTTATACTACTGGACGTCATAAATATACAAACATGTCTCACACTCGTTTTTTGTAATCGATACTTTATTCTGATGGTCACTGTAAGACCGGCTTTGTCACATTTAATAGTTTTGTAACGAAACAGCATCGGTTTTTAATGAAGGAAATATTTTTCAAGACACCCATTTCTCTAGCACCTAATAACCTACATCTGTTTTTATAATAGCTTTGTTCGTAGATTGTCAACCTTACTTACTTACTTACTTACAATTTTGTATGTGTTTTGGGCTTATTAAAATTGATTTCTATTTAGATAAGTACAAATTACGAGAATTTAAAAAAAAATTTGAATAAATTCTTCTTTTTTTGTTCCTTTATCTAACTATTTATAACAGAAAGAGTCAGAACATCAATAGTCTATTTAACCTTTGTTGCCTAAAACTGATTGCATTTTATGGATTCATATTTTACTCCAACTAATTATGAAAAAAATAGATTTTTCTGGTTCCCCATGGCGTTGCAAATAAGCTTCGTAACGTTTCTGAAGATCAATAAATATGTTTATTTATAATATGTTTACCTATAACTACTCCTGTAGGCCGTTAATAACACAGTCCTCAATAACACACAGTCTTCAATCTATGAAAGATATTATCTTATAACGTACGGTAAAATAAACGCACAGCTGTAAAGTACATCGCAAGGCTTCCCTAGCAACCACTTAGCAAGTGTCAATAGACGTCGCCATTTTATTAAAAATTTCCAATTTATATATTTGAGGTTGAATTTACTATATATTTACTACATCAACATGGTCAAGGGATATTTCGGTTCTTTATATAATGACAGAAAAAAAATAAATAAAATAGCAGTAAAATATCGATATTGAACTACTTTTTACTTTAAGGGCTTTTAAACATTTTATTCTAAAATAAACAATGTTCTTGCTTTAAATTTAATGTGAATAATCATGGAAAGATGATTTTTAACAGAGGAGCAAATGTTAAGGGCTATAAGGAGTGCTACAAACTGGTGCTTCTCAAACCGCTGTGTCAGAGGCCATAGGTATAAGTCAAAGTGTTTGTAGACTTCGGCAAAGATATCGTAATACAGGTAGTGTTCGTGAACAGAATTTGGGCCCACAAAGAGCGACGACACTAAATCAAGACCGATTTTTAACTTTTCGTGCCAGAAGAAATGTAACGTTAACAGCGTCTGACTGGGTTTTTGACCTGCAGTTAGTGCATAATGTTTTAGTAAGTGTGCTCAAACTGTTAGAAGGTATTTACATGAGTCTAATTTATATGCTAAAAGACCAATAGGACTATTATCACGTGGAAATCGCGTTTCAAGATTGGGCACAAGAGCAAAAATGGGCTAGAAAACAATGGTCAAGGGTATTGTTTACTGATGAATCCAGGTTTGGTCTTCATCCAGACAGTAGAAAAATAAGAGTTTGAAGACAACCAGGTCCACTGCCACGTCTGCAAACCGCTGAGGAAGTAAACAGTTATCGAGGCGGTACAGAAATGGTATGGGGAGGTATTAGCTTGGGTGAAAGAACCGATCCCTTTCCGTTAGAAGGTTTTTTAAGATCAAATGATTACTTAAATCTTATATTTCGACCTGTTGCGCTTCCACATCCTGCAGTAATCGGACAATGCTCCCCGTCATGTTGAGGGGATAACTTTGGATTATTTGGAAAATGAGTCAATCGACTTATTAGAGTTTCCGGCCCAATCTCCCGACCTTAATCCAATTAAACATGCTTGGGATTTGCTACAAGGAAGGACAATTCGTAACCGTTCTTTTTTTAATAATCTGCAGGAATTAATTACTAGTCTTCAAAGAGAATAGGCAACTATTGAGCAGGGCGAGATAGATCAGTTGATTTTACGTATGGGAAGAAGATATAGAGCTGTAATTAAAGCTAAAAGGGGTCATATTATAATGTACTAAATTTAAAATTAAATAATTCTTGTCAATTTTAAATAAATACTTGATTAAACAGCCTATAAAAATGTTAATGAAAAATATTTAATATTAAAAAAATTAAATTACTTATTTATTAATATCCCTAGACCATGTTGATGGGTTTCTATAAATTATAAATGGCAGATAACATTTATTAGATATAAGATTGCATTTAATATTTAGAGTTCTTTGTAATGATATATTTGTTCCTCTATTATCAACCCACTTCTGTTATCTATCTAACTAAATGGATCATAATATAATAATAAATCTATTTAATTATGACTTTCAGAATAATTTACGTTATGTTTATGTAATAAAGTTAATTATTTAAACATTTAGAATATTTTTGTTACCGAGAGACTTTTTAAAATGACTTACAAAGCTGTTTTAACTTGTAGATACAATCGTTACGTATAAGATGACACTTTTTACTTGTTTTGTAACTTTTACTTAGGTCACTATATGAAACCGTTTTAAATATTTAAAATGTTACTATTAAGCGAGAAACCGATCACTAACACTATATTAACCACTAAAAAACAACCAAACTAAGGCGTAGACTCCAAACCGATATATTTAAAATATTTTTTAGACATTTAAGCATGCGTCTGACCGTCTGCTCACACGTTATTATTCACCAAGGTACCGACTATATTATTAATATTAATACAAAGTGAAGTATAGTACGTAGCTCGTGCTGTAAAGCATATATACTATTAAGAAAAGTAGTTGCTGCAAATGTTAAAAATAATTTATTATTCTTTGTCGTAATTCTCCAATAGTTTCTGGCGAATTTTCGGAGCAATATATGGAATTCTTCATCATACCCCAAATGTAGGCGTCAGGTGATGTTAGATCCGGTAAATGATGTGGATACTTGAAATCTGTGCGACGAGGAATTATTCTGTAAGCATTGCTTACGGATTCTTAAATTACGCGCACGAAAAAAGGTACTTAAATCGCTTACAAAAGGTGTCATTGATTGATAGTAAATAGCTGCTCATTTTCGTCTTCAACAAAATAAGGACCAATTATCCCATGGCCAAATGCAGCAACCCAAATAGTTACTCGAGCACTGTGGGGAGCCTATTTTGCAATGGCTTAACACTATTAATGTGCCTACAGCAGGGAGCATAGTATTTTTGTTAAGGCATCCTTCAAACGGTTGCGAACTTAAAATATCAGGGGGTGCGAGCGGTTAAAAATTTCAAAGCTAACGAAGGCGTGTCAGTTGAGTATTTATCCCTTTCCCACTTATTTTGCCGTTGGAGTGAAAAACTATTCGGATTCTGGGGTTACACAGCACAGGTCAGGATTTATTTAGATTTGTTTCGTTAATCGTGCTCTGTGGGATTTTTTCTATTGTTTATAGATATTTTTCGTGATTGTGTATTGTGTTATGATTTTTAAAGACATTTCCAGACATTTAGAAATTGATAAGGTACAAAAGAAAAAATAAACTTTTTATCGCAGAATAAATAAGGTCCATCTAAGATTAAGTACAAAGAGACTAAAGCGTAAACATTTTCATTAAACAACATTAAACAACTAAACGGTTGAACTAAACTTCCACTATTTATTCACAAATTACGTATTTAAACAAAGAGGTAAAAAATATGACGCCTGAAGAAGGTATTAAAACCAAAAAAATTTGCTTTTGGAAAAAGGATGGCATTAATAAAATGCATAACTGGTATTATCAGGTATAAGGACAATTGCAAATTTCCAGAAGGTCATATTGGCTTTATTCGGGTTTCGTTTTTCGGAAGGTTTGAGAACGATTTGCTGACTGCGCACAACTGGATGTGCAGTAGACTAAATCCAAGGACTATTTATGTACGGTTTGAAAACTGTCAACAAATGAAAAAACCCGAACGCCTTATTTTTTAATATCTGATCAAAAAGTAAATTATTTTGTCCACAAACCTAAAATGTTGGATAAACAGTTCATCACTATATAGGGCTACTGTTTCTTCGGCATAATTCTCATTTTTTACTTTTTTTCTGTAATAATTCGGGTAAAAAAAGATTTGCTACCATCTCCAATCCATCATCACTTGATGATGAAAAAGATAAGGATGAATCTGATGAGAATTCTGCCAAAATAGCTATAATAATATACTCAAATGACTGACAAATGACCAAGCGCATGCGTCAATTAGTCCACGAAAATTCTTATGTTTAACCTTGGACTGATTTGACAGTTTTCAAATCGTCCGAAAACAGTCAGAAATAAAACCCGAACACCAAACTAAAATTATAGAACGGTTCGAAAACCGTACAAGAAAAACCCTAACATAGGATTTTTTAGTGCGCAGAATCCTGACAATTTGAAAACAGTAATCAAGTAAACCCGAACAAAGCTATTGTGTACTTGCGGACACTACACGGTTTAAAAACCGAAACTATATTTCATGATCCTGAATTCTGGGCAAGAAGCATGAAACCAGTTCTTTGCAAATTTTACTTTGATTGTATTTTACCTGAAATTATAGAGGCAAAAAAAGAGGAAGAGGAAACGGAAAGAAAAACCTCGGGTGTAGATAAAAATAATAATAGATTTTCTAGTTTTAAAATTATCCGAGTTTTCGTTTTTAAGTACAACTTTGACAGGTGTTTCTCTTATGTTGTTTATCCGGTGTGCCGTCTCACCCTAATTTTTTTTTAAACCAATGTTTTGTATTTTTTTAATAATGTTTTTTAATAGTGTTTATTATTCGTGTTTATTATTCTCAAAACTTTATAATAATTTGAAATATTATATAAATAATCTATGTATGTTTTATTTTAAATAGTGTACAATTGAAAATGAAAATTGACGTGTCTCAGCGTTTTTTATAATTCCGTAAACTAAGAGCAGCATTAATCTTACTCCATAAGTGGTTTCCACACAGTAGGTATTTATAATATTATTCGAAATTTTCCAAAAAAATTTCTCTTTTATTACACAATAGTTAAGTAAAAATAAAAAAATACATTTTTTTTTACTTTTAAAAATTATTGTATCAACTCTTTTACATTTATTTTTTAGTCTTACAAATAACTAGATACCCAGAATAGAAGTTCTTTAATTTATAAATGGCTTGTAAAAATTTTTAGTCCGTCCAAAATGTAAAATACGCCCGTATATAAAAGTTTCGGTGTAAATAAATTTCATTGTGGATGGCGCCACATTATGGATCAAAAAATACAGCGTGTAGAGGTTCAGCTGAGAGCTGATTACCGCCTTATTTCTGAACTTTTTTGAAAACAGAAAAACTTGGAAAATAGTTAAAGGACGATACTAAAAATGTATATAATTAGCCCCAAGAAGCAGTTTAAAATCATATAAAAAAATAAAGGTACAATTAGCCACGAGCACAACCTCTTAAATATTCAGCCGTAGGAATGCCCTTAAGCCTAACTGAACGCCGGTCCTGTATTTGACTCTCCCATTATACACAATAAAAAAGAACATAATAATAAATATCATCTTTAAAACCGATCGAGTTACCCATTCATTGTATTATGTTATTAATAACCTTTTAATGTCCGTGACAAATACAGATAGGCCAGATAAGAGCTGGTAAATTACTTGTTATATATTGAATGGAGAACCTCCTTTTGTTTATTCTTATTGTTCGATCTTAAGTAACAACGAAATAATAAATTTTAAACTGTATGTATGTAAGCGAAGGAACGTATGAATAAATATAAAACCCAAAATTAATAAATTTTACATTTAAAAGAGCTGTAATTTGTAACGTTTTACCATAATTTTTTATTTAGTTTTGTAATTTTATTACTCTTAAATATTTTTGGTAAAAAAGTTCTCTTGTAATATTTTATTTATTGAGACAGTACATTTTTCATGTCTGTTACCTACATCACTAATAAATTAATACTGTTACTGATCTCAGTATGTGGAGGTGGTTGAATAGCTTCTTACTATCAAAAATTCAGTTATTGTATGTAATGTGGGTTGCTGACGTAGGTGTTACCAGACCATTATACGAAGTTGATGGGGAATTTGTACTCCAGCTTTCAGAAATAATGTCTGCGAAATGGGCATTGTTCAATGAAAAGTCACTCGCAAAAAAACGGTTAGTGTAGGTTGGAGTATTTTATATGTGTGTTAGTTTAGTCATCCCCTTTAAATGTAAAGCGCGAGAACAAAGTCGTCTAAATTTCGTTACTTACTGGTTATTTTTGCAAAGAGTATGGTTTCGCATAGCATATCTGTAATTTCAACGGAAAACTTAATACAATTATGAATAAATAATCAAATAGTGTCTACTACTCCGAACAATAAACGGTAGGTAATTTTGGCACATAATAACCAGAATTTTAAAACAATTTGTTAATTTGGATAATCTAGAGATCTAAAAAGTAAAATTAAATGAAATTTATTGTACTAACCATTACTCTGTTCGGAAGTTAAACTTACAGCATTAAAAAATAAAACTTTTTGACAAAACTTCCACTTTTATTTAAAAAATTAACTTTTTTAAACTCATTGTCAGATGTTTCCGTAAAGTTATCATCGTCATATTGAAATGTTGAAGTTACATTAAGATCATTTTAAAAACAATATAATATTTGTACAAAATTTTTAAATGTAAAAACAAAATTACTCAAATAAAAAAAATCTGGGGTTTACAAAGTTAATTGTCCAAAATCTAATGCTGTATATATAAGTCAAACACTAAGAAATTTTGAAGATTAACCCTTGTGAACATATAGATTAAAACAACCAGATAAGTCAAACTATATGCAAAGCACCTACTTGAACACCCAGACTCACTCCTACACACCAATTACATTCAAATACTTACACATTGGAGATAAAAAACACAATTTAGATTTTCTAGCAGAGCTTGAAATAAAAAGACACCCCCCAGTTTTCTGTTGTGTATCTATAGTAGGAACGTCGTTTGAACGTATAGTGGTCCCTGACGGATTTATTACCCGTCACACCACCTAGTCCAGCGACAGAACTACTATTAGTAGCCACGGCAGACAAATAGTGCGCGAATGTAAAACCGAGTGATAGTGAATCAACCCAGGTAAAAAAACCACCTTTTTGCTTCCCACTCAAAATCCTACCGATAAACCTCCCAATTTTATCGTTGATTTGATCGAATTAACACTTCTATTAATCAAATTCAAGCAAATCTCCGATATCCACTGAACATTTAACGCTCATAGCGTGCCCGCTCAACCCGGCGCATCCGCCAAAGCTCCTCCACCAATTTCCGACACATCCCTCAAAAACCGCACTAACTCCTTTACACGATTCCCAAATCACAAATCACCATTCCCATGGACAAAACACCACCCTCCACCAGCCGGGGAGTCCTCTACTCCTCGGCTGACACCCCCACAACCTCCCAAACACCTAACCGATTCTATCCCGACTTCCCCATGTCTTCAAATTCTAACTCCAGGACATCCCCCATCCAAACCCGCTCTACCAAAACCAAATCCAAATCAAAACTAATCCCTATCCCCTCCAACGACAGCCCCCCCTCCTCCTCATCTCCCCTCACCAGCAACGCCGACACCAATTCAGCCAGCCTACCTCCTTCCTCCCATGACGAACCCAACCTTAGCTTCAACAACTACATGATCCAAGACCTAGCTCGACAGATCAAGGAACTTACCAAAGAATTATCCTACCACAAATTCAGATGCCAAGAGCTCGAGCAAACCCTCGCCACCAGCAAATCCCGTCCCACCTCCCCCACCTAGTCCTCTGCCGCTTCCGTAAGGAACCGGTACTCTCCCCTCCGCGATCGGAGCCCCTCGGGATACTCCGATCGATCCCAGCACTCCCACAAAACTCTCCCTCCCAATACCACCGACCAACAACCACCACCAGCCACCCAGCCAAATATCCATACGCCTAGGTCCTCCAGACCCAATACTCCAACCACCCAACCAACACAGCCTAAACCTACCCAACCTACAAAAACATACAACCTCCGCCAAATCCCAAACAACCTGGCCAGTCAAAAACTTCTATTTAATTTCCTCAACACATACGAAATTCTACATGGCCAAATTGAATTGTTGAAATTTAACTTCAACAAAACAGCCCTACTCAAAACCACCTCCCCAATCGAGCCGACTGAGCTCGAAGCCAAAATCCGCCACGCTTCGGGAGATGCAGCCTTCTGCTGTATCCCCCTAAACTCTAGTTCCAGGGCTGCTCCTAAGCCCAATACCAAAAAACCAAACCTCTCTTTCGTCTGCAGAAATGTAGACAAAACCACTTCCGATGCGGAATTCTCTGCCATCCTAAATGAACTTCAAATCGAACACTCACGCTGCTGGAGAATCATCTCCAAAGCCAACAATCTCCCCACCTCAATGATGAGGGTACTCACTCCAAATGAATCTCATTACCACCGCGCCTTAACAGAAGGCATTAAATTCCACGGCCTCACTCATCCTTGTGAGGCCTCAAACTCTAATGCACTCCCTGCAATACGCAAGTATTGCACTAAGTGCACCAAATTAGGCCATTTGTCTGCCGAGTGCAGATCAAAAGCCCCCTCCTGCCCCATCTGTGGCAACCCAGGCCACAAGGCCGAATCCTGCTCCAAAACATTCACCCCCTCATGCCCCAACTGCAAAGGTCCTCATCCTGCCTTCGATCCCAGGTGCCCTAAACGCACCGAACCCCCAATCCTTCCCCAAGAAACCGCCCCAATTACCCTACCTCGCCCCAAAAAACTCCTAGAGTTCCACCCACAAACCCAAAGACTCATCGAAGTCTTGGGCACAGCACTCCTAAACGCCGTCCCCCACTCTCGCGACATAGTCGCACAAACTTTCAACCGGTTATTGCCTATCTCATACGGCATTAACTGCACTATCCTCCAGTCGGGCAACCAAGCCCATTTCACATTCTCTTCTGTTCCCAGGAGAGAATAGAACAAAACACATCAACTCACCCTAGCGATCCGCTACAATCCACTCCGGGGACCACCCCCAACAACATCTCCCGCCTCCGGGAGACACAATAATAACATCTATCTTTAACTCCATAAATCCCGGGTAACTCCTTCGAGGAACTTCTAAATTCCTCGAACTACCCCGCAACCCCCCCTCTGCGCTCTGTCAGGTTATAGGTTTTCTGTGGTTTCCCTATAACACTTACCGAATGGCTGACAGGAAGGGAACAATACAGCCACAGCTCTGTACCCGACTCCCCACGATGTCCCATCGCCGCCGCTCCCCCAAGGATTTGAGCGCGTTCTTCGCGATTTCTCCGGGTCAAGAAGCCAAACCCCCGCCTCGCTACACTTACTCACACCGGCACTCTTCTGCCACTATCACCACGCCGAGCCATTATCCAACATCCCCTAACCCCACTCAAACTTCTCAGAGCAATACGACACCCACACAACTACGCCAAACCAGCCCTGTAGAGGATATCAAATCCTAATCTGGGCTCTTATTCTTCTTCTATAAAAAGACATCTAGCAGATCAACAATTTATAGTTTTTAATGAACAAATAAATTCTACACTGTTAATCTGTTTACTTTGATTGATTCTTCATTTTTTATATATAGATAAGATGTAAATGTAAGAAAAATATACCAAGTTATTGTAAAGATCAGCATGATATAGTTTTTTCCTGGTTTTTCTTTATAATTGCATAATTATACTGATCTTAGAGGAAGAAAAATCCAGGATAATCCTATTTTATTTTACTTTATTAGACGAAAGATCTTTACTCTATTAAGGTTATCGAAGAACTGTTTTGAAAAATATTCTTGTTTTCCATTTCAACTTTTTGTTTGGTATTAAACAAAGAATGTTTGGTGGTTGGTCATCTGTACAACAGATGATATAATCCTTAATTCCAAGAGTGTTATAAAATATCACTTAGTTTGGAACCCTCGATAATAAATGTTTGTTTGGGATTAAAATCCCTTTTCAAAACATCTTTATTTTTTATTTCCTTCTTTTAGGTAGGTTGTTAAAAATAATAAATAACATTCCATAAAATGAAATGTAAAATATAAAAATATTTATTTTTGAATCTCCAACAATAACGGTAGGTACGATAACATGAAATCTAAAAATTGCAATAGGCTATTTTCATATTTTGTCGAATGCAATTTACATAAGATTCAAGCTTGAATGCAAAATTATCTAGTCATTTTTATGCAACTATGTAATCCATTGGAATATTTCACTAATAAATAAATTCCATGAACTGTTGCTATACGAGGTATGGCTATTAAATAACGAGACTGCGCGCGCTGAAGGCGTCCAAGAGGGGTTGGGTGGGAAACGAAAGCAGCGTTAGACATCTGGGAGTGTCTACTATTCCAGTACGAAAACACGTTTTTGTCGCTGTAGTAGTATTTTTTCTGTAGAGGTTAGAAACGAACGTGTTTTTTTCTCGTGCCAATAACAATGTGTGACGAAAAACACGAGCATCAATGTGAAATTTCTCGTTAAATTAAAAAACACTCCGACTGAGTGCTAGATATAACTTGTTGAAAGAGGTCTATGGTGAGAAATCTCTATCTCGTGCGCGTGTTTTCGAATGGTATAAAAGGTTTTCTGAAGGTCGAGAGAGCACCGAAGATGACCAACATCCAGGTCGACCTGCCTCTGTTTCAACTCTGCAAACAGTGACCAAAATAAATGAAATTGTGCGCGGAGATCGTCGTATGAGCATTCGGATGATTGCTGAGACTGTAAACGCTGATAATGAAACTGTCAGAAAAATTTTACGAATTTGACGAATTGAACATGAAGAAAATCTGTGCGAAGTTGGTCCCAAAACATTTAACCCCTGACCAAAAGCTCGTCCGTGAACAGATCTGTTCAGATTTTCTTCAGAGGTTAGATGAAGAGCCTGAATTGATGGAAAACATCATCACTTGCGATGAAACCTGGATATTCCAATATGATGTTGAAACTAAGCGGCATTCCATGCACCTGAAAACTCCTGCATCGCCGAGAATGAAAAGAGCAAGGATGTCGAAATCAAAATTTAAAGCCATGCTAATCGTTCTTTTTCGATATCAATGGCAAAGGGTCAAACTGTAAACCAAACTTAGTATTTGAAAGTTTTGGCACGCTGCGAGAGTGAGTTCGTAAGAAACGGTCGGAGTTGTGGAATAACAAACCGTGGATCTTTCACCAGGACAACGCACCTACCCATAACGCGCTGTCTGTGAAGCGTTATTTAGCCGCTAGAGGCACTCCAGTGCTCGAAGACGCACCGTACTCGCCTGATTTAGCACCCTGTGACTTTTTCCTGTTTCCGAAGATCAAATCTGCCTTAAAAGGAACCCGATTCGAGTACGATGGAAGAGGTGAAGCGCTAATGGTCCGGTTGCACAGTACGTTTTACCTGCAGAGACTCGTTTGCGCAGGTAAGAGCGTGTATATAGACGGCAAGATGCGCGATGTTTACACGACGCGTGATACCGCGTTCCCAAGAATAAAACTGTACTGTATGCGGACTTTTACAATTATTAATAACGGAATTAAACTAAATATTGGTATATTTAGATTTGGTACCGAGAGAATAAAAAACTATTAAAAACTTCTACAATACTGTACGTTGGATTTGGTATTTCAACAAAACGCAACTTTTTTGTCTATTTTTGAAGTCTACCAGACATTTATTTCAACTGTGTTGTTATAGCGACAAGCAATTTTCGCAGTGTAATTACCGATGTAATCTTTTGATAATTGCAATGCTCTTATCCGACATTTTATACATGATATTTTATAATATATTATCCGTCGATCATCTCTCAACGTATATCATATGTAAATTTTCATAGAATCACAGGTTCGCCCTTTTTTTATTTGTTGATTGGTCTTATAGTATTTGTGATCTGGCCTATTAGAAGTAAATTTATTATCCAGATATTTTCTTTCCCTTTGTTATGATCTTTCTGAGTTTGTTCTAAAACGTGTCTAAGTTGATTTTAGCGGGGTTTACTTTAAAAAATTGTTCACTTGATTCTTTAACAATCTCGTAAGAAAAATGACAAGTTTATAAAGTAAATCGACCTCGAAAATGAAAGAAGTAAGTAAAGAAACGATGATTTAAAAATCTCATTTTGTATCGGTTGAAGGCATCTTGCGGTTAAATCGACAGAAAGTCCGGATACTGTGGAAATACATCACTCCTGTTTAAATGTATTAACGGCCCATATTCAAAGCCGTTTCCGAAATATTAAGCACGTGCCAATGCAAACCTTTTGTGATCCAAGTGATTTATTGGCTATTTTTATCTTTTCCATCCCCCTATTTATCTCAATACAAGCGATAACCGTGCATGCATGGCATAGGCTCAAACCAACGTTTAATATAATATAGATAGGTCGACGTGGAATTGAAGGGAACAACACATAGTATAAACAAGCATTTAACCCATTATTAAACTGTTATGTCAGAAAACTTAATTTTTTAAGATACAACTTGATGCTAAAATTGTTAGAAAATATAATTTTTTTATTGAATAGGTAGGAAATGTACACCGAGGAAAATTATTTAATAAGAATGTGTTACTCCTAAAAAGTTTACTATGGCTGAAAATATTTTTTCGCATTGTGCAAGTGCAGTAAAAATATTATTGTTTATTGGCAGTTTTGGTGGTTTTGTTAAGAAGAGAATGACGTTTCAATACATCAACTATTTAAATAATTGGGTTTAGGAGCTTTAGTGAATTTATTCCTGAGTAAGTACCAGCATACTGTTATATGTAAAAATATTGTAAAAAAGATTTTGGCTGTGGCGCACACTCCGGATACAGGAAATTAGGGTTTATATTTCACAATTATGTATGTTACACTGGTTACACTTAAGAAGCAAATTCAGGTAGTGTATACGTTACAGTATTTTTAGTTTTATTTTGGGGTTTGAAAATTCAATAATTTCTCCACTCCTCAAATGTTCATATTAATTTTAATATACTTTAAAAAAATGTTTAATATTTATTTTTAGATGAGGGCATTAATGATGCGCATTTTCCATGAGTAATGTAGAATTTAAGAAAAGTAAATACATTGTATGTAAATCTTCTATTTTTTTAGACATGTCTTAGCTAGAATCTATGAAGCAAGAATTAGTTAATATAGCAAAGAGTTAAAACATGTTCATTTACTTTTAATTTAGCTATCTTATTAGTTTGGTTGTTTTCTCTTTATTGTTTCTGTTATTATTAGTTTTTGATAAAAATGAACAGTTCTTTAATATTTATATATTTTTTATTTAGCATTACCATATAGAACATATCGTTATACTACCGCAGTAATATTGTCTTACCACTCCAGTAAAAGATTTTTACCACAGTAGCAAGATATCCTTTATTGTAGAAGTAAAATCGTATCGGTGGTAGTTAAACAATTTCATTGCATTAGTACGAAAAATCTGCCTCTTTTGTAAATATATTTTACCACAGTAGAAACATAGTTTTACTGCCATAGTCAATCAAATTTTTAGTAATTCAAATATTATTAAATCTTGTAATAGGCAGGCATACATACAATATAATTTTTCTTACTGTCGCAGTATGAATTTATTTTCGGTGTATAAAAGAATAAAAACTGCAAAAATGTGCACGCGACGCTTATTTGAAGCGGCTGCCTCGCGCGCCTATTTTTTGAGGCAAAAGAATAAAAGAGATCTTGCCATTATCCAAATATTGTCCAATATTTGTCCAAGCATCTATTTTTTTGTCTTCTGTTTTTAATTTTTATATTTAGAATCCAATAAAATATATTTTGATTTGTGTATATCTATAAGTTCCAATTGCGCGTCTTCACTCCACGTCTCTATCTTTTTAACTGATGTCCTGATACTGGACTAATGCCTACTGATGGATAGAAAGTATCGTACCCCCCATTCCCATTCCACACAGTACCACGCGCTTCTTTTGATCGGTCGTCAAAAAACCGGCAGAAAACGGAGTGTCGTGTTAGGTCTGAACCAAATGCTGGCTATGCAGGAAGGAAAACAAAATGAGGGCCCCTCTGGACCCCTTAGAGAGAAGTATGGTAAAATAGGAGATAGGGGATGGCAGCGAGAGGAAGGAAGGAAGAATTACGGGTGGAGGGTTTTATAGATAAACCTGGGGAAATGCCGGATAGCGCATGATATGTTGGATGAGGTGATTTTTAGGAGAAAAAAGGATGAGTTGTGTAGATCTGAGGTGAATGCTAGATATGTGGAGAAGCAAGGATGGATTATGGAGATGGAGATACAGAACAAGCGGGAATAAGAGGAAGGGAAACGGATCGGTGGGAGTGCGAATGGGAGACATGCTGGTGTATAGCGTGTACATTAGCCCTACTTCTTGACCTAGATGCTCACTGGACATGGGTCAAGGGTGGGGTATTTACATAAGATTGGCAAGAGAGAGACTTGAGTGTGCGAGAGGCGTGAGGTGTTTAGATGCTGAAAGAACGAGGAAGTGTTACTGTTACGATTGTGTTACGTAATAATTAGGAAAATAACTTGAAAAACTTTTTGAGAAATTATATTATGACAGTTCTATTATGACAGTAACTAAATTCATAACAAAAGACGATCTTATATTATTTTAACATCATAGTAAGTGACAGGATGTCCAAAGACACTGCATCCCAATACCTTCTTTTGTTAAACGAAGTCTTGAAGATATCTAGGGGCAGTTCTGGTTCTGACAGGTCTTGAACTCGAACGACTCTGTTCTTCGTTGATCTCCGTTTCTACACAACAGGGAGATATGTCTTCGTCGGGTAGACAAGATGAAACAGGTGAAACTTCTTCAACTGAATTCTCTGAGGAATCGGTCGAGGGTTGTGTTGGAGTGTTTCCAGAAATCTCAAATGTTTCCAGGAGAATATCTAATGGTAATTCAGGTACATATTCGATTTCTTCATCTGCATACCTTAATTTGAGTTGATTTGCATGGAGTCTGAGTAGCTCAGTTCTTTTAGTATTTTCCATCAGAACGTTGTACATAACGTTTCCAATTTTCTCGATTACTTTTCCAGGTTTCTATGTGAAGTGATTTTGCCTGAAAATCTTGCAATAAACCGGATCGCCATTCTTGAAACTTTTTGCTTTTGGTCCATGATTTGAGTTATACTGTACATCCTGTTTGGAAGCTGTTTTCAGAAGTCCTCTTAGATTTTTAGTAGATTTCAGCAAATAAAATACTGTACGAATGTTTCTTCCATATATATGTTCAACAGGTGACTTTCCTTCCGGTGTATTTTGATTCGGTGTGCTTCTATAACTCGATAGGAAAATTTGAATTTGTTTACACAAATGTAGGCCCGGCTGTTTTCCAATTTTCTTCAGAGATCTTTTAAAAGTATCTACGAACCTTTCTGCCTGACCATTTGACTGTGGCCAATATGGTGTCGTTTTGACGTGTTCAATTCCATTTTGTTCACAGAAATGTTCAAATTGATAACTGGTGAACTGCGTTCCATTATCTGTGACGATGATTTCTGGTATACCCAATCTTCCAAAGATTCCCTCCAATATTTTGATAGTGTATGATGATGTAATGGTCTGGTAGAATGAAAGTAAAGTGTCAAGTACGTTGTCAGAAACCGAGAAGTACAGCCAAATTGAAAAAGAAGCCCTAGGTTTGATATTTGCTGTCAAAAAGTTCCACAAAATGATTTATGGAAGAGAATTCATTCTGCAAACAGATCATCAACCACTTTTGAGAATATTCGGTTCAAAGAAGGGGATTCCAACGTACACAGCCAACCGCCTTCAAAGATATGCCTTGATCCTACAAGGATATAATTTCAAAATTGAATATATCAAAACAGAAGATTTCGGATATACAGATATTCTTTCTCGACTCATCAAGGATCAAGGACTCATCAGGATTCAAAACAAGATGAAGAATATGTAATTTCTTCAATCAAAATTGAATCAGAAGTTCTGCAGGTTCTGACAATAGCAATTGAAACACTACTAGTAACATATCAAATGATTTTCCAAGAAACTTCTAAGGATCCGGTCTTTAAGAAAATCATAACATATGTTGAACAATGTTGGCCTCCGAAGAACAAAATTCCAGAAGAAATACTTCCATTTTTTGCTAGAAGAGATTCATTATCTGTCATCAAGGGATACCTGATGTTTGGAACAAGAGTAGTAATACTCCGTATTTTCCACAGTCGAATACTTCAGCAACTATATAAAGATCATCCAGGGCAGGAAAGAATGAAATCTTTAGCAAGAAGCTATGTTTATTGGCCAAATATCGGCGATAATATCAACTATTTTGTTCGTAAGTGTTCCAGCTGTGCAGAAAATTCAAAATCGCCTGTCAAAGTACCATTGTCATCGTGGCCCATTCCTCAAGGTCTATGGCAAAGAATAAATGTTGATCACGCTGTTCCAATAGTGTCTAGTGACTATATATCAACGATTGTGTTTTACCATGGAAAGTAGAAATTTAATGTGGGACGAAATGAATCGAGCTGTAGGTCTTCTTAAAGGTGGCATGCGACAAACTGAAGTTGCTAATTGGATTGGTATTTCTCAAAGCGTTATCGGGAGATTATTGTCCGTTTTAGAGAAACTGGTAGTCCAGCTGAGCAACATCCAGTACGGGGACGCTCTACAACAGCAACTTAAGATCGATTTTTAATTTTAACATCGAGGTGGCAACCAATAATGACTGCTCCTGAGTTAATTACGACTTTACAAAAAGCGCATCACTTATCTATTGGTCTAGATACAGTGCGAAATCGTCTTCTTGAAGCAACTTGTTCAGCTCCTGAGATGCCCATCTCTGTCTAAAGGTAATCGCGCTTCAAGACTGGAATGGTGTCAAGAATTTCAGAATTGGACTACCCAAAATTGGGCTACAGTGATATTGATGTGAGATTGTCTATAAACCAAAGATGTAGAACAGTAATAAACTAATGTGAAGGTCACGCTTTAGGTATATTAATTTTAATTTTTTTTACTTTTTGGAAAAATCTTAAAATTGGTTATATTGAATTATTTTTTATATTAATTAGATTTCATGTTATTTAAAGAAAATATTTTGGTATAATATGTAACAATAAACATTAATTAATATTAAACAAGTATTATTTTTTCCTAGACTAACTCAAGAAAAACTGACGTTTTTTTAAAAATATCCCAAGACTCTTGTGTGTGTATTATACTTATCTATATTTTAAGACCGCTGGTTTTACGTCTATTTGTTGCAAGTATATGGAGTTTTTAATAGTTTTTTAACGCGGTTGAAATACCGAGACACAGATAGTTAATATATATTTTAGTAAAAATATAAAACTTAAAATCTTTGCAGGTATTTTATTTTTATAATAAAAACGACATTAAAACCTTTAATTTAAAAATTTATTTATAATTAAATAAGGTATCTGCCCAAGATGTCTTTTTAGTTTAAGAAAAATGTCATAGTTAATAAAAAGTTTTACTCTTAAACCCAATTAAAATAATAAAAATTAAAATTTTGTAAAACGTGATTCATTTTATAGTCAGTTTTAAATTTTAATATTAATGCAATTAAGGAGGTTTAAAATATACGTAAATAACTTTGGTAAATCATTTCAAACATTTAATATGAAAATATTGACAATCATGAAAAAGCTTTGGCATTTAGACTCTTTTAATACAAACGAAGTAAACCATCCATATCTTAAAATGTGACTAATGGGAAACCAAATGAAAAACCCAAAGTCTATGTCTATGTTCAAATTTGAATGAACAGTTGAGACCAAAGGACCCTTACATATTTCTTAGTCTTCCCTTTTAATGGTATGTGTTTGTAACAGATTTTACTTTGTCTTCCATATTTCCTTTATTTGTGTTCTGTTGTGCACTTTCCAATAATTGGTTTTCTTTCTTTCTAATGTGACTAATTCGCTCCGTACATTTTACTAGGTTGTTTATCTTCATTTTAAATTAATCTTAATTGTTATTATCAACATAACCTCACAAACCTTTTGTTCTTCTACTTGTGACTCATTCTTCTTGTCCTCTGTTATGTCGGACTACAGTTACACGGGAAAGTTTTTTAAATTTATATGTCTATGTTGAACTCGCCCCCCCCATTTTCTTTCTTTTTAAAACATAAAAAGTTAATATTTTTTATGGTTTGTTTGGTTTGTTGGTTTGTTTAAAATTTAATATAATTTTATATTTTATGTTTTAAATGTGGTCCTTATATATTTATATATGTATTAATTTTTACACTAAGGTATGATTTTTTTTTTTTTTTTTAATTTGTACCACTAAAATAACCTTTTTTATAGCCTGATGATGGCCTCAATGTTAGGGCGAAACTAGTAGCTATTATTGTCTTTGATCAACATAAAGAATAACATTCTGTGACATAGACTTTGGGTTTTTCATTTGGTTTTTTTATACAATTAATATTAAGAACATTCAAAATAACTTTTTATTAACAAAACGTGCACTTTTTATTCAAAAATTGATTTTTAACGTAATAACAAATGTTTCGCTAAAAACTAGCATCGTCAGATTGTTTGCTTTAAGCAAATAAACTATTGTTTTAAGTGTCTGCATTACCAATAATTGTAGACTCTAAAATTTCCAATTCCACAATGTTTTCTGAACTAATTTCAGTTTATGAAATCCCATCACGTATTCTATAAAACCCACACAAAATACTAACGGACGTATAAATCGAAAATAATTAATGGTTTAATTTATCGGCAAAAAAAAACTATTTATTTTCGATGGTAACCGAATCAAGAGACCCGAACGTAAATCACATCGCCGTAATTCGGTGGTCATAAAACTGTCAAAAATAATCATTGAGCCGGTTTTATTGGAACCATACGAAATATTCTTAATTACTTTCATTTGCATTGAAACAATAATTTTTTTACGGTGTATCTAAAATCTACAATTTCTATTCATGAACAAAATTTTTAAAATATGAGAATACTCATATAAAAGACTGGCGAATAATATATGGCATTGTACTATTAATTGTAGTTTGTATTATCTTATTGAAGGTTTGTTAATAGAGTAATCAGTAACAAATCGGAGACATCATGAATATTGATTTGCCTGTTCTCAGCTCGGTTCTCAGCTCGGATACAGTTCTTGTACTTTTATCCTCTAATTTACCCACTTTTTGGATGAAATTTCGAAACACCTAATCAACAAAAGGCATTTACAAAAATGGTGTCTCTACTTTCAGCCGTTTGGGCCCTAGTCATATGGTTAATCAGTCAATCAGTAAGTAAAACAACTTAGAGGCTGTCTATATTCCTGATATAATTGTTCGGCCAGGTCCTGAACACTGCAGCAGATGAATGGACATCAATAAACTAAGAGAGCTTCATAACACGCTTGTCACCCTGGCGTAAACAAAATGTTTCATTGGGTAAGACCTAAGAACCTTCCTTACTCGGCAAACGACGTCAAAGAAATGACTGCCTCTTGTCGAATTTACGCAGAAATCAAGCCAAGATTTATAAAAGTTATAATGGTCACTTAATAAAAGCAACGTCTTCATTTGAGCGCATAAACATTGATTTTAAAGGACCACTGCCATCTAACACTCCAAATAAAGATCTATTTACAATTATTGATGAATACAGCTGCTTTCCGTTCGCTTATGCCTGCCGTAACATGACATCGGCCACAGTGATTAATTGCTTGAAGGGCCTTTTCCTTACTTTTGGCCAACCACTTTATATTCAGTGACAGAGGATCATCATTCATGTCCCAAGAGTTTAAAACTTTTTTGAGAAACTCAAATGTAGCTTCCTCGAGAACAACACTCTATAATTGGGAGGCAGTTTAAATGACGCACTGCACTGCGTGCGATCGCTTCTCTGTACTTCCATTAATGCTACTCCACACGACGATCCGCAAATGGTGATTCATTACCCGCAAGGATGACGCCAGGCCCTGTGCTAATGAAAAAATATGTAAGACAATCAAAGACAGACCCCTTAGTTGAAAAAGTGGAACTCCTAGAATACAATCCTCAATACTCTTACATCCGTACAAGTGACGGCGAACTGTATCAAATAGAAAACTATCTCCATTTCCACAAGAAGTTGTTGAAGAATCTAATACCCAAATAGAACGGCGCTGAGAGAACAGGGTCAGCTGGAGTCTTCGTTGCCGGCCTCATCTCTAGTTTCGCCGCCGGCTGCTCCAACATAACAACGAAATCAGTAGATTGCTCTCAATGAACCACCAAGCAGGTATCCGAAAGGTGACAGACGACTTCCGCATCACCTTAGAGACTTCATGGTAGATAAAGAGAACGAAAACTCAACGGGGGAAAAATGACGTATGATTGACTCGAGCCACAGAAGTGATATCGACAGTTTGTTATAGTTGTCACGCTTGTCCTGTCGTTATCTATTACGGGTGCTTATCGTTTTACGCTGTAATATTTTATTCTAGTATTATTTAGTTTGCTTCTATAAGTTAATTAAAGCCATATTTCATTGGTAATTCGGTATATTTTATGTGTCAATTCCAAATATTTTAATGTTTCTTTGTTTAATTTCTTCTTTTGTACCTGGAAGACCATTTATTTGGTTGAGAAAAAGTGCTCCATCAACATCTACTTCTTTCGCGTTACATTCAGGTTCTGAGACACATCTTAATAGGTAATCTGCATTTATTTATAATAATGAAATTGAATCCTGATAAATAATTCATTCATTTCTGTCAAGTACTTGAGTTGTAAATGCTTGTAGATTTTGTAAGATTTTGACCAATTCCGTCAAGATCGACTTTGACTTCCATCGTGAGTTCGTTGCCAATTTGTTGTGTTTAAATATAAATTAGTTAAATGGGGATGAAAATGCATAAGGCGCCCCTATAACTCGACTCGTAACAACAATTTATTTACTAGCATCCATATTTTTGATTTCGTGATTTTTGAGTTTGTATATGAAACAAAGGCTTGTTCTGTATTTTTGTGACTTCTATGTAACATGTACAATACATGGACAGGAATAATGTTGAAAGAGGAGTTAACGAAAAGGGGAGGTTCTTTAAAATGTGAAAAGTGGATCTGATTAACAGGTATAATATAATCATTTTCAAGTTATTTTTCTAACCAATTGTAATGAAAACGCTAGTCAATTAATTAACCTTTCAAGATACATTGCTTTAACTGCTTGCAATGGCTTTATCTCAAAATTTTTATGATTCTTATGCCTTTGAACATAACCTTAAAAGCAGTTTTATTTATTTATTCCAGGCATAAAAGTTTTGATCGAAATTTTAACATCGGGATACAGCAAGTACAAAATGAAACCTAGGACGCTAAAATGGTTTATAACGTGTTTAAAAACTAGATAACTAAATAACCTAGAATTTTTTGTAGGTTTGAACCATTTATCCACAGTTTTTTTTTGATGATTATAATTGCAACCTGTTGCTACACAATGAGGCATCCTGGTATGAATAAAGAAAGATAATTGCCTTTGTTTACTATGTATTTTCTATTGCTATGAGTCAAGGGACACCTGGATGCAAAAATATGCAGTTTTCTTCCTCATAGCTAACGAAATTAAGTTTTTGTTTCAATTAACTGACATCTATCAAAACATGATATACATGTTAAATGCAGTCGTATGCCAACAATCATCCAGTAAATTTATTTAGAGTTGTATATTATGTATAGATTTATTTATTTTATTAATAATTCTATCGTACAACGACAGAAAATTAACTACTAACAAACAAATGAAAAAATAATAAAATTTCATAGAAAATATTTAGTAATAATGGATAGTTCAGCAATTGGTCCATGATAATTAGGTATAAATAAATTGTATCAAGTTCTCATTCCTTTCTTTACACTACCTAAAAAACGTTTCTATATATCTTTTTAAAAATATTCTGATTTTTACATATATTTTTTTTAACCTGCTTTATTGCTGTCCATAATATCATATTGCTATTTTTACCATTCCTTAATTTTAATTTGCTTAATTTACAAAAATTTAATTATCTTAGTTATATTTATAATGGTAATGAGTCAGTCCCTGTGTGCTGCTTACCGCTCGCTTCCTAACGATAGACCGAGAAACTCAAGAACGTGTCTTGAAAATTCGAGATGAGAAAAACCATATAAATATAGAGAGGACGTTACGCGAGAGTGGTGGTTGTGGTAGTAGTAGCGACAGCATACCCGGAGTTAGTTCTTAAGACAAAGAATTTAGTTGTTAACTTTTGGTGAAAATAAATTAGTTACTGACTCTCAGTAAATCAAGATGAAAATGAAAACATCAAGAGAATATTAGCGTTGGACAATTTTTCATAACTATGGAAGAAAATTATCTTAAGAAAAAATGTGGCAATAAACTTTTAACTTGGCGATAAAGCATCTTCATATACCCCGGTATATCGCTATTCAATCTTGGCCATAATATGGTAGTGAACCAATTACTTGAAGGTCGTCCAAAGTCAATGCAGATCGTGTATTGATAATGCAAAACCGTCATGTGACATAATATATCTTGAGATAGAAGTATCTCTATTCATCATACACCCAAAAATTTATCCACCACTCAAAAAACGCTCATGTCGTTTGGTGTCCTTGTCCTTCAGCTTAAGAGATCTTCTTCGTCAGCAAATCTTATATAATCATAATAATCATGTTTGTTATTATTACAATAATTAGCGACGAGGATTGAATACAAAAGCTTAGCAATAAACTGTTTCTAGATAAAAAAAATGTAATAAGACTCGCTTGATCTGTTTCTGAAATTTTTACTGGAATTATTATAGGTTTGTTCCAACCAAGCAAAGAACCGTTCAAGAACGGTAATATTACCACTCATGAGACCAAATTAGTGCACTGCGCACAAAAATTACTATTTTAGAACGGTTCTCTGCTTGGTTAGAACAGACCTATTGCTATGTTGGTTTTTTTAATTCTGATATTCGACAACAGATTCATTATAAAATATTGGCAATATAATATTATAACATTTAAATATTCGATAATAGTATAAGGATTATAATATAAACAGAAGTTGTTTAATATTACCTTAATCAAATAACTTTTATTATATTATATTATTATATTATTTTGTGTATTTGTAAGAAAATTTTAACTTAGAAAAAATTTTTAATATGTAATGTATCAGAGTTGCAGAGATTGCTAGTAATTGAGCTGCAACGATTAAAACAATTTCTTAACTTAGACATTTCTTGTTACAGTCTAAAGCTTAAATAAAAAAAATTTGAAAAAATAATTATAATTATCCATTTAATTAAAGCTCCAAAATTCTCAATCATACATTTTTATTTTTAAATATTTTTGTATACTGTGTAAATACTAATTTTATACTAATAGTGTAATTACATTTAGGGCCGGTTTTTCAATCGCTTGTTAAAAGCTTCTGTTACTTGACCAAAAGTTAACCGTGACCAACAGCTAAAGTTTCTGTTAAAGGTTATGGCGTTTTTCAATGCACTATCTAACTTTTAGCTACGAAACTGCCAGCTATCATTAAATTTGCTGGGTTGGTAAAATTGATTTTTTGGTTTGGTTTGTTAATTTCTTAGAACGGTAAATAAAGATATTGTTTTGTGTTCAATTTAATTGAGTTAACCTAAGTTTTTATGGTTTTAAATAGAAAAATAATATCTTTGTTTTTATTAGTTTTATTTATTTTGTTGAGTATTATTTTAAAAATTTTATATTTTCAAATGGAAACACCAAAGAAAAACAGGATATCTAATTTTTCACTATCTGATAAATCCTTGTTATTAAAATTAACAAATCATTTTAAAACAACTATTGAATGCAAAAAGACGGATGCCGTTACCGAGGCCGTTACTTGGAGAGAAAAATATTTTTAGTTTTGAAAGAGAATTGAAATAAAAGCTTACCTGTCTGTGGGTGTTTCAATTTGATTTTCGATTTGTTCTAATAATAACATAACAGTTTCCTTTTAAAGTCGAAATCTTACGCGAAAATCTAAATCATCAAACTCTTCAAAAGGGTTCGACCTTTCTTTAACAATATATGGTCTCCTTTCATATTCAAGGTATTCCAATATTTCTTCATCATCATCACTCATACAAAAATCAAATATCTCATTTTTCCGTTAAACAACTTGCTAACTACTAGTTACAAATCCAAACAGAGACTTTGAAGTGTTTGCTAATATAACAGAAACGTTAGCTTGTAGTCAACCTTAACAGTTAGTTGAAGAAACACTTTGACTCCTTGTTAAGGGTTAACTGATAGCTAAATTTGCTTAGCTGGAGATTGAAAAACCGGCCCTTAATAACTTTCAATGATATGTGCCAATGTTCAGGTCCTACCTTTTTTGGTTTCACTCATTTATTTATTTAATATTATATTTTTTTTACATAAACATGTTATTTAAATTGACCAGAAGTTTCGAGAAATTAATTATATAATGTGAAAAAAGAAGACAGATATATTTGTACTAATATGCTCTAGAAAACTCTACACGTAGACGAAGTGAGTATGTCTAGCTATATATAGGAAAAAAAGAGATGCATATAGTGTACTAGAAAATGGTTAATTTATAAACAATTCAAGAAATTTCTGGAAGGTTAGAAACCTGTAAAAGGGCTTGAGCAGAGGTCGTTGGGGGAAGTATATTATTGGAAGTCAGCCATAGAAGATCGGCCAGAGTGAACAGTCAGTTTGAACAAAGTGAACAAACAGTTTTTAAAAGTAGTAAAAATAAAGTATTGAATAGTGACATTAAGAATACAAGTTAAAGTAATCAAGAAGTAAAACAAAGTGCTAAATAGTGACATTAAGAGCATAAGTTTAAAATTAATACCAAAGTAATCAAAAGTGTATTTAAAAACATTATCATCGTATAAAGAAGAAGAATATATAAGTGTACTTACTATTTATAATACAATTAAAAGAACTATATTCCAATAAACACTGAACTATATCCATAAATCGATTTGGAGGAACAATTATAGTATACAAGAAACCAAAGAAACTTCTAACAACCACGATATTTTGCCAAAGTCGGAGATTCCACGTATACCTTCGTTGGTTTCCGTTTTTCATAGAGCGACTACGGTTTTTTCCAACAATCAGACCGCAGAAGTCTACGTATTAAGGTCAGATAACATTGTTAGTTAAGTTATATATAATTTTAAACAAAAGAATTTATTTGATATTCAATAATTAATGAATTTCGATAATAACTTATTTACCTACCATCACATAAATAACAATAATTAATTTAGCACAATTTCAACATCAAGTATGTTCTTTTCTAGTTAATAAACGGCCTTTTCTTATTTCTTATTTTTCCTACTAATAGTTTTATTATTCAACATTCAATATATTACTGTTTTAATTTACCTCTTATAATAAATTTGTTATTATAATTAATCAACTTTTCATTCATATACCTACCTAATTGTCCAACTAGAAGCTTGCAGAACATAACCACCCTGAGAAAAAGAAGATCTTGCTTCTTTAGAACATTTTAATAATATCAAATATTAATCAATTACATTTTATAAATACAAATCAATTAATCAATATATAATTATTGAAATCATAATATTCATTACAATATATTATAACAAATTACTTTCATTGTAATGGCTGTTTACAAAATAGTAAAACTGTATGTTACCAAATTACAAATTAACTTCTACCTATTTTCTCGCAGTACCAAAATGGCTTATTTTATGGACGTAATTTAAGTAGTAGCGCAAGTAATTGCGATACTTCAACATGATTCAGAACTCTAATAAACAAGCTTGTTAAGATCTCAAGGGAATGAAACTGAAACACGGATCTAGTAGTTTAACAGATTTAATTATGTGGGTAATACTCCTATATTATACATACCTGTATATAAATCCGTAAACGTTAATGATTTCTATCGTTTCCTTAGTGAATTTAAAGCTATCTTGGTTAATTTTTACAAAATATTACTTAGAAAAGATCGGTTTTATTTTTTTTACTTTTGCAATTGTATAATTATCTTACTTAATCCAAAAATTGATGCTGCCATATGACAACGCAAGGTACTTACACTGCTAAGGTTTATTACAAAACTTTATGTCAATCAAGCTAGCACCCCCACAATGACTAAATTAAAAATAAAGTCGTCCATAATTAAAAGTAAATTAAAGGCGAATTTGTACCACCAAAAGGGGCATATTAAAGGCTATTTTTTGCACAAAAAGTTAATCTATACCTATTATGATTTATAAAAAATAAAATCGAATGCTGTAAATATCGCTTCTCTATAATTTTAGCTCCCCCACTTTCGTCTATTCAAGAAGTGAACATATAATATTATAATATTAAAGGCAAATTTGTACCATACACGAAATTTTTATACATTTCAAAGCCGCAAATTGAATTTAACCCTTTGCGGTCGTATTAAATTTTAGCGGATGCGCTCACATCTTTTATTTTTGTTACAATTCTAAATCATGTGGTTTTGTTGGCAGCTTGTAGAGAATTCTTAAATTGTGTATTAATTTAAAAACAAAGAAACATCAAACATATTAAACATAAAATAAATTCTTAAATTCTTTATCCAGTTTTATATAACACAATATGCGGTAAAATATGGTTTGATCTATAATTAAAGGACCTAAAATATAGTAAACGCCAATTAATATTTTTATTAAATTTATTGTGCTAACCCTTTCTTTGTGGAAGTCCATCTTACTAAGAATAATAAACAACTATTCGTTTAAACTTAATTTCCACGTTTTATTAAAAAATTCGCTTTTAAATTATGACAGCTGATATTGACATCCGAAAATTATTAAAAAGTTTTGATTCATCAGCAATTAAATCATTCATAAGCGGCCAGTATCTTCCGAATTTGAGTCGCTATGTCACAATTGGATTTGTCCAATATCTCCTTCTCAAGCAATTCGTTACTTCCATCTTATTCCAAATTTGTCAATGAACTAAGCTAAAAAGGTTCGCAGCTGTTAAGAAGTACAGAGAAGTGTAACTGGCTTACAATTCCAACAAAGTGGGGGTGCTACTTTGAGCTCAACCTAGCATCCCCAATTTTCAAGCCGGTTTTTCTCGATTATCGAGGTGGTACAAATTTTAATTTTTGTGGTACAAATTAGCCTTTAATTAGTTCTTAATTATGGGCTACTTTATTTTTAATTTATGTGGTGGTGCTAGTGTTGACATCAAACCATTTATTATATCATCGAAAAAAAAACTATATTTGCGTAAGAAATTTTAACTAACCCCTACATTAGGTTTGATGCATTTTGTATACATCATTGATTTGCAATTCTCGCCATTGTATCTACTTTTTTTCCAATTGGTGTGAAGAGGTGCCCTATATTATTATGTCATCATCGCCAACAAGACTGAACGATCTGCTTGATTTACTTGCAGATGGTCTACTTTTCCTTTTGATGGAGGTACTTTTTGACAATTTTTCGACGAAAGTCTAGTTATCTGTAAAGGTCGCAGTGGATCAGGCTATCAAGCCGGCTTAATTTGTGTTCTTGTGAATTTGTAAATCTATTTGAGTTGTTTGGTTGTCTGACTTTTTATACAGGACCTAGGCATTTTTAATTACGGTATCACCCAGCTATGTGAAAAGAACTACCATCATTTTTTCCACGACGACTAATCCTCCAGCTTGCAACAATTTCATCCAACAGTTTTGTTCCACCCATGGTTGCCTTATATTTGGAGGTTAAGTGCGATCTTGTTTCTCTTTTACTGAATATCGTTTAACACCATCATCATGTAAAACAATTCAATTGATTCCGGGATAAATTATCATCTGTCTTACCGGAATCCTCGTCTGTGATCGCACCATCATTAGTAGGTTCTGGTCGACATCTAAATCACTGATATACGCAATTTGAAGGGCCTCTTCGAGAGTTAGCCCATTTTTAGAAAAAAAAGCAAATTTTAAAAAAGTAGTCCACCGAAAGGATTCGCGCTGCCACTTTATGGCAACGTCGAGTTGCAAAACTCCATATTTTCAAAGATTTTTTGTAAAACTCCCGATATTCTGTCGCCCTCTGTTAATAATATATCCCTAAAGCTATTATAATGAATTTATTTTTAAACACTGTAACAATCTCTTGTTATTTATATTTACGCCAACTTAAAGTCCAATTTTGAGAAGTTATCTTGACATTCTCTAACAAAATTCTGTTTTTATATCACTAATGTAAACACGTCAATACTACAGGCGGTTCGGTGGACTAAGACAGCAACAAACTGTTTTCGAGTATCCCCCATCTATGTTTTAAATGTTAAATTTATTTATTTTTGAATAACAGAAAACTACCAATTTTTGTTGCCATATGGCAACACCAGCCCTTGATGGGTAAAATATGCGCAATAACGCAGTAATGAGGAGATTGACAAAGTAGTTTATTTATTTATATTTATTATAGTTCTTTTAATCAAATTTATTGTTTTGACTACATGCTTATTTATATTTTACAGTAATTACTGTCCTGTTTACCAACTTTCCAAAATTTTCTAAGGTGTTTTGTTTTTTTTTGCAAGGAAACCCACAAGCAGGCTGCTACGATCTGGATTTATCCAGAACAACGTCCTTGTCCTCGCTTTGTGAGGGTAGGTAATTGTTTGTTTCGCCCACCTAAGGCCACTGCAGTTGGTTCACTATTCTCCTAATCCCCTCTCCGCCCATTGCTTGATCAGAGTTAAGGTTTGTGCCCTGCGTAGCAATATTTGTTGACTCCCTGTCTGGTGAGTTAATTCCTGGACTAGTGTCGTGCTAGTCCTGGAGTTACAAATCGCCTTTAGAGCGGCCTGGTTATCTGAGCAAATGCTGACTGGGCTTCCTGAGTTGTCCCGCTCTTGTATTACTTCTGCTGCTTTGAGAATGGCAACATTTTTGATTGGAAGACCGTATAGCATAGCTGTTTCGAACCCCTAAGTCCTCTATCAGAACACCTGCTCCTGACATCTTTTCCATACGGGAGCCATCTGAGCAACACATCCTGCACCCTGGAGGAAATTCTACTTGTTCGTAGGTCCACTGCCCGATCAAGGCAAGAGAAAACTGCAGTAACTACTCGTAAGACTCGTATTTACCACAAATGTTCATCTTTAGAAGAATCAGAATTCAATTTGGAGTCCAAAGATTCATATAGACCCATTAAACTAGATAGTAATAGATCCGCCTAAAGTTATGTGGATAGTTGAGATCAAAATAAAAATATAGCAGCCGATGACGAACAGGAGATTTTACTATAACACTGGGGACCTTGAGGCAATAAATTACGCGATTACAGCACGGGTTACGTACTATACTAAACCTACTATACTTATAGTTCCATTAATAATTTATTATTATTAATACTTGAAAAACAACAACAATGGAATTTTTAATAATTTATTGCATAACTTTCGTATAATAATTGTTTATAGTAACAGTACAGTTATTGAATACTTATGATACTTTGGTTCTTTTGCTTATTGAGCATTAGAAATATTTATTTGAAATATAATCGTTAACTTGGTGATTATTCACGTGTGCGCATACGTCAGACGCAAATATCTAAAATATTTCAAATATGTCGGTTTTGGATATTAGAATTTAGTGCATGTTAAATATTTAAAATAGTTTCGTATGAATAGTGACAGAAGTGAAATTAAATTTACAAAACTAATAAAAAGTGTCTTCTTATACGTTACGATTGTATCTACAAGTTGAAACAGCTTTGTAAGTATTTTTAAAAAGTATCTCGGTAATAAAAATATTCTAATTGTTTAAATAATTAACTTTATTACATACAAATAACGTAAATTAATTTGGAAAATGTAATTAAACACATTTACTATTATATTATGATCCATTTAGTTGGACAGATAAAAGAAGTGGGTTGATGATAAAGGATCCAATATAAAATTCCAAACAAATCTAAACTATTGCAAACTTATATTTAATAAATGTTATCTGCCATTTATATACAGTAAATTCAACCTTGAATATTTAAATTGGAAATTTTGAATAAAATAGCTACGTCTATTGACAGTTCATAAGTTTTTGCTAGGGAACCGTGTGATTTACTTTACATCTGTGCGTTTATTTTACCGTACGTTATAAGGTATCTTACATTGATTGAGGACTGTATGTCATTGACGGCTTACAGGGGTAGTCGTAGGTAAAATAGTTTACAAGTCTATCTGTAAAGATATTTTGTTTCTATATAAGTAAAGACAAATTTAACAAAAGACGAGGTCTATTAAAAGGAACTTAAATAGGAGCTAGTGCATATGTAAAAGAATAATAAAGTGAATATATTATATGATTTTATTATTTTCCTGACGAAGGCGGGACAAGAAGGTTATTTTTATTCATAAATGTCTTAGAATGGAATTGATCTTAAAACATTTTTGATAATTATCTCTTTGCGAAGATGAATTTGTTCCAGTATCAAATTAATCTAACCAATACCCTATACAGTAAACCGTATTTGTTAAGTTTAATTTATCTACTGCTACAAACGAATTCCATTTTATTTCATAGTATATAGCCAAGATTGTGAATACATAACTAATAATAGTCGAAAAATTATCCCAAATATTTATTATACTTATGCCCATTTAAAATTTTAAGGATTATCTGTAAACAAATATTTCTATGTCTAATGTCTACTCTAATCCTCTTTATAAATTGGTCATCTTTTCATAATCTGATAAAGTCATTAAATTTTAATATTTAACACATTCTTGCTTAAATACGCACCAGGTCCACTATTAAAGTGAATTATCTCACAAATCGTTTGTAAAATAATGGAGATTTCTATTAAAGATGTTCGAGGGAATATCCTTGAAGCACTTTATATTACATATTAAGGCCGCGTAAGTAGAAATTATCTAAATTGAGTTAAAAAGGTTTTTGAAATAGTAATTACTATAAGTACTTAAAATTTAATCGTCGTTGGTTAGCACAAAACTCGTTCGAGAGCTTGTTTTACTGCTTCGAACGTGAATGCTAGAATCGGATTTAAATGACGACCATCATTTTTAATTCAATAGATAACCGCCCATAAGATTAAAAAATACGTGTTATTTTTCGTTGTCAAAATAAATCCCTGATACATTTACATGGTGTTATAAATTTAATCTACCACATTAATGATTTGGTGTGGAATTACGTTAATAGGCTCAATCTGACAATTATTAAGGTAACTACTACATCTTATATACCCAGTTATTAACGCAAAATATACACATTCTAATAAAATTTTAATTAAATAACAACCAATTCAATATTATTTTTTACTTACTTTGTCCACATTATAGATATAAATTTAAAGAACAAATGATAATATTTTTCAGATTTTGTTACCAAATAGTTATTTGTATGCTAAGGCCGCGAAATACCTCTTTAACGTACCGAAAGAACAGTTATCGCCGAGGCCGCTTGCGGCCGAGGCAAGATAATCTTGAGGTCGTTAAAAAGTTTCGCGGCCATGGCATACACACTATTTTTCGTGCAATCGTTAAAATTATTAAAATAGATAGTTGTAAATAAATATATTATTGCTCTAAAATCAACAGCATTTCAATTCATTTAACAATATCACCGTGTGCTATGGAAATGATATGTTTCAATATATATTTTGACAGTTCTTGTCAAAACGCAAAATGTCTGATACTGATAGCGATATTTCAGTACCTTCCACTCCTCCGGAACTCAAAAGCGTTGTAAATTCGGCGCTTTCCGTTTTAATACCCGAAAAATCTAAACGGCAGTACGAAAAATGTTACGGCGAGTTTAAAGATTGGTGTGACAAACAGAATGTTAAGACGATGTCTGAAAACATTTTATTGGCTTATTTGATGCAGAAATCAAATGTTGTAAAAAGTTCAACTTTATGGAGCATTTATTCCATGCTGAAGTGTATGCTGAACATACGAGACAATATCGACATCAAGCAGTTTTCAAAATTAGTACCATTTCTGAAAAGAAAAGCAGTAGGTTATCGAGCAAAAAAGTCTAAAGTATTAACGCGTGAGCAAATTGATACATTCCTGAAAGAAGCTAATGATGAAAAATAATCCTTGTCTTTGTAGTATTTTAGAAATGTCAAATTTGGAAGTGACGTTTGGTTTCGCGGCCGTTGCTATGGGTAACGGCCGCGAAATTAAATTTCGCGGACTGTGCTGAGAACGCGAAATACTGACTTCGCGTGCGATTGCACGAAAATTTAATTTTTAAATAACATTTTAATACTACATTTAATGTATAGGTTGATTATAAGTTTTTCCTAGTAAATTATGTTTCTTTCCCTTATTCATTTAAATCTAACAACTAATTTCGGTATCCCAGATGTTTATTTATTGCTTTTCTTCCCTCGCTTACTTTAATGTACTGCAAGGGTATCGAATTGGCTATAACTCATCATTATACCGTCCATGAAAATTGAAGGAAATCGTTTAAACGAATGAAATGAACAACATTGTCTTACCGAGCGTTCCCACAGCACAGTATTCACACAGCATGTTTTCTTCTACAATTAAAATAGCATACACAACAAAATTAATTCTGGATGAGAGGTATTGGCACAGAATTCTCAAATCATATAGAATCAAAGGTTTGTCTGTTCCTTTGATCTTTTTGATTTCAATTTTTTTAACCTTGATCATTGGCAAGTGACATTAATTCCGTTTTTATAATTTGCGCATACAAAATCTACTTTGTAACACTGAAAAGTGTCACAATGACTGATACATTTTACTATTATTACACAGGGAAGCATATGGTACTTTACTAACCTCTGCATTATCACTTAATTGTATCCCAACATGTATATTGTAATGATTCAATATTAAAATCAAAATAACCTTACCTTATTTGTTAAAACAGTCCATGTTTTATTAAGAAAAAAGGATATGTAATGATAATAAACTCTTCAAATATATGAATTTCAAAGCTTCTTTAATTTAAAATTATACACATTTAACTAGGAACACTAAATAAATTTGATTCCAACAATAATTTAAGTACGAAACACTATGTGAAAGGACACTATAAACAGGACAATATATAATTATTATAATGTATCATAAGTATAATTACAAAGTGAAGGGACACTTTAGACTCTGAGTATGAAAATACAAGAACAACATATAATTTGTTGTTCTATTATTTGTATGTGTTACTAATATGTTTTGGATCAAATTTGTATATGTGTATTATAGAAATAAGTTGTTAATTTTATAATATTATTCAAAATTTGGATCAAAAATGGCGGAATTTAATCAATTTAAAATGTAATTTATAAAAAAGTTATGGAATTTCAGCCACAGAAAAAGTTATCCAGTAATAATTAAAGTATTAAGGAATATGTTTATGTAAGAATTATTTAGGCATAAAGTATATTTGCTCATAATTTTTTAAATCTCATTATGGATCTGTATAAGGTAGCCATTAAATCGCTCCGTTTCATTTAAAAATTTAACATGGAAAAGTAAAATTTAATTAATTAAAGTTATTTTATTAACAATTATAACAGTTTAAGTTTAATAATCACTCAATTAATGAAACAATAAAGTAGAAATAATTAAATAGATTTATTAAAACATTTCGAAAAATTGACTATATAAACAATTGAAATTAAATAGTTTATGTCATTTCTGAACAAAAAGTATAAATACCGAGGAATTATCTATTTTTTTGTCAGTTCCATTTGATGCAAAGGCGAGCCCACGTTAAAAAAATAAAAGAAATACTTTAAAATTTAATGGCCGCCCAGTTTTAAATAATTTTAAGTTGTTACCTCCACTTGTTTAACTGTCAATTTGGAAAATACAAGTTAAAACCATTAATGTTGGAGCAATTAAAAATAAATTGTTTTAAAATCTATGTAAAATAAATTCAATGTTTTAACTGATATATTCAAAACATAGTTATCAAAGAATTATCATAGAAGAAATATAAGAATCGATAAATAACTTTCAAATAAAATATCGATGTTTTAAATTCGTATAATATCTGAAAGTTAATAAATCTTTTAAAATTAAATTGTATACAATACAATATATAAGTATTTCAATTAATTGTTTTTTCAAAGGTAATACCAGTAGTCTTTAAAATTTTATCGAAAACTTTTTTATTTGGCAAAAATAGGAAAACAAACTGAAATGTGATAAAATCACGAGTCCGTGTAGACTGAGTCATATGGTGTCCTCTAAATAATTGTTAAATGGTACTTTTCTATTTCGAGATAATGATCAAGTTTCTTTATCAGTACCCTACGAACGTCTATTTGTTTTTTAACTGGGTGGTTATTGATTAAAATCTACGACAAAATGTTTAATGATAATCACATCTTTTGATTCAGCCAAGATACCTACAAAATGTTTCTCTTCTACGTCTGAAAATACCATTTTCATATAAACACGGACAATAACAATGACAATTCGCAACGTAAATACATTTTACACTTACATCAACTTTCCAAAGCTTAGTATGTTGTGATTAGAAGTACTAAGTAAGCATCTCTTATTTTAAAAGTTAATTGCTCTGTAATTCTTAAACTAATTTTAAAAGATCGATTTCTTCAAATTACAAAAAAATATACTGGGTGTTTCATTAACAAAAGTGAACAGTTAAAATGAGGGAAAATAAAAATGGGCACCGGTATATATGAAGAACTTTTTTATGTAAATTGCAAGTGGACATTATTATGCAAACTTAATTGTGCCATAGTGCGAGTTATCTGGATTGGTATATTTAGTTAAAGATTTTTCTGTCATCTGCCTCAAATTAATTTATGGTAACATAGTATTTATAGCTAAAAACAATAATTAAATTAACTTATAAATGATATTAAACATAAAAATATTTCAGTGACGGCCATTACTAATTTCCTAAAGAAATTAATAGTGTACAATACGTCAGAGCTAATGAACTTACTCAACCCCTAACCGAGGCATTTATAGTTGTGGTTATTAAAGTTCATTTGTTTGGAGTTGACAGCACAGTGAATTCATTATAAATACAAATCCTTCAAAGTCCAAGCTAGGGTGGTTCATGAAAAATAACTAAAAGAAGTATACATTTCTATTGAAACATAGTCATAGTTGTTATTTTTCAAAGAGTCCACCCTATAATTAGAGATTAACTAACCCAAACGCAATAGAAACCCTAGAATTTTGTCACAACAAATTAATGCAAAAAGCACTTACTCTAGTTGTCTGCTTCCATTTCATCGTATTCATCCGACGATGAGTGAGATTCGTTGCCTGGTCCAATAGGAATTACAATGGATTCGAACAGTTCTTCAATATTGATATCAACACTCCACAATCGTTCTTCTTCCTTCTTCACATGGTTTATGGCATTGGTCCAATTTTCCCGTGTTACATTTCCAAAAGAATTTATCAAAAGTCTAACATCATTCAATTAAACGTTGTATTGTTTCTTGCCACCTCACTTTTTACCTGTGCCCATATTAATTCTACAGGGTTAAATGACAGTGATAAGATGGCAAACGTAATACAGCTATTCCTTTTACTTCGCAGTTTCGTCAATTACATATTTTTTATATTGTAATTTGTGGCGCTTTGCAATTTGCAGTAATTCCGTTTTCAGCATGGTGTCGTCAAAAGAAATATTCTTGCTCTGAAGCCACTCTTTAATATCTCCTTTTTTCCATGACGTCGTTGGTAACTTTTCTACCAGTTTTGAATGATAACTCTAAGACAATCACTGCAGCACTTGGCAAAAAGTCCAATAGCTGGGAAAAATAATCTTCAAAAACATCAAAGGTCATTTCCTCGTGGTAATCTTTAATTGACTTTGGTACAAAGTCCAATCACCCATTTTCTACAAAACCATGTTCACTGCTAATGTGTGCGATTATTAGTCTGCGACCTTTTCCTCGAGGGGCATTTAATTCTGTTGAATATCCCTGCAAAATGCCTGACGGGAATTTGAAATATTGGTGTCCATCCATGCTTTAGAAACAATGTGTCCTTCATTCAACAATGTTTCATCTAAATAAAAGAATTAAACATAGGTTCTTTATTCAAACAAAAGTAGTTGCCCTTTAAAACATTATTTTGGTAACCGCAAATTAGTAAAAGTTTGAATATCCAATATAGAGTCGATTTCATTATGTTTTACTATAGTATTTATTTCCAACCTTATTTCAAAGTAAGGTGTGCACAATAAAACCAACAACACACACTCCTGCATGTCGATTTATATTTCCTTAAACTCCAAACAGAGATAAAGTTTGATAACACACTTAGAGCTAAAGACCGAAGTAATTTCATTCTGAAGTGTCATATTTCAATCCGAACTTTACTTATAAAAGGAAATATAGCTTCACTAACTTGTTTACATGTTTACCCCTTTCAACGTTCCAGAGGATATTAATTTGTTTAAACAGTAAAGACGATGTAGAGGTTATACTCAAGGTAGCAATTATCGAGTCTTTTATTTTTATAACGTATTGATACAATAATGATAGTGTTTATTTGAAGAATATTAATAAAAGTAGTAAAAGTAAAAGGTATACTAAGTGACAAAAATCCGAACATCCAGTTTAAATGATTATATTTTAATAAAAATTGGTAAATTTATTTATTTTACTGAAATAAACAATTGATAAAATTTTCCGCCTCAGTTGAAGATTCCGGTTTTTATACTGCTTTTTTTGAAATCCACTAACAATCCAAAAATCAATATTGTAGCCGTAGTACAGATCCAAATATTGCGAATTTTGGTTCTTGACATTCTTTATGATTGGTTACGATGCCTAGAGTACGGATTAGTGAGTTTGATAGGGTTCGTATAGTGGGACTTCGGGAACCTGGATTTTCTTTTCGGGACGTTGCGTTAGAGTGCAAAGAAGTGTAGACACCGTGGTTAGGTGTTGTCAGGCATGGCTTCGGGAAAGCCATATGCAAAGAGCAAGGGGCTCTGGGCGCCCCCGTAGAACATACCGTGAAGATCGCCGCCTAAGATTATTGGCGTTAGGGGACCGTTTCTCCACTACCAGGTCCATTGCAAATGAATGGTTTGCAGAACACGGAAGACCTATTGGCATGCAAAGTTTTTATCGACGAATAAGACGTTTTGGCCTGTTTTTATACCGACCACACTGGGTCCTCCCTTTAACTCCAGAACACCGACGTAATCGCCTTGGGTGGTGCAGAGAACGGTCAGTCTGGGATCAGGAATGGAACAGTATTGTCTTTAGTGACGAGTCTCAATTTTGTTTAGGTATGCTCGGTGGTCGAGCGAGGGTTAGAAGACGACGTGGTGAAAGGAGAAATCCACGGTTTTTTGTTAAAAGGCATGTACATCAAACTGTTATGGTTTGGGGTGCTATAGCTTATGGTTGGAGATCATATTTAATCTTCATCAGAGGTAACATGAATGCGCAACGTTATATCCAAGAAGTTTTAGAACCCCATCTTTTACCCTATCTTGACACCCTGGCAAATCCAACTTTCCAACAAGATAATGCCCGACCACATGTCGCAAGAGTCACAATAGACTTCTTTCAACATAATGATGTCACATTGGTACTTGACCCCCAATTGAGCACGTGTGGGATATGATGGGTAAGAGATTGCTCAATTTGCAACGTCCTTCTCAGAGTCCAGAAGAACTTCGAGAGGAGTTGGTGGTTGCCTGGAATGAGATACCACATAAGAGGAAATTGACCATTTACTTATTATGCTTCAGTAAGTACTTATACAAAATTTTATAAAAATAAAATCATTTAAACTGGGTGTTCGGATTTTTATGTCACTTAGTATATTTTAATACATCTGTGCCGTAATTTGTTTTTCTACGATCAATACAGAAAATTGGAAATTTCGTACACATACAACTGCGTGGAATATCATTCCACACTGCCATTCCCGCACTGTCATGTTAATCTAAAGAAAATATTTAATACAGTATTACAGCAAATATACAGTACTGAACTATAAAAATATATTACCTATAAATATCTACTAACAATGACAAATATAACAAAAATGTAAACCGTACCACTAAATTACTTGCTCTATGCAATATGACGGTTCGTCAGGGGTCTTATTACACAATGCCAAAAAGAAAAATGATGGTCATAGCGCTGGCACCCGCGGCCCAATCGATGGTTATACTCTTATAAGTTTCTGCATTTCTTCTTTTGGTCCCTTCATTATGCCGCTTCTCCCTTCTGTTGTTATTTCTTTCAATTTCAATGAGTATATTTTTTGAAATGGCTTTATTAACACTATATCTTTCGTTTTTATTTTGGCAATTCGGCTATTTCCATCTTTCCCTTCATAAACTTGCAAAATTCTTCCCATAGACCACAATATCCGTTTTACATTGTCTTTACTAACCCATACAACATCTCAGACTGTTAACTGTCCTCATTTTTAACCTAGACTTACCAAATCTGCAAGATATTCTTTCTTAAATCTTTCCCTTACAGTGGCCCTTATATTCTTTAATTAAACAAAATCGCCCCTTTAATAAATTGGAACCAACCTGCTTCAAATCAGCAACCTCAAAGAAAATTTGCTTTGCCTGCAATGGCTTTAAAATTTTGATGGATTAAGTACCTCCCAGTCTTCGTCACTTGAGACATAGGTGAGTAGTCTGTCATTAATCACAGCTTCTACGTCACAATGTCAATTTCTGTGAAGTATCTTCCCATTAGGTTTCTTAAATACTCTCTCTGCATTTTTAATGAACCAGGGATGCAGTAATGATAAATTTGTATTTTTGTTTGATTTAATTTTTCTTTATAAAAAACTTCTATTCCTGAAGTTTTTTTATGTTATTTCTGACAACTTAATATTATATTTATTTAATGTCAAACGTATAGCAACAAAATTAAAATAAAAGATAAACTTCCCACAGTACAAGAGGGTCATAAGACCAATGTAGACCTAAGGTCAGAGTTTGGTAGTCAAACATTCAGCTGGTTGTAGCTTTTCAAATGCTTAGTGGGATTTAAAGGCAGGTCACAGGAGTGATGGAAACGGCCCCAACAGCAAATGGGTGCAAACAAAGTCTCTTCAATGGTGGAAAGGTACAGCTAGACAGAGACGAGCCAAGTTCATAAAGAGACATTAAGTAAACTTCAAGGAAGAGAAGACCTACTCTCACACGGAGGAAAGTCCCTAAGAATGATCGTGGGACTCTTAATTGGATATTGCAGGTTGAATAGGCACGAATCTTATTGGCCAGATGGAAGTAAAGTTATGCAGGGTCTGTCTGGAAGAGGAAGAACCCGCAAACCACGTTCTATGCCACGAGGAAGGCTTGACAAGACTCTGTCTTGGAGGATAAACCGAAAGCAACAAACTATATGAAATGGCTGATGAGAAGGACAGCAGGGAAGACTGGTCTTGGTCTTACGGTTTTGGTCTTGGTCTTGCAGAAAATGCAAGACCAACTTCAGGCTGCAAGATCAAGACCAAGACCGAGCAGTGCAAGACTTATGCAAGACCAAGACTTAGCATTGCAAGATATACCTACGCAAGACCAAGACCAAGCCTGCAAAAGTCTTGCGGTCTTGCGTCTTTTAAACATATAAACCAAAAAATAAAGCAGCCATGGATTATTTTAAACTCTAAAGCTTTGGTTTCCTAGGATAGCGGTGCCGCAATAAAGCGGCCGTAATTTGACGACCGTTCAAGACGGCCGCTATCGGTGAGCACAGATGTAAAGTAAGAGTTTAACGTTATTTACCGCCTAAATCCATTTTTGTATTGGCTTTCGTTTTGTGTGTTTATAGTTTATTTTATATCTTTTGTTTATTTTCATTATTTGACAATATTTAGAGTGTTTCTGTATTAAAAGCAAAAAATGGAGGATGATTTGGACTTGGCAATGATGATATTTTTGGAAGACAAGTCTTCATCGGAAGATGAAACGAAAAGGTCGGAAGAAAGTAAGATTTTTAAGAAACGGAAAACTGTAGGCGTCTATGAAATCTTAATATGTCGTCACCTTCAAACAAATGTTGAAAAATTTAGGCAATATTTTCGTTTGACACCAGTATTGTTTGATTATGTTTTAAATCACATAAAAGATGACATTGTTTCAAAACCATGCAATGGAAATAAAAATCCAATAACTCCTGAACAAAAACTATGTTTATTTCTAAGGTAAGTTCATGGATAAGCTTTATTAATGTTTACATATTAAAAAACTTGGACAATGTTATGAATAATTTGGAGAAAGAGGAATTGTCGTACTGAACTCCGCTGAGAACGCAAGTAGAGGAGTCATTGACGAAGACGAAGAAGAAGCTTGGTTTTGAGGGTTATAATTAATGATGGTACCATAACAAGCAGAAGTTGACCGGTTGTGCTTAGTTGCTATAGCTACAGTCGTGTATTTATTGATACTATGAAAGATTTAATTGTCTCAATCGCATCTTTTCAAGTATCTAAATAATTTTCGAGGTGATTTTGCTTGTAAAAAAATATTGATCCTAATTCTTGCGGAAAATTAACTTTTCCGCACTTGTTAGGATAATAACTGTTTCATACTTGATTTATCGCTACAATGTAATATAAAAAAACAAAATTTTTATAATGAAAAATACTATCCTTTTCATTTAATTTTCTTTAATTGTAATGATTTTAAAAACTATTTTTCCTTTTTTTTGTAAAAATGGACCAAGACTTGCAAGAGTCTTGGTGCAAGACCAAGACCAAGACCAAGACTGGACCCTGCAAGAACAAGACCAAGACCAAGATTGCTTATTTGACTGCAAGACCAAGACCTTGTATGCAAGACCAAGACCAAGACTAACCCGGTCTTGGTCTTGGTCTTGCATTTGCTCATCACTAGGGAAAGGTTAAATTAGGAACTTTAAAATGCAAGAGAGATCTGCATAGGTCACAGTGTTGTAGTCTTTAAAATTCTTTAAAGTGTATAAATATATCTATCTTCTTTTAACAGGTTTTTTCATAAATATTTGATAATACTGAAAGCAAATATATGGGTGTATAATTATTTGTTTGAGTTTTATTTCCAGTCTTATATAAAGGTTTAATTACACAAAATTTTAAGCAATCCGGAAAATACTCTAAACTGAAATTTTATTAATTACATTAATTATATTGAATTTATTAAATCGAAAATTTTTTTTAAAACCTGTCCTGATTCGGCGGTTAAACGAAATTACGATTTTAATTTTAATTTTTTCCACCTAAATACATTTCAAAAGGGAGAAGAAACGGAAGATGATAAATTTTAATTTTCATCTTGGATTAAAACGGTTCTCAATAGCCATAAATTTGTGAAGTTACGGTGGTATAGGAAAAAAAATGATCGATTGCAATTATTTTCCGTAAAATCGGTAGAGAACATTTTTATCTCTTTCAACTATTTGAACAGTTAGTTATTTATGTTCTACTTTGTAGTTATTTAAAATTTAAAATGTAGGTACTTGGAATTGACAGACACAAAAATGCCATAGTAAATCATGAAAATGATTTTAACATTTGTTGCCTTTTTTTATTTTAGATTCCTGCTTATTTAAAATTCTATAGTCTCTGTTAACATACTTTGTGAGACGTTTATTTGATTGAAAATGGAGTCCGGAATGTAAACCTTAGCAACTGCAGTGCACAAATACACTGCTCAACAATTGAATTTGATATTACAAAAATGTGTAAATTTCTTTTGTCATTGTTTAATATTAAATCAAAATTCTATAAAATAATTATAATAATCCTTCACGTTACACTATACCCAAAAAAATAATATAAAACAAATTTTCATGAAAAAAAAACAGTTACAATAAAGCAGATTGAAAAATGTTAAATCATTTACTGCGCAGGTCATAAAGTCCTTTCACGAAAATTAATATCGGGTAGGTCCACCCCTAGCTTGCCTTAGTGCTGTCACTCTAGCTGGCATGGTCCTTATTAAATTATTAATAAATTGCTGAGGTATGAAATTTATGGTACTAACCCTTACTATGTGAAAATTCATGTTATTCAGAACAATAAACAACTAAAAGGTTGTATTAACTTTAACTATTTATTCTATAAATTGCAATTACAGCTGTTTCGCTATAACTAGCATCGTCAGATTGACATATTGAAATTACATGTTTGTTTGTAACTAGGTACTTGATGTTGATAGGTAGTTAAGGCTAACCAAGTAAGGAAGTAATAAGACATAACAATATTAAAGCCTAGATGTTATTAGCCCTAAGGGATTATCCTGGATGTATTTCCCTTTAAGATCAGTATAACTGTGCAATGATATAGAAAAACCAGGAAAAAACTATATCCTGCTGATCTTTACAATAACTTAATATACTTGTGTTATAATTACGTCTTATCTATGTATAAAATGAAGACTCAATCAAAGTAAACAGCTTAATAGAGGTGAACTTCCAAGATTTATTTGTTCATTGACTACTTTATATTGTTAATCTGCTAGATGTCTTTTGATTTCAAGTTCTTCGAGGAAATCTAAATTTTGTTTTTTATCACAGGTGTGTAATATTTGAATGTCATTAGTGTGTATGAGTGAGTGTGGATGTTCAAGAACGTGTTTGGCATAGTTTGACTTATCTGGTTGTTGTAATCTATATGCTCTTAAATGTTCATTGAATCTTATTTCAAAATTTCTTTGTGTTTGACCTATATATACAGCATTACATTTTGGACAATTAATTTTGTAAACACCAGATTTTTTTAATTTAGGTAATTTTGTTTTTACATTTAACAATTTTGTACCAACATTATTGTGTGATTTGAATGAAATTATTTAGATGTTGCCGAAGATATTTTTTTTGATATTGCATTAGAAATATTTCCACAATATGTAATACTTTTATAACTTTTAATTTTTTTTGGTTGTTGAGGGAATATTAGTTGTAGTGACACTTTCTGTTCTTTCTTATTAATTAATTTATTTATCAAATGTATTGGATAGCCATTAGATATTGCTATTTGTTTTATAATCTCAATTTCTTTATTAAAATTATTTTTGTTCATTGGAATTGAAAATGCTCTATGTATCATAGAATTATAAGCTGCTAATTTATATGATATAGGATGATTTGAATGATATGGTATGGTTACATCTGTTTGTGTTGGTTTTCTGTATATTGAAAAAGTTAATAATTCATTAAACTATTCAATATACAGAAAACCAACACAAACAGATGTAACCATACCATATCATTCAAAGCATCCTATATCACATAAATTAGCAGCTTATAATTCTATGATACATAGAGCATTTTCAATTCCAATGAACAAAAATAATTTTAATAAAGAAATTGAGATTATAAAACAAATAGCAATAGCAAATGGCTATCCAATACATTTGATAAATAAATTAATTAATAAGAAAGAACACAAAGTGTCACTACAACTAATATTCCCTCAACAACCAAAAGAAATTAAAAGTTATAAAAGTATTACATATTGTGTAAATATTTCTAATGCAATTTAAAAAATAATATCTTCGGCAACATCTGCAATAATTTCATTCAAATCACACAATAATGTTGGTACAAAATTGTTAAATGTAAAAACAAAATTACCTAAATTAAAAAAATCTGGTGTTTACAAAATTAATTGTCCAAAATGTAATGCTGTATATATAGGTCAAACACAAAGAAATTTTGAAATAAGATTCAATGAACATTTAAGAGCATATAGATTACAACAACCAGATAAGTCAAACTATGCCAAACACGTTCTTGAACATCCACACTCACTCATACACACTAATGACATTCAAATATTACACACCTGTGATAAAAAACAAAATTTAGATTTCCTCGAAGAACTTGAAATCAAAAGACATCTAGCAGATCAACAATATAAAGTAGTCAATGAACAAATAAATCTTGGAAGTTCACCTCTATTAAACTGTTTACTTTGATTGAGTCTTCATTTTATGCATAGATAAGACGTAATTATAACACAAATATATTAAGTTATTGTAAAGATCAGCAGGATATAGTTTTTTCCTGGTGTTTCTATATCATTGCACAGTTATACTGATCTTAGAGGGAAATACATCCAGGATAATCCCTTAGGGCTAATAACATCTAGGCTTTAATATTGTTATGTCTTATTACTTCCTTACTTGGTTAGCCTTAACTACCTATCAACATCAAGTACCTAGTTACAAACAAACATGTAATTTCAATATGTCAATCTGACGATGCTAGTTATAGCGAAACAGCTGTAATTGCAATTTATAGAATAAATAGTGAAAGTTAATACAACCTTTTAGTTGTTTATTGTTCTGCTGAGGTATGTTTTCCCATATTCTCTGCAAGACATTGGCGAGCTGTTCGAGGGTCATGGGGGGCTGTTCAAGTTGGTTTAATTGTCTAGACATTTCGGCCCAATACAATTCATATCGGGTGAACATAGTGGCCAGTTCATTCTTATAAAACCGTGATATTCAATTCGATCATTTACAATTCTCGAATGATTGTTGATAACGACAAATTGTTCGCCTATTGCACCAAATGGTACAATTGTTGGCTCTATATCCATGTCCCTATATCGTACAGCCGTCATTGTCATATTCATTAACATCACTAAATCAGTGCGGCCAGCATAACATACGTATGCCTCCCTGCACACGCAAACTGAGCCACTACCAAAACAAGTGGTTAGCGCCATCAAACGTTCATTGTATCGCTGTCCTCTTTCTGTCCACACCAACATTCGATCGTCACACATATTCAGCCGAAATCTGGACTCATCCGCAAACATACACCGATATCTGTATGCAAGCTTATCCGCAGTCAAACGTGGATGTGAACTACGCCGACTTTAACAATATTATAGTCACTGTAAGCACTTCTACGCGATTAAAATATCAGTACAATTCTGGTTAAAGAGATAACAGCGTATAAAAAGAAAAAAAACGACAAAAACAATTTGCTATAAACAGAGTTTACTGATAGCATGAAACGTAAATCTAAAATATTCTTTTTGTACGCAATTTTCTGAAATTTAAAAAATATCCACCTCAATTGATGAGCAGTGTAGGAAGAAACTTCAAAGAAATTGACAATGTGACGTAGAAGCTGAGATTAATGATAGACCACTCACCTATGTCTCCAGTGACGACTACTGGGAGATACTTAGTCCAAAAAAATTTTAAAGCCATTGCAGGCAAAGCAAATTTTCTTTGGGGTTGCTGATTTGGAGCAGTTTGTTTCCAATTTATTAAGGGGGCGATTATGTTTATTTAAAGACTATAAGAGAAATATTTAATAAAGAATATCTTGCAGACTTGGTAAGTGTAGGTTAAAGAGTTAGAGGACAGTTAACAGTCGGAGATGTTGTTGGGTTGGTAAAGACAATGTAAAACGGGTATTATGGTCTATGGGAAGAATTTTGGAAGTTTATGTAGGGAAAGATGGAAATAGCCAAGTTGTCAAAATACAAACGAAAGATGGAGTGTTAATAAGGCCAATTCAAAGAATATACTCATTGGAATTAGAAGAAACAACAACAGAAGAGAGAAGCAGCATAATAAAGGGACCAAAAGAGGAAATGCAGAATCTTATAAGTATAACCATGGATTGGGCCGCCGGTGTCAGCGCTATGACCATCATTTTTCTTTTTGTCATTGCGTAATAAGACCTCTGACGAACCGCCATATTGCATAGAGCAAGTGATTTAGTAGTACGGTTGACATTTTTGTTGTATTTATCAATGTTAGTAGATATTTATAGGTAATCTATTTTTATACTTCATTACTGTATATTCGCTGTAATACTGTATTAAATATTTTCTTTAGATTAACATGAAAGTGTGGGAATGGCAGTGTGGAATGATATTCCACGCAGTTTATTGCATGTGTACGAAATTTCTAATTTTCTGTATTGATCGTAGAAAAACAAATTACGGCACAGATGTATTAAAATGCCTTTTTCTTTTACTATTTTTATTAATAATTAAAATAAAAATACAAGACTCGTTAATTGTTACCTTTACATCGTCTTTACTATTTAAACAAATTAATATCCTCTGGAACGTTGAAAGGGGTAAACATGTAAACAAGTTAGTGAAGCTATATTTCCTATTATATACAGATTTATGGACTACAGTAACAATGTTAAAGTCACTGCAAGCACTTCTAAAAGACTAAAATGTTAGTATTTTAAAATCGAATTCCTACAATTCTGGTTAAAGATATAAAGGCGCATAAAAAGAAAAAAAAACGAAATAACAGAGTTTCTGATAGAATAAAACCTATATTTAAAATATTTTTTTTTACGCAATTTTCTGAAATTTTAAAAATATCCACTTCATTTGTTGAGCAGTGTATATATTTTTAAATTGGATTTAGTTTAGATTATAAAAGAGCGCTTCATACGACAAAGTACCTAATTGATGCTGTGCTAAATTTAGTTTTGAAACAAGAAAATCTGGTATGCAATTGTCCGTTTTATATGATTCTTTAGATACGAAGTTGAAGACTCTCGAGTCTTTAGGAGTAACAAATACGCTTCTGTTAAATTCTTTGAATCTGCTCTACCTGATAATATATTAACGATGTGTAAGAGACAAATGAGTAATTCTATTATTCCTCTAATCATTCTATTAATCATTTACAAATGTTCTGACTTTTTCTTCGGAATCAATAGTAGGGTAGCCCTTCCTTCTTTAGGCCATTTTTTTACCAACCTGATAATTGATCCTTAAAGGGCGGCCATATATAGGGCTCATATATGGTGAAAGTAATTAACCGGGTACAAGGAATCCCCCTGTATATTAATCTGCCGTGATTCATAACTCCAGAAATCCCCGCTTGGGCTCCCCTACTATAAGTAGAAAGTGAAAAAAGTGTACGTTTGGCCAGTATTATCTTCATTTCTGAGAAGGGACCAAAATATGGTGTAAGCTCTTCGTCTAGTGATGGTTATGTATTTGCTGTAGCCGTATTGTTATCAGAAAAAAAAAATAAGTTATCGGGTACAAGGAAGGTAAAGTACGTTTCACAATAATTCGTTGACTTTGTACCTGCTCTTAACTGCTCTTAAGGGATTACTAATAAAAGGTGGTTAATATTTCTTCGAACTTTGGCGTAAACCGGTGAACTATTTACAGAAAGGTATTATTTATTTCTGTCCAGGAAGATATATTTTGGATTTTTTATTTTTCAGGTAAAATTTTAAATTATTATTACTGACCATCAATAGTAAATCATTAGTAAATGATTTTTGATTTTCTTAATCATCTTGGAAGAGAAAGTGGGAGTTTCGGGGTAACTTGTTTTTAAAATTTTCTCCTAGAATTTTAGTTTGTACTAAACATTATACTCTGAAAGTAATCTTCTCTTTATAACTAAGCATGTGGCGTCCTTGGGCAAAAAAGTGCATTTATCGCCGGATGCGAAACAAATTGTGAAAAATGTGTTTGAAACATTGAATAATCGAGGTTATAGTGTAACCGATGCAGCAGAAGAAACATGTAAATTAACCAAAACCCCAATATCCACAGTAAAAGATATTATCAATAAGCCAATAAGTAAACGAAAAAAACGAAGTGACCTTAATAATACCAAATGTGTTGATGAAATACAAAAAGATATAATCCGACGAACGATATATGTCCTATACCAAGAACAACTGATACCAACCCTAGATTGTATAAAAAAACGGTTACTTAAAGACGACACGGGAATTATTTGTAGCCGTACAAGTTTGTGGAGAATTATTTCTCAAATGGGACCATTGTACCATTAATAAAAGACAAGTGATAATGGAGTCATATCGTTTACGAATGTGGCGTTGTCATTACTTACAAGCTATTCAAAAATATAGAAGTGAAAACCTTTCAATTATCTACCTCAACGAGACATGGTATAACACCCATGATACATGATGCAAAACAAAGGCTCCATCAAATAGAGGACAAAGAATTACAATATTACATGCCGGATCAGAAACAGGTTGGATTCCAAACGCTTTATTGTTATCAGCAAAGAATATTAAAGATTAAAGTTTAGATTATCACGAAGATACGACAGCAGAACTTTTTGAAGATTGGTTTGAGAATTATTTATTGACGAATATACCGGAAAAAAGTATAATTGTAATGGACAATGCAACTTATCATAGCCGTCAATTAAATAAATTACCAAATAGCAACAACAATAAATGGGAAATTCAAGAGTATTTGTTAAAAAATGACCTTTATTTTGAAGAATCGTACACAAAACGTGATCTCTTACAAGTTGTAGCAGCGTTCGGTATTGAAAAAGAATACGTTTGTGATGCTATTGCTAAAAATATGGGCCACACAGTGTTACGGCTTCCCCCATATTATTGCATGTTCAATCCTATAGAACAAATGTGGCATCAGCTAAAATCCAAAGTTAGATCGTAAAACGTTTCACCCACATTAAACTCAAGTGTTATAGAGTTAATCAGAAATGTGACAAGTAATATTCCCATTGAAAGCTGGAAAAATTCGATTCAGCATGTTATTAAGGTTGAAGGTACATATTGAAATGTTAATGTAACTGTAGCACCCTTAGTTATTAATTTAACTGAAGACGATAGTGATACTGAAATACATTTAGATTAAATAGTTGTAAATAATGTAGAATTAGTTCATTTGTTTAATCGCAATTAATAAATAAAGTTAAAATTTGTTTTTAAAAAATTTCGTGATTTTTTTTTACAAAATAAATTTAAGTTTTAGTAAATGTTAACTTAGTTTTATTTAAATCAATTTTTTGGGATACCCTGTAGTACAAAATATTTTTAAAATGTGGCCATGATTAAACTACATCTTTTTTATTTGAAACATTTTTTGACAACATCTGCCAATTAGATGAAATAGACCAAAGCGTATACGTATACGTAAGTTTCAACAGTTTTGTTTAATTTCAATTAATAAATAAACTTAAAATTTGTTTGTTTGTTTTTAAAAAATTTCGTGATTTTTTTTACAAAATAAATTTAAGTTTTAGTAAATGTTACTGAGTTTTATTTAAATCTATTTTGAAAACCGGATTACGGATCTGTTAATGTTTACTGTACAGTGAGAAATTTATAACCTTTCATTACTAATTCCCTAAGGTCAGGTACAGAGTCAACGAATTATTGTGAAACGTACTTTAAATATCATTTACTTGCGGAAAGATTGATAGAGAAATTAAATTTTATAAATACATGAGAATGTCACAAATACGTATATAGGTATGTACCATTATTTTAACAAAAACGAGTCCCCGCGATCGTGAGCCACGAGCATATACAACTATGCTATCAACACATTTATATGATAGTCTGAAACATTTTAGAAACCGCAGAAACTTATAGACCAATCAAATTTAACTCAAACCAGTCAACTTTATTGTTCGTGTGCGTAGATTTATCAGTGTTTTAATATTATTTGTTAAATTGTGTAAATAAACAAATGCATTCGTCACAAAAAGTATCGCATAAGTGATTTATGAATAAATTTTTTATTATTCTCTTTTCATTTTGTTGGAAATGATAGGAAATGAATTTGGAATTATGTTTCAAACTAGTTTATTTAATTAAAATTAAAAGTCAAAAGATAATCTCTCATTCTCCGTGGAAGGCTTCTTATCAGGTCTCTTATGTAATCCAAATCCAAATTTTCCCATTCTTCTATTAAAACATTTTACAGCTCATCAAAGTTGTCTCGAGCGATATTACTAGTTTTTATGCGCTGGTCCAGGTAGTCCCAAACATGTTTAATTGGATTTAGGTATGGACTAACTGCTGGCCAATCTAAAACTTGAATACCAACCTCCTGAAGGTATTCCATTGTTAATTACATTTTCCTCAAAAACCTCCCTTATATACCGATCATCTGTCAGTGATCCCCTACGAAACACAATTAACTCCGTGTGGCGTTCAAAACATATGCCTCTGCATACCATAATCGAACCACCTCCATAATTTCTGGCTGCTCTTATGTTACATTAAGCAAATCGCTCACCTGCGCTGGTTAACAATAGAGCTGTAACAGGCATTCTGACTCCAAAATTCCTTAATCTGTTTCTAACCGTATTGACAGATATTCTAACATGACGAGTTCGCAAAGTGTGAATTTCTAAATAACGGTCATCTGCAGGATTAGTACACCTGGGACGTCCTGGAACTGGTCTTCTATTATATCTTCCAGTTTCTCTAAACCTTTTCAAGACTCTAGAAACGCTAGATTGGTTGATTCCCATGACTTCAGCAACATATTGCTGAGATCGTCCATCTTCAACTAAAGCCACGATTTGAGCTGCTTGTTCTGGGGTTAAATTACTCATTTTTACTCAAAATTTTTCTAGACACTTCCAAATGAAAAATTAAGCAAATGTACTGCACACAAGAAATTTTAAAATGTAAATAATACAAATAGGATTTATCAAAATTTATTTATATTTTGTTTTTCAACAAAAAGGCGATTTAAAATATTCTGAAAAACGTAAGAACAATAAATTACTGAACAGTTAAACTAAACTTCTACTATTTATTAAAAAATTTGCTTTAAAATTCAATTACAGCTGTTTCGCTATAACTAGCATCGTCAGATTGACATATTGAAATTACATTTTGTTTGTTTGTAACTAGGTACTTGATGTTGATAAGGAGGTAAGGCTAGACCAAGTAAGGAAGTTATAAGACATAACAATATTAAAGCCTAGATGTTATTAGCCCTAAGGGATTATCCTGGATGTATTTCCCTCTAAGTCAGTATAACTGTGCAATGATATAGAAAAACCAGGAAAAAACTATATCATGCTGATCTTTACAATAACTTAATATATTAATGTAACAAAATTGTTAAATGTGAAAACAAAATTACAAAAATTTAAAAAAAATCTGAATCTCGAAAGTTCTCCACTATTAAAATGTTTACTTTGATTGAGTCTTCATTTTATACATAGAGATAAGACATTTTTGTAACACAAATATATTAAGTTATTGTAAAGATCAGCATGATATAGTTTTTTCCTGGTTTTTCTATATCATTGCACAGTTATACTGATCTTAGAGGTAAATACATCCAGGATAATCCCTTAGGGCTAATAACATCTAGGCTTTAATATTGTTATGCCTTATAACTTCCTAACTTGGTCTAGCCTTACCTCCTTATCAAAATCAAGTACCTAGTTACAAAGAAACAAAATATAATTTCAATATGTCAATCTGACAATGCTAGTTATAGCGAAACAGCTGTAATTGAATTTTAAAGCGAATTTTTCGAATAAATAGTGAAAGTTTAGTTTAACTGTTCAGTAATTTATTGTTCTTAGTAAGATGAACTTCCAAAAAGTAGAGGTTAACACAATCAATTTCTGAAAAACGTGATAGTTACAAAAATATTAGTTTTGATGTGAATTCTACACCACAGATAAACTTCATCAATTGTTCTAATATTGCAATTATCAATAGGTACAATTAAATAGTATCATTTTGTGATCTCTTTTGGTCTAAATAAATGTAATTTTTGTTTTTATTGTACATTATTATTAAGATTGTGTTCGATTCTACTTTCCTTTATTCAAATGTATTAATACTCTGTTATGGTTATGAGTCACTGCAAAATGTGCAGCCACGTGTACTTTATAGTCTAAACGACTTCTAAATATTCTTATAAGATAGCAATACCCGGTTCTTTGCAAAATTTAGAGCATAATTTCTGTTTCAAAAAGTGTTTTATTGCCGTATTTATTGGGGCGTATAAGCTGGATACTTATAGTTGAATTTTACAATATTTAGAGTTATTTAAAATATAGGGGTAGTGGAGAACAAGTTTGCAATGACAGAAGTTGAAGGAGGTAAACAGATATAGAAAAAAGTTTATTGAATAAAATTTATGTATTTATTAAGGGTGTTCTACGGCTTTTCCGGTGAGTGAACTTAATAGGTCCCTCATCTATCCCATAAAATAAATCTGCACGTAACACTCACTTAGTGGAAATACCTACAATTAAACATCAAATAGTTCTATCTTATTTCAATGAGATTGAACTTTATTTAGCACGTCTTGTGAAACACGGACTGGTCCCAAATGTGTGTTATTGCGTTGATATAATGTCACTTTCCTTTAAATTATATATGACAAGAGAAATATTTTTAACATGTTCCTGTAGAAACGGTAGTATGACGTCACCTATTTCATGAAATGTTTGACTTTTAGGTTTCATCTCAGATGAAAAAATAAAATAGACAAGTATCACGATATATCATTTAACATAGCGTTTGTTTGTAAGTTACATAAACAACACAGCATGTAGAAGGGGGGACGAGGTTTTTTTTTATATCAGAGGTGTAACATAATACAAATTTACTGGTTATTTCGTTTTAAGGCCGGGCATTGGCAGTGTATTTAATATAGGCAAACGCGACGTCCTTTCAAAGAGCTTTTAGCAAAAACTATAAGGCAATGAAAATTGAAAAAACTAGATATATAAAGTTATTCAATAAAGAATTTTGAAGCTTGAGAGTACAAGGAATCATCCAGAAAAAATTCCCGAAATATTTCTATTTTTACATTTCATAAAATGATTAATATCTCACTTAAACGTGATATGATGTTAAAAATATTTCTTCTTTGAATAGATGATATATCTACTCGGAAGTCAGTGTTCTTAAAAATTACAATAAATTCGCTTTTTTCCTTAAAAGCTCTTTGAAAGTAATTTTTAAGAAATCAGAAATGGTGTCATTTTTTTACAAATTTAGGCAACTCTTTTATCACATATAAAAGGAATCTTAAAAAATTATTCCCAAATTAGTGTGAGCATTGTCTAATTGAGGGGTAGTTGTGATAGAACATCTATTTAATCTTGTTTATCAGGTCCGCATTAGGAATTTAGCAAATCTTTATTTAATTTAATATACTATAATATTAATACTAATATACAGCGTGTCCACGGATGGGGTATCCTATATGTGAAAAATGTTTAAATACCTATTAGTTTTAGTGAAAAATGTCATTCTTGATAAAAAATTTTGCTTTTTCTGAAACCCCATAATATAAAACAAAATTCAAGTTTATCAAAATCCGTCTGATTTTATAGCCAGTTTTATTTATGAAAACCGTATGAATTTTTGCAGTAAGTTCGAAAATAATGTATTAATCAAGTAACTGTCAACTTTTATAAACAATTTAGTTTGTTGCTGTTACTTCAAGTTAGTTGTCAGTTTGACATTTTGTAAAAAGCCTAGACGGAAGGCTTTTAGAGAGATTGATATATTTTTAGTTTTATTTTTAAAAAATGAGTGATTCAAGTTCTGAAGAGCTACCAAGCGATATTGAAGAGGCAGCTGGTAATGCTCTATTATCAGTCATTCCCAACAAGTCAAAGTCAGTTTACGAATTCGTCGGGAATTAATTTGAATAATTGCAATAATTGTGTTATCAATATTTATAATAATTAATTAATTTATAATTTATGTTTTTAACTTGTATTATAACAGTTTAATAAATAGAATAATTCTTTTTGACACTAATTTTGAAATACATTTTTCGTCACCAATTGCAAAAAATTTTACTTTATGTAACTAGTTACAAAATGTAAGACATTTCATAATGTCAATCAGTTTTAAAGTGTCACTTTATATGTCAAAATTAAAAAAATACCATCCGGTATGCAGTATAAATATTTTCCTTCGCTGTTCGGTCCTTACCTACTCGTTATTGCTTAGTTAAGATAAACAAATGATAACATTTTACACTTGAAAAAACTTTGATTGCCTTTTTAAAAATAATACCCCAATAAATATTCTATTTATAATTTTGATTTGAGAAAGAAAAACATATATAAATAAAAATATTGTGTAAAATCTATAAATTAATATCGTTTAATGTAAATAGTACAAATAGCCAATTCATATTTAACAAAATCAAACATGTTTGTTTTAAAATTAATCCAGCCCTGAAATTTTTAAAGGAAACTGATATACTCCAAGAATGAATATAATATTATTTCGTTTATCGCGTAAGATCATTGCAAGAGGCAGCACCTCACGGGTACACTTATTCGTTCTCTTTTTAGGACGTTTTCTCACTCCCAATGCCCAGCCTTAAAGCATAAGATCATTTTACTATATTTTTTATCCAAAATCAATTTATTGTTTTTCAAAATATTCCCCATGAAGATCTATACACTTTTGCATACGTTTGAACCAATTGTCGAAGCACTTTTGCCACTCGGATTAAGGTATCTCCAAAACATGCATTTTGAATGCAGCAACCGCTTCTTCAAAGAAAAAAAACCTCTCAGTTTGTTTTTTACGTACGGGAATAAAAAGAAGTCATTTGGTGCCATGTCAGGACTATACAGTGGATGACTCATCAAATCGATGTTTTGGGTGCTCAAAAATGCAGTTTTTTGAGTCGATGTGTGGGAGCTCGCATTGTCGTGGTGAAGAGTGATCCGTCTTCGGCGGTTGGTTTTCCTGATTTCTTGGAAGACAACTGGCAAACAAATGGTTGTATACCACTCAGAATTGACTGTTCTGCGTCGTTCTAGTGGTACAGTTTCGACATGTTCAGTTTTTCAAAAAAACAGGCGACCATTTGCTTGGAAGTGCTTCGTGCGCGAACAACTTTTGTTGGATTGGGTTCATCTTGAAACACCCATACAGTCGACAGCTGTTTAGTTTCGGGTTCGTACGGGTAAATTCACCATCATCTGTCACGATGTCATAGACATGTTTCGAAGCACCGCGATCGTATTTTTTTTAGCATTTCCTTCGACCAATAGACACAAGCCTTTTTTTGAGCGATTGACAAATTGTGAGGGACCCAACGCGAACGAATTTTTTTGGCCTTCAAATATTTATGCAATATTGAATGTATGCTGGTCCCACTAATGCCTAAGGTTGTCTCAATCTCACGATAGGTCACATGACGATCTTGCAATCAATATCAGCGCACAGCATCAATGGAATTCGGAACAACAACTGATGTTGGACGACCTGAATGAAATTCGTCTTGAAGTGAACTACGGCCACGTTTGATTTCACCATACCATTGATAAACACTGGTCCTTGATGGAGCTTTATCGGCAAAAATTTAATTAAGTTCATCCATGCACTGTTGACTTAGTTAATCCACGTCGAAAGTTGTAAAACATAATCGCACAAAAATTTTCACGATTTAATTCCACTTTTGGGCCGAGATGAATCTTTGATGTTACTGTAAACAACACAAATAGCGCTCGCATGTCAAAAGGTTCTGTGTAGTATAACCTCAAAAATGTCAAACCAGAGTTGCCAAATCCCGAAATATAATAGGCAACCCTTGTACATTCATAATAGAAAGAGAAATATTATTTTCTTGCATTTGCCAGAAACTATTTATTATATGTAGGTGTGTATGAAAAATAATTTATTTCTTAGGAACAAAATGTGACGATAATGGTTGCTGGATGGCTGTACTTTTCTTTATCAATGTTTGACGTTTTGATTCCACAAGCTTATTGGCCAGTTCATCTGAGCCAATAATAGGTCAAGAATTTCCTGGTTCTATTCAAACGTTTCAGCGTTCCAGCTACCGTTATCAAGAACTTTAGTTTTTTAAATATTTTTGCTCCTATCTGAAATAGACTGAAATTCTTGAAACCTATCAGTAAATATATGCATTTTACTGTCGAAGAATTCACACCCAGTAAGAAGTTAGCTCAACACTCAACACTAGATAAATGGCGATTGCTGTGATTTCCCGGAGTTTTGGAGCGCCACTGGTGCCAATGGTGATCACTAATAGGCGGTTCCTTAATATTTTATGAAATGAGGATGCTCTATAAAACGGCGATATAAAATGGACCTAAAATATTTTAACATCTTAATAGTTGAAATTATTATTCTAAACCTCAATTTGTGGAAATCGTACATATTTGGAATACAGAATAAACAACAGTTTTTAAATTATGAATCTTATGGATTTCCTTTTTTGTGATAACGGTCATGAAACATTATTTATAATTAATAGTAATTATTTTTTTAATTTATTATTTATGCAGGAGAACCTCTATTATTTAAAATTCAAGGGTTAAACATTTTAGTTTGAATTTTAGGAAGTTTGAAGTATCGAGAGTTTGAATTATAGAGGTTATTGTTAATGAAATTCGAATTTTAGAGGTACAACTTTATTTATCATATATAATTGCTAGTTTTTTATAATAAAATAGGCAAAATGGAAAAAACTATAGTATTATTATTATAAAATCAATGAAAATCTATGCTTTGAAAATATATGCCCAATCCAAATTTCAGAAGCTTATGGAGGTCTTAGTTCGAATTTGTGGAGGTCGACTTAGAATTTTACGGACTATATTTTGAATCACAGCAAGAAAATTTGAATTCTGTGCATTATGGGCCAAAAATATTTCCAACTATGAGTATATTTTTTTTACGAATATTAGAGGTTTTTCTTTTAAAGGAAAAAACAAAAGATACAAATTATCAATGTTTCCCAATCATCGAGGTTCAAATTAGGTATATTTGCCGAAATAGCGGGATAGTAAAGTTCCTTATGTTTATAATCACTCCCTTTTACAGTAGTATATGTAATAGTTTTAAAAATTTGCCATATTTTGTGAATTTGTTTACAAAATATTTTTTTTATATTTATTATTAATAATTTTTTTTGTTCTAGGTAAGACAAATTTATAGATAGAACAAGCTTGGGTAAGTTGACTGACATTATTTTACAGAATATTGTCCATTAATAGAAAATTGTTACAACTGTACACATATAGTAGTATAGATTTAACATTGTTTAACAAAAATATTAAAGGTGAGCAAAAAACAAACTCTACGGTGCGTCTAGGTCTAATGTTACTTACTTTTTCTATTTTTCTAAATATCAAGGTCAAATACTGGACGAAAAAGTAGCCATTATTGAATTAAAACGTTAATTGAATGATGATAAAAAGTCGGCAGATACGCAATGTGATCAAATAAAATTATTAATTTAATTATATATGGAAATTGAAATAATAATACGATAGTATTGACACAGCTCAGCATATGGTAAGCTGTGGTATTTATTTGTGAACAACTCAATTTATGTATATTAATTACTTTGTAGATTAACACAATACGACAAATTATAAATATAATCTGCAAATGATCGTTGTACATACTACTAAATGATCCTTTTTGAGAATGAACAAAACTATTTAACCACTAATAATATAGATTACAACAACCAACAAGCTATGCAAAACACCCACTTGAACATCCAAACTCATACCTACACATCATCGACATTCAAATACTACATATTTGTGATAAAAAACAAAATTTAGATTTCCCTGAAGAACTCGAAATAAAAAGACATCTAGCAGATCCACAATTTAAAGTAGTTAATGAACAAATAAATCTTGGATGTTCTCTACTATTAAACTGTTTGATTGAGTCTTCATTTTATACTTAGACAAGACATATCTATATAATATGGGGCATTCCATGCCAACTCATCCTACCGATTGGATTTGCATCTCCGATTTCGTTGAAATTTGGGAATCTTTTTGTACCCTTCGAAAAAAGTTTCTAAGAATTTTTTCAATTTTTTTAATTCAGCCAATCGAGAGATACAAATTTTCGAAAATTTCGGATATTTTTTTAAATAGCCATAACTTGGTGAAAAATTATCCGATTTGGGACTTCTTTTTGTTTTTTGATGAACTTTTTGAAAAATTTGATTGTTTTTTTCATTCCAAAGTTAAAACAAGAATTTTAAGATTGTTTGTATCCTTCAAATTTTTTTAAAAAATTCTCAAAAATTCTACTCTTCAAAACATAAATTTTAAGCCTAATTTCGTAATGAGATAATAATGGGTTATATTTTTTTTAAATTCATATCTCTCGATTGGCTGGTGTCGTTGCAGATTCGGTCGTTGTATTTGCGATCAGGGTTATTATCGTTGCATATGCGGTCATGTAAAAATATGTTAAACCTAACGTTGCATGTGCGGTCAGTACGTAATAAACAAGTCAGGTTATTATCACCTTTTTCTACTATTATCAAATGGTCCATAAGTTACAAGCCATGTGTAAAAATTTTCAAAAAGTTCGTGCTAGTAGTTAGTAAATAGGAACTATTTACAAAAAAAAGAGGCATCTTGTTTTTGTTATATCAAGGTGTATCAAAACACAAGAGTTTATTTAATTTTAAATTAATTTATTTCACATTAAAAAAATCCTTCACATTTTATCCAGGCTTAAGACTGGCTATGATGAATCATAGACATGTTTAATTTTTTTTGTTTTTTTTTATATGTTTTTTTTATATTTCTGTCATTTTTTATATTCTTTTTTATATTCTTTTTGTTGTTTTTTAAGTTAATTAAATTTTTGAATATTCTCCACAGACACCAAAAATGATTTTATATCACCAGAACGTTACAATAGTCCTGTTGCCCTCTTAATCCTATTGTCGACTTGAATGTACATTTTCTTACGTGTCTTATTCTCTAAATTTAAAACCATTCTATTCAATAGGAAATCGAAATACTGTGCTTCTTTTCTCAAGTTTTTTATAAGAATATATACGTTTGGATGAGGTTTTTTTAATATTCTATTTAACCTGTTGTTCCACCCTTCCACGGCATTATTAGTTCGGTGTCGTAGGCCATGACAGTTCCACATCTTTATATTGATCACTGAATTTTCTAGCCATTCGTTAACGAAATAATCGTAGAATTCTGTTAATTTTTCATCTTCGGGAGAATCTGCTTGAATAACTAACCATCCTTCTTCTACTTGCTCTAAAGGTAAGTAGGCCAATGCAGAACACATTCTTAAATGAAGTTTCACGTTATCGTCGTTCATATATATTGTGTTGTCAGTCCGATAGATTGAATCTTCCTCCAAAGTGACTGATTAAAATGGTAGTTGCATCCATGCATTCTAACATCAGGAAAAACAGTTTTGAGAGCTTGAATGACAGCATCTTCAAAATCAAGCGTCACTGTTATTGGTTTCCATCCCGGCACTTTTTTCTTCAGTATTGTAAACAGTCTTCTATATTAAGAATAATAAAAAACTCTTCGTTTTAACAAAACTTCCAATATTTATTTAAAAAATTGCTTTTTTAACCTGAATGACAGCCGTTTCGCTAGACTTAGCATCGTCAGATTGACATATTGAAGTTACATTTTGTTTGTTTGTAGCTAGGTACCTGATGTTTATTAGGTAGTTATAAGGCTAGACCAAGTATGGAAGTAATAAGACATAACAATATTAAAGCCTAGATGTTATTATCCTGGATGTACTTCCCTCTAAGATCAGTATAACTGTGCAATGATATAGAAAAACCAGGAAAAAACTATATCATGCATGCTGATCTTTACAATAACTTAATATATTTTCCTGATCAAAGTAAACAAACCAAAGTGATTTATTTACAAAAATTAATAGTTTTTTTATTTATTAATCTTGCTTAAATTCTGTGCATTTTTAAAAAATATCACACGTGTGTGATATTTCTTGTTTTCTCCAACGCGAATGATATTACTAATGTCAAAACTGTATGCTAGGTGCCTTTTTTATAGGGGGTCGTAGGAAAAATCTCTATCATGCTGATCTTTACAATAACTTAATATATTTGTGTTACGTTTAATCTCATCTATGTATAAAAAATATGAAGACTAAATAATCAAGTTGAAGTCATAGCGCATGAGGTCCAGGATCTCGCTTACTACAGAAAAGTGTAGGGGCAAGAGCACTGTTCTTAAATTTAAAGATTATTAGAATCACTTTAATTGTGAAATAATTATATTGATAATGTACAAGATTAATACTTGTACACTCATTTAATTGACATGAATAATCAAAGTATGAATATCAATACCAGTAAATTCTCATAATGGTAATTTTGATTATATATATCAAACACGTTATTAAAATCGATGAAGGACAAGGCTACTATATGATCACAGGGGAGAATACTTTTTTAGCAAGCAAAAAAAATCTTAGCATTTCAATGTCAGTAATACAAAAACAATTTCATTTTTTACACTCTTCTATTTTTTATCCACCTTAAATAAAAGAGATCCCTTTTGTTTACTGTTCCATTTTGTAAAAATTCCCCCTGAAATATCGATGTCTTTTTTGTCCTGACTCCACTCCATCACAGAAAACTTAATCAGCCCTCTTCTTTCAAACGTATTGCTAAAATAAATTTCTATCACGGCCTGTCACCACCTTCCGTAGGAGATTTCTTTTTGCCATTTTTTCTAATTTGTCGGCGTTTGTTAAACACCGGGCTAATATTAAAAAGTGAAATCTGGAAAAAAATCTCTGTGTGTGCTTGTGTTTATTTCGTCGAGTTTATCTACATTTTCCAGAGCTCTTACCTTAATTGTCAGGATGTGAAGTAGAAGGGCTCTCTTGATTTCCTTTTTGTCAGAAAAAAAACATTTCAGGAGGGCGTTTGAGTTTCATGTGTGTGAGTGTTTTTTTGTAAATAAACTGCAAGTTCGAATTAGACATAAATAAAGTCGTTGAGTTATTGGAAATCAGAAGATTTGGTGGATTTTAAAGTGATTATTTTTTTCACCTGTAAAACTATCACAGTTTTGTGATTTCATCCAATGAAAACGCTTAATCTTCAATGTGCTGTGCTAAATGCTATCCGATCATTCTGTTTTATACTGATTATTTTTTTCACCTGTCAAAATATCACAGTTTTGTGATTTCGTCCAATGAAAACGCTTAATCTTCAATGTTCTATGCTAAATGCTAGCCAATCATTCCGTTTTATAGCGATAAAACCACTAGCCACTAGTCGTTTTACCAGGATCGATAAAATTATAGAACTGTCAAAAATCAATATTGCACAATCAATTTTCTTATTTATAAGTACCTTACTATAAATCAACATTTATTTATATTATCTAAATATTCTGAAATATATTTTGTTATTATTATTATCAAAATTCAATTCATCTAAACGATAATGAAAAACCAAACATGTAGTTATTTTAAAACTAACCTGCTTCCTGGTTCTGTATGCATTTAAAACTTTTATATGCCTACAGGCAAATGTGGTCTTGTAGGTAAACTTTAAATAGATATACCTAATAATTTTTATTTTGGTAATTTTCTCTATAATAATATAATTGTAAAAATAGGTATAAAAATGAATATTTATTCAAATTATAACTCTGTTCTCACGACGCTCACGACATCTGACAACTGTCAATACTATCTAGTGTATCTATAGGATAAGTTAATAGGAGGGGTAACGGCATTTCGTGGACCATATTGATTACGTCATTAAAGTCGGGCTTGTCAAATTTTTTATTAATGTTATTAAAAGATCAAAAGATTATAAGTATTTTCTCTTAAAATAATAATATATTTATTAAATATAATTCTGTGTAAACCTATTTCCTTTCTTTCTCTTAATTATTAATGTGTTAATAAATTAGATCATTGGTAGGCAACACAAAATACACCTATCCTAGTTGGCTTGTCAAATTTGTTATTAAAGTTATTAAAAGATCAAAACATTATAAGTAAAATAGTAAAAATTGGTAAAAAGATAACGATAAGTTATTAAATAAAGTGGTTTTTGTACAGAATGGTTCAAAAAATAATCTTCTCAAATACCATTCGTCCTGTAAAATTTTACTAGATAAATTTTTATTTTCTAGACTCAAACTTTTTTATTTTAGGCAAAACTACTCAAACAAACTGACTAAGATAAAATCACTCGTCCTACGGACTCGTGATTTTATCACATTTCAGTTTGTTTTCGTATTTTTGCCAAATAAAAAAGTTTTCGTCGAAACTAAAAATTTATCGATAAAATTTTAAGGACTCGTGGTATTACCTTTGATAAAACCACTAGTCGTTTTACCAGGATCGATAAAATTATAGAACTGTCAAAAATCAATATTGCACAATCAATTTTCTTGTTTATAAGTACCTTACTATAAATCAACATTTATTTATATTATCTAAATATTCTGAAATATATTTTGTTATTATTATTATCAAAATTCAATTCATCTAAACAATAATGAAAAACCAAATATGTAGTTATTTTAAAACTATCCTGCTTCCTGGTTCTGTATGCATTTAAAACTTTTATATGCCTACAGGCAAATGTGGTCTTGTAGGTAAACTTTAAATAGATATACCAATAATTTTTATTTTGGCAATTTTCTCTTTAATAATATAATTGTATAAATAGGTATAAAATAAATATTTATTCAAATTATAACCTTGTTTTCACGACGCTCTTGACAACTGACAACTGTCAATACTATCTAGTGTTAATAGGAGGGGTAACGGCATTTCGTGGACCATATTGATTAGGTCATTAAAGTCGGGCTTGTCAAATTTTTTATTAAAGTTATTAAAAGATCAAAATATTATAAGTATTTTCTCTTAAAATAATAATATATTTATTAAATATCATTCTGTGTAAACCCACTTTTTTTCTTTCTCTTGATTATTAATGTGTTAATAAATTAGATCATAGGTAGGCAACACAAAATACACCTATCCTAGTTGGCCTGTCAAATTTTTTATTAAAGTTATTAAAAGATCAAAACATTATAAGTAAAATAGTAAAAATTGGTAAAAAGATAACGATAAGTTATTAAATAAAGTGGTTTTTGTACAAAATGGTTCAAAAAATAATCTTCTCAAATTTTTATTTTCTAGACTCAAACTTTTTTATTTTAGGCAAAACTACTCAAACAAACTGAATAAAATAAAATCACTCGTCCTACGGACTCGTGATTTTATCACATTTCAGTTTGTTTTCGTATTTTTGCCAAATAAAAAAGTTTTCGTCGAAACTAAAAATTTATCGATAAAATTTTAAGAAGTCGTGGTATTACCTTTGATAAAACCACTAGTCTTTTTACCAGTATTGATAAAATCATGTAACTGTCAAAAATTCAATAACAATATTGAACAATTAAACATCGAAAATAGTAAAAAGTAAAATAAATATAAAAACAAATATTTATTCAAATTATAACTGTGTTTTTACGGTGTATACGACAACTGTCAATACTATCTAGTGTAAAGTGAAGAATAAAAGTAATGTTGTTTACAGAATACAATGTAAAGATTTCTTTGAAAATTACATATGCCAGACTTCCCCATACTTACATAGAGGGATTGGTAATCACAACAACTCCATACAAAATAATAAAAACGAATCTTCAGCATTGCCTAAACATGCTATAGAGAAATCTCACACTTTTGATTTCAACAACCCAAAAATTCTTGCAACAAAAAAGATTTTACAAAAAGAAGCAAGGTCAGATATAAAGTACTTATTTCCCATATCTATAATCAATTAATCAATTATTCTTAATACTTACCACCAAACCTTAAGGAAAATACGTTTTTGCATCGTCGACCCTGTAATTAATTAATTTTTTTGTGTTTCTTATTTTAATTTGTTTAATGTATTGTAGTTTTAAACCTTTTTAATGGACACTATTGGATTTTTATAATTTAAAACTAATTTTATCAATGTAGACTGAAGCAACAACACTGCTATTTTTATATAATTTGTTATATTTTATTTAAAATTATTTATTCGTCCAGTAAGTTTTATGTTTGATTTCCTATAAAATTATTTGTTCATTATATTATATTATATATAAAATTATATAAATTATAAAAAATACTGGTTAAAAAAATCGACGTAAATAGGGGCGCTGTCTAGTATAATGCCACAGGTGCAATAGTAGGTAGAGTAGAACCAAACTAAGAATGGTACACAACATGGCGACCGCATAAGTTGCGCAGTGGCAGTTACCATAGTAACGACTCCCGAAAGAGCGAAATGTAATTATTCAGTGGCGTGACTTGGTTGAGTAGAGTAAGTGCAAAGTGAGCTGAAAGCGAAAAGTGATTATTGTGAGTTCTGACTATATACTTTTTTATTTGTTATTATTTTATAAATGGCTCCAAAAAAAATTGGAATAAAAGGAAGACCCCTTAATAGTCAAGTAAGGGAAATCATCCATAATATTAATATTAATGATTAAAAACTAACTAGAAATTTGTCCGCCTCTGTTTCTGACGTCACACCTTCGCGCAGGTTTCAGCCATGTGGTGTACCATTCTTAGTTTGGTTCTACTCTAGCTAGATACGGTTCTGCTGCACTTATGCCAAAATGGACCAAAACAAAGGACACTGAAATTTGTATTGATGTCAGACAATTCTGTTGTGTCAGAAACATACAGTTGAATACCCAATGGTTCCAACAGGATGGGGCTACTTGTCATACCACGACAGCATCCTTAGATCTGATTCGAGAAAATTTTGAAGACCGCGTAATTTCCCGTAACACGAATTTTCCTTACCCTTCTCATTCACCTGATCTAACAACTCTTGATGCTTACGTATGGGGTATGCTGAAACAAGCCATTTTTACAGAAAACCCACCGGCAACTATTGATGAACTCCGTGAAAAAATTTTGACCTTTTTCAGAAGAATGCAGCAGCCTATTTTTAATAACATGCTAAGCAATCTTGTTAAGCGTTATGAGTACTGCTTGGAACGCAATGGCGAGCACTTTGAACACATTTTGTATAGAAGCAAAACTTAAAATTCGCATTATTTGAAATGTTATTTAATTTTTCATGTTTAATAAAGCTTCAGTTTTTTAGTGTCGTTTGTTTTGACGCATACTGTACTATAAATCAAATCAACTGAGCAAAAATTATGGTTTACTAAAGTAACAATTAGAAGTAATTAATTATTGTATTTTTGGAAGGATTAGTAGTTTTAAAAACAAAAGGTGCATTGCGAACAGGTTAATGTTGTTAAGACAAATTTTTATAGACTGTACTATATATATAAAAGAGAAAAGAAGTATTTTCACATTTCTTAGCAATAATAAGTATTATTAGTGCTCTTTCTTTGAACGAAAAACTTTTTACTTATCAATTCTTTAACAGCGCTACTTTATGCGAATTTCCCTATATAAACTTTTAACCGTACAGAATTTTTATCTGCATTTTACTTTCTTTCTTTGTCTCAGAAACTGCGATATCTGAATGTAAATTTTGTTTCGGAGTTCGAGGAACGACTGTCAATGTTGTTCGTAAGTTTGGATTTTCTCAATGGCGTATAATTGGGAAAATCTGTTGTAAATCAATCGAAAGTTATTTGTATTCTCGATGAAATTTTGTAAAAATATATACCTACACTCGAAGTCTAAATCATAAAGAAAACTTTTCGGGAGAGAAAGACAACGACAAAAATACACCTCAAAAAATTAACACACTACTTAGTAAATTAGTTTTATTTATATTAAAAGAAAAACGAAAATAGATAACTAACTGTATTTTATTATTATAATAGTAACAAGTCACTTAGACTTTCAAAAAAGTTAAAAGGAGAATTTATAATAATTCTAACAAATAAATAATAGAAATAAAAATTTTTCAAAAGCTAGCACCCATATTTACTTTAAATAAGCCGCCTTATTTAATTTTGATTTTTCAAGTTATTGAATGGGATTTGTTTTGCTCTTAATTGCCTTTTAAAGATATCTGATAAGTTGTCGATAGGATTTAGGTCTTACTACGAAATGGCCTTTCCAATGTAATCATTTCAAACTCTTTCTAATTTCTGACAACGTGAGTAGTATGTGGCTTGGCCTTATCTTGCATTAATTCAAAACAATCGCCGATATACATATTGAGCCTTATACAAATAGACATCAATTTTCTGTCCTTGTTGTGAAGCCAAAATAACTTTATGTTGTGTTCTATAACTACATGTTTACAAACAAATCCACGTTTGAATAAAACTTCTTCGGTTGTTTTCGTATATCTTCGGCTGCACTGTCTCTTTTAGCATGGAACATTGCGAATCATATGTAAACATTAATCTTACCCTGTTCATAAACTAATTGTGGTATTGTTTTCGTTGTATTAATTTTGGGTTAAAGTTATGATTTAAGAATTTTGATTAGAGTTATAACCTTGTGTTATTTTATTAACACCTTGTTAGGTACCTATTAAAAGATATTTGCGCCGCTGATATTTGTTATTGGTAAACAATACCGCACTCATCCCGTAGCTCCAGGAACTTCATGCGACAAAGAGAGATAATATTGGCTTCAGTATGTTGTTCAGAAAAATGACGTCAGAGCCAGTCTTTTTGTATATGGTCTAACAGTACTATATGTTATTGTACACGTCAGCTGTCATATTTCCATTATTTATGTGCACTGTAGAGCATACCGGTCGTTGGCCCATCTAAATACAGACAATATCTGGACTCATTTGTAAAGAGCACGCGTTTCCAGTCAGCTTCAACCCAATTTAGGTGTTTTCTGGCAAAACGTAGTATTTTTCTTCACTGATCTACGTTTAATATAGGGATCCAGGCAGTAACTGTTTCCGCACCAAATTTTAAACCATCTATCTTGCGCCGTTGGATTTTTAGACAACGGCATCTCACAATTTACTGCCCAAGAACAGATCCTTGATTGTGTGACTCGCGCGATTTCTTTCTTGCTCTGCTCTGCGAACATGATTTTTATCTATTGGAATCTTTGTAATATCCGAAAGATGATTCACATTAAATCTATAACATTTTCATCAGTAGCTCCAGCCATTCTGGCGCAGTAGTTAGGGCTTTAAACACTTTGGAACTTATTCTTAATATTCGAATGATTTTGATAATTTACTTACAAATTTTTGACAAAATATATCAATAAATGTAAGCACTTATTTTATTTTTAAAAAGGAAAACAACATATTTTATAATTTTTACGTGTACAATAATAGTGTACCTATATTATTCCACGAGCAAGTAAAGAAGGTTTTTATCCACGAAAATGAAAGTTGCTGTACATTTGAGTGGATATAAACCTTTGCTTGCGAGTATAATACTATACTTTATCTACGATCAAGTATATAAGAAACTTTTCATAAACACATTTGTACTTGTGCCGTGATTTTTGTGGTAGAAGATTTTATATTGCAGTCGTTGCAATATTGCGAATGTCAGGTGGCGTATAGGACATCTCGTTCTTTTCTGTCGACATTTTCTTCAGTCACAGTCACAAAAAAACTACCTTAAAACTCACGAATTTCACTTTGTACGTTTTTGCTGTCAATTGTGTGATTTTGTTTGTTTGAATTTTAGTTTATGTCACCGTAGCAACTGAAAGCTATTGCCAACGTAATAATGGAGAAAATAAAAAATCCCAATATGTCCGGTCCTCATTCCTGTCAATTTTACCCACAGCTGAGAACCAATCAAAGCTCTCCTTTAGATTATCGATGGGTAAAATGAAAATTTACAGTGGGGTTTTCACATCAATAAAGTTTGTATTATGCTATGATCGTAGATAAAATATTTTTTTTACTACTAGTCCCTGAATCTAACTTTATTGATTTTTGTTGAAGTAGTAAAGTTGTTCATTATTAACCAAGGTAGAAAAATACAGGAACTACTGGATCGGAACATTTTCTCCTACTTCTATTTGAACTTTTTAGTGCACCTTCATAGTTCTTCCACCTTATTTCCATTTCCTCCTCCATCCAATCCATAACTTCTTCTCTTATCGCGCCCTTCGACTGTGGACTTCTGGCACTAGCCATCACATCCAATGGGTAAGATCTTTCCATCACCGCCGCTACTAACCCCCACTGTCCTGTACCCTTGCACCACCCTCAGTCACATTCCATTCTGAACCGTCAGTAGTGGTTTAATCTCCGCATGTACTCCCGCTCTTTCACCTCATACAACCCCGCCCGGTACAACATACTCTGCTCAATCGTTCTACCACGTACTTCCCTGACTACACCGGAAAATGCTACTTTTTCTAAGAAAAAGCTTCCGGGAAGTACCAACTTCCCGAACGGTTGCAAAAAAAATAGTGTACGCAACACGACCGAAAACAGCTCTTTTGGACTCGGAGCATTCCAACACTCTTCTTCTGCTCGTCCTAAAAATTTTTCTTCTCGTCATAAAAAACAGTATTTTCCGGACTTATTACGTAAATTACTATTATTTACATCTAAATGGTTATAGGAGCTTGAAAATTACATTTTTCATTCGCATAGATGAATCGTATGCAGGCTGATTATTTTCATTCAGTTTGGTTTAACAGAAATTAATCCAATTCCCCACATAATCAATGAATTTATGATGTCATAATTGGAAAAATAGGAAAAGTAGTGGTTGGTTACGAAAAGATAAACTTTTTTATTGAATTTTATTATCCTAATTCTTGCTTTGTGGAACTACATCGTATGTTCTTAATATGACAGACTTCCATAAAGTAAGGGTTAGTACATTTTTTTTATTATAATGAAAGTAAAATTAAACAAAATACAAATAAACTGAAAATCCTATGAATATATACAGTGTGGAAACCACTTATGGAATAAAATTATTTGTGGGGTTAGTTTAGAAGATAAAAAGATAAAAAACGCTGGGACCCGTCAACTTTAAAATTTAAAAGAGAGCTTTTTAAACATAAATTTAAATGTACAGGGTGATACACCCAAGTCTGGCATCGTCCATGATCTATATTTTTAATGAAACATTCTGTATATTTTTATTATTTTAAAAGCTCCTTAACAATACGATCTCAACGAACTATACCATGTAGGGTCTATTATGAATTGTACAGGGTTAATTTTTAAATTAATTATAATTTTGTTCAAGATAGTAAATACATAAAATTGTGAAAATAATAATGTTTCACACTTTAAATAATGGTTTTATTTTAGCTGAATGCAGACCTCAAATTTCTTCACTGATTATCAATATTTTGGATTTTGTTAACATTTTTTGTCACGAATAGGTAGAAACTGTATAGATAACTATGCCAATATAATTAAACTACATCGGTAAATAATGGCTGTCAGTTGTTGGTGTGTTTAAATATCGTAGTTGTCAATTCTTAATCTTGGGAAATAATACCGAAATATTTAACTGAGACTCACCGGATTGAAATTTTAAATATGATTGATTACGGCGATAATTGCAGAAGTCAAGATGAAGTGTGGCAAACTTATATAATCAGAGGTATCCTCAGTTGTCTAATATTTCACAAGGTACTGTGTCTAAAATTTATGCACAGTTCAGAGAACTTGGACATGTCAAACCATTAAAGAGAAAACCACACTGGTATATAAACTTAAACTAGGATTTGTAAATACGTTCTCTGGGAAAAGGTTTAGTTAAACACGCCTAATCTTCAAGTAAGGTTTATTAGGTCTTTGAACAATCATTTGCAGGGAAAAAGTCCTTATCGGGGTTGAATTAGAATCAGAGAGGGAGAATCTGCTGGTTATGAGTGCAGGGAATTTAAAGATTATATGTGGGTTGCTGTTTCATTAACCATCCCATACAGGGTAGATATTTGAGGTATTCCTATGCGATTTAGATGAAAGCGCAAGTGATTAAAGCTAGATATAAGGCCGAATATCATTCTAAACTTCCTGCGGTTTAACCTAAGTATCTCTCGAGTAAGCCTAGCTTTGGATTTATCCATCATCCGTTTAATGTGAACGTGCCCTTCAATACAAGACCATCTTCTGGTGGTTTGTTTTTATACCTCTCTCATTGATGGCCTTCTTAAATGTAACCTTGGTAAATCCAAACTACCGGCTCAGATCCCACAAAGGGTGTTTGCCCTTCCTGGTATTCACTCAAGACTAACCTTTTTATGTTTTACCAGTACCCAGATGGTTTTCTCACAATCCTATACCACCATTGATAAGATGGTAGAAGCAGTTAGTGCTTTGATTGACGCTTTACTGTCAGAGAGAATGCGAATGTGCATTCCTCGAAGCTCACTCCACACATGCACTCTCTGAAGCACTTGCATCAATCGCCAATATTTCTGTCTGGAATACTTGTAACCCTGGTGAGTCACATGTTTCCACCTGGATGTTGCCCCATATACACCAGTACTAGTAAGTCACCTTCCTTTGGGCACATGGGTATGCCGGCATTGAGGGAAAAAGAAATATTTATAGGCCCAGATCCATTCCTGAGCATAGCGAATAACGTAGCCAGAGGAACAATATCGAACTGGGTAGATCAGAGAAGACGTTCTTACTGGTTCGAGCTATAGGGTTTCATTTACTCAAAAGCATTTGTAAGAGATCTCTCTAAGAAGAGGTCTGAAGTGCTGCTGAATATGAATAGACAGGACCTAATTATGATAGTGACTGGTCGCCTTGATGGGCATATGAAAACAATTGGACTGACAGAGAATCTGGACTGTAGATTTTATCAGGCTGAGGATGAAAAGTCCGAGCATATCTTGTGTAACTGCCGAGAGCTCGAGAAAGGATCAGTAAATTTGGTCTGCATTAACTCTAGCCCAAGGACTTCATGGAAGTGTCACCAACGACCTTGATGAGATTCATCAAAGGCAAAGGGCTGATAGAACTACCATAACCTAACCAGCACTAGTTCTGTTTCCATTTTGGACCCATCAGTGTACTAAATATGGTCGCTGGCACAGCAAGCCTCGTGAATAACAGCGATGAATAGCCATGGGGTAGAAAGGGAGTTTATGGCATGACATCAACCACCACTTCAAGCAGTGGTTCATGGCTTTTCCAGCAGAATCTATATAACCAGTTAATGTGTATTGGGGGTGGCAAGGTTTTTATCTAATTTTTTTTGGTTACTTTTACAAGCGGCGATATAATACCGAGATTTTTAAATTAAACCAATAGGAGAAACTAAAATAGTCAAGAAATTATTGTGGTCATTGTAATTGCACTCACTCATACACACCAATGACATTCAAATATTACATATTTGTGATAAAAACCTCGAAGAACTTGAAATAAAAAGACATCTAGCAGATCAACAATTTTAAGTAGTTAATGAACAAATAAATATTGGATGTTCTCCACTATTAAACTGTTTACTTTGATTGAGTCTTCATTTTATACATAGATAAGACATTATTGTAACATAAATATATTAAGTTATTGTAAAGATCAGCATGATATAGTTTTTTCCTGGTTTTTCTATATCATTGCACAGTTATACTGATAATGCCTTAGGGCTAATATCATCTAGGCTTTAATATTGTTATGTCTTATTACTTCCATACTTGGTCTAGCGAAACGGATGTCATTGAATTTAAAACGTATTTTTGAATAAATAGTAGAAGTTTCATTCAACCGTTTAGTTGTTTACTATTCTTATTAATTCCATATTTAAAGCTGTAAATTATACCAACCAAAGTAAGTGCAAACGTGATAATAGCAATACTATAATTAGAATTTATTTTACGGCGTTATGTAGTTCCACGCCTCTGGTATTTATACATTTCTTTGCTTTATTCCTTTTTTATTGTCCTTTTTCTTTACGTTTACTGTCGAAGAATGAAAAAGCTTATGAAATTTTATACTTCGTTAGACTTTTATCGTATAAACGAGGGGCTGTAAAAGATATGTTGCCTTTTTCCACGAAATCTAATCTATTGTAAGTTTTATTTGTTTCGTTTATGGAAAGTGCGGGTCAATTTTTAAAATGGAAATTGGAAAGTTTTAACTAACTACTGCTTTATTAAAGAAATTTGATAATTGTATGTTATTTATTAATATTTTTTAAACTTTTCACTAATACTATCAAGTTTCTTTAGGTTCAAATTGTAATTAAAAGTCTATTTTTATGGACACAAATTTTTAATAACATGAAACTTTAAATTTACAAAATTCAACTTCAATCCATGACAACTACAAAAACTTCAACATTATCAATTCTAATTAGAGTATATAAAAAAATATAATTATACATTTTTACACGCCCCTTCCCAAAAATTTCAGTAATATTGAAGTTACTCTTAATTTTACTAATATTAAACAATCCCCCTTAAAACACTCTCTTGAATAAAATTATATTGTATTTCAACATGTTGTTAGTTCTTTTATGCTGTTGATTAAGTCTCCCAGAATTTCCTCTTTCTTCAAATTTTCCACCTTCACCTGTGTGCTCCATTGATCTTTCTTAAATAATCTTCTTTTTTATTCTTTAGTTCAATCATCTGAATTTTAGTTTTCGCATATCTTAATTTTTCCAATTTGTTTCTATATACTAGTATAATCTGCAAAGCAGCAGATTTGTTAATTTGCTGCTGAATGTAACGAGGCCAGCAAATACCAGCTAAGAGGTGCTAATGCATTTAAGCACGTGTGATACACAACTGTTTTCCACCTACATATCGTTGTTCATATTGCAATTCGTTCTATGTCAAAAATGATAAGTTTACAGGAGAGTAAAAAAACAGCTAACTGGAAATAGTTATTTATGATATAAGTGTTAAAAGTACCTTTTAAGGCACGCATGTGAAGGTTTGCGGGAATTCTACAATTCACATGAGTTGTTTACGCTGTTTTTTTACTCTCCTGTAAACTTTTGACATAGAACGAATTTGCAATATGAACGACGATATATCATTTAAAAACAAATTAAAAAATAATGTTATGGTTGAGAATCGAACCCGAGGCCTCTGCGTCAGATTGACATATGTACGACGATGCTAATTGACATTATGTCATCCTGACGATGCTAATTCTAGCGAAACGGCTGTCATTTCATTTAAAAACGTATTTTGCGAAGAAATAGTGGAATTTTCGTTCAACCATTTAGTTGTTTACTGTTCTTAATAAGATGGACTTTCATATAGTAAGGGTTAGTACAATAAATTCCAGTGCAAGTTGCTCATTTAAAACAAAGTGCGTTTTCTCAAAGAGAAAAAACTATTGTTTTAAATGTTCATGATGCACTAATATATAAAGATGCATCAGCAACTGTTCGTGATGTGGTGACTAGGTGCTCCAAGATGACCGGTGTTAGTGAAAGAAATATCTATCGATTTTTAAGTGAGAGAAAAATGTTAGTGAACCAAAAAAACAAGTAGGAAAAAAGTCCAGTATGGTCGATAACTTTAATAGAAATATCATCAGAAAACAAGTCCATTCTTTGTACTTAAATAAAGAGATTCCGACTTTGGACAAAGTAATGACTGTTATAGCAGAAAGAGATACGATTCCCAAATTTGGACGAAATACGTTATAGAAACTCCTAAAAGAAATTGGTTTTAAGTATGAGTCGCAAAAACAAATTGTTTGAATGAGACAGAAGGAATTATTTGCTAGAGAACACAATACTTAAGAAGTATTAAAAGGTTTCAGGGAGAGGGAAGAACTATCTTTTATTTAGATAAAACATGGTTGAATGAAGGACACACTCTTTCTAAAGCATGTATGGACACCAATATTTCAAATTCCCGTCAGGCATTTTTTGGAGGGATATTCAACAGGATTAAATGCTCCTCGAGGAAAAGGTCGCAGACAAAAAATCACACACATTGGCAGTGAATATGGTTTTGTAGAAAATGGGTTATTAAACTTTATATCAAAGTCAATCATAGATTACCTCTAGGAAATGACCTCTAATGTTTTTGAAGGTTATTTTTCCCAGCTATTGGACTTCTTGCCAATTGCTGCTGTGGTTGTCTTAGATAACGCCAGTTATCATTCAAAACTGGTAGAAAAGTTACCAACAACGTCATGGAAAAAAGGAGATATTAAAGAGTGGCTCCAGAGCAAGAATATTTCTTTTAACTACACTATGCTGAAAACGGAATTACAGCAAATTGTAAAGCGCCACAAATTACAATATAAAAGATATGTAATTGACGAAATGGCGAAGGAAAAAGGAATAACTGTAATACAGGTGTCATCTTATCACTGTCAATTAAACCCTAGAGAATTAATATGGGCACAAGTAAAAGGTGAGGTGGCAAGAAACAATAATGAAGAACTGTTAGAACCCATTGTAATTCCTATGGTACCAGGCAACGAATCTGACTCATTGTCGGATGAATACGACGAAATGGAAGCCGACAATTAAAGGAGTAAGTGCTTTTAGCATTAATTTATATTTAATTCTTACTTTTTTATATGTAGCATATTTTTATTTTACTTTTAATTTTAATTATGCTTTAAAAAAACTTCTGTTCTACTGTCATGAGATATATTCAGCTACCTATTGTGACAATATTATCTAGGGTTTTTATTGTGTTTGAGTTAGTTAATCCCTAATTACAGGATGGACTCTTTGAAAAATAACAACTATGACTGTGTTTCAATAGAAATGTATACTACTTTTAATTATTTTTCATGAAATACCTTTGCTTGGGCTATGAAGGATTTACATTTATAATGAATTTACTGTGCTGCCAACTCCAAATGAACTATAATAACATCTAGTCTTTAATAATGTTATGTCTTTCATACTTGGTCTAGTCAACACTACTTACTCGTAATCAATATCAGGTACCTACCTTCAAAAAACCAAATGTAACTACAATTATGTGAAACAATAGCGAAACAGCTGTTATTGTTTTAAATAAAAAGTATAAAAAGTGGAAGTTTTGTTAAAAGTTTTGTTTTTAATGTTCTTAGTATTACCAACTTAGTAATAAAATATAATATATAAAATATAATTTATTTTATTTTGGAATAATACGATTTGATTATTAAACTATAGACGTTATTATGTTACATTCATTTGATAGCTATCATAAAATCTATATTTATAAACAGACAAAGCACGGTATTTTCGATAACTAAATATAAAGACTCGTCAATCAAAAATAAATGATCCATTGTATCACATTATCAGTCAGTCATCTTGAGTGAAAACATTAATAACGTTAACGTGGTTTGGTCGACATTAATAGGTGGATTTGATTTTGTTCATTTCTATAAAGTTAACATTATTTTGTAATTCAAACTTTCACTTATTTTGATGATATTATAAAAGTTCACCGTTAATGTTTGAATAAATAGCTCTTTATAGATATATTCAGAATGATACTCCACTTCGAAACTATATTATAACCCTGTTTACGATTTATTTAATAACTAATTTTATAGTTTTAAACAATTAAATTAACATATACAAGGTGGTCCAAAGAAAACTTAAAACCTATATTTTCCGACTTTAGAATGAAAATGTGGAAATTGGCTCGCATTTTCTTGTTTGAAGGGGAAATACTTTTCGGCTCAAACATCCCCGTTTTATCCTTCAACCCACTTCCGGGGGTGGGCTCAACCCATTGTTTTGAATAGGGATGTGGGGTAGTAGCGAGTACTGTCTGATACTGAAATTTATAATATATTCAATTAAAACGTTCAAATAACCCAATTATAGTTCATTTGTTTGGACTTGGCCGCACAGTGAATTAATTATAAATGCAAATCCTTCAAATCCCATTTTCTACAAAACCATGTTCACTACCAATGTGTGCGATTATTAGTCTGCGACATTTTCCTCGGGGAGCATTTAATCCTGGTGAATATCCCTCCAAACATCCCTGACGGAAATTTGAAATAATGGTGTCCATTTAGAAACAGTGTGTCCTTCATTCAACCATGTTTCTAAATAAAAGATAGTTCTTCCCTCGCTCCGAAACTTTTTAATACTTCTTAAGTATTATTGTGTTCTTCAGCGAATAATTTCTTCTGTCTCATTCAAAAATTTTCGATTTTTATGCGACTCACTTAAAACCAATTTCTTTTATGAGTTTCCCTAACGTATTTCGTCCAAATTTGCTTCTGCTATAATAGTCATTACTTTATCCAAAGTCGGAATCTCTTTATTTAAGTACAAAGAATCGACTTGTCTTCTAATGATATCTCTATTAAAGTTATCGACCATAATGGACTTTTTTCCAACGTGTTTTTTTGGTTCACTAATATTTCCCTGTTTTCTCTCACTTAAATATCGACAGATACTTCGTTCACTAACACCGGTCATATTGAAGCACCTAGTCACCACTTCACGAACAGTTTCTGATGCATCTTGATATATTAGTGCATCATGAACATTTAAAATAATAGTTTTTACTCTTTGAGAAAATGTACTTTGTTTTAAATGAGCCACTTGTACTGGAACAAAACTCGAATTTGAGGCCATTTTCACTACCGAAAATGTTCTTGAAGTAAAATAATAAAAGTATAGATCACAATATACACCACCAACACTAACTAGTACCTATATTCTTATGTATTAGGATATAAACAAATCCTCAATTTATAGACTAATATCGTACCTGTTTTTGCAATTATATACATAGGGTTACCTTAATTACCTTAATCCCTTAACACCCCTAACAACCACAATTATTCTCGTTAAAATCGTAAATCAAAATAATCCAAATATCTTATTATGACTACTTATCCCTTACCTAAGAAGATTAAAATATGATGATTAAAAGAAATTTCTTAATACTGATATAAATAAGCAAGTGCGCTACTGATTTAGGGTCTTGTTTACAACATTTTACGATTTACTGCTGCCAACTCCAAACAAATGAACTATAATAGTTAACGGACGATTTGGAATGAAGACCCTTGTAGATAAAAATTGTGGACAAATTAGACTATAGTTGCTTCAAAAACGGCAGAACATATACTATGCGAATGTATAGTATCAAATTTCCTATAAGGAGTAGCTCTTAAACCCTATAAAATTAGAAATATGCCATCTAAAAAGCTGCTTAGCCTCAGGCTGTATATTTTAGAATGTTGGCCGAAAAAATTAAGTAGATTATAGGAAATAATTCCTATTGGGTGTAAATAATCCTGTTTTTAATGAACGATTACTAAATAGCACACCTTCCTTTTTTTATTTATAGGAATAAACATGTTTTAATAACATAATTGAACTACGTATTTTAATAAGATATTAAGAAAAATATAAACCAACACTTTAATTGTCGCAACCTAACGTACAATTTAATGCAGTAGTATTTACTTTCGAGCTAAGAATTTGCATTTAATTCCTATGATTTTGCCAGGAGTTATGGATGGCAAGCTTTAGGTTCGCTTTTAAGTCGTTACCGATTTGGATGTTTATTGTCGTGGAAGATGTGGTAGCTACTTTAGCAAGGCAATCGGCTTTTTCGTTGCCAGTGATTCCAACGTGAGAGGGAACCCATATCAGTGTGACTACTGTATGTTGAGCTATAAGTAGCTGGTGTATATTATGTATATCATGGACAATAGGATGAGTGGTGAATGTATTATTAATAGATTGGATGGAGGATAATGAATCTGTGCAAATTGCTATACGTGAGTTTTTGTACTGCTGAACGTGTTTGAAAGCTTGTAAAATGGCAAAGAGTTCACCCGTATGGACGCTGCAAATGGGAGAGATTTTGTAGGAACCGATGTGTGTTTGTATAGTGGTTACTGAACATCCAACTCCAGAATCAGTCTTCGATGCATCAGTGTAGAGAGTTACATTATATTGACGTTGTGCTAACATTTCGCGGAAGAACGTCCGTATAAGTTCAGAATTGTCATTACCTTTGTTAAACTTGTGGAGGGAGAGGTCAATTGCAGGAAGAATTTTTAACCAGGGAGGAGTATTGGAGATCGGATTAGCAGTGGTTTGCGAGAGGTTTATGTCATTTATTAAAGGTTGAAGAAGTAGTGGAAGAGAACGAATTGCAGGGTTAAATGCATGGTTGCCGGGAAACGTATGAGTGGATGTGATGATGGGGTACACAGGATTGGAGGGGTTGGTAGAAATCGAAGCAGCATAGGAGAGTAAGAGATATTGTCGTCGAAGCCAAAGTGGAGGTTCATTGGCTTCACAATATAGCGATTCGGCTGGGCTAGACCGAAAGGCACCTAAGCATAGGCGGATGGCGGTATTGTGTACTGAGTTAAGGCAGTTGAGTATATTTTTAGTTGCAGTCATGTAAACAAAACTTCCATAATCAAGTTTGGAGCGAACTAATGCTCTGTAAATGTTCAGCAAAGTAGTTAATAATGCACTTCACGAAATCCAACCGATAATAAAACAATTTACTTGTCCTGGATTATCCAGGAGAAAGATGGCTATCGTACGAAGACTTCGCATTGGTCATACTAGACTTACCCATGGCTACCTGATGACTGCATCCCCACAACTTAACTGCCTGTATTGCAACGCAAGACACTATAGCATCAAACATATCCTAACTGAATGCCCATATTTCACCAATTCTCGACAGCAAAATGGAATAAAAACCAATTATAAAGAGATCCTCAGCCACGCCGACCAACTATATAAAGTTTTCAAGTTCCTGGAGAAAGAACATCTTCTGAACAAAATATAATGTATTTATATCTTACCCTTTTTTTGTATTTTTAAAATTGCTCATATATATTGTATAAATTGTTTATTGTAAATTGTAACTCGTGCTAATGGCCATAGTTGTCACATGCACGTTAATTTAAATAAAAAAAAAAAAAAAAAAAAATTCCTATGATTATAAGTAAAACTGATGGAGAGACATAATCGTTAAGTAAACAAGCACGGGTAATTATGATTTCAAAAATAAATTCAATTACGCCTTTAACCAGTTCAACGTTTCAATTATTATAAAAGTTACGTTTATATATTCACTTTTAATAAAATATATTTGCACAAAATCGTTCCATTGCATTTATCTTTTTACAAGAAATTCCTTTATTATATAGTAAAAAAATAGTAAAATAAAGTATCACGTATCACTAAAAGCTTCTTTATTTTAAAATAAAAAATCTTAAAACACGTCAATTTTAATTTTTGAATGGCCATCAACTGCTATAGATGTGTTGGACATTACGTCATTAGTAATGGCGTAATGACGTGATCGACGATTTTTTTAAATACAAACCGAGGTCACGTGACAGCTCATTTGAAAGGTCTCCTTATCGCCTTCGCAACAATGTAATCATTTAAAAATTTATTTCTACAGGGTTAACCAAAATTATGAACTTAATGTTATTAAGTAACATGGATTTACAATAAATACCTTCGAGCATAAATATATACTAACGTAGAGGCAGCAAGCAATAGTGATTGTTTTGTATCACAGGGGAAACTGTCAGACACTACAGCCAGTGTCATATCATTTTTAGGGGGTTTGAAATTAATACCTTTATAATACATTTTGAAACATGTAACAAAATATTTTTTAGCCTTGAATTTAAGTAGTAAAAGTAATTAATTATTTACATGGAATCATAAGATATTTTATAAAAAAGAAAGTTGAATTTATTGCATACATTTCTAGATTTTCAGTATTCCTAATAATATGGCGGTATATTTGCTTTGTGCATTTTCCTATTTTTAAACAAGTGTAAGAGACGCTAATGCATATGAAATTGTATAACGACCTTGAAGATTCATTTTCATATTTTTATATTTACAAATCACACAAACTCTCACCATATAATATATATTCAAATTAATTTAAAAAATGGCTTTAAAAGTAATATCCAAACACTATTAAATTTTAAAAATAACTCTAGACAAAACAAATTGACAATAATGGCATATGTGACAATTCGACTTGACACGCAAATTCAAAACGAACCAATGAGATTGCTGGACACTATATGACATTTATTGTCCCCCCCCTGATACAAAACAAAGCTCATTTGGATGCTGTCTCTACGTCAGTATATATGCTCTAAGATAAATACACTAAGGACCGCCACTGGGAATAAAACAAAATAGTGTTTATTGTTGGTTCCAAAAAAAAATACATTGATAAAAACAATGCTACATTATAATTTGAAATTAATTATTGTAGTAAGTACTCGAAATTATTTTTAAAAAAATATTTATATCAATATTGTTATTGACTCGTCTTTATTCGTCAATAATCTGTGAATCTGTCAAATAATAGACGTCAAATTTTTACTCTTCGAGTTTTTTGCCGACATTAATAACAGCATTTACAAAAATGAAACTAACACAAACAGAATGAATCGAGATTTTAACCATGATTGGTTATGGAGACAGAGTGAGGACTCAAGCAGAAGTTCGTAATTTATTTAATGCTAAATACCCCAATCGCGATCCAATTACTCAATCAACAGAAAGTAAAATTGATAAAAAATTTAGAGAAACGGGTCATGTTAAAGATCTTCCCAGAAGTGGTAGAACATCAATATCCGAAGCCAAAAAAACTGGACGTTGTACTGGCGTTTCAAGAAAATCCTCATACCAGTTCTAGGCAGGTCGCACTAGATAATAATGTCCACCAATCAACTGTTGTAAGAGTGCTAAAAAAGGAGAAGTGGCATCCATACAAAGTACATCTGGTCCAGGAGGTATTAGAAGATGACTTTGATAGAAGAACCGAATTCTGCGAAATCGTTGGAACAATGTAACAGAGATCCGGGTTTCACACAAAAGGCACTTTTTTCAGATGAAGCGGAAGAGTATAGGACACAATATCCCGAGAAGGTGAATATTTGGGCCGGCATTATAAACAATCAAATTGTAGGGCCATATTTTTTTGAGGAAAACCTAACTGCTGCTAGTTATCTGGAATTTCTTCGAAATTATCTGTTGCCACAGCTGAATCAGCTATTTTCAAATAGAAATGATTTATGGTACCAACAGGATGGGGCTCCCCCATTATTCTAAGTTAATTGTATTAATAAACCAACAGTTTTGGTTAACCCTGTAGAAATAAATATTCAAATGATTACATTGTTGCAAAGGCAATAAGGAGACCTTTCAAATGAGCTGTCACGTGACCTCGGTTTGTATTTAAAAAATCGTCGCTATCGTCATTACGCCATCACTAATGACGTAATGTCCAACACATCTATAGCAGTTGATGGCCATTCAAAAATCATAATTGACGTGTTTTAAGATTTTATTTAGAGGTCGTCTGATTCTGAAATAATGAATTTATTCCATACATTTGCATCATACTGTAGATAAAGTTAACTAAATTAAATAACCATTATTATGTTTCATGCGAAATAAAGGATAGTACAGCAAATAGAGAATTAATTAGGATTTATTTAAAACATATCCATTAGGAAGGTTGTTACAAAATAACAAAAACTTTTTTTAGTGCAGTCAATGTGAAAAAAATTTATTGAAATAAAATAAGACATTGCTTAGGATCTAGGCCATTAATTATTGCCTTTGATGAAAATCCAAAACGGTTAGCAATTTTTATTTTGACAAGTGTTATACCGGAACGTTCATTTGCACCTTTTATTTAATAACATTTATATCTTGAACAGGTAAAAATTATCGCCGCCAATTTGTTGGCCACCTATTATTCCACAATTGAAATATACTGTACCAACCACACAATGATAAATAAAATGCACTGCTCAACAATTTCAGAAAATTGAGTACAAAAATAAAATTTTAAATATACGTTTCATGCTATCAGTAAACTCTGTTTATAGCAAATTGTTTTTGTTTTCATTTTATATTGAAATGATTTGTTTGATATCTGTTGGCATTCTTTTTATTCATAAATTGTATTGATGTGAATATCTAATCCAAATTAAATAATTATAACTGATCTTAGATTCAAGCAACAAATAAATAATAATCTCAAAAAACTAAGAACAATAAATAACTGAACGGTTGAACTAAACTTCCACTATTTATTCGCAAAATACGTTTTTAAATGCAGTTATTTATTGTTCTTAGTAAGATGAACTTCCACAAAGTAAAGGTTACCACAATCAATTTCATTAAATCTCAAAAAAGCTTACATGTCTCTAAAAGTACTTTATCCGTATCGTCATTTACTGACAGTTAAGCAAAAAATTCATCTCTCTGATGTTTTGGTGATGTGGTATATATGGACACTGTCTAGATGAAAGTGACAAATGCAGAATCCAAAAAGTGCAAAAATCATGTCTTAGGCTTGTTTATGGCATTAAGAAGTTCTCTCCGGTGTCTCATAAATTGAAAGAAGCCAAATGGCTGGATATGAGTGAAAGAAGGAAACTCCATGCACTTACTTTCTTCCACAAAGTCATGACTACTAAAACACCGCCATATTTAGTACATAAGGTAAAATATCGAATTTTAGATTCAAAGGTACGATTACTCCTCCAATGTACTCCTCCTTAAAATGTACAAGGAGTTTTTCGTATAACGTTTACAGCTTGTACAATGGCCTTCCCACAGAGTTTAAAACCTTAAAACTAAACATTTTAAAAAACAAGTTAAGGAATACATGTTTAATACTAGATAAAATTCAGAAAAAATTCGACCATTATCAACGTATATTTTTTTAAATTGTGTAAATTTTATTGTAATTTGTGATTTCGTATTATTTTGTTTGATGTTGACTTGTTAAAAATAACTATTCAGGGCCTGGACTTTGAACAATTCTAAATTGCCCTCCAGGTCCTTTTGTATTTTATAAAAAAAATCTATTTTTTATTAAACTTAATGTAATAATTAAATGCAAATAAAATTATTATTATTATTATAAAAATAATATGACACGGTCTAATATTACACAACATGTTTTACACCAGGTAAACATCAAAAATAAAATAAAAGAGGCTTATTAAGGATAATAAAAAACTCTTCGTTTTAACAAAACTTCCAATATTTATTTAAAAATTACTTTTTTAAAAGACTCAATGACAGCTGTTTCGCTATGAAGCATCGATGCTTCATAGCGAAACAGCTGTCATTGAGTCTTTTAAAAAAGTAATTTTTAAATAAATATTGGAAGTTTTGTTAAAACGAAGAGTTTTTTATTATCCTTAATAAGATGGACTTCCAAAAAGTAAGGGTTAGTACAATCAATTTAAAAGAGGCTTATTTCGAAATCGTCATAAAGCACTTTTAAAGGTTCTAATTATTCGTGACCGGGTTAACTTAAGTTCAAATTAATTTCCATTGGAATTTAATTTCCCTAATCTACCTAATTGAAACTTAGTAAGATTAATGAAGAGAATGCCGGTCGGAAATGTTAGATACGACGAATACATTTATTGAAATTTCAAACAAGCTGAAAAACAAACAGTGACAAATGGCTTTGTTGAAAATAGTACTTAATCACACGCCCGTATAAGAACTACCGTACTGTATCTGCAATTTCTTGAAATGTGCCTGAGAACATAAATCTTACCATACCTACACAATGGATTCTAAAACGATGGTATTTTGAATATTTCAAAACACTACTAACTTCGTCATTATTATTTTAACATTATTGAGATACTTTTGAAAGCTTGTGGCTCTTGGCAGAGTTCCATTTCCTGAAAATTAAAACAACGTTTAGCTGAGCCTTATAAATGTGGACTAATACCTCTAAGAACAAATTCTGACACAAGAAACAACAGATATGTTTCTAGCCGAACAACAACTCTTGTAATATTGAAATTGACATTAGATTTAAATTAGATTGTCTTGGGTGGTATAATCCAGTTAGACTTCTCTGCACTTCGACCTATAAAAATCTTTTGTGCCAACCTTTGACAAATGCAAGTGACATTTTGTTTTTTCAAGCTAGCTACCTGATGTTAATTAAGTAGTGTTAAGACTAGACCAAATAATAAGACATAAGCCCCAAAGGATTATACTGGGTATACTGTAGGATCAATATACGAGGCATGTTTTTAAAGTAAGTATCATTTTGATATGAAAAAATCAACAAGTAAATTCACCTGGAAGAGTATTCTTTCCTCTACTTCTCTATACAATTTTCATTATTATTAAGGCACTTGTCGTATCTTGGGACCAGCTTTTGTATGTCGTCGTCAAAGAAGCTTGCCTCCGGACTGGACAACCACTGCTGCACAGGCGTTTTTACTTCTTCATCATTGGAATGACACTTCCCCGCCAAATGAGTCTTCAATTGCGGAAACAAATGGTAGTTGCTAGGTGTCAGATCGAGACTGTATGTATAAAATCTTTTGTCATCCATGTACAAAATTAAGACTTGATCAAAGTAAATAGTTTACTAGTGAAGAACTTCCAAGGTTTATTTACCTACTCGCTAACAGCTTTTAATTGCTGCTCTACTAGCTGTCTTTTTATTTCAAGTCCTTGCATAGTTAAACTGATCTTTGAGGGAAACATTTATAGGATACTGGCAACAAAAATCATTAACCATTGCTATATGTTTTAAAAGATTATTCTATGTTTTAAAAGTTTAAAAAAATTGTTTGTGGGTCATGAACGTTTTCCAACTCAACTAATAGACATTTATATGAAACAGAATGGTATTAGTTAGGTTAGGTTATGTGATAATGGTTTGGTTAAGAAGACTTATTGTAATTTCTAGTTGCAATAGCAATCATATGAATATGGTATTTATATATTATGTGTAAACAAAATCTACTATAACAGAAACAGATACGGTATTTTTATAGATTAATGGTTCGCCATGTTCATTTTTACAGATTTTTGCTTACAGACCTTACAAGTCTGTGCTCAGGATCCTGCAATAAATATGTTTTAGATTTTTGAAAAACTAGTACACGTTATAATTAGGTAGATAAGTATTTGTCCTAACTAAGAAAAAAACCTTTTTTGTCAAAATACAATTTTTTTATATTTATTAGTTGCCGTCGAAGGCGCTCCTCCAATTTTTCGATACCATTTTTGTGTTACTATTTGTTTTTGGCTTCGGTTTTGGCGATTATTTCTTCATTGGTCCTAAATGTCTTTCTAGAGAACATCTCCTAGAGGTCTGCGAACAGAAAAGAGTCTCTGGTGGCTAGATATGGAGAATACGGTGGTTGGGGAAGTAATTCGAAACCCAATTCATGCAATTTCGCCATCGTTTTCATTGATTTGTGCATGGTCTTAGTGGAAAAGGATTTTTTTTCTTTTTTATATGGGGCCGTTTCAGTGCGATTTCATTCTTCAATAGGTCGCTGTTGTTTTTATTTTTTCACATAGTTAATGAACAATATACCGTGTGTATCCAGGAATACAGAGGTCATAACTTTGCCAGCCGAATGTTGCGTTTTTCTCTGCTTTTGATTCTGTTCCCCACGTTGTCCACTCCGCTGACTATCGATTGGACTCTGGATTGTAGTGATTGAGCCAAGTTTCATCCATTGTCATACAGGGTGTTTCAAAAAAAGGTAACACCGTCTCTAGGATAGGTAAAAAACTGAAAAATAATTGGGGTTTGCTTAGTAAAATTTTTTTCTACCGCCATCCGTTTTCAAGATAAAGGGCGTTGAAGAAAATAAAAGATTACACATTTCTTACGATTTTGCCGAAACTACTGGCACCATTGCAATGAAATTTTATACGATTATGTTTTGGAAACTGATATATCCCATGAATTTGTTTTTATAACTAACTCTCATAGAGGGCGCTAGTTACACGATTCATACAACGTATTATTCAACATAACTTTTTTTAGGGTAGAATTATTAGTCAAAACTCCAAGTGAACATAAATATCGTTTAATTCTGCACCAAAAAGGTACTCTTGGTAAAACTCGATATTATGTACCGTTTTCGGAATATTTTGATTTGAAAATAACTTTCATAGTGCACTAACACTTTTTCGGCCTTTTGATTGAACTCCATTTTCTGCATATCAATTTTTAATTTTGTTTTAAATATATATTTATTGTATATTTGTCAGAAGGAACTGTCAGGGTGAACTATGTTTTGACATTTCTTTGTTTAAATTTACTTTGACAGATAAAGGTGTTTCTAAAGGAACATTGCAGGTATTTTGTGAGGTAAATCATTTTAATTAATTAATTATTTACGCATATTTTCATATTATTTTTATTTTATTAAATTGAAGTCTTAGGTGCAGAGATGCGGAACTCGACTCTGGAGATAAGATTTCACACAACTGTTTGGGCTAGCATTCAAAATTCAATATTTGAGTATATAATAGTATATTAAACAACGCATTTCATATGGATTTCTGTTATGACACGAGTTCATGTTTAAAAAACTCATCGGTTCGCGAAGCGATGAGTTGTTTAAAGAACGAGTGTCACAACAGCCATATGAAATAAGTTGTTTATAATATTTTTTAAATTTTGCCATTTTATCATTTTTTAAATTAATAAATTAAATTAGACGAAATCCAATAAAATTAAACAATATTTAGAACATTTATTAATATTTTTATGTAAAAACTAATAAAATGAAATAGAAAAATTTAAGTTATAAAGAATGGGAAAGCGGCAGATAAAAACTAATTTCAAATTTTATTGGTCAGCCACCTTTATTATACCCTACAAACAACAATTCAGGTTACATCAGAAACATTAAATAGTATATTGTGCAACTAGTGCCGTTTATCCACGAAAGCGAAGTTGAACGGTCATTGGTTTGAGTGGGTAACCGACAACGGTGTACGAGTTGTACATACTATTTTGTATTACAAATGCTGCAATTGATGTAGGTACAAAAAAATAGAAAGTTTAATAAAAATGTGACGTTTCTAATGTCAACCAGTGACTTTTACCGCTGCTTTTGCCACACGCAAATTTACTTTGCGTACGGAATGGGCAAAAGGCTGCTTCTCAAACGAAATAGCGTGCGTAAAAGTTTTCCACTATGAGTGATACAAAACTACATGCAACACACATTATTTTCAGAACGGTTTTTCTATTGGTACATTTACCAGAAAGTTCATTACACGCGTTATTTTTTTAGTTCGGTTTATTATCATTCGAATTTTAAGTTTCCGTTTACAAAAAACCTTCGAAATATTAAACCTTTCAACGGAATTATAACTTTCTGGTAAAACGTAAAATGGGTATACTTGTTACACCTTCTGTTAACTAAAAAAACTTACAGTTTATTATGTACTCATACGTGTCGACAAGTTTTATATCTAAACAAACAAAATGTATTAGATGTTTATTTATATCGATAAGTTTTACGAGCTAAAGCTTTAACTTGAAAGAAATGATTGCTTTAATTGCTGAATACTATGAATGTTATTTGGTGTTGAAAACACAAATTACGGATTGAATATTAAACACTACATAAATATACCTGCTTTATTTGTTTGCACGACAATAACTAAAATAAAGTTTTTACTCAGCACTCGTTTAAAACCCATAAAATTAGTTTCTACTTCGTCGTATATACAGAGTGTTTCAACCTAAATTTGGCACAAAATATAGAAATAAAGGTCAAATTTATTTCAGGGAGAATGAATTTTCATACTCACTACCGTAATTTGAGGGAAGATTAATAATTCATTTTTATTTTTCCTTTGTAAAACTTCTATAAACAATCGTTTTTCTTCACAGATAGATTAAGATAAAAAATCTGAAAACTGAGAACAATAATAAAAATAAAATAAAATATGACATTTAAATGCATTTGGATGACATATTAAAAGTAAACAAATGATCAATTTAGTTTGTCTGAAAGATCATTGGGGTCAAATTGATCCTCGGGAAGAAAATGATCACAAGGAAAAATTTATCTTTGGATTTAAGTATGTTTAATATAAAATCACAAATTCGTTCAAAATTATTATAGTAAACTCTTAAAAACTTAACAAAACCGTAGATATCTTAAAAATAGCATTAAATCTCTTTTATATGAACAGTATATTTAAATGTGTAGATATGTTCGCCCTGCTCAGTTGTAACTGCTGGTTTCGGTAGCACTGCCAGAATTTCAGCCAGTTGACCGAGAAAATATCATCTTTTATCAGTTTAAATCTGTTTCGCGCTGAGTTCGTAGATTTCATGCCCATTATTTCTACTCCATCATCTGTTATATCTATACCTTGTTTTTTTCTGCTACCAGGTACATTTACCAACACATATGTTCCTGTTTTTAAATTATCGGTATCTACTGAAAAATATTCAATCTCTTCTTTTAGAAGAGGTACAAACTGTCCTGTAACACCACCTCCTGTTCTTCTTCACCTGAAATTGACTCAGCAGGTGCTGTGGCACTTTTCTCTGGTTGTACGTCCAAATTTTGTCTTTTAACGTTTAGATGGTACAGCACTAAATCTGTTCTTGAAGACAATTTATCAAAACGTTTTGTACAGCTTTCTCATCCGCATCTGCAATCTCAAGAATCTTATTTACTACTTGCTCTGGGTCCAATGGTACCAAACCTGTAGCTCTAAAAGATGTTAAATCTTAATGGCGTTGGATCCATTATCGGGTTTTGTATCCATTTCCATTAAAGATATTTTTTATTCAAAAGATGTTGCAGAAGAATGGGCTTGTTTACATTTTCCAAGCGGTCCTAAACCACGTCCAAAGGATGTTTAAGATGAGTAGAGTTCTTTGGCAAACAAACAAAATCAATGTTGTTGTCCTTACGCAACTGTAGCACTTGACTGGTGAAGTGCGAAGACAAGTTATCACCTAGTAAAATTTTGCCGCTTTCGAATTCCTCTGCATGAAGCAAAAAACTTGACGTAAACCAGCCTGTGAATGTGGAAGCGTCCATCCATCTATAGGTTGTTCGAATATATCTAAAGCCTAATAAGCAGCATCTTCTGTTTTCTTTTGCAACGTGGATTATCCTCCTTTGCGACTTGTTTATTATATACGGAGGTAATAACACACACTTAGTCTCATCATAATTGAAAAAAAAGGGAAAGCGGAATATCTTGTAGAGTTAAACGTAAGTTATCAAAATATTTTAAAATATCTTTTCTTGAAAAAGACGCTCGAGGTCGGTTTATGTTAGCAGCATTATTAAGGCGCTCCGTCATAGAATATATCCAGTCAATCCCAGGCAAATTATTTGGGAATAATGTGACGTTACGTCCCTGGCTGTCTAAATCGTTTTTTACAAATTGTAGCAAATCTGTTGCTTCTATAGGAAACCACCATTTTCCACAGTTACTGGCAGCAGATAGAGCTTGCTCAAGCAACAATGTAATCTTTATAGGCCCCAGCACCTAACTTCCTTTTATAAACTCTGACCATTTTTTTGGTTTTGGTCTATTTCGAAAAAATAATTTTTTTATGTAAAAAACTTAATAATCTGAAAGTTAGCCCACATCGCAATATTTTAAAGTACAATTTTTCAAGGATTATCCTGTATACCATTAAATCGACAATTTTCCTAGGGAAATAGCACAATTAATTTTTAGGTTAGAATGTACCTGTTGAGAGACAATCAACAGCGTCTATTCAATAGTGGAATTTAATGCTGAATCGCTTTAGGTTAGGTTAGGTTAGAGTTGCACTGATATATTTTTAATATTTACACGTTTCGCAATTTTTCGTTTAATTTCACCAGACTAATTTAAAGCAGCTTCATTAGAATAACAATCCTTAAACAAACCTTGTATATTTCGATGTTTTTCGATGTGCATTAAAATCATGGAACACTGGGCAGCGGTAAATAGCGTGCGATACACTATACAAGTTTCTATTTGCTTTAGCCATTAGTAATGAAATATTGATTACCGTTATAATAACAGCTTTGAAGTTAAAATAAACAACAAAATTTAAAACCGGGAATAAGCAAACATAAAATAATTAAATATTGGTCTGTTCTCGGTAACTTATTATGTAGGAATAATTTTAGATAAGAGATTACTAACTGAATAAAATTCTGGTGGCGCGGCAAAGTATTCATTACTAGTAACCGATCACTGGGGTTTCCAAAAACACGTATACCGGATGAAACTAAGTAAAGTGTGTTCAACAATATACTGCCTACAATAAAAGGAGACTGACGGTGATAATAAACTTCTTAGGTACTTTTATCTCAGGTATTGGCAAGTTTGGGTAAAGAATGCAGGTCAGGAATAAATTTGTAAAAATTATTTTTTAATAGAAACGCATATTAAAGGATATTCACAATAAAATTTAATAAAAATTTAAATATTGTTAATATATCAATTCAGTTTCACTATCACTATCGTCGTCTACATTAATTATAAGGGGTTCTATGTTAGTATGAAATGCCCTGTATAAATTCTCCACTTTTATAACATGGTTTATTGTTCTTTTCCAACAATCAGCGTCTGGGTCATCTATATTTTGCCGGATTAATGCAATTACAGAAGGACATAATGTAGGTGTAGTATTTTGGGTCCGCACTTTGTGCTTTGTTGTTGCTTTTTCAGATCGGGGCTGCGTATAACAAATTCTAATAGACAATTGAGCACATAACTCTCCTGGTGCTCTTGCTCTCTTTTGGCCCACTTATTTTAGGAATTATTCTGTTCCTACTGCCTTGCTTGCTTTTTCCACCACTTTTGTGACACCCCATGGTCATGTTCCAGACAGGTAAACTCCTAGGTATTTGATATTATTCTCCTGAGTGGTGATACTAATTCCCCGTATACTGATCGTAGCACTTTGTTTTGTTAAACAGTTCTTTAACAACTGTGTTCTTTGTGTTCAATACAAATGTATATACCTTGTCCAGTATACATGTAGGTGCACCTCACAGCTGTCAGAACGGGACTATGTTGCCAAGCATTACAAATAGTATTAGAATCTAGTAAATATCAAACGAAGTTTCCCTACTATTCTTCTTTTGTTTATTTATTTGGGATACAGACAGGACAGACCCATAAGAGTAAATGTAGTAAATTACAAATGTTTACAAGTTTAACAAGCAGAAATATAATTAAAACTACAAAAAAGAAGAAACATCTAAGTTTATGGTATTAAAAAATGGTTCCTTAATAAAAAAAACTAAAATGTTGAATCTGGAACCGTTGGCGAAAATGATACCGAAAACCGTTTACACTACCACTACACCAACACACACTTTTATATGCCTGACGCGCGTTTCGATAACCAAGTTATCTTCTTCAGAGACCGAAGGTAAACTAAAGCTATGCCTACAAACTAACCTTATATATAGACCATTTTTAGCGCCAAATGTTTTCGCGGTAAATCTTTTGGCGGCAAAGCCAATTTTTAGCGCGAAAGCATTTTTACAATAAGTTTTCTTATAATAAACTATAAAGTGGACTATCTGGGATAGGTCCTTTGTCCTTATTTAATCTATTTTTACATTTAATAATTTCTATACTTTCAAATGCATCCAACAATCTATTGTTCGATACATTTCTTAACAATTTTAAACTATCTACATTTACAGAATGGTTTTTGGTAAAAGCATGTTCGGCAATACTAGATTTTTCTATACGTCCATATTTTAGATGAGCTAAATGTTCTTTAAATCTCGTTTTAACCGATCTTTTTGTTTGCCCAACATACTTTTTATCACAATCATTACAGCTTATTTCATATATACCGCTTTTTTCCAGATCTTCTCTCTTATCCTTCGGATTTCCTAACAATTGTCTCAGGGTGCCACTAGTTTTATGAACTAAACCTAATCCCACCGTGCCGAAAATTGTATTCAATCCTTTGGTATACTGAGGGATAAATGGTAATGAAATGAATTTCCTATCGTTGTGTTCTCGCTGGAAAAAAGGTGGTTTCACAAAGAGATTTCTTAAAACTATGGCGATTGATCAGCTTATGAATTAGTTTTCTATCATATCCATTAAGTACAGCTATATCCTCAATTAAATTCTTTTCTCTGTTATATCTTGTTTTGTTTAAAGGAAAATGAATTAATCGATGAACCAAAAAATGAAAACTTGCCATTTTGTGTTGATTACAGTGAAAAGAATCTATCGGAATATACCTATACGTAGCGGTGTCTTTCCTAAAAATATCAAATTCTAACTTGTTATTATTTCTTATTACTAATGTGTCCAAAAATTGTAACTGTTCATTATTTTCTAGTTCAAACGTGAATTTTATGCTTGTGAATTTTGAATTTAATTTTGAAATGAAATCTTCTACTGATGATTTCTTCGTATTGAAAACTGCGAAAATGTCGTCCACATATCTACACCATATCCTTGGGAAATACTCGAACTCTTGACTGATCTGTGTTTCAAAATTGCTCATAAAAAGGTTGGCTATAAATGGTGATAAACAATTACCCATTGCTGTTCCTTCATATTGTTGATAAACCTGATTGTTGTATTGAAAATAATTTTGGTCCATGCATAGTTTAGCTAATCGTAGGTATTCAGTTCTAACTTCAACACCCAGATCATTCAAGATGAGTAGTTCTTCCAGATACTGTAAAGTTTGTGGAATCGGTACGCTAGGAAATAAAGAACTAACATCGAACGAGATTAAAATTTCCCCATCTTCTAGAACAACATCTTTAACTTTCTTGATAAATTCTAATGAATTTTTAACTGAAAAACTATTACATTTTTTGGGTAGATTTTCAAACTCGTTCGATAACCATTTTGAAATATTGTAACTAGGTGTACATATAGCTGAAACAATAGGTCTAATTCATAAGCTGATCAATCGCCATAGTTTTAAGAAATCTCTTTGTGAAACCACCTTTTTCCAGCGAGAACACAACGATAGGAAATTCATTTCATTACCATTTATCCCTCAGTATACCAAAGGATTGAATACAATTTTCGGCACGGTGGGATTAGGTTTAGTTCATAAAACTAGTGGCACCCTGAGACAATTGTTAGGAAATCCGAAGGATAAGAGAGAAGATCTGGAAAAAAGCGGTATATATGAAATAAGCTGTAATGATTGTGATAAAAAGTATGTTGGGCAAACAAAAAGATCGGTTAAAACGAGATTTAAAGAACATTTAGCTCATCTAAAATATGGACGTATAGAAAAATCTAGTATTGCCGAACATGCTTTTACCAAAAACCATTCTGTAAATGTAGATAGTTTAAAATTGTTAAGAAATGTATCGAACAATAGATTGTTGGATGCATTTGAAAGTATAGAAATTATTAAATGTAAAAATAGATTAAATAAGGACAAAGGACCTATCCCAGATAGTCCACTTTATAGTTTATTATAAGAAAACTTATTGTAAAAATGCTTTCGCGCTAAAAATTGGCTTTGCCGCCAAAAGATTTACCGCGAAAACATTTGGCGCTAAAAATGTTCTATATATAAGGTTAGTTTGTAGGCATAGCTTTAGTTTACCTTCGGTCTCTGAAGAAGATAACTTGGTTATCGAAACGCGCGTCAGGCATATAAAAGTGTGTGTTGGTGTAGTGGTAGTGTAAACGGTTTTCGGGTTCCTTAATAGTTTTTTAACCGCAGTTGCATTATGAAAGAATATATTATCTACTTCCACGATATTAGATAATTTGTTGTAAGTGTGAGTTATTTTGTGTACTGGAAAATTAAGGACATAATTAGTAAATGCTTGGTCTGTAAAAAAGGTGTAATTATTTCTAGTAGCATTGGTGGGAGTATGGAGATTTATGGAATTTGTAATTTCGATACAATCAATATTATTATTTAAAATTTTATGAGTAAACGTCACATCCGCAATTTGCTTACTGTGCTCAAGGGTAATAATTATTTTTAAAATGGAACAAATACGTTGTCTATCTATGTTTCAGGATAAAACTTCCTTTTACAATATGAAATGAATTTATTTTGAATAGATTCCAATTTTGAAATGTACACCGAGTAACGTGGATTCCAAATGACGGAACCGAACATTAAGGTACTATGGACATGCCATATACAAAGTTCTAATGGTAAAAGGGTTTCGCAACTCGAAACAAGTTCTGTATATAAATCCCAATTGTCTATTTGCTTTTCAGGTAATATGACAAATGTGTTTATCAAAAAGGAGTTTTGAGTCCAAAATTATTCCAAGATTTTTTTATACTATCTACCGGATGGAGTATACAATTAGAGATTTCATATGTGTTCATATGTGATTTAATTCAGGACTGCAACGAGTAAGTAGTTGCATTTAGAGACGTTTAACAACAGCTCATTTTTTACACAATAATCTAATATATTATTTTAGTCTCGTTAAAATTTAAACCGGTCATGAGGACATGAAATTGAATGATAAATGTTTAAATCGTCGGCATACATAATAAAATATACAAATTTAAAACAGGTAGCAATATCACTAACGTATAAATTAAATAGTAAAGGACCCAAATGGGACCTAAGATTACTTGTTGAGATCTATTGCTAATGTATGAGTCGAACTAACGCAATAAACTACCATGTATACCGACTAGGGAGTACAATCCGGTACAACCTTCAATCCGGCCGGATTCTGCCGGAATCTCGAGAATTTCGCCGGATCCGACCGGATCCGGCCGGATCGGTATTTTGGGTGTTCAACATAGTGCATATTTCTAACTTCATGGCATAATATGTGGAATAATCTACGGGGAAAAATAGAAACGATTTTGTGCGAAAATCAACTCTTATTTATCTATAATTATCATCAGTCAGTTATTATATAATAATCAGTCTCAAAGATAACAAACAACAGTGAATTATTTATAGTTTAAATAAAGTTTAAAGTTTAACCCGTTTATAAAAACTAAATTAAATCAACATCATATTCTTCTATAATCTAAATTAAAATTTTCAAAATCAACAGCTTATGGATACTATACCCATGCATTCATCACAGCACAGATCCCCTTTGCAAACGCCGTGTTTTTTAGTACTTTCGCACGGTTTTGATGAGAGAAATTACATTTTTCTTAATATATCGGAACCGGCCACCGGATCCGGTAAAATTGTTGGATCCGGTAGGCAACAAAAACGTACCGGATCCGCCGGACCGAATTGCAATCTCTAATACCGACCTCAGCAAATTTCGAAATAAGGATCGAATGATTGATTTTATCGAAAGCCTTACTAAAATCAGTATAAACAGAATCGACATTCTTTCTATCATTTAGACTTTTCAGTATGTCAATGTAAATAAATAAGTTTGTGTCAACTGAACGTTTTTTCATGAAACCATGTTGTTCAATATTAAGTACGTTTTTGACATCGTAATAAAGAAAATCAAAAATTTTACTTTCAAACATTTTACTTAAAATGTTTCATTTCGAAAAGGGTCTATAATTCTCAACTTTATTTTTATTTCTGGATGAATTGGGATGTATGTATGTATGTATGTATGTATGAGTTAGGGGTGATAATTACACTGCGACCTATAGGATCTATTGTGTCCCCCCTTACTTGCCATGTTCTGATATTTCCTCAGACCTATAGCAGCTCTTCGAGTCCTATTTTCCTGAGGAAGTTTAGGACATCGTCGGGCTTCAAATCAGGTAGATCCCCTTCCTCTATTTTATGTGCTCCTAGGTATCTAGCCCTAGAATTTTGCAAGGCAGGACATTCTGAGAGTATGTGTATTGAGGTTTCATCCTCTTCCTCACAGAATCTGCACTTTGTTTCATCTGCTAACCCTAGTTTCTTCATGTGGCTTCTTAACCGGCAATGCCCGGTTAATAATACCGTTAAAATTCGGAGCCTTTTTTTACTGAGGTTGAGGCAGCTAAGAGATCTCTTCTGGTCATAGTTCCCCAGTAGTATCTTAGATTGCCTCAGTTCTTCCAGCTGATTCCAGTACTTGGGATTTTTCTTTCTCCATTTCCTCCCTTAGTTTTCCTAAGATTACTCTACTGCTGATCCCACAAGATGGTTCTGGTCCCAGATGTGGGGTTTCAGCTCCTTTTTTTGCTAGCTTATCTGCTGTTTCATTCCCCTCGATTCCTATGTGTCCCGGGACCCATAGGAGGGTGACAGTGTTCTTCTGGCCTAGTTCATTTAGTTTGCCTAGGCATTCCCAAACCATCTTCGAACTGATTATATTTGAACTCAGCGCTTTGATGGCTGCTTGACTATCCGACATGATCACAATCTCTTGTCTGCGATAGTTTCTTCCAATATTGAATTCCACACATCTTTCGATGGCGCGGACTTCTGCTTGAAAGATGCTCGGGTATGTGCCCAAGCTTTCTGAGTATTTGGCTCTCGGTCCAAAAACTCCTATCCTAGTTCCCTCATCTAGCTTGGAACCGTCCGTATACCACTTTATGGTATTCTGGATGAATTGGGATAATAAAAGCTGTTTTCCATTTATCAGGGAATAGACCGTCAGTGAGAGATTTATTAAATAGTAGAAATAGAGGCTCTACTAGGGTTTCTTTACAGTTTTTAATAAAATTTGTAGATAGCTCATCTGGTCCAGGACCTTTGTTAGGTAAATTTACAATTTTTTGTGCAATTATCTCGCGGGTGATAGTATAATTCGAGATATTTAGTGGCTTGTTAATATTAGTGGTATTAAAGTTACTAGCATTACTATTTACAAAAACAGGAGCAAAATAATCAGAAAACATGTTACAGATTTTTTTCAAATTAATAATTGGGTCCTCGGCCGTAAGCAAATTGTTTGGAAAATTATTGGAGTTTCTTTTATTTTTTACAAATTGCCAAAAGTATTAAGGACTTTGAGTGATATTAGTTTCGACATTTATCAAATAGTTTTTATAATCTTCATTTATCAAAAATTTAGACCTTCCTCATAAGATTTTAAATGTTAAATAATCTAGATCATTGTATTTCTTCCATCGAGTGTGAAATTTAAGTTTTTCTTTAATTACGTTTATTGTAGAGGCAGAAAAAAGAGGATATTTTTTATAATAATTGGGATATTTAGGTACATGCAAGTCAATAATTTTATCGATAATACTATAAAACAAGTTAACTGATTCATTTACGTCAATAGATTGAAATTTAGCAGTCCAATTGACTGCACTCAAAAGGCGGTTAATTTCTATAAAGTTTGACAACTTAAAGTTCCATCGAGATTGGTTACCAACCCTAGTATATATCAACGTCAAAGTATTGTGAGAATGATCCTCGGGAACTAGTGGATTAGTAGATAAACGTATATTTTTGGTTATTTGACTATACTATTACGCTAGGTTTGAACGCGGCAACAGAGCGCAATAATTGTGCCAACATATAAAAGATTTTAACACGAGTTATGTTCGTTTGAAGTTTATATTTTTAGTCCAGGAGTTGTATTTGATATGAAATTAACTACGAAACCTTTCTTAAAGCATTTATTTATTTACGAATTTCAATATTTACCAATTTTACAGTGAAAAAAGATACTGATTGACAGTAGCAAACGAACGAAGGAAGTCAAACGAACAGAGCAATATTTTCACTTTGAAGACCTATATTTTTACTGAACAAGGTATATTTTACATTATCTTATCAACTATTTAAGTTTATAACCACCCCGTATATAAAACTATTCTATATCAATTTCCGCTGCAAAATCTTTTTCTGTATCACAAACAAACAATACTCAGCAACACCCATAGAACGGCAATTTTCTATAGACACTCCCATTTATAAATTACATGAATACATACATACGTACATACGTAGAGACAGCTTGACAATGAAAAGTAAGAAAAGAAGAAGCACAAGTGAGTAATGGATATTAATTGCATTTATATTCGCTCCGACTTTGTTTTTTAATTATAACTGAATACGAAATAAAGGTTCATATTAGTGTTGACATGATAAATATTATGCAAATTGTACAGTTGATTTTAAATATACCTTAACTGTGTCTACTTGATATACGATCACAGATTGTAAATAGCGAAGTATATGGTAATCTTTTATTACAATTTGTATAGCATATTTCAAATAGTTTTCCTCTTTGTCTCTTTTGCATTGGTAATTATTTTCTTCACTATATTTATAATCCGGTTTCTTTTGTATTAAAAATTGTTTTTGCATTTACATCTTACATAAAAGTAAATATCTCAGTGCATCACTAAGTGTTAAATACAATGGATATGGTCTCCATGTACCGGGTAAATTATTCAAATATTTTAAATGAAAGTATAGCGGTTCAATTTTTCGTACTTTGTGTAACGCAAAATGGACACCGGTTTCAGAATATGAAATAATAAACAGTTTAAGTTCTTCCACTATTTTTATTTAATACGTTAGTACTTTAATAATAAATGACAGCTACTTTGAGTAAACGATTAAAATTTTAAAATCCAAGTTAAAAACCCACAGCCAATGTCACAGAATAGAAAATTTTATATAATTTTTTATATTTTGCACTTATAATTTTATATTGTTCTTTAAAAAAGTATTTGTGAATATGAATATCATCTTTTACTTATATAATATATTATTATTGGTGTATTAGTCATTTTAAAATATTTGAAAACATTAACATTTCATAATTTAAATGTCAAAACTGTCAAATGTTATAAATTACACGCAGTGCTACCGACATACTTTTTAAAATAAAATTTTTCGTAATTACATAAAAATAATAAATTAATTTAAAAAATGATAAAATGGCAAAATATAAAAAATATTATAAACAACTTATTTCATATGGCTGTTGTGACACTCGTTCTTTAAAAAACTCGTAAAAACTTGAACTCGTGTCATAACAGAATTCCATATGAAATGCGTTGTTTAATATACTATTTTATAATTCGCGTTTACAATAGACTACATTGTAACACTCAACGGAGTGTGGAAATGAAATCTCTTTCCACACTTGTCTAGTTATTTTTTGTGTCACAGTTGGTAATTTTGTGCATTTTATTGGACAATTTTGAAATTACCTGCGATTCTTCCATTTTACTTTAAATTGGTTATATTTATATCTAATATTATATTTTCTTAAAGTTCGTAAAATATCACATTTTTTAATAGTTTATAAAGCTTCGCTCATACTGCAAACTTCACATGCGTGCCTTAAAATGTACTTTTAACACGTATATCATACAATATTTTTTCTACAAACGTTCAAATAAAGTAATTATACAGTTTGAATTAAATTTTAAAAACCTGTATTAATACATCTAAAGGAGATAATTTTAAATTGGATCGTATATTGCGGACCCTAGCAACCATTGTTGCTATAATTGTTTAGGAATCATCATTCTTCCTTAGCCATGGAAAATGGTAAAACAGCAGTGCAGGAAATTAATTTGTCAAATTGCACAAATTGTACTGTTAATATTAATGTTAATAAATAAAATCTAAATATTTTGACGTTTGCTTTCAAAATCTGACAATTCACTTTTGGCAGCAGTGCCATAATAGTATATTAAACAACGCATTTCATATGGCTTTCTGTTGTGACACGAGTTCAAGTTTAAAAAACGAGTGTCTCAACAGCCATATGAAATAAGTTTTTTATAATATTTTTTATATTTTGCCCTTTTTACCATTTTTTAAATTAATTTTTTATTTTTATGTAATTACGAAAATTTTTATTTTAAAAAGTATGTCGGCAGCACTGTGTAATTTATAAAATTTGACAGTTGTGACATTTAAATTATCAAATGTTAATGTTTTAAAATATTTTAAAATGAATAATATACCAATAATAATATATTATATAAGTAAAATATTATATTCATATTCACAGATACTTTCTTAAAGAACAATATAAAATTAATAAATTGCTATTAGCCACAAATGTCATTGTCAATAGTCTTGCCTTTAGATACTTCACTCATGTCGCCAACCATTTAAAACAAAAATTTGCGTGCGTAAAAGTTACATTACGATACGCAAATGCGTTTTATAATGAAGATTTTTATAAGTGCGAAATATAAAAATTTACATTACGATACGCAAATGCGTTTTATAATGAAGATTTTTATAAGTGCAAAATATAAAAAAAGATTTTAAGGCACTCAGTGTCTTTATTTAATTTTTCATTTGGAAGTGTCTAGGAACATTTTTAGTAAAAATGAGTAATTTAACCTCATAACAAGCAGCTCAAATCGTGGCTTTAATTGAAGATGGATGATCTCAGCAATATGTTGCTGAAGTCATGGGAATCAACCAATCCAGCTTTTCTATGGGCTTAAGAAGGTTTAGAGCCACTGGAAGACCAGTTGCAGAACGTCCCAGGTGTACTATTTCCTGTAAATGACCGTTTTTTAAGAATTCAGACTTTGCGAACTCGTCATGCTTTAGCCAGGCAACTACAAAATATTCTCTCTGGAGTCCGTAATGTTAGAATATCTGTCAATACGGTTAGAAACAGATTAAGGAATTTTGGAATCAGACCCAGAATGCCAGTTACCGCTCCATTGTTAACCAGAGCACACCGTGTAGCACGTTTAAGGTTCGCAAGAGAACATGTTAATTGGGATATTAACGATTGGGCTAATATTTATAATATATAAGGAATATAAGGGAGGTTCTTGAGGAAAATGTAGTGCCATTTGTTCCAACCTTTGGAGAGAATTTTAATCTAATGCACGATAACGCTCACCCGCACGTTACCAGAATAACAATGGAATACCTTCAAGAGGTTGGTATCCAAGTTTTAGATTGGCCAGCAGTTAGTCCAGACCTATACCCAATTGAATATGTTTGGGACTACCTGGACAGGCGCATAAGAACTCTTAATATCGCTTCAGACAACCTTGATGAGCTGGAAAATGTTTTAATAGAAGAATGGGAAAATTTGGTTTTGGATTACATAAGTGACCTGATAAGAAGCCTTCCACTAAGAATGAGAGATGTTATTAGAGCCAGAGGTGGCAATACCAGATACTAAAATGTTAAACTTATCGTTTTTTATTTTGTTGCTTTGTATTATTTAATTTTTCTAAAATAATTGTTATTTTCATTGTTTATGCCCATTATTTTTTGATTTTTAATTTTAATTAAATTTCCCACATAATTTAATGAACACAAAAAGTACTAATTGTTGAATAATTTTATTTAAAAAACATAAATAAATGCGAATTATAAAAAATATTGTGTAAAACTTTTGCCAAAATGACCATTTGTAATAATACATACCCCTATGGGAATTTGTACACCATCGGGTATTGATGAAGATCTCCTATTACAACTGCCAAACACATTATCGAACAAGATAAGAAATAAGATAAAATATTATCGGAATTGGTTTTTGTTAAACAGTAAAGAAATTTTGAGAACTGCATAGGATGCGAACAAGAAATACTTTACCATCGCTAAAGAAAGAAAAGTTTCCTACCACGGCCATATCCTTAGATGGGGCAATATTATATTCCTAAACTAATTTTACAAGGAAAAATAGCCGGATGTTGAGGCCCAGAAAAAGTGAAGAAAGTAAAGAAAGTTTACTGAAATAATAAATATTCGCTTTTTTTCATTTGTTTACTGTTGTTTGTTGAACTATTTTTTCTATAGAGCGGGTCACAGTTATTATGCAGCGTGGCCGGCATATGCCAAAATGTAAATCTTATGGGCGAATATTCAACACTGTTGCCGCTTTGGTTACGGCTTGAACCACAATTAACTCAGCCAATTTATTTTCGTAGAAACGTTTTATTATGAATTTTGCAAAACAGATGTATTCTATATAATAAATATTATTAAAAAATGGAATTCAAATCTATTTATGTAGATTATAATCAGTATATACCTGATCACTTGATGGATTATTTAGGTCTCTACTAAATCTTTCAGACAAATCCTAATCCTATTGCCAGTGAAAATATTATTTAATTACAAAGATGCTAATTATTTTACTTGTATGATCCCTTGATCCTCGTAAACCGTTATGTAATATTCGTGGAATGTAGAGGTAAGTAAATGTACAGGTAAGTAATAACATAGGCAGGTACCTATCTGTTTCTGCTGATAAACGAAAGGGCATTATTGAAACAACAGCCATGCAGTTAGCAGCACCGTTTGAAAAATTTAAACAAGGTGAAAATCTTCATCGTCAAACCAAGAGGCTTTTATTGAATATTTTAACGTATACGTTGAATATAAAAGATGACAAAAGTGTGACAGCGAAAATAGAACTGATTTCTGAAATGACTGGCCTTAGTGTGAGAACAGTGTATAATCTGAAAAGGGAAGCCGCTTCTGGACCTTTGACATCGCCAAAAAAACGAAGACGGAACAGCAGCCAGTCGAATTCAAGACTGATCACCTACGATGAAGGTATCCAATCGCAAATACGAAAAGCTGTGCATGAATTCTACTCCGAAAATATTCCACCAACACTGGCAAAAGTACTTGCTAAAATAAATTCAGACGAAAATGTACCAAATTTTTCTAAAAGTACACTAAGACGCTTGCTTAACGATATGGGGTTTGTTTATGGAAAGAGAGGAAGAGACTCGATTCTAATAGAAAGAGCTGATATAATCGCCTGGAGGCACAAATATTTAAGATCAGTGAAGAAGTTCCGCGAAGAAGGATATAACGTAATATATCTGGAAGAGTCATGGATTAATGTGGGCCACAGTGTAAATTTTGAATGGAAAGACACTACCATAAAAAATGCCCGAGATGCATTTGTCAAAGGACTGACAACAGGACTGAAGGCTCCAAGTCAACGAGGACCGAGATTTGTTCTTCTTCATGCAGGCTGGAAAGACGGTTTTCTTGAGGGTGCAGAAAAAACTTTTCTGGCAAAGAAAGGTGCAGACGATTACCACGACGAAATGGACGCAGAAGGCTTTGAGGCCTGGTTTAAAGCTCAATTGATCCCTAATTTGCCGAAAAACGGATCAAAGAATGTTGTAGTGTTGGACAATGCGTCATACCATTCGGCGAAGTTACCTTTTCCAAAGACAACTTGGAATAAGGAACAAATAAAGTACTGGCTACTGGAAAAAGAGATTTACTCCGAGGATGATTATTTAAAAACAGAATTATTGTCTACTGCAAACGCGTTTAGAGAGCAGTACGACCTAAGAAAAATAGACGACATTGCCACGGAACATAATATAACAGTCCTACGATTACCACCTTATCATTGCGAATTAAATCCTATTAAAATGGTGTGGAGCCAAGTGAAAGGATAATATGTGGCTCGTAATAATAGTAGGTACTTTTAAAAAAGAGGATGTGGAAAAACTTATAAAAACATAATTTGACAAAGGTCTTTTGTAAGGCCGATGTATTTATTTATTTCTTTATACATGATAATTATTAAACGTATAAAATTTGAATATTTTAGCGGATTTACAATATTTTCCTTTAAACGCGTAAAATTTATCTAAAAGCATAATTATAAATATTCTTAATTTCTCACTAAACGATTTTCAAATGAATAATTTAGTCAACATTTAAATCATAATAGTAATACAATGGCAAGTTATATTCCCGCGCCAGTCGGAACCAAATTCGAAGAACATGCCGATATGGCAACGCCGTCGTCCATAAACGCAATGCTGCATAATAACTGTGACCCGCTCTATAGGTACCTAAAAATATAATTTAAATATAACACGCTTTAATAAGTTTTCAACTCTTTTTATCATTTTGATTTGTACAAACAAAACAAACAATTAAAAGTTTGTTTGTTGTTCACGGCTCATGTACTTAAGTGAATCAATTATAGATGTCGCCCACTACGTGATTATCTATGGGAGTTCTATGAATTTACTACACCGTATAAATGACCATCCATTACAACGGTGTTGATTTAGACAAATCTATGTTGATAATGTATCTCTATGTATGTGATGGATGTAACAATGACATTCACGATCGAACGTGATATTTTTAGATTAAATTGAACGAGATATGGACTCCCGTAGTCCATTGTTTTCAACATGGAATTTAGTAACATTGAAATACTCATATTTTTTAAATGATAGTGTACTGCGCGACTAACAGATACCTAGTATAATATGAAATGGGATTGTTGAAATAACTTGTAAAATTAATTTATGAAAATAGACTCATTATGCTTTCGTTTACTTCGTAACAAGCAGTGTGTATTAGTTAAGAAGAATAATCATCGTTATTCACAGGATATATTGGTTTTTTTGTAATAAATGTTGGCTTTGGATGCAAATAAGCAGTTTCCTCTTTTTTTAACAGTTCATGTATACAGGGTCCGGCAAACCTCTGTCGTAGTTCTATCACTCTTGTTGTATATAACTTACATATTTATTTATAAGGGACATGTAAAGGGTAATTAAAATCAAACATTTTAAAATTATATTCGTGTATACAGGGTGGTCTATTAGTAAACTAGGCAAATGACTTAATTTTTTACACATGGAATGCCATACTTTTTTTTACATTTTTATAACCGAAATAGTTAGTACTATATCTACACTCCCAAATTTTTTTTTTAAAACTTCCAGTCATCTCGGAGAAAATCACCTTTTTCCCAAATAAAAATGGATTTGCACAACGCTTTTAAAAAACCGCAACTTTATGGGATTTGAAGATAAAGCTTTCAAATTACCAATGTTCAAAGACAAAGGACTGAAGATATTTTTAGACTCCTTTTGAAATTTTTATTTTGTACTGGATTGTCTTAAATAAATTTTACATTCCAAAAACTTGAATTGAAGTTTTTTCAATATTTACCCTGTACCTACCCTGTTTACTGTCCTCTCCTATTTTCCGTCGTTTAAAAGTTATTTAAAAAACTCATATTTTTGGTAAAACTTTTAGTTAGCTGAAATGTCGGAATGTTTATTGTTTCTATAGTGACAGTTCAAATTCATTGTTGCTAGTTTATTGTGTTCTTTAAGCTTTGTGCGTTAGGTAACAATGAATATTACTACAAATGAATTAATTGACATTATTTTTGTTGTGGTAGAATCCGACAGAAACTGTGTATTAGCAAAAATAATTTATAACTAACGATATCCTGAGCAACGCGTTCCATATAAAAAGAGTTTTGAACCTCCACTAATCCCCAAACGTGCTATCCATGACGATAATCAATTAGCAATTTTGGCAGTAACAGAAAATCCAAATACAGGTCAGCAAAATATTTCTGAATTGGTGGGTATTAGTGAAAGGTCTCTTGTATAAATATTAAAATATCATCATTATCATTCGTACAAAATACAAATGCATCAAGAGCTGAAAGACATGGATTTTGAGAAACGATTGCGGTTTTGTAACTGGGTTAAATCAAAACTTCGGCAAGATCCAGGATTTTTCGAAAGAGTATTATATTTTGAAGAAGCGTCATTCCGTAAGAATGGATTCGTTAATAGGCACAATTTCCATTATTATGTCAATAAAAATCCCAACAGCATCAGGGAAAGACACAGTAAAGATCGATGGAGTGTAAACGTTTGGGAAGGTATAATTGGGCCGCATTGTTTCGAAGGCAATTTAAATGGCCAGATGTATCTAGATTTTTTGGCTAATTATCTTCCACTTTTACTTGAAAACGTTCCCCTTGCCTTAAGATAATCAATGTGGTACCAACATATTGGAGCGGGAGCGCATTATTTACGTGAGGTAGCAGATGAATTTTACATAAGTTTCCTAATAAATGGATCGGCAGATATGGTCCAAAAATATGGCCAGCTCGATCACCGGACTTAACAAAACCTGACATTTTTAAATAGGGTTATGTTAAGAATCTTGTTTATCTAACACCACCTACAACACCTGAAGATATAAAGGAGCAAATAATACAAGCATTTAAATCTATTACACCTCCGATGCCAAGTCATCATTTCACGAACGAGTAGATTTATGTATAAGAGAAAATGGCAGACATTTCGAGCAACCCTTATGAACACGTACGACTTGAAACCCTTCGATATTTGCCATTATGTGCTCATTTAAAAGAAATGTAAATTTTTTCGATAATTAAAGTAAAAATTGTCACACATACAACAGTCTAATGGTGCTCACCTGAATTGCTGGTTTCTTGAGGTCTTGGGAGCTCCCGCTGCGACTTCTCGTGCTGTATGAGTTTCTACACTATTCAAACTAATTAAAATTCACGTGTTTTAGCAATCGGTTCGTAAAATTTTCTTTTATTGCGGAAATCACTATAAATTAAAAAGTTCAACCTTTTTTTTTGAAAATTCTCGAAAAACCCCAAAAACCGTTCTAGTCAGTCTTGTAGTCGACACTCGTGTCCCCTCGTTCATGTCTTGCGCATGGCATTTTATCACGACGACAGGTTTACCAACTAGAATATTGTATGCTTTTTGAAAGTTATTAGTTGAACGAATTTCAGAAATTATAGTAAATTTGTACTTTAGAAAAACAAAAGAAAAAACCGGTACGTGCGTAGACACCTTATAAAATAAAACTGGATAATTTTTAAAAAAACTAGAATTGTTGTTGATTATCACCTTTTAATAATATTAAAAACATGCAAAATTGGTCTTTTTTTTAAATGATTTTGTTGGCCAAAACATACAAATTAAATACATATTAAAACTATATTATAAAAGGTTCGTTCCAACAAGAGTCCGAAACTATCAGAGATTGTTATGAGCATGCGTATGTGCATTTTAGCGTTCCAACAACAATCTCTGACAGTTTGGTGACTAATAGTAAGCTGTTCCAACGTTGCATGCAAACGGTTTGAAAACTGTCATAAGAGTTTGTGAATTTGTTAGGAACTATAAATCAGACGCATGCGAAAAGGAGATTTGATCATTCGAAACCACGTGTTTATACATTTAATTCAACTTTTAACATTTTTCGCGTATTATATATGTATATCGTGAGGAGATCTATTTAATATAAATATGAATTACAGTATGGCTCGATGAAAATATTGGCAACAGCGACTTATTAGACGAAAGTATTGGTGCATTCCACAGAGAAGACGAATCCAGTCATGTTCTCGAGAAAATAATTGAGGAAATTGGTGTTCGCCCTTAAAATTCGGAATGGGAAAATATTTTCCACTTGTTGCACTGTCATGTGTTAAATGTCAAACTAGTACCATTGTATAAACAGACATAGTAGGACAACCCAATGCTTTATTTTCTTTGACACAATTTGGGACGACCACCAGATGTCGGTAAAGACTTGGTCCCAATTTTAAAAATAAATACTAATTTTACTAATATTTGGTAGATGGCGGTGCGTCAGAAAATAAATTCTCACTATTTTCTATAGGGGTAATCGCAATTGTTGTGCTCTTGTTGCAAAGTTTATTATTGACGATCTTAGTATCAACTGATTCGTTGTTATAGTTTGTGGTTTGCGGTTATTTTGTTTTTGGAGTGTTTGTATTATAGTTATAGTTTATTTATTATTAAAAAACTTTACTTAGTTACAGAAAAACTGAATAGTGTTGTGATTGATTTTTTATTTTGAGGTAAGCATAAATCAAAAATGATTGCTATTCATTAGACATACATTTATATCCGGTAAATAATACATATATAAATTTTACAGATGTCAGGACATTATAGTATGTTTACTACCAATGCGGTAATTCCACATACAAAGATTCAACTATCAGAATGTTTCGATTCCCATACGCAGCAGTATGTCAACAATGGATAATAAACTCAGGTAGGACTAATATTTTTTCAAATAAAAAATAATAAATTTATACCCTTAAAATAATTGAATTATATTAAAATTTTAAATGACACTAAGACGGATTAATTGTTTTTAATCAAAAATCAAATCAAAAACATTTTGAAATATATATAATATAATCAATGTCTATTTTTAACTTAATAGTTGTTAAAAATGTTTTATGTTAAACTATGTTTAATATAAAAGTCTTAAACAGGTGATTTTTAAAATGTTTTTTCATTACAATAAAGAAAGAGAACATAAAATTTGAAAACATTAAATTAATTTTTTTTATTGAAAAGTAATGTATATCGATACCGTGGTCCTTGACACAGTTCTTATAAAACTATAATATGTACATTAAGACTATGACACTGGAATTTTGTTAATTTGAAATCAGCTGACTTGCATAAAGTTTTCTGTATTACGGAATTAAAATTTGTTGATAAATTTTTAAAAATGGACCATCCTGGTAAAGACAAGTAGTAGACTTAAAAAACTAAAATTCTTAAACATTTTTCTAAGAGCAACAATTTGATGTAAACTTAATTTTTAATTTTGTTCGACAAACATCAAACAAAAAATCAACTGTCACTTCATAATAAATCGCAACGTTGTTATTCTTTTTTATGTATCTATGGTTATTACCATTGTAGCATTATTAAATTTTATATGTGTACTTGTAATTAAAAAAAAACGACTTGAATTCTCTTCACTTGGCTACTTTTTTAAAAAATTAAAATATTTTCTGCTTTAAAAGTTTTATAATTGAAAAATATTAAATAAATATAAAAATGTAATTCAATTTTGGACTGGCTTAATAAACATTTTCGTATTTTTTCTTGCAAAAAATGATTTTGATAATTTATTAGCTTAGACAATAAATTTTTGTTGCTATAAACAAGCCGTTATGTTAAACCCTATGATTCAACCTCTACTTTAATATAACAATAGGTACCGTTTTCTCCACAACAATTTTACCGTACTTCCGGTAATATCGATAATCTCAATAATTCTAAATAAACCAATAATTTATGAATATAAAAATTTGGTCACTCAACATTGTACAACAGTGTACAAGATAAAATTGCTAAAAATGTAGTTAATGGCTTAAACGATTCGAAATAGTTTTAGAAAAAGAAGTATTTTTATTTTTTTCGGTTAAAAAATTACAATTGTTATTAGCAAAAAACTCTTGGAAAAAAACCCTACCAGCTTCTTCCCAATACCTCCAAAAAAGTATAACTGATTGTTTAAATAATAAAAAAAATTCTGAAAGTGCGGTAAATTTTAACAAAAATTCTCAATTCACGGAATTGTAACTCTATACTATTTTCACCATGTACTAGCGTGAAAAAATAATAAAAAGAAATCGAATTAGTGCTTTGAATTTGTCGCGCTTACAATAACAACAATAATATAATGATAGAATAATAATAATCTTTAATGTTTCTAAACAAAAAATTACAGCAACGGTTTGGTTACATATATTTTATTATTACAACATAGTTTAATAAATCATATTTATAAGTTTTAATTAAATTAGATTATAAAGTTATTGGCATTTTTTTATTAATAGTAATTATTTACATTGCAGGAAATGCTTCTTTGGCGACCCTGAGTTCGAATATTCTGAAGGGAAAATTTATATGTAGCAAGCATTTCGATCCTGTACTTCTGAATTCCAAACGTTTACCAAAGACTGCTGTTCCACAAAAATATGATGATCAAATGCGGTTTCCGAGTTATCTGTAGCAGCAGGTTTGCCACAGTATACCATCAACCAATAAAAATACTTTTGATTGTGACGAAAGTGAGAGTTTGAGCGAAACGAATACAAAAACCATCGATCCATTTATACTCCAGTTGATTGATATGCCCTCATCTCCTCTTCTTTTGGAAAAAGATCATAAAGAAATAACGACTCTTAAAAAGCGTTTACAGGAGTTTCAAAAAAAAAATTAACAGATTAACAAACTAACATAAAAAAAGTAAAAATTCTCAAGAAGTAAAAAAAAACTCTAAGTTAGCAATACTACAAAACAAATAATGTTATCTATTTATCCATCCTAAAATATATTTTAAGTGATATAAAATTTTTACATAAAATCCTTGTGTATAATTAATTTTAACGGAATATTTCATTCCTATCATAATTTTAGGCAATAAACCGCAGGTAGAAAAAAGGTTTGAAACAATTTTAAAGATATAACGGAGAACAATTATTACTAACATATTTCTGCATTGTTAAGTACAAAATCCAACTATTTTTTTAATTTACATTTACTTTATGTATGATTTTTACTTTAATAAATGTTTTTAGTTGCTCAGAACGAAAAATGTAATTAGATTATTATTGTAGAAACTTTTTGTAAAAATCCATGTTATTATAAACCACACACAAAAATGTTTAACGAATATTTCCACGATTTATTAAAACATTTCTTTTTATAAATCAATCATAGTTGCTTAGAATCTGACGATGGTAATTATTATCCAAACAGCTCTCATTGAATTATTGAATTTTTTTAATAAATCGTTGAAATATTCTTTAAACATTAATTTGTTTTTGGTATTTATGATGATGTAATTATTTATGAATAAATATTTTTTGTAGTATTTTTTATTTATTGTAGAAATCCTTACTTTTTGGAAATCCGTAATATGAAAATTAAACAAATACATTTTTAGTAAAAATTCCCACTATGTATTATTCTAACAATCCTTTTTATAGTAAATGACAGCTTTTTCGACTAAATGAAAGATCGTCATAATGAAGTTACATTTTTTAAGACAACAATTTTAAAGATATATTATTAGCCCTAAGGAATAATCCTGATCCTGATTTTTACTATAACTTTATGTTTTATCAATATATAAACTGTTTGTTTTGATTAAGCTTAATTTTATAAATAGATAATACAATAATATATTATTAAGCTATTCTGAGCATCAGTACGATATAGTTTTCAACTGTTTTTTCTATATCATTGCACAGCGCTGATCTTAGATGAAAACATTTCCGGGATAATCACTTTTTTCAAATCCCAAAAAACGGTAAAATTTTTGAAAAATTGAAACGTACGAAGAAAGGTCATAAAATAGTACCGAGGTCCGAAGGTACTTTAGAATAACAATACTTTTTATTTTAATAAGCTAATATGTATTAAAAAATTAAATTTAATTTACTTTATCTTTACAACCCTGTAATTAATGAAAATCAATTTTTACGGATAATTTATGCTGACTTTCTGCTCTCAGTACCAACAGAATATTTCTTTCTATGTTTAATTTTTTTAAAAATACTTACTCACTTTTTTAGTATTAAAAAAATCATTCTATTTAAAATGTATTGGCTAAAAGTTTTACGCCTACATTTCCATGAAGAAATTCGTCTAAATAATAAATTTATCGAACAACCCCTATTTTCTTTGCTATCAAAAACTGTAATTTATTTTGTATATTTACTCTATTCGTCACCAGGTACCACCACGTTACGGGCGTACAGAGCTTCAAAATTATCTACCATAAGGATTGTCCTACTATGTCTTTTTATACAATGCTAGTACTACAGTGTTCCAACAGAACAGTTGTGGACTAGTTTCAAATTTCATCAAATGCGCGCATGCGTAGAAACAAATTTGAAAACAATCCGAAACGCATCCCTGATTGTCTGTTGGAACGAACCTAAAGATATATGCATTTTGCCAAATGGCAGAGTTCAAATTCCCAGTTAAAACTGGGTTTTGCTCTTCCACTCAACCAGTAAAGCCCCATTTATATAGAAAAGTATCTATATAAAATGGGCCTCCAAAATACCAGATTTACAATTATATTAACAGAAAAGAACCTAATTACTAAAATTTACTAGAATCTAAGCAGTAAAGCCTCGAGACGGAAAGCCTGCAGTTAAGCTGACAATGAATTTTTCTAGCGACCAATAGAAATGATATTTAATTTTCCTTGAATAAGTCTTTTTTTAATTTTTTGTTTGAACGCAAGATCTGAAAAATATTTTAAATCATTCGGTAACCAGTTGTAAACTTTGACAATATTATAAGTAAAAGAGCCTTTGAACAGATGAGTATTATATTTAGGAATTGTTAAGCGACCTCTGTGCCTCAGGTTCAAGTTATGGATATCTGTTCTATAACGTTTTTGTTGCATAAATAAACCGGTTTTTCATTTTTAATAATTTTATGATATAATACACATTCATGCAGCACACGCCTTCCAGCAATATTTAACCAATTCAAATCCTTAATGTATTTAGAAGTAGGAGTACCTTTTCTTAGCCCATATATAAATCTTATACAACAGTTCTGTACCCTTTGTAGCCTTAAAATATCCCTTTTTAATAACCCCGGACCAAACACAGCATCCCCATAGTTCAAATGTGACAGTACGAGAGCTTCACATAATATGACCTTAAGTTTCTTATTTAGTATTGCTCGACTTCCATATATTAATTTAAGACTTTATTCAGTATCTACCTTTGATGTTAAGTGAGAACAGACAGCTTAGATTTTTACCAAAAATGTGTTTTTTTCAAATAACTTTTAAACGACGAAAAATAGGTAAGGACAGTAAATAGCAAAGTTGGAGGGAATAAAATTCAGTATCCATTGATTTATACAAGACTGAAGAAGACTGAAAAAACTTCAATTCAAGTATTTGAAATGTAAAATTTATTTTCAGACCATCCACTACAAAAACAAAAATTTTATGTTATGAATTTAGTACAGCCGAATATGGGCGATTGGATTTAACCACTGATTGGATTGGTGAATATCAGTTTTACAGTTTCTGACGTGGGTTAAATTAGAACCGTATGTTGGTGCATACGTACCGTATCAATATAACCATCTTTGTGTCAATGATGTCACGTATCTGCGCAGTTTCCATGTCAAAACATGATTTCACTAATTTAGGTTTAAATAAAGGAAAATACCAAAATCAATGTCACAGATTTTTATTAACACAACTAAAGAACAATGCAGATTACATTAAATTATCAATAAACCTACCTTAAAATTAGTTACATTTAATATCAAATTAAAATTATAATTGCTCGAACCAACAAGCTTGCATATTACATCAAGGTATATGGTGAAACTAATGAACAAAAAAGATGTGACATCAAATTAAAAGTTAAGATCTAAGGGAAATTATGTAAGAAAAGACAAAAGACATTACAGATTAAATATGGGATTATTTCTAAAATTTGAAGAATTTAAGTTCTTCAGAAAACAAAATAGATCTTTATTGCAAAAGCGAGCACATTGAGAATATAAAAAATTCTTATCCAAATCAGAAATAGGAGTGAAAGTCTTAAATAGACCAAAATCGATAGAAAAACTAAGAATAAGTGGTTAAGTAGCTTAAATGTGAGCTTAGCTTGAATGTGAACATTTAACTTAGGTAGTATAATTGTTGGCCATTCATAAGGACTACGAACGCATCTCCAAGAGATTCATTCTCGGTCCCTTAAAGCATTTATGCAATCTGGAAATATTAGAATCAGAAAAATTATGGTGTTCAGAGATAATATGCTTAGCAAAAGCTGAAGGAGAAGTAGGTGGGTCAAAATCCTTATATTTATTAATTAATTCACTTGCAGAAATTTTTATGCATAATCTTGAATCACAATTTCTAGTCCTTTTAATGAATTGAAATTGTATCAATTATTGATATTAATTTTGTTTTGTATACATTTAACTGCTAACCTTTTTCTTCTTCTTTGCCAATTTTGACATTAACTGTATTTTCAGGTATTGTTGGCCAGCCACTTGATTAATTTGTTGCTCTTGATTTTGTTTCATAATTTTAATGATTTATTGTTGTTACATATGGTTGTTCGACCTAATTTGCTTGCCATTATTCCTTATTTCTCTAATAATTAGTTCTTTATTATACTTCCAATTTCATCCACAGACATTATGTTTTCATGAATGAATTGTATTCCATATATTTTATGTGTTCAATTTCATTTCACAAGTATCCATGACAACACGTATTTTAAAAAGCAAAAATGTCAAAAAGAACTGTCACTGTTCTCAGTCGTTTTTAAAGTGAAGAAGGGTCAATCCTTTTTTTTAAAACACTATAAAATATATCCTGAAGGTTCTTTTCAAATTATAAATTAACATAAAAGTTAAGTGAAAGTGATGTTTTACATTCTCTAATTTAGTAAGTCCAAATTCCTATTCAGTTAAAAAAATATCTACGCAATGTCTCAGTGAATGACAAAATTGTCAAATAATATAAAATTTCAATAAAACATATTTCCGATATTTGAAGCCGGTGGTCCTTCATTTCATGTTAAGTTATTATTTTTATATTTTGATCTTCGTTTGTATACTCGTTCATACGAGTTTGCTTTACATTTATAATAAATGAAAAAAATTATAATGTGGTCTTAATTGATGTCTACGATTCCAACAATCAGTGATTCAACCAGTTTAAGTACTCCATTCGAAGGTGGAAAGAGTGATTAGCGGCTTAACCCGATGTTGAGGTTGATATGAATGTCTAGCCCCCAACAGTATGGTTTTTGAATTTATTTCTGTCTAATTATTATGTTAGTTTAGTATGATGGATAATCTGTATAGAACTTTAAAATGTCTTTTAAAACTTCAAAAATAACTTTCATACTACTCATAGTATTTATGACTTGTGGTCCTTTGGAATGGCCAACAATTATACTACCTAAGTTAAATGTTCACAATCAAGAGCTTACATTCAAACTAAGCTCACATTTAAGCTACTTATTCTCAGTTTTTCTACCGATTTTGGTCTATTTAAGACTTTCACTCCTATTTCTGATTTGGATAAGAATTTTTTATATTCTCAATGTGCTCGCCTTTGCAATAAAGATCTATTTTGTTTTCTGAAGAACTTAAATTCTTCAAATTTTAGTAATAATCCCATATTTAATCTGTAATGTCTTTTGTCTTTTCTTACATAATTTCCCTTAGATCTTAACTTTTAATTTGATGTCACATCTTTATTGTTCATTAGTTTCACCATATACCTTGATGTAATATGCAAGCTTGTTGGTTCGAGCAATTATTATTAAAATTTGATATTAAATCTAACTATTTTTAAGGTAGGTTTATTGATAATTTAATGTAATCTGCATTGTTTTACCTAATCCATATGTTTTGTCTAGCCTGATGATAGCCTGCTTATTGGCCGAAACTAGTCGCTGTTCTTTAGTTGTGTTAATAAAAATCTGTGACATTGATTTTGGTATTTTCCTCCATTCATTGTTGAGTCACTTTTGTGTTATGTGTTTAATTTAGATTTAAATAAACGTCAAACATTTTTTCATATTCTTACATTTTTCAGTTAAATATTACTAGCCTTTTAGACACAATGGTCGCTGCGTTAAATAATTTAAGCTCTGTAACCTTCAAAGTTACAGAATTTAAGAATTTTGCAATTAGGGTCATTCTGTATACTTACATTTTTCTTTAAATGCCTCTATAAACTTACAGAGAGCGAAATGTCACCGTAACCTTAAATATTAGATTATTATTTCTAAGTTACCAAGTTAATATAATGGATTTTATGCCTTTATTTATATATTTTTACTTGCTGATGAGGATAATAATAGGTATGAATAAAATTCTTAAAATAATAATAAATAAATATTTGTCAGTTAATTCATTTTAGAAATCGCGTTTTTAGGTATAACGAAAATCCGTTCAAAATATCGGAGTCAGTTTAAAAAAAAATATCGTCTTCCCCAACCAATTATTATTGAACAAATAATTGAACCGTTACGTCAACATATAGTCTTATTAAGAAGGCAAGATTCAATAGACCCATCTCGTTAATGGCACAAATTGAATACTCGTGCGCGAACCAACTCCCACTCTCGTAGTTCCCCCTAAATGTTCGTGCCCCTTATAAAGTAAATTCAAAGTAAAGTAAATCCAAAGAGAAGTCTAGGTACACACACAAGTCGTTAATATTAAATACACAAAGATAAGAAAAACAAAATAAATAGCAAGCGGCGTACACGAACGAAATAAAAATTAGAACTTCTCCTTTGTGGTTCATGGCCTGGGCTGCCGCGGCTATACGGCAAATAGAAGAGCTTTTGACAGCTAAAAGGGTTTTTTTCATTTAAACTGTGGTATTCCTGGGTAGCAATACGTTGTGTTCTATGGCAAGAAGTAGTCATATTTTAGCAGTGGAAGGGGAAAATTCAAAAATATTTGCGCATGAGTATTCAATAGGTTTGTTCGTAGAAAAGAATTTCCAATCGATTGGAAATTTATCAAACCCCGTTAAATTCTTTATATTTTACAGTGATGACCAAAATACGGGCAATAGTAGTATTAATATTATTAGTAATCTATTTTATTTTTTTTTGCCAGTCGAAGAGTTGTTTCTTGCATGAAATAGTTTTTTTTAATAATTCTCCTACACGTTAAATATTATATAAAGTAGGTTTTTAAATAATAGATATAAATTTTAAGCCCATAGTTTGAAATTAAAAACAAATATCTGTTCTTTCCTCTTAGATTTCTAAGATTTTTAAATAAAAAGAAAAATTTTTCCCTCCTTTATTTAAAGTCTTATACAGTTTGTCATATTTATTTGCAAAAGGAAATTTCTGCTTTTAAATATTTTTTTACAAAAATTTTACTGCTTACTCCGTATAGATTTTTAGAACAATTTTACGCCACCCTCTGAATATAAACGTTACGGTTGAAGACCACCGTACTAGATGTAATAACTCTTGCTTACTTTGACAGATGCAGTAACAAGCGAATACTCGACAGTGTCCAACCCACATAATGAATACGATACTAGTAAACACCAATACAGTATCCTGATTTAATGAGCCAATAATTGTTAAATATTGCCCTGGAGTGCTTCAAATCGTGTTAAAACAATCTAATAGGGAATAAGAAAAGAGACATTCATGTAGGAACATACCTCGTAAGAGTTACGTTAATAAGATAACAACCAATAGAAGTCAATGCCAGCAAATGTTACAGACACAATACAAACAATCTCAGGTTAATTGTCAGTATAATCAATGACCTAACTGCAACTCTTCCTATTTTATTTTGTAGTAAGTTCATTGACCATCTTGGATTACATCAATAATAAATTATGTTCGATATGAAAATATGCACATGTTTATGATTTATTCATTTTGTTTAGATGTTCTCCGACGCAGGTTTTTTCTTAAGTAAATATTTTCAAATCGTTGCTATAACATACGTAAACACTTTAAAATACACAATTATAAAGCACGTTTAACCGATGTAAATAAATATTTATATTGCTGATATTGTAACCTAACTGGATCTGTTTTACATAAAATGTCTGAACCGATTATGGAGCTCTGTGAAGGATATTTCTGTTTGAGTGGCAGTTGCTTATTATAATCATTTGAAATTTTTAAATTTAAAATAGATTCAATCCATAAAATGCGACGCTTTCTCAGTGAGAATGTTAATTGCTAGTTTATTTTAATCACAGATAAATACTTCCAGTATGTCTGCCCGTATGACAATATTGGACAAAAAAATATTTCCTATTTAGCAAAAGATAAATTATCCTGACGCTTGCTTTGATGATAGTAATTCTTTAAATCATCCTGTACTGATAAAATCTACATGTTTCGAGTTAAGCTATTATATCTTTGCGTCTTGTTGAATCCCACTTTCTTTGAATTAAATAATACTGAAATTTTCACAATTTATGAAAATTATACTGGTAGAGATATTATATTACATATTTCGAACCCACAGGTATTTACATACAGAGTGAGTTTTATGTATGAAACGCCTCAATTATCTCGAAAACGGCTTGCATGATTTTTATAAATTTTGATATTTTAGCGATTTTGTAATACGGTCGAGCTTATGGTAGTCTTTGCATTATTGTCGGATTTTCCGTTTTGCTGTAAATCTAATGAAATTTGTTATTTCAAGCGGATCACCCTATTTTTTTTAATCCTAGAAAAATACTAAATATTTTTCATCTATTTTTCATGTGTATTTTTCGGCTATAATACTGTTTTCTAATAAATTTAAATAATTCGAACCATTTAAGTTTCCTTTAATGAAAAAAAATCCAATTATATTTTGTTTCCTACTATTCCAACCCATATATTAAGTTTTTCTGGATACTGGGTGAGGTGTTCACGCTTTCAACCAGAATTGTAACGTGACCAGTATCTGTCTGCAATCTCTTCATGTCTATCAAAATCGTCTTCTAACAACTCTTGAACTAACCTTACTTTGTATGGATGGAAATTATTATTACTTAAATTGCAATTACGGTTTGAATATTTGTCTAGTGAAGATCTTCTTCTGATACAAACATCTAAAGATTTGTTTTCTGCATCTTGATTTGGGCAAATATTTTACTGTATGAGTTTGGTTAAATTGTTTTATTAACTTACAGTAGATCTTGTTATGAGATTTCTGTAAGGATATAACACGTTTTGTGTTGACTTCTACGAATATCTCCATACGGGGACTACTCAGTTGTACCAATTTTACCTGACTTAATCCGGTAGCGTAAAAGGTTATCCCTTTTTAAGGGTTCAGTTGTACCAAAATATTCCAGGTAGATAATTCCAATTAATTTCTGAATTTTTAGAAAATAAACGGATTTAAATTTTATTTAAGTATAGGATTACGGGAACACCCTGACCTTCGGTGCATCCGGACACACCGAAGTAACTAGGTTGAGAAAGTAGTAGGAAGTAATGCATATTTTAGTTATATATAAGTGTCTAACCGAACCTAACCTAACCTAACCTAACCTAACCTAACCTAACCTAACCTAACCTAACCTAACCTAACCTAACCTAACCTAACCTAACCTAACCTAACCTAACCTAACCTAACCTAACCTAACCTAACCTAACCTAACCTAACCTAACCTAACCTAACCTAACCTAACCTAACCTAACCTAACCTAACCTAACCTAACCTAACCTAACCTAACCTAACCTAACCTAACCTAACCTAACCTAACCTAACCCTAACCTAACCTAACCTAACCTAACCTAACCTAACCTAACCTAACCTAACCTAACCTAACCTAACCTAACCTAACCTAACCTAACCTAACCTAACCTAACCTAACCTAACCTAACCTAACCTAACCTAACCTAACCTAACCTAACCTAACCTTTATATTAATCCTTTAATCCCCTCTAGAAATTTTTTGGTACAACTGAGCTATCGCAAATGTTCTACCTGTTATCTTTTGGTACAACTGAGTAACCCCGCTCCATACCCCGATATCATTAAAATCTCAATTGTTTTCGATAAACAATCCATTGTGACTTTCAATAAACACCAACAATAGAAGTTTGTTGAATCGTCAAAGTTATTAATTTTGAAGTCAAGGCCATCTGACGGCCAGTTTCACAATATATGGACTATATGGTTAACTCTTAGAGTAATCTAACCCTTACCTGAACTTTAACCAGAACATATCGTTTCACAATACATCTGTAACCAGTAGGTAGGTAACCAGAGGAATTTTTATTGAGTTGGTAAGAAATTATGTATACTTCTGTGGTTTATGTGATCACGATCTATAAAAAGAAGAAGATTATAATGTTTTATTATTTTGTTATTTGAATTGTTGAATTTTATTTGGAATTGTTACTGTTTATGGGATCACTTATGGGATTTAGTCTGTTCTGGTCAATTTCTTCCACATTTGGAACATCAACATTATCAACAAAATTTGTGGCAATTTTTTGTTCTTCATTGATAGGAGATATAACACTGCAGTAGCAACAATTACCAGTTGAACTGTTTGTGGTTTTAGACGTAAACTTGTGGCTAAAACTGAAAATTCCCTTTTCCATACACCATACTGACGTTCCACAACATTACGTGTTCTTATCTGTAATTCATTGAACAAAGTTTCTACTCTAGTAATGATATTTCTTTATTAAATAATTTTTGATTGCATAACCACTATCACCAACTAAAATATTGTTACCAAAAAAGCCTTGTTCAAGCCTTGCATACAATGCCGAGTTTTCAAAAATGTAGGAGTCATGACTAGAATCTGGCCAACTAGCTACGATGTCCCTAATTTTAAGGGAAAGATCAGCCACAGTTTGTACATTAATAGAAAAATTTTTTGTGTATTCCTAAAATTCTCAGCATTTTGTCCTCCTGAAGAAGAAATGTTTATGTGGGTGCAATCTATAGCACCTACACATCTAGGAAACTAAGCGATATTATAAAAAGCTTTCTTCACTGCGTTTTACTCACGCCAGAAAAATCACCATCCGACCTCAAAAAAGTTCCTGTGCTGCAAAAATTAAGTGCCAGAAGGAGTTGTTGACTTGGTGATAGAGCATCATTTCTAAAAAAACCCTGATAATTGCAGTCTTTTTTTACCTGTTGGTGGGATGTGAAATGTAATCCTCAATTTTTTCCAAAATCCGTTCCGTAGTTCGTAGGTTACGTTAGCAGCTAAAAATTGACAGACCATTGTGTGAACCTAAATTTTTGTTTAACCGAAGGTTATCTCTTAACCTGAAGGTAACCATATATTGTGAAACTGGCCGTTAATGTATTATTTTAACTTAAGCGGGTAATTGAAAAGTTAGCTATAACTCCGAAATTATGCCATTTAGGTATAGAGAATATTACATGAAAATTATTCAGTATTTTAAAAGAATTTTAAAAGCAAAAGATTTATTCGTTTGAAATGACAGTTTATTAAATTTACAAAAAAACGGAAAATCCGAAAACAATGGAAACCCTACCATAAGCTCGGCCGTAATATCGTCAAATTTATAAAAATCATGCAAACCGTTTCCGAGATAATTGAGGCGTTCCATACTTAAAACTCACTCTGTAAAACAATTTAATATATTTGATTTACTACATACTATCATGGAGTCGATATTTTGTGGCATTCAAACTCTCTTTCTTTTTCTTTTGTGCCCTTTTAGGGGTTGAATTAGGATTCCAGCTCCTCGTTTATCCATTTTTCATTAACTCCTATCCCTTGCGGATATTGTCATATCACCAAGTAATTTTCTTCAATCTCTTTTTATATATTTCACGATTATTTATTTTTTTCTTTTATATCTAGTTCGTGTCTTGTTGTCCAGCTGAAAGCATCCTATGTTACTATACCAGATTAATGGTTAATCGTTAAATTTTTCAGCTTCTACTTTATTATTTCCATATTTTTGATTTAAAATAGTCAGATTCAAACTCGATTTGGTAACAAGTTGATAGCACTATATTGAGGCTGGAAGCACCATCAACGTGAACTATCCAAATTTACAGAGGAGTTAATTACGGAAGTATTGCTCAAAACTTAAAACTCTTTGGTATAACTATAAAACTGGATATAACAGTTTAAAATTTGCCGAAAATAATTGTACAAATGTATGCACAAATTGTTATGGTTCTAAAAATTGCTCCAATATAGAAGAAAAGTAAATGATTCAGATGAAATTGTGGATGTGATTTACTGTAATTAAAATATTTTAAAGTTTGAAGATGTATTGGGTAAGTCAAAATAATTGCAAAACATTTAAGGACATGATTTCCTGTTAAAAAATTAATAACATTTGTTGTCTAATGCGTAAGGGAAGTTCTTCAAGCAGAAGAGGTAAGTCCTCTGGAAGAAAATGTTTGTATGATTGACCAGTTAACCTCGCAAAATGTGGTTCAATTAAACAATTTCCAACAATGCCTACCCGTCCAGACATTCATAGATAATTGATATTGATGATGGCATTTACTAATGGTATGGGGATTTGTAATTTCTTGTCGGGAAAAGTTTGATTAATCAGTAAACAAGTTATTTGATAAAAAAACTCTTATTTTCCACAATTCTTTGGATTAGCCAATGGAAAAAATGTAACTGGGGTTAAAAATCACATGGCAAAAGTTTTTGTACACGTTGCAAGTGATATGGATGTAACACTAAACGTGACACTAAACCCTGACTTGTATAAAGTTCACCAGCAATCTTCCTGGTACTTGTTTCAGGATGGTCTTCAATTATATCATGAACAGCTTCTTCTAATGCCACTGCCCTGACGACCACAATCTCTTTTATTCTAAATAAATGTACCAGTTTGTGAAAGACTTCCAGATTACATCTCTGCATAAAGACAGGTAGCATCCAAAGAATTACCCCTAGCCATGTCATGAACAAAATGCACGTTCTGTCATTTCTGCGCATTTGTGTAGTTATTCATGTTAACAAATTAATACACAACGTGATAATTTTACTGTGACATAAAAGTCAAACTGACTTGACAGCCGTCTACTACTTATTACTTAATTTTTATTATGAAAGTTATGGAACAACCGGAAAAGGCATGACTGCAAATTTCATTTTTTAAGTAAACACTACAAAGTTTATCTATTTTTTAAATAGATTGAGGATAATAATACTTTTATATATATTTTTTTTTATTTTCAAATTTTGTTCTGTTAAAAAGTTCTAATAAAAAGAATCGTTAAGGGTTATAAGTGTCAACCCCTTAGATAATTAGAAAGCGATTAAAAAAATACCTGCAATTCATCGATAGGAATAACTTGTAAAATTTGTTATTGTAACATCACCCATATTCGAGAAAAAAACAATTTATTTTCCTCAACTTTATGATTTTTTATAAAGATAAAAGTAATATAAGTCTTAGGAGTATTTATTTGTGGCGGACTGCATAAAAGCCGTATCGATGATTTATTAGGTCTATTTATTTTGTTAATGAGCAATCAATAAAAATAATGCTAAAGATGCATCCATTCTCATAAAGTAACGAATGGAAATAAAATAACTAAAATTAATATAAAAAAGATGCCGTATAATGGCGAAAGGTCGGTAAGTCTCTAAAACAAACAATCGTTAATGAGATTTGATTGTATTTTGTTCGGCGTTTGTGCAACGAAAAAGAACCACAGACACAATAAAACAGCGCATCCATTAATTAAGACCATAAATACTTTGTGTGTGCCATTTATTCAGCCGGCTCTATGTCAATGAATCACAGCACGTGTTTACAACAGTATCCTTAATCCTCTTCAGCTGATTTTTTACCTTTCTCCTCTCATCCCAACAAATCCTTTGGTTTTTTAGGATTTTTTTAGTTGTATAGAAGGGTTTTACTGATTTATGTAATACGTATGTCACAGTATTAAAAAAAATATTACCTTCGTTTGACTTAATTATAATGAATTTCGCCTACGCAAATAAACGTCGGAAAATTTCAAAGGTATTATTTTTTAATTTGACTTTTAATTTTTTCTGAAAGTCATTTAGGCAAAAAATAATACGAGGTATGTTCAGGAAATAATAGGCGAAGGCGAATCATTCCCAAAAGTTCCGTGATTAAGCTTAGTAAAAGTTTTAATAAAAATCAAAAGTTAACACAGTCTAATAAGATTTGCATATTTTAAATAAACGAAATAAAATTAAAAATCTAGTAGATCAACAATTTAAAGTTGTTAATGAACAAATAAATCTTGGAAGTTCTCCGCTATTAAAATGTTTACTTCGATTGAGTCTTCATTTTATACATAGATAAGACATTAATGTAATACAAATATATTAAGTAATTGTAAAGACCAGCATGATATATTTTTTTTGGTTTTTCTATATCATTGCACAGCTGTACTGATATTAGAGGGAAGTACATCCAGAATAATCTGTTAGGGCTAATAACATCTAGGCTTTAATATTGTTATGTCTTATGACTTAATACTACATAATCAACATCAGATCCCTAGCTACATAAAAACAAAATGTAACTTAAATATGTCAATTTGACGATGCTCCTTATAACGAAACAGCTGTAATCGTAATTTAAAACCTATTTTTTTAGTTAAACGTGGAAGTTGCGTTAACGCGAAGAGTTGTTTATTATTCTTGGTAAGATGGACTTCCATAAAGTAAGCGTTACTACAAAAAATTTAATTAAAACATCGAGGGAAGAATTAACCCGATTATATAAGAAGTTACCTGAGAAAAGGTGTAAGGCATCCCAAAACATCTACTTTAAGCAAGAATATCTTAAGAAGAATTTAATACCTAACTATGTAAACATAAAATGTAAAACTTAACCAAAAGAAGCACAAAAAGAAATTAAAAAGGCCCAAAAAATGTGGATTAAAGAGGAAAGTAGAAAGTGGTCTAAAATATGATATGCTCTAGATATTTTCGTTAAAATTGTTCATTCAGGATTAGTTCAATAAATTTAATACTTAAAAGCACTTAAGTTTTTATAGAAGCCCCTTAAAATAATATTTAATATAATTTAAAAAACTAGTACCTATCCTCAAATATGGAAACGATCAAAAGTTTTCTAATACCCAAAGGTGATAAAAAAGAAGATATTCAAAATCACCTAAAAACTTCTTTATTTTGCACTGCTAGCAAAATGTTTGAAACCATTTTATATGAAAAAATGTTAATTCGTGTTTACCCCTACCTTAGTGAAAACCAACCTAAGAAATCTACAATAATTAACCTAATGTGTTTTACTCAAAAATCTAATGAAGCAATTGAAAATAACAGTCAACTTATTAAGGATAATAAAAAACTCTTCGTTTTAACAAAACTTCCAATATTTATTAAAAAATTGCTTTTTTAAAGGCTCAATGACAGCTGTTTCGCTATGAAGCATCGTCAGCTGTCATTGAGCCTTTAAAAAAGCAATTTTTTAATAAATATTGGAAGTTTTGTTAAAACGAAGAGTTTTTTATTATCCTTAATAAGATGGACTTCCAAAAAGTAAGGGTTAGTACAATCAATTTAACAGTCAACTTGATATTATTTTTATAGATTTTAGTAAACCCTTTGAAAAAGTTGATTAGGATGTTTTATTAAGTAAAATATACACCTGTGGACTAACAGATTAATTTTCCAGATATTCAAAAAATCTAAACTTCTACTTTTTTACTTTATTGTTTTAAACTTTTGCTATTTTTTCCCCTTTTGCCCCTTTTGGAACCTTTTCTTAATTGATCTACATAATATTCCGGATCAAATGACATTGGTACTAATTTTCGGTGAATATTCAAAATATTTATGAAAAATCGTAAAAATCGTCTGACTAACAGTCAAAAGGGATATTGTAGTTATTTGTTATATTTGTGCAAAATATAGTGCAAACTGCAAATTTTTATGTATGGCCACTGACAAAATAGTATTTGATATGTCCAACCATTTATCTAACAGACTTTTTGATATGTCAAAAAACGGACGCATCCCAACTCGTGCCCACTAATCCCTTAAAAGGTACAAGAGTAAAGGTCTCAATAATCTGTATACCTAACTCGTGCTCGATTGAAAAGTTTACCTGTTCAAATTACCATCCCATCTTGTCTAAACTCTATAGGAACAGGTATTATTGTTAAATTGGGTTTTCCTGAAGTACTTACTAGAAAGGATTTTGTTTCGGGTTTGATATTTATGAATGAGTTAGTTTTATTTCGTAATTGGGAGGGTTAAGAGCAGCTCTATAAACATGTCGATTCGCGAAGTATCAAGTCAACGTGGGAAAATATTATTAATTGTAGAACAACACAAATTTAATCAAAGCAGCAAAAAGTTAACATCTGGAGAAATTAAGTGGGTGTGTGTGAATAGAAAGTGTAACGCATATTTTCGGACAATCGGTGATTCCTAACCTAACCTAACCTAACCTAACCTAACCTAACCTAACCTAACCTAACCTAACCTAACCTAACCTAACCTAACCTAACCTAAGATATCAACATTTACTTTCGTTAAAACAGTATCTTGTTATATTATATTAATAATAGGTAGGTAGTTCTAAGTTTTTAATGTGCAATATATTTAATTAATACGTTTTATAGTAGTTTTATTTCAAATAAATGACAACTGTATATCGTCGCCCTAGTGGTGAATAGTCCTAATCCACAAATTTCTCATTTTTGGCTTATGACTGTTAATATACTTTAAAATGTTTAAAATTCATATTGGTCAATAAATCTAAGTGACTGATCAAGTGTAGCCTTGGTAACAGCAAATTTGCTAACAGTTCTAACCAACAAATGTTCCGTGGTGAAAAGTCCCAAGTGGCTTACGATTCTTCACTATGATAATACAACTGATTTTGCGATCGTTTTTCGATAGTAGTGAACAGTTTTAATCCACATTTGACAAGTCCGGACAGGTTTTTTTATGCGGCTTTCTTCAGTTGTTGTTTGTTTGTTACTGTGTAAAGTGCTCTCTCTCTTACAATATTTTTTTTGGTGTTTTTTTTTTGTTGTTTCTGCTGTTGTGCCTTGCGTGGTAAAAAAACTCCTCCTCAAAAAAGACCTGAGAGCGTGAAAGATGTTATAAAGAGAACATATTAAGTCTATTCCAGTAGTTTCGTCGCACTATTGCAGAAGTACTACAAAAAGAAATTATTTACCATCGAGCCTGTCTGAAAAACGTCTATATGAAGACTACAAACTTTTTTGTCAAGATAAAGATATTGTTCCTGAAAAATTTAGCTTTTACAGAAATGTTTTAACTATTGAATTTAACTTTGGATTTTATCGCCCAAAGAAAGATCATTGTGATTTCTGCACAAAATTTTCTTCTTCAGGAGAACAAGAAAGGGTACTTTTGCAAGAAGACTACAATATACATCTTATTAGAAAACAAGAAGCCAGGGACCATTTAAATTAATTTGTACCTAACCCACTATCGTTAATAAAACACGAAAATATTATTGAGGAAGGTATAGAATGAAGGGTAGAGGTATAAGGCTACATTCGTAAACAATTCCCTGGCCAAGTGGCACTTTGGCACGCTAGCTAAACAAATTAATTTCAGTGTGGTCGTTCACAACACAAGTTGACGTCAGAGTTGAAGTTAAAGATTCGACTCCATCTTTACGAACGCACATGTGTTAAAGTCGACTTTGAAAAGTTATTGTGAATGGCAAATTTCGTGCTGACTTGCGTGCCAAAGTGCCACTTTACCAGCAAATTGATTACGAATGTACCCTTAGGAGGACCAACTTCTAAAGGAATAATGTCCAGCGGTAAGGAACAAATAGTAGATGGCGCGAAAGTAGCAAAAGGATAAAATGACAACGTGAAGTCAGTAACACTCCATAGATTATAGAGTGAAGTGAGCTGGATTGAAAAATTTCATATTTTTTTCACTACTAGCCCAAATACCTTACTTTATTGACTTTTGTTGAGGTAGTAAAGTTGTTCATCATTATCAAGGGAGAAAAAGACAGAAAGTACTTGATTACAACTAAATCTCAATCCATTTGACAAAATGTGGGATAACTGATGCAAAGAAAAAATAAATAAATATTTTTTCCTGGATAGGAGCCTGGATATTGTGATCATGTAAATGTTGAATAATTTGATCCGGTTGATTTTTATAAGCCTGGCATTCAAAGAAAATATAATCGAGATCGCCTCTCTTCCAATTAATTGCAATTTATATATTTATCGTTTCCAAGAACCTTATACGGGTGTGTTGGATAGCTGGCATGTCCAAATCGGAGTCGTGCTATCATAGTGATACATTTTCTAGCATAATTGTATCGTTGGAACCACTTTTTTTTGGAATAAATGATTTTAACAAAACATACAATGAAATTACAAATAAATAAACTTATAAACTAAAATTCTTGTTAAAATAAAGATTATTCTTGACGTTTGTTGTAAATAAATCTATATAAATAATATTAGCTTCAAAGATAGGTTATATAATACCTATTGCAATTGATTTATTATGTTTATTTAGTTTTCCAATCTTAATTTAGATGTTAAGTCTAATCTTCCTGATCATCATCGTCATTACTGATCAGCTATCAAGAACAGTAAACAACTAAAAGGTAGAAATTTATGGTACTAACCCTTACTGTGTGAAAGTTCATCTTATTCAGAACAATAAACAACTAAAAGGTTGAATTAACTTTCACTATTTATTCTATAAATACTTTAAATGCAATGATAGCCGTTTCGCTATCGAAATAGCATCGTCAGATTGACATATTGAAGTTACATTTTGTTTGTTTGTAACTAGGTACTTGATGTTGATAAGTAGTTAAGGCTAGACCAAGTAAGGAAGTAATAAGACATAACAATATTAAAGCCTAGATGTTATTATAGAATAAATAGTGAAAGTTAATTCAACCTTTTAGTTGTTTATTGTTCTGAACTAAAAGGTAGAATTAAAGTTTCACATAGTAAGGGTTAGTACAATAAATTTGATCAGCTATCAACCTTTTAACTAAATTTTATCGTATAATATTTTACGAATGACTAAAAGCAGCTAGAAAAGTTGTTAACAAAATCAAAAAAAGTTAAATTGGTATGGACATATAAATAGAATGGGTATAAATAGAACAAATTATGGAAATAGGAAAAAGGAAAACGTTTTAGCACTTGAAAAAGCTTACAATGTATCAAATAAGAATTAATTATTGATTGATTAATTTAAAGATTTACACTGTTACTAATAAAAATCTATTATTCTTAGGTTATTTCTTATTTAAACTTAGAATAGTTATTCTAAGTATAAGCTTGGTATAAATTGTTCACTAATAAACTCGGAATAAATTCGGTATAACTGTTCCCTCTTTATTCCAAAATAATGATTTGGCAACGTAGCAAAAGTCGACACAAGTCATACACAAGTACATGGAACACTGTAAAATTAAATGAAGTATGACAGTATGACTATTAAAAAAAATAAAAAAGTTTGTTGTCGTCGGGAATCGAACCCGCAGCAACTGCGTGAGAGGCGAATGCGTAAAACATTACACCACAAATGATTATGTAATATTTTAGATTTTTTTGCTTTATAATTTATAAAATTTTGTTTGAGAAAAGCTCTTTGTGAAATTGGTAGAAATTTACCTAACCTTGCAGGTTTTATTATAAAAATATCTTTAACTGATCACTTTTTACTTATTTCTAGCAAAACATAAATTAAAAATCTCTTTATTAGAGTATATTGTAAATGGGTATATTCTTTCTTTAAAAACTTTTCTTTTTCTTTGTATTTTCCATATTTATATCTATATTTATTAAATTAATAACCTCCTCAACAGCTTCTACACCTTATCGCAAACATATTTTTTAGGTTATACTACACTTAAACAAGGCTAAGGGTTGGTATAACTTTATACCGAGTTTTTATTCCGAGTATAAGTTATTCCATATTTATTGGTAGACATTTTGCCTATTCCGAATTTATTCTCGGTATAAAATATTTATTCTCGGTATAAATATTTATACTCCGTTTATTAGTAAGGCTGATAATATATAACATAATTATTTTTTTTAATTGTACTATTTCAGAATAAATTTAATTAAAAAGATTTTTCCTACGACCACATATGAAAGTGCTAGTTTGCACAATTATTTGTACTTAAGAAAGTAGCTAATATCAATACACGTATTGAAAAGTAAATATCAATACACGTATTGAAAAGTAAAAAAATATAGTTCTATGATCTGTGACATTTACGTCAAATTTATCAATAGTAAACACATGAATGACAAAGCAAGGACCATTTAATTTTTTTTTAAATCTTCCTTGTGTCAAATATTGTATGGTAATTGCCAATACAAATTTTTCTGTATAAAGTAAGAATAAAGAAAAAAGTTTCTTATAGGTTTTTAAATTTTTAAAAAATAAACTTATTTTTATTCAGTATTATTATTTTTATAAAAACACTTTTAGAAAGAAGAACAGTTTATTCTTCTTTTTTATATTGTGTTTATGTTCCGTGCATGTGTCGAATGTGGATTTTTGAAGTTATGTTTCTGTTTCTGTTCACAATTATCTTTGTGTTTATTATTATTACATTACTTTTCAATTAATTTCACAGACTGACCATTTTACTTTTAATTTTTATAGAGCCCACAAAAAAAATTAAAATGTCATTTAGCTAATAAAGAATTTTGATGTGAATTCCTGAGAAAGGTGGTTATTTGATTTTAATTAATTATATTTCCATGCAATATATAAACTCGTTTAAAACCTAATTTTTAACATGACTAACAATTAAAATGAATTTTATAAATAAATTTAAAATATTTATTATAATAAGAAATATTGGGGTCGTAGGAAAAATCGTGTACACAACGCGTTGGAAAGTGTATTTCTTGCACTCGTTACGTTTCCGCACTCGCCACTACGCGGCTCGTGCTAAACTTCTCTCGTGCGTAATACTTCACTTTCCACACTCGTTATGTAATATACTATATTTTCTTAATGTGTTTTTCTAGTATCTACCCTTTAACGTCTTATTAATATAACGAACGCGCAAATTTTAATTGACTCGCATTTACTTTTGTTCTATTACTTTGAAAACTATATGGTAGATCATATGAAATTTAATTATGCCATGGAAATTTTCGTTTCCTAAAAGGAAATATCCGAAGGCATTTTCAATTAACGAAATTGAAACATTAAGTTTGCATTTTCTAATAAAAATTATTAAGTTTTTTATTTTGTAAAATTATTTAAATTAATAAATGGATGTAGAGGCTTGATTTATGCTGTAGCTGAGATTTTATATGGTATGTCGCTAATGTATGGAATAAATTCATTATTTCCAAAATAATCGAATTTTGAAAAAGTTCCAAAAACAGGTCAATTTTAATTTTTAAATCACATGATGTAGATGTAACTATGTAGTATTAACGTGGAGGTGTAATCGACAATTTTTTTAAATGACACCATGTCTCTCAAGATACCTTATTGGAAAGGTCTTTTAATCGTCTTTTCACCTATGTTATTATTTAAATATTTATTTCTACAGGGTCGCCCAAAAGTAAGGACAGAGAGAGAAGTTGTTAATTTATTTAATGCTAAATACTCCAATCTTGAACTAATTTCTCAATCAACAATTAGTAAAATCGAGAAAAAATTTCGAGAAACGGGCCAAGTTAAAGATCTTCCCAAAAGTGGTAGAAAGTCAATTTCCGAAGACAAAAAAATCAAAGTTTTAAATGACGGAACCCCAATTATATTTTAAAACGGAAAATTGAAAATTCCGTACACATTCACCAAACTGCCCACACTGCCATCTCCACATCGAATGCTCCCCTTCAATATACTCCCCTTCCCTCGCCACATACCGTTCCATTCGTTTTATCCATTTGTCAAAGCAAGGCAAAAAGTCTTTTTGTGTAAGAGCATTTAGGAGCTCCGCCGATTTTCGCTTCATCTCTTCCATCGACTCGAACCGGGTTCCCTTTAAGGCAGATTTGATTTTCGGAAACAGGAAAAAGTCACAGGGTGCTAAATCAGGCGAGTACGGTGCGTGTTCTAGCACTGGAATGCTTCTAGCGGCTAAATAACGCTTCACAGACAGCGCGTTATGGACAGGTGGGTTGTCCTGGTGCAAGATCCACGATTTGTTTTTTCACAACTCCGGCCATTTCTTACGAACTCGCTCTCGCAGCGTTGCCAAAACTTTAAAATAGTAAATTTGGTTTACAGTTTGATCTTCTGGAACCAATTCAGTCATCATGATGCCGTTGATATCGAAAAAAACGATTAGTATGGCTTTAATTTAATTTTTCATTCTCGGCGATGCAGGAGTTTTCCAATGCATGGATTGCCGCTGTTTGCAGAGTTGAAACAGAGACAGGTCGACCTGGACGTTGGTCATCTTCGGTGCTCTCTCGACCTTCAGAAAACCTTTTATACCATTCGAAATTTCACATTGATCCTTTGCTCGTGTTTTTCGTCAGCACGAGAAAAAACTCGTTCGTTTCTAACCTCTACAGAAAAAATACTACTACAGCCACAAAAACGTGTTTTTCTACGACTGCTATGGAAAATAGTCCTTTTCCCACAATTTACGAAACTACAAAGTGTCGGTATCATAGAGAAATAATAATCACAATTTTCGATTATAGAATGCTTTGGACCACTGTCATAAAACGTCAAACGTTAAAAAGTACAGAGTACCCAAATGTTAGTGTTATGAAAGTAGAGAGAAGGTGTTTAATTTTAGTTTAATTCAACTAAATTTTGTGTTAAAATATAAAAAAATAAGTAGGTACCTAATTATGGACATCAGCGACAGTGAGTTTGAAAACACACCCCCAGAAATAACAGCAAAAGCTGAAAATGTCACCTTAGAGCTATTGCCAGAAATTTCAAGAAAGAAATATGAAATGGCTTATGCAAAATTTATGGATTGGAGAAGAGTTTCAAAAGTGAATTCGTTTTCTGAAAATGTTTTGTTAGTATATTTCGAACATTTATCTACTACATTATGGTCGCAATATTCGATGCTAAGAAGTACACTCAGCATAAAAGACAATGTTGACATATCAACATATTCAAAATTACGTTCTCTGTTGAAAAGAAAATCAGAAAATTATGTACCAAAAAAATCGAAAATTTTATCAGCTGAAGAAATCCAAAAATTGCTGCGGCACAAACGCACACTCGTGAGAAAAATTGAGCTTTTCCCACTAGTTGCACAATATACTATTTCGTACTGGAATAGTAGACACTTCCAGCTATCTAACACGCTGCATTCGTTTCCCACCCTACCCCTCTAGGACATCTTGTGCGCGCAGTCTTGTTATTTAATAGCCAGACCTCGTACGTCAAAAAAAAATACATTCCACTACACCATCACACCTTTAATAGGTTGACAAAAATGAGGCTTTATATATAAATATGAATGCTTTTATTTTTTTAAATCAAGTTACAAGGGATATCTGTCAAAAACATTGAATAGTTTTATTTATCTGTGACAGCCATTACAATGGCTAATGATGATGAGAATATTCCTCCACGCATTGTAGAAGCGTCAAATAATTTTAGCGAAGAGTTGTTGCCCCAAACGTCCTTAAAAAAAACAATTTAACATATTCAAGATTCATGTAGTGGCAGAAAGCCAACAAGGTATATACAATCCATTTCAGAACATGTTATGATAACTTACTTTGGAGAGCTATCTAAAAAGTTTAAATCTTCGACAATGTGGTCAATATACTCAATGTTGAGTACTACTTTGTCAGTAAAGGAGAATGTTGATATTTCCAGCTATCACAAATGACGTGCATTTCTTAAGAGAAAATTCGAAAGATATCCCGCCAAAAAATCAAAAATTCGTAGAAAAAAACACATTCATACATTTTTACTTGAAGCTCCTGATGATGATTATGCATCTCCTAACAAAGGTAAAATTTTAACAGAAATTTGTATCCATATTATTTTACTTTTTTCGTAGACTGCCCTAGTATTAGGAATAACGGTGCATGCAGACGAGAAGAACTAAAACATTTAAAAATGTGTGATATTCAGGTCATGGGCTCGGCTGCTGTACTAAATATTGCAAAAACAAAAACGAAAGTTCCAAGAAAATTTACACTTACATTTTTACGATACATTTAAAAAATATGATAAACTTCGTCCCCTACATGTGTATCTCATAAATATTTTTTTACAAATTACTAGAAAGGGAAATGTTCAGTGCAATATATTGGAATAAACAAATTTAGTAACATGGTACAGCAAATTGCTCAGTTTTTGAAATTGCTAGATACTAAAAAAATAAAAAAATACCTGCAATTAATATAGCCAACTGCGGCACTGTCAATATACAGTTTTGCAGTTATAATTAGCTCTTAAATTGTAAAATATGTAATTAAAGTTGAATAAATATATTTTACTCACAATCGGTTAGTAATTTATGGATTTCTAACCTTTGAAGTGATCAGGAAGCTACTTATTACTTACTTTACTTTTGAAAAGGCACATTGTGCCTTTTCAAAAATGCCCGCAATTTTGCGTATTTACTAATGTCAACATTATGTCTAAAGTTTAAGATTGCTTGCAACATCGAATATCTTGACCATAATGTGGAGGGAGGCTTTACTTTGTTTGCTTATTTCACAAAAATAAGCAAAAAGTACCGTCTTAGAGGTATGCTGCACGCCTTTAGCCTCTTTCATACCTTTCGCTGCTTTTTTCAAGAATTATTCCTTCAGTAGCTCTCTCTGCAGCAAAACGCATTTCTGGTGGCGTACATTCAAATTCACTATCAGACATTTTTGTAAAATAAACACAATTTGATTATATGTACAATTAATGGCGTCGTGTGTCGCCTAAATGTCAGATTCAACAAACTTGTTTAGTTACCTAGCAACGATCTCACAGGTTACTTAAAATAATTCATCTTATCACATAATGAAAATGGATACAGATAATATATTTGAAACGAAATTATTATTGGTAGATTGTGAGTATTAGAAATCTATAAACTACTAACCGATTGTGAGTAAAATAGTATAAAAAACCTCGCGGGAACTCATTCTTGCCCTCGCCTATGTAGTTTTGCTCGGCTGAAATAGAGTACTTTACTGCTAGGTATGTAATATACTATTTAATTTGATTGTAGAAAAAGTATAGTGTGCCACTCTTACAGAAATTCTATTCACACATCGTGTGGACTAAATTACTTTCTGTACTCCTAACACAGTATACTATTACACCATTCTACTGTTGCTAGAGTACTGAAAAAGGAGAAGTAGCATGCGCATAAGGTAGGTACATTTAATAATAATAATAATAATAATAATAATAATAATAATAATAATAATAATAATAATAATAATAATAATAATAATAATAATAATAATAATAATAATAATAATAATAATAATAATAATAATAATAATAATAATAATAATAATAATAATAATAATAATAATAATAATAATAATAATAATAAACGACTTTATTGTTTCAATAATTATTTAGTTGTGATACAGTTAAAAAAATGAAAGATTAACAGAAACAGAAACAAAAGGCGAAGTTCAATTTTTAGGTTGGGTGAACCCTTCCTAAAACTTGTTCTTCCACTTAACCTAAATATATAACAATAGTCTTTCATAACATAGTTCTAAAAAATATATTTATTTAAACCTTATCCCCATAAATACTTAAGCTTGTTAAGAAAAAAGCAAATTCCTATAAGCAACCTTAAATTTTAACAAACTGTATGTTTTTAAAAGATCCGGTATATCATTATGCAGTGAGCATATCTGATAGGTATAACACCGCCTAAAGATTTCAAGTCTGAAAGGAGGAGGTGAAAGTGTTCCTTTACGTCTTACAATAATATTGTGCACATTTGTCCGGAAAGTTATTTTATTATGTAAATAAGAGGGAGTTCTATTAATGATTATTTTATGAAAAAGTACGGAAGCATGAAGTAATCTTCTATTAGTCATATTCAACCATTTTATTTCTTTCAGTTTGTGCGAAATACGTTCCCTTCTGCGAATTCCATATATGAAACGTAAACAACAATTTTGCACTTTTTGAATCTTCCGTTGATACACTTTAGATAAAAAGGGGCCATAAATTGCATCACCGAAATTAAATGTGGTAAAAATAAGTGATTCACAAAGCATTGACTTAATATGTATAGGTAAAAACTTCCTGGAACCGTATAGGGATTTAAGTGTAGCATATGCCTTTCTTAAAAGCTGATTCATGTGTTTTTCAAATTTCAAGTTAGAATCCAAAATTATTCCTAAACTTTTAGCTTCATTTACTTTCTCTAGAGTCTCATTTTTTATGAGAATTTGTACATTATTATCAATTTCATCCAATTTGCTTTTAGTACCAAAAAGTAAGACGTTAGATTTTGAACAATTAATATTCAAGCAATGTTTTTCGGCATTGGTAATAAAATTATTGAGATCTTCATTCACTTTACTGCAAGCCTCATCTATCACATCAGGGGAAAAGCTAAAATAGATCTGAGTATCATCCGCATAAAGGTGATAATTACAAAATTGGAGGCATTTAACAAAATTCGAGGTGTATAGAGTAAACAAAAGAGGACCCAGAATAGAGCCCTGAGGGACCCCACACTTTAAATTCAGATAATGAGAGGATTCTCCATCCACAACAACCATTTGCTTTCGACCACGAAGGTATGACTCCAAAAGAGCTACAGCAGGTTTAGAAAGACCCAAATACCCCAGAATTTCCAACATCAGATCATAATTAATTGTATCAAATGCTCTGCTAAAGTCAAGTAACACTAAAATTGTACACTTTCCCTGGTCAACAGCCCTCACAAGGTCATCAACGATATGGAGAAGAGCTGTTGTACAACTATAATTTTTCCTAAAACCAGACTGAGTTATGGGAAGAAGGGAGTAGTTATCCACATATTTTTTTAGTTGAGCCTCCATAGCTCTTTCGAGAACTTTAGATAGAGTAGGCAAAATACTAATTGGACGTAAGTCCTTAAATTCAAGAGGATTTGATGTTTTAGGTAAAACTTTTACTATGGCTCTTTTCCATTTTTCAGGAAAAATGCTATTATTTAGACAAAAATTAATAATATGAGTTATGTAAGGAACTATGTGTGGGCAGCACAATTTCAAAAGCCGTAGATTGAGCCTATCTTCATCAGCAGCATGGTTATATTATTAATTGTCTGGAAAACAAATAAGTCATTTACTTCCTCAAATTTAAATTCTGAATTTACTAATTTTTGATTTCGATTTCGTTCAGGAGGTTCTCTCACAGTAAACGAGTTGATGAAAAATTCATTTATTGCATTTGGGTTTTTTAAATGTTCTGGTATAGTGTTGGACTTTGTATGTACAATGTTGTGTGCTTTTAATGTTTTCCATAGGGTTTTAGTTTTTTTATTATTTAGTTCAAACGTAAAAAAAGCTTTTTTTTCACGTTTAATGGCTGAGTGTATAGTTTCTCATATCCCTATAAAACTGTAAATGAGCTTCTGACTTTGTTTTTTTTATATCTATTTAATGCTTTATCTCGAATTTCAATCATTTCATTAATAGCTCCAGTTAACCATGGAGCTCTTGCCTTAGTAACTCGCGATTTAACTAAAGGTATATCTCTGTCAAAAAAATCCATCAAGCAATTAATCAGAAAAGATATTTTGGCAATATTTGGCATATTTGGTTCAAGAGCTGTTAGAAGATGTGATACAATAGGCATGATGACAGTCAGTAAGAATCACTAAAATATTGATTTGTTATAATTATATAAGATACGGAGATTCTAAAGAATTTACTCATTTTTATATTACATATGTGATTACATTTATTTTAGTAAAAATATAAGCACTAAATTTAACAATCCGCCATATTAGCTGAAACACCAATCAGAAGAGAGTGACGTCGTACTTTCGTAAATATTGTTGACATTGACATTGGAACGTAAACAAATATCTTATTCGGAGTTTTTATTGATATATTCTTACATTGTGGAACCGCACACCATCGATACACATTAGGATTCATTACTATTATAACTATTATAATCGCACAAAATAAGTAAAAACAAAATAAACTTTTTTAACCACACTCTTTTAACATGCAAAATGTTTGAAGTTTGACGTTTTTACCATAGAATCCACAAATGACACGGGTCACAGTGTGGTATAAATGGTATTTACGAATCGATGATGTCATAGATAGACGCCATTACTATTCTAGCGTTTTGGCGTCAAATTTAAAATGCAGTTTTAAAAAGTAGATTTCTCATTTAAAAACTCTTTTTTTGCAAAAATAACATTTATTTTAGATAAAGTATATACGTGAAAACATCGTGGATCAGTTTTTAAAAATCAGTCATCATGCCTATTATGGAACGTTATAACAGAGATTGTAATTTCATAAAAAATGTATTTTTTTTCGGATGAAACAATTTTTATGCTCAACGGCCATATAAACCGCTAGACGTATTGATACTGGGCAAGTGAAAATCCCCATTGGATACAGAAGAATCCGACACAATATCCTGAAAAGCTGAATGTTAGGGCCGGCATTATAAATAATCAAATAATAGAGCCATATTTTTTTGACCTGTCCTCGATATCTTCAATTTCTTTAGGATTATTAATTACCACAATTAAATTTCTATTTCCATATAGATGTGATTTGTGGTTTGAAAGAATGGGGCACCCCCACATTACACCTTTGATGTACGAACCTACTTAGATGGTGGGTAAGGAAGAAGAGGAACTATCGAATGGCCATCACAGTTGCCAGATTTAACACCCTTAGACTTTTTTCTATAGGCATACTTGAAGAGCAAAGTTTATCAAAGTTGCCCAAATGATACCGAAGAGTTGAAGGAGCGCATAAGAACGAAGATTGCGCAAATAACGCCTGAAGTTCTCGTAAACTTTAGAGACTAGTATACTGCTCTGCTGTCTCATTGCATTACTGTTGAAGGTCATTAGTTTGAACATTTCATATAATTTAATTGCTTTTTCCAGTTTAATGTATTTTACTAAATAAAGAGTTTTGGTCGACCGTGTAGAAATAAATATTCAATTAATTACGTCGTAGTAAAGACAATCAGAAGACCTTTATAAGTCTTGGCTTCTTAAAAAAATCTTGTTTGTAATTCGAGTAGTAACTGCTTCTGCAGTACCCAACTAGTATTTATAGTGGCAAGGAGCGAAACAGCCACTTTGAAAGCTACTATAAAGTGGTTAGCGACCTTAGACGGCTATGTCGCTTATTCGTAACTGATAAGTAACTGCGACTAAAATGGAAAAAGATTTTGGGTCGCGGGGTAGTGATTTGTGTAGAATCGGCCACTAAAAAAGTTACTATGTTGTGCTACTATCAAGTGACATCCTGGTGGCGGCGACGTAACAGGCACGGAGATGCTTAATGGCAAATTCGTGGCAGCCTGGTGTTTTTGACTGACAAGTGGGACTTTCCTTAACTCCTTTGTTTTATTACAGCGAAATGTCATAATAAAAGACTGCCATGAAAATAAATGGTGGAAGAGAAGCCATTATCTTTTTTTATTAATTATACATGCGATTTTAGCGTGTTTCGTAAGTTATTTTAAGAACGCAGACGACTTTACTGACTAAAATATTGACTTTATATAACAAAATTTTGTAGCGCCTCTCTAAATATTTAAAATTACATATATTTTTTGAAATAGAACACCATCTTATAATTTAAAAGGTGGCTTAAAACCGCATAAAAATGGCAAAACAACTTCAAACATTGGACCGTTGTTAAAAATACTTAAAAAAATTAAACTTTGGAGTGTATTTACTACAAAAATCCAAAAGATTTATTTCATCTTATTGATTATTTACAAAAAAATATGGCCGTTAAAGCTGACAAACACTTCATAGTTGCAAATGCTTTCATCAAGTATCTGCATTTTTGATAGTTAGGCCGCAACTACCCGTTTTAAACTTTCATGTTTACGGGTTCTTAAAGTTACAGTTGCCACTACCCAGAAGCGCCTTTATAGTGCCATTAATTATTTTGGAACAATAAAAACGATGTTCTCCAATAAAGTCCCTTGCGCTACTAATTGTTACCTCTGGTGGCGTTGGCCACGATACAGAGAGTCGCCACTATATTGTTCCACCCTGTCCTTTAAAGTTTCTGTCTCTTCGTGACGCTGCACCGAGGTTTTGCGTGCGTAAATTTACAGCTGATCATAGACTAATACACTAAAAAGCACACAACAATACACCAGTGAAACTAAAGCACATCACAAAAAAGCAACTATGCTGGTGTTTTTTGTTAATTACCAGAGTGTATCAAGTTATCGCTACCATAAAGTCGTCTATTTTAAACCCCGTGACTTCTTAGTGGCAAAAAATTGGAGACGGCAACTTTATGGTGACCTGTAAGGGTGGCAACTACCACTTTGCTACTTTCAATGCCACTACCTAATTAAAAGTTATTAGTTCTTGTGGCAGGAACGACCCCGCCACTTAATTTGTCACTATAGAGGGGCAAATACTTGAAGGTAGCTTTATAGTAGCATTTGTAAGTAACCGGAATCTAGAATAGTAACCATATAGTTTCTAGTCTTTTATGGTGATATTTTGGAGGATTTGGGTAGTTCCGGATTCTTCTCGTAGGTGTATTGTTGCCACTTCAAATGTGGGTGTTTATTTTCCACCAATTTTGTACGCAGGGACAAACTAGGAACTCCTAAAGTGACCATTCCCTATTAAGTTATATTTTAAGTAGCAGCGTGGTTCCAGGAGCACTATAATTGCTAGTTGGGTAACTTTATATTTCAGACGGCAAAGTAAAACATTTTGTCTTTAAATACAAACAGTTATTTTATATTAAAACGTATTTTGTGACTTACGACATTAGAGTTATTGTGAAGTTAATAGGAATAATAAACGACTCAACTTCCAAGGTTAAAAATTACCTTTTTTAATACAATCAAAGTAAACAATTTAATAGTGGAGAAGAGAACTTCCAAGATTTATTTGTTCATTAATAAGTGTCAGTTTTGGCTTCTTCACTTGGCTTTCTAATACACAAACATTTAACAATTTCATTTAACATTTCAATGATTTCTTTTATAACTTCAAGTAACATATTATTATTTTATGTCATCCATTTTGTCTTAAATGATCGCGGATGTTGAAATTCCGCTATTTAAATTAACATTTTTCGATCAGCTTTTTGGCGACTGCTTAGAACAATCGAATGCGAGGGCATTATAATGCCGTTCTTGAGATAAATCTTAATGGCCGATATATTCGCCTTAGGAAAAATTTAATTTGAAAATACCAGAGATAAAAATTTAATTAATATTCAAATGCTTAGATGAAAGATATGCAGGTAAGGTTTAAAGAATTTTAAAACTTAATTTTGTCATTCTATTCTAGTCTAGTCTTTGTAGTATTTCTATAAAACACATTGTTTAAGAGATTACAATCAAACATTTATAATCTATTGACTTAAGGGACTCTATTCTCAAACCTTGACATATTTCGTCGCAGTCGAGAAATCCTCAAACTGTGATATATTTTATTCGAAATTCGAGAATACAAGGTCTGGCTATTAAATAACGAGACTGCGCGCGCAGAAGGCGTCCTAGAGGGGTAGGGTAGGAAACGAATGCAGCGTTAGATAGCTGGAAGTGTCTACTATTCCAGTACGAAAACATGTTTTTGTCGCTGTAGTAGTATTTTTTCTGTAGAGGTTAGAAACGAACGTGTTTTTTTCTCGTGCCGATAACAAATTAAAAAAAATTCCGACTGAGTTGTTGAAAGAGGCCTATGGTGAGAATTCTCTCGTGCGCGGGTTTTTGAATGGTATAAAAGGTTTTCTGAAGGTCGAGAGAGCACCGAAGATGACCAATGTCCAGGTCGACCTGTCTCTGTTTCAACTCTTCAAACAGTGACCAAAATAAATAAAATTGTGCGCGGAGATCGTCGTATGAGCATTCGGATGATTGCCGATCAAGAAAGTGTCAGAAAAATTTTACATGACGAATTGAACATGAAGAAAGTCTGTGCGAAGTGGGTCCCAAAACATTTGACCCCTGACCAAAAGCTCGTCCGTCAACAGACCTGCTAAGATTTTCTTCAAAAGTTAGATGAAGAGCCTGAATTGATGGAAAACATAATTATTTGCGAAGAAACCTGGATATTCCAATACGATGTTGAAACTAAACGGCAATCGATATCAACGGCATCGTGATGACTGAATGGGTTCCAGAGGGTCAAACTGTTAACCAAACTTACTATTTGAAAGTTTTGGCAACGCTGCGAGAGCGAACCAGAGTTGTGAAAAAACAAATCGTGGATCTTGCATCAGGACAACCCACCTGCCCATAACGCACTGTCTGTGAAGCGTTATTTAGCCGCTAGAAGCATTCCAGTGCTAGAACACGCACCGTACTCGCCTGATTTAGCACCCTGTGAATTTTTGCTGTTTCCGAAAATCAAATCTGCCTTAAAAGGAACCCGGTTCGAGTCGATGGAAGAGGTGAAGATAAAATGGCCAGAGCTCCTAAATGCTCTTAAAAAAGAAGACTTCCAGCATTGCTTTGACCAATGGAAAAAACGAATAGAACGGTGTGTGGCGAGGGAAGGGGAGTATATTGAAGGGGAGCATTCGATTGTAGAATAGGTTTTAAAATAAAACTCTTTTTCATAAGCAGCCTCGTTATTTAATAGCCAGACCTCGTATCTTTATTCTCAAATATTGATGGACAAATTGTAAAATGGTCAAAAGCAGTCGAAAATTTATGTCGAATGCTAGAATTTTATTATTTATTATTATAGGTACTTGCAAAATTTATAGTTTAGCATTGTTTATGTCAAAACTAATAAATAAATTGTTTAGTAGTTTTATTTGGTACTTTTTCAAATATTTTTGTAGAGATTATTTTTTTCACCCGTTTCACCATTCGTCGAATAAAAATGCTTAATCTTCAATGTGTTGTGCTAAATGCTAGACAATCATTCCGTTTTATACTGATAAAACCACGAGTCGTTTTATAAGCATTGATAAAATCATAGAACTGCCAAAAATTCAATAACAATTAATTTTCTTGGTTATAAGTAACCATAAATCAACATTCATTTATATTATCTAAATGTTCTAAAATATATTTTGCTAATATTATCCCAATTCAATTCATCTAAACGACAGCAAAAAAACTAACCTAGTTTTGTATGCATTTAAATCATTTAGATAGGTACCTACAGATAAATGTGGTAAACTTCAAATAGATATGCCTAATAAATTTTGATTGTGTTAACCTCTACTTTTTGGAAGTTCATCTTACTAAGAACAATTAATAACTGCACAGTTAAACTAAACTTCCACTATTTATTTGAAAAATTCGCTTTAAAATCAATTACAGCTGTTTCGCTATCACTAGCATCGTCAGATTGACATATTCAATATGTCAATCTGACGATGCTAGTGATAGCGAAACAGCTGTAATTGATTTTAAAGCGAATTTTTCAAATAAATAGTGGAAGTTTAGTTTAACTGTGCAGTTATTAATTGTTCTTCCTAATAAATTTCATTTTCTAAGTATTTTTAGTGGTCAAACACGAAAAAATAATGGAAAAATTACCTCGGATATGTGTGATTTTACCCTGCTACCCTCTTGTCTATTCGAACTTGTGAAGACCTGCCGATCTTTTTGGTGTTATTTAGGGGTACTTGCTTACAAGACATCCTAAGATATAATAATTTAGCGTAATAATTTCAATGACTTTATGTTTAATTAATTTAATTTTTTTTATTTATTTATTTCCTTTCTGAAAATGACCTTATATGCATGTTTGGCAATTTTGTCAAGTTCTGCTGCATGACAGAGGAACAAATTAACGAATTTGGAGGTTGGAGGAAATTTTCTAAATGAAATTATAATGTATTTAAAATACAAGAAAATATTATAAGTAATATTTATTTAATCGTCACATGGTTCCTCCGATAACTGTAATGGAGTTGTTTTTTTTAACATCCTGCTTTCTTCTCCTGGTCCTAGTGAAAAATTCTTACTACTAAGTTATATTTAAAAGAAAAATACTAGTTATAGTAGGTATATTTTTACATATTTTTACCCTTGTCCGTTATTCTGATGTGAAACGGTGCCATTTTTGCTGGATTATCTTTGGGTTATGTCGCTCGCCACCATATAGCTTTTATAAGCCATAAATTTCAGGGATTTGTAAGGGATGCAACGTGGATATTGCTCAAGCGAAGCGTCACATTTATTTGGTATTCCAACACGTATGGGTAGAAATCAAAAATTATGGAGTTTATGCCAGGTAAAACACCAATAGATTAAATAAATAAATTTCTTGTTAAATTTAAAAAAACTAAAATAATCTTTAACAAATCCTACTAAGCTATTGTACCTATATTTTTATCTTACCAACCTCATAGCGAAAGTGCAGTTTTTAAATTTTTTTTGATCATGGTATTCATACAAATACAGAGTGGAAATTTTAACTGGAACAAATTCTGTAATTTAATAAATAAAGGTTTGTCGCAAAATTCCTGAAACACGTCAACTCTTATTTTCTATGGGGCATAAAATAAAGAGGTTTGTTTATTTTCTTAATTATATTAGGGGTTGTAGCGACCCCCCAACTTTTTTTTTTAATGAAAGGGTAGGTAAATATTTTTTTTTTACTTTAAAGCTTTTTCAATTGTAAATACAAGTAGGTATTTTTTTTTGTTTTTTTACAAGCAAATACGGAAATGTTTTTTTAATACTACTTTAATGCAATAAATGTTTAAAATGCCCTCCATTTTGTTGCTGAGAATATCTCAATCGATCATAAAAACTATTCCTAACATTTTGTAATACTTCCGGCGTTATTTGAATAATTTCGTCTCTGATTCTTTGCTGAAGCTCGGCTATGTCGTTAGGTTTAGTAGTATAAATCTTACTTTTTAAATATCCCCATAAAAAAAATATAATGGGGTGAGATCGGGTGATCTTGCTGGCCACTCAATTGGACCCCTTCTTCCAATCCACCTATTCGGAAACACTTCGTTGAGATAGGTTCGTACAATTTGAGCAAAATGTGGTGGTGCCCCGTCTTGTTGAAACCACATCTGTTGGTCAAATAAATTGGGATCCAAATTATCGGGAAATAACATAAAATCCTTAAAGTGGGAACCAATTCATTTTGAAGCATAGTTAGGTATGTTTCTCCAGTTACATTTTCATCGAAGAAAAAAGGACCCACTATGCGATTCCCAATAATTCCAGCCCAGACGTTTGTTTTTTGAGGCCTTTGGGTATGGGATTCACGCATCCAATGGGTATTTTCGTCAGCCCAATAACGGCAGTTGTGCCGATTTACGTGTCCATGTAATGTGAACGTAGCTTCATCAGAAAACAGCACCCATTCCAAAGAAATTTGACCACCATCGATAAATGCCATAAATCGTTCGCAAAAATCAAGTCTACGATCAGGCTCGTCTTCGTTAAGCTCGTGAAGGTTTTGCATCTTATATGGGTACTTTTTGGCATCTTTGAAAACTTTTAAAACGCTTGTGTGACTGACACCATGAACGCGAGCTACTTCCCTAGCTGGAGTAAGAGAATTTTCTTCAACTTCCAACAACATGTTCAACCGGGTTTCTTCGTCGATTTGTAAAGGTCTTTTTCGAGATCTCTTACATAGCCCAACTCTCGATATCGACTTTCAATTTTGCTTATCGTACTTCGATTAATTGGAGGCAATTCTGTGTTCGACTTCTGTTCCCATATCCGATCATCTGTAAAATTTCGATACGTGCGTTTCGGTTAAATAAGACATTTTCATATTTTATTGGCTTATAAATTTATTGTGAAAATTTAAAACAAATACCTGAAGACAACTCAATCACATTAAGTTTTAATTAGTGAAATACCTGATAGCAGGTTGGAAAAAGGAAGGATTTCTTAATGTGGCTTATCAAGTAGTAAAAACAAAGTGTAAGTACATGGACGTAGTAATTGGAAAATATTCAGGATAATTTTTATATTCGATTAGGATATTGTCAGCAACAAAATGGAGGGCATTTTGAACATTTATTGCATTAAAGTAGTATTAAAAAACATTGCTTGTAAAAAAAACCAAAAAAAATACCTACTTGTATTTGCAATTGAAAAAGCTTTAAAATAAAAAAAGATCAACCTACCCTTTCATTAAAAAAAAAGTTGGGGGTCGCTACAACCCTTAATATAATTAAGAAAATAAACAAACCTCTTTATTTTATGCCCCATATAAAATAAAAGTTGACGTGTTTCAGGAATTTTGCGACAAACCTTTATTTATTAAATTACAGAATTTGTTCCAGTTAAACTTTCCACTCTGTATAATAATTACAAGCTCTTAAAATACAGAAAGAGTAAATGTTTATTAATGCCTTTCAGTATTTTGATTAAATACGTCATTTAAAAACTAAAGTTCTTGATAATAGTATCTGGAAGGCTACCGAAACGTCTAAATAAAAACATAAATCAGATTGTGGTTTAATTTCCCCCCAAAACAAAAGAAAATGAATACACCACAAGGAACATACAGAAGATATTTTGACTAAAGTTACATTTTGTTATAAAAGAATTGCTTTATTAGTTTATAAATTAATTATGAATAAAAGGTACTTAGACTGGATCAAGTACTGACGAAATAAGACAACGAAGGCCGTTGAACATTTTAAGAAAATTTTTAACACTACTTACTGCTGTGAAAATGACGGAGAGTTGGAAAAAAAAATGAATTCAATAGTTCACTCAGGCTAAAAACGATTAATCGATTTTTTAAGTTTATACAAAATATTGACAACTAAGAACAATATAATAGCTTGGCAGTATGAAATCGATAAATATCTAGAGACACCACAGATTGAAGGCTCCGAAGATATTCTTAATTGGTGGGGATGACATGAGAATGTTTTCCCAAATTTATCTAAAATGATGAAAGATTTTTGTCCATCCCTGCAAACTCTACATAAATGAAAAATATTTTCCCCGAACTTCTCTTTCTGTGACCAAGTTAGATTAAACCAAATAAATTAGATTAATTTTCATTGTCATGTTTTGTTGTATTGTTTCATTTCCTTTGCTGAACTATGAATACAGAATAATGCTTTTATTTTTTATTTACTATAACATTACAAGAAGGCATACCATTTGAGAAGTAGAAAACAGTTGGCAAATATAATTTATTGAAAAGCTTGATAGCTTGACTTGGTACTTTAATCTTTTATTCTTAATTTCAAACCAAGCTTTAATAAAACAAAACAAGTCCTAGGTCTAGGACAATAATTACCTGACACTGTGCACCAAATAGTTACACTATCACTTTGAAGAAGTTTCTCTACGATGATGTCTGATCGTTCAAAACTAAGAAAACAATGTGTCTGTCGATTGATAAATCCATTCAGATGGATGTGATATTCGTCTGTAAACCACACATTAGAAAAAAAATAGGGGTTGTTCATATACCATTGCCAAGACTGAACCACAATAAAATCTTGATTTCTTGTCTTGCCAAATCTGTATTTATATTGAAAACCATCAATCTTCTTAAAAATTATTCGGCTAGGCGTTTCACCCAAATTCATTTTAAGAGATGTTCTGCGAAGACTTCTTCTGCCGACGGAGTGGACATTGACGACAGACACGATGTATTAGCCTTGTTGTATGCGGACGATTTAGTCATTTTGGCACACTATTATAATTTTGCAGTATATATTTTTATTATTTGAATTATAAAATAACCACAAACAATTCATCTCATTTACTTATACCACCTCCATTTAATACTAAACACTTAGATAAACGTCCAGGTGCACCAGAACTAGGTCACTACCATTCTGGTGGTCCAGGCCTGTAAAACCGAACGAATCAAACTTTCTTTCGTGGGGCTGCTCGTTCCACTTCAATCTTCATTAATCTCCATGTTTTCAATGGGACTAAGATCTGATAAATTTTTGTCAGTTGTAAACATTTTCTCTTGACAGGATTTTAAGATGGTTTGCACCAATCTGGAAACAACTCTCGTCAGATATAAAAATATTGCTGAAATTATCTCCTTGAACAAAACTCCATTCTTTGTTGCTATTATAGAGGTGTTATTGCAGGAATCTTTTTTGGTTTCTTTGATATGTAGCCTTGTCTTTTCAGTGTCATGCGGAAAGTTTCTGGACACACATTTTTTCTTCGTTGATTTCTAAATCTGCTGGCCAGTTTTCGAAAGCCTAGGCCCGGATTTTGTCGTCCTAAATTCACTAAAGCATTTAAATTCTTTCCTCGAATCTTACGCGGCCTTCCCGAAACTGGTCTATGTCTTATATCTGTATCAGTTTTTATCCTCTTAATTGTTTCATACACTGAATTTTTTTCGAGTTCAGTCAATTGCACTAGTTTTTTAACGTTTCGAACACCCTCTCTATACGAATATTCCACCATTTTTTTTTCTACTTGCGACAAAACTCACGTCTGTTTGCAATCAACAATATTTGATTGATACTGTTGTCATGCGATTTTAGCCATAGCCTACTATCGGCACAATCTACTTGATGCATTACTTTTGTCTTAGAAAAAAAATATATTAAAATTAGGAAAAATAATAAATTCCCGATACTTTCTAGACCTTAGAGTAATAAGTAAACATAGAGGTGCCACAACAACACAATAACATACAGTTTGTAGTCAATAGCAATGAACCTATAATTGAGAGAGATGGAAAATCTAGAGTCGTACAGTGGCGTACAGTGGCGTAATACCTATATAAATGTTAGTTAAATAATTTAATACGCATATTTTGGTAAGAAATTTATATCTACACTTATGGCATGGCACCATACTTCTAACATATTTTTATCGGAAGGAAATCTAAAAGGATATATGTATTTCATTATTAATTTGATTTTCTTAATTGTAATAAATTTTAATTGAAATTGCTAATTGTACGCCAATGTAGTGAATAACTTACCGGTGATAGGTTAGAATATCATTTTGTGAAGTACCAAAAATTATAAACGCTTTTCGGGGTTTCACCATTTTCAATATTGAAAATAAATAAAAACACTTTATAAAGTTCACTTAAATACACAAAAATTCAGGAAATATCGAACAAAGCGCTAATCACCTCTAGACAATAACAAACAAAGGCACTGATGCCAAATTTTCGGTGTGGGTATTTGATACAATTGGTCTAGAGCTTTTTTATCAGTAAAAGAAGGGTAAGAAAGTGAATATTAAAACGTATTAAAGAATATTTTCTCTGAATAAAAATCTTCTCTTTAAAGGAAAATAAAATTTTTGTAAATTATATTATCACGTTTTTGTTTCCTGTTAAACAAATCTGTCTCGACGACAAGTAGTAGGGGATATGCCTACTCTATGTTTACTTATTACTCTGAGTTCTAGACGGATTATAAATGAATAACATTTTGTACTTAGCTATAGTTTGAAATAATATAAGACATCTCCTTGTACTCATTGCTGTAAACCCCTGCTTTTAAAGCAATTAAAGCACTTTTACCAATACCACACTACGCCACGAGCATGCGTTGTAGGAAACGCTCGTATTGTAGAATTTATACTATTATCATTATGTATTTGCTCACCTTCATCGTGAGGTATTCAGAATCGGACGCTTTTTTTAAAAATCGACTGCATTCTTCTAGTGTTCTAGTGTTTTAAACGTTGTTTCTTTATAATTTATAGAAATTTGTTTGTTTGAAAAAGATCTCACTTTGAGGAATTGGTCGAAATTGATGTTATTTCTGAAATGTCAAATCTAAGGCCCACTTTTTTATTTGTAGGATAAAAAATCATGGCGTTATGAATTTTCCACCTTCGGGTTTATAAACAATACTTCCGTCCTATTTTTGGTGTTTACTTGATTTGGTTTTCCAATCAAAAGAACAAATGGCAAGGTATATAGCAGGAAAAAAATTATAAATCCTATAAAATGAATCAGCTACGTTTAATTTTTGTTTCTATAATTAATCAATTCAATAATGATTTTAAGAAATTTACATCTCGAAAGGGGCTTATACTACTGTATAACAGATTGTATTTTGAAGGAATGCAACACGAAACTTAACGAACAACCTGCTGCTGTATAAAAATATATTGATTGGTCCTTAAAAATAAATATATGTTGTGCTGAATAAAAGAAAGCCGTTGGGCTCCCGTTACAAGAAGAGAGATAGTAGAAATGTCGAGATAGTACCTATTAAACAAGAGGGAAACGCTAACAATGTGTAATGATAACAACATAGAGAGCAGAGAGTATTATATAATTATAATGGGGTTTTGTAACAGTTGAATGGACGTTGATGGAAATAATAGTGATGAAGCTTCCTTTTTAAATCCAATTCAAACCGTCTCAGTATATTGAAACGGAGCTAGTTAGTTGATTTTTATAAAAGTTGCCTGTAATAAATTTTTTAAATATATTTTAAAATAGTATAAACTATAGTCATATCTCAGGTAAACGTTGATTTTTTTCACATTTTGCAAGTAATGAAAAAAATAGTCTGCTCTCATAAATCAAAATGCAGCTCATTGCTCGTCTTGATTAACTTTTTTTATGCCAAACTAATAGTTTTATTTGTAATATTTTATTTCATCCTGTCCGGTAAACACACTTCCCTATAATCAATTTGGTGGCGGTAAGTAGAACATTACAGTACCGGGTACTGTAATGTGTTGCCTAGCAACGCTGCTATGATTGCTTAAGGGAAGACAATAACTTTTCATTTTTAACATTTAAAAATACAATATTAAAATAAAATAATTAAGTAAGTAAGTAACTTTATTCAAGAAAGTACAACAACAAATTTCTTATTGAAGTATGAACAAAGAACAAATAATAAAGTGATAGTATAATCTTACGAGCTGTTACAGGCTTTACGTAAATACGTGGCACACTAATAAATAATGAAGTCCAAACAATAATATAATATAAAACATAATAAAATTTAATAATAAACAGATTTTTTTTGTGTATTGTGGTATAAGCAGTTATTATTATTATTATTATTATTATTATTATTATTATTATTATTATTATTATTATTATTATTATTATTATTATTATTATTATTATTATTATTATTATTATTATTATTATTATTATTATTATTATTATTATTATTATTATTATTATTATTATTATTATTATTATTATTATTATTATTATTATTATTATTGTGTGGATTGTGTGGGAATTGTTTTCCGGTGTGCACCTTTAAATTGGTTGTCCTCTGATCAATGTCGTTTATATGGTTTTAAGTTATTAAAAATTGTTTAAAGTGCAGAAATGTGTCTTTAAGGACTATATCAACCTGTGGAAGTGTTTGTGATGAAAAATTTGCATTATTTACTAGTAACCAAGTAGTTTATCAACTTGGAAACATCGATAAAACCTTTACTGTTTACATAGTTTTTGTACTGCGACCGGGTTAATTCCACCACGGTTAGTCTTTTATTGAATTTTGTTTTGTGTTGGTTCTAGCAACAATTTGACAAACTGTAAGTACACATTTTTTAAGTCTATACATTGATAGACGGGTTTAAGTTTATCTCTTAGTTTTTTTGCCTGTGTTTACTGAACAGTTTTCGGTTTTTGAGGAAATTGGACAATATGGATTCAAATAAATGTAAAAGATGCAAAAATAAAGTGACATCGGGTCTTAAATGTGTCGTCTGTGGGGTGATGTCCCATAAAAGTTGCATAGGTGCTATTAAAAATGCCATAGCAATTGATGACAATACCTGTAATTGTTGTTGTGAGGGAGCCAACGTGTCTGATGCAACAAGTACCAAAATTACTGATGGATTAAGTGAAAATAAATTGGACGATCAAGTAACTGTTTTTCAAAAAAATGATAATAAAAATAGTGATGTTATTAGAATTTCCTATCTTGAAAGAATTTTAAGGGATAAGGACATGGTCATTGAAAATCAGAAAATAGCCATAAAAGCACTCTCCGAGCAGGTTGAAATGTTGAAGTTCTTAAACAGCAATATTTCATCATCCTTACCCGCGTTTGCAGCCAATAACACACAAGAAGCACATTGTAATGCTAATGATGATAATTCAACTTGCGCGGTGAGGGTGGAAAACCAGCAAATTGTGCAAAAGCCGACGGAAACGACAGGAAGAATTTGGAAAACCGCTGTTTCTGGAGCTTTGCAAGATGTACACGCCCAACGTACTTGTAATTCTGTAATAAATTTAAATGATGATAATCATCCACATCAATCTAGGCACGATGTGGGTAGAAGGAGTAAGTTCTCTAGGAGCTTACTAGTTGGATCTTTGCAAAATTCTACTGCTTGTGCTATTAAGGCTTCGGAGGCGCCTAAAAATGTATATCACTATTTTCATGCGACAAATTTTGATGTAGATACATCTGCAGAAGTCTTAACAAATTATTTAGCTCAGTTTGCTCCTAGCATTAGAATTCAAAAATTAAACTCAAGAAATCCAGAACTGTATTCTTCTTTTAAGATCTCGTTATTGGAGAGTGAATCGCCTAATATTTTGGTTAGCAACATTTGGCCACATGGGGTAGTTCTTAACCGATTTTTTCCTTCTAGAAAACTCCAAGTTAGTAAAAAATAAAGAATTTGTCAAAAATTCGGTAAAGTGTGTTTCATCTAGGGATAATATTTGTTCAGTTCTACATATCAATACCCAAAGTTTAAGCAATAAACTTGTTGAATTGAACACTTCATTAGGAAATAAAACATTTGATATTATCTGCATATCCGAGCACTGGCTCACTTTGCCGGAGTTGTCGACTGTTAATATTAATAACTTTAATCTCATTTCATCTTACTGTCGTGGTAAGGGTGAGCACGGGGGAGTCGCGATTTTTAGTAATAATAAAGTGAACTTAAAAAGTATTGATTGTTCCAATTATTCTTTATCCCGACACGCGGAGTTCTGTGCAGTCGAATTGGTTAATGAAAATTCTATTTTATTTGCAGTATATAGGTCTTCCTCCAGTGGTAATATTGCAATATTTAAGGAGAAAATTTTTAACTTGCTTAGTTCGTTTACTACTAAATACAAATTCATTAGCTTGATTGGTGATTTTAATTTAGACATTGATGGGAATACCGATCATGTGAAAGATTTAAACAATATATTTGCAATGTTTGGATTGAAGCACTACATTCACCAACCGACTAGGATTACTCCTTCTTCCGAGTCTTGCCTAGATAATGTGGTCACAAATATACACCCGGATGAGCTCAAGGCAGATGTTTATGATATTGATATTGCTGACCATTTAGGGGTATTTATGTCTATGCGTATAGGGAAAAAATTATCTGTTAAAAAGTTTGTTAAAAAAAGAATTATAAATGCGGCGAACCTTAATCAATTTGCTTATAGGTTGAGTGAGGTCAACTGGCCCGATTTGACACTGAATAGCTTAAATGTTAGCGATTCATGTCAGAAACTTTTAGACGTTTTGTGTAGCAATGTAGATTTGTGTTTCCCAGTTAAAACTTGTCGCGTAAGAGAAAGAGGTGCCGAGTGGTTTAATGAGAGTCTTCGAAAACAACGAAGGCAGGTTTTTCATAATAAGGCACTGTTTAATCAGGTTAAGAGCATTGAAAATTGGACAATATACATTCAGTCACGTAAAAAATACAAATTAGCTATTAGACGAGAAAAGCGTAATGCCTATGCGGATAAAATTCTAAATTCTGAAAATAAGCCTAAGACAGTCTGGATGCTTGTGAACTCAGAAAGGCAATCAAAATCAAAGACCTCTGTGAATTCTACTTTGAGTTCTGCTGAGTTTAATACATTTTTACTTCAATTACTGATACAGTCATCCAGTCAATTGAAAATTGTTCTACAGATTCGTCTCAGTTTTTAAACAAATTTCCTAAACCATCTTACTCTTTTTCATGAGCCCGATAATTAACTCTGATGTGAGGAATGCGATATTGTTATTAAAAAGATCTTCTTGTCTTGATTTTTATGATATTGGCAGCGATATGATTAAGTCATCGTTAGAGTCTCTCATTCAACCACTCTGTACCTTGTATAACAAATGTATAGTAGAGGGTTGTTGGCCTAATTCGCTTAAAATCAGTAAAGTACTGCCCATGCATAAGAAAGGAAGTATTGAGGATGCCAATAACTACAGACCAATCGCTATTGTACCAGTTATAGGAAAAATCTTTGAAATTTTACTTAAAGGAAAAATTATCTCTTACTTTGAAAGTAATAAATTATTTTCGGCATCACAATTTGGTTTTAGGAAACACAAATCTACTGTGCAGGCCATGATCGATGTTGTGGATTGCATAGTTGAGGGTCTTGATAGAGGTATAAGCACTTCTGCTACGTTGTGTGACCTCACCAAGGCCTTCGACTGTGTTAATTTGGATATTTTAATACATAAATTGGAATATTACGGCATCAGGGGTAATATATTAGATTTGCTTGTGTCCTATCTGGCAGACAGGAGGCAGTATGTATATTATAATAATGTTAGTTCTTCTATAGCACCTGTGTCTAGGGGTGTGCCACAGGGCTCAGTTTTGGGCCCTGTATTATTCTTGATTTATATCAATGATTTGCCGCAACACATTCAAGGTACTTGCATCCTGTTCGCTGATGATACAACTATACTCACTGATGGTGATGTTTCGAGCACATCATGCAAAAAAACAGCTGAACAATGGTTTGCTTCCAATGAATTAAAACTAAATGAACTAAAAACTCAACAGATTACTTTCACGGCAGCTAAACTTTCCGCTAAATCTGACCCAGTAAAACTTTTGGGAATTACCCTTGATGCTGGTTTGAACTGGTCTACTCATATTGACAATTTGTGCTCGAAACTCTCCACTCAAATATACGCTTTGCGACAAATGAGTCACTGCCTTGGTAACCAGATTTTAAAAACTGTATATTATGCTATCGTTCACAGCCATTTATCTTATGGTGTCGCACTATGGGGCAACGCAGCTTCATCTTGGAAGGTTTTTAGACTTCAAAAGGCTGCATTACGTGTGGTTGATGCTGCGGATTACACTACCCCGTGCAGACCCCTCTTTAAGAAGTACGGGATTCTGCCATTACCTTGTTTATATATTTTAGAAATACTGGTATTTATTCATGGGAAACTTCCTTTGCTCAATTCACATGCAGACATTCATAATTACAATACAAGGAATGCGGAGAGTCTCGTCCTTCCCTGGTCCAGGCTAAGAGTGACCAAATGTAATAAATTGGATTTGCGCCTATTCAACTTGCTGGAGAAGCACTATAGAAATATTGATGTTAGAAATATGACTGGTTTAAGATTTAAGAAGTTTGTCAGGGACATTCTGCTTAATGAATGTTTTTATAGCATAGAAGAGTATTGTCAGTTTTTTAAATAACATATTGGTTTTTTGTAATAGCGTTAGTTTCGTATATTTTATAGTGTGTGGTGATTGCTAGATGTAGTACAAATAGGTTATAGATTTTTTTTTGTATTTTTGATGTATTTCATTGTTGTTTCTAAACTTTACAATTTAGCCAGTTGTGACCTACATGTACAATTTTTTGTATCTTTTTTTTGGTCAATAAACATATCTATTATTATTATTATTATTATTATTATTATTATTATTATTATTATTATTATTATTATTATTATTATTATTATTATTATTATTATTATTATTATTATTATTATTATTATTATTATTATTATTATTATTATTATTATTATTATTATTATTATTATTATTATTATTATTATTATTATTATTATTATTATTATTATTATTATTATTATTATTATTATTATTATTATTATTATTATTATTATTATTATTATTATTATTATTATTATTATTATTATTATTATTATTATTATTATTATTATTATTATCAAAAGACTTATGCACTTACTCAGCTTTCGCTGGTAATATTTACCTATCCCGAGCGTAAACGCAAATGGGATTAGGCTCAAAATTTACATATTTAAAAATTTCCTAACAGTGTGACATGTGTTTAAAATTGCCGCTTTTTGCAAGTCAATAAAAGTGTTTTTATGAAGATCAAGTTTTTTAAGACTATCTTCAAGACTTTTGGGAATGAGTCCAGTTGATGATACGATGATCGGTACCACCTCCACTTTTTCTGCATGCCACATCTGTCCCACTTCTATGGCAAGATCGGTGTACTTTGCCATCTTTTCATTATACTTATCCAAAACGTTGTTATTGTTTGGAACTGCAACATCGACTAACAGCACCGATTTAGCTTTCTTATCCACTACTACAATGTCGGGTCGATTATTCGTCACCTGTCTATCGGTGATAATGGACCTATCGTAGTAGAGTCTAAAATCTGCATTCTCGAGCACTGCCTGTGGATTGTATTTGTAATAGGGTGTATAGGTATTTAGCAGTCCATATTTGTTAGCCAGTTTCTGGTGGATAATATTACACAGCTGGTTGTGCCTGCGTAAATAATCCGTGTTGGCTATGGTTGAACATCCTGATGTGATGTGTTGTATGGTTTCCGATGTTTGTTGGCACCTTCTACACTTGTCCGTTGTAATAGTTGGGTCCCTGATAACAAATTTTTTGTAGTTGTTCGTATTAATTACTTGATCCTGAATGGCCATCATAAATCCTTCAGTCTCTGGGAACAGGGTACCGTCAGCAAGCCACCTATTTGATGCAATTTTATCAATGTGTGGTTGGTTTAGGTCGTGATGATGTCGACCATGTAGAGCTTTTTGGGCCCATTTTACTTGTTTTTCAGCATCTGTTGTTATTTCCAAGTCCATATGAGGGTCTGCTAAATTTAGAGGCGAGTATATATTTCTTATCTGCTCCTATGACCGACTTATGTAAATTAGATGACAGTGATTTTGTAATAAAGAAGTCTCGTAATCTATTTATCTGTTTGTTATGTAGATTTACTATATCGCATAAAGCTCTTCCTCCCTCCTTTCTCGGTAGTGTTGTTCTAAGCACTGACGATGTTGGATGGTGACATCTGTACTTTGTCATCATAGTTCGGGTTGTTCTCTGAATATCTTCCAATTCGGTTTTTGTCCATTGTAAAATACCGAAAGAATAGGTCAACACAGGTACGGCATATGTATTAATGGCTCGGTTTAGATTTCCTGCGTTCAACTCAGATTTTAGTAGGGAACTTACCCTTTGTGAAAACTCATCCCTGATTTTAGCCTTGGACTGTTTTTGGTCTAACAATCTGGCTTGTTGAAATCCCAAGTATTTATAGGTTTCCCCATTCTGCATGGCAGCGATTATATCTCCATTAGGTAGCGTCACATCTCCATTGACAATTTTTCCCTTTTCGATGTTTAAAGTACGGCACTTATCTAAACCAAATTCCATGTGTATATCACTGAAGAACCTTTCAGTTATATCCAGAAGATGTTGAATTTGTTGTTGATTGGAAGCAAAAATTTTGATGTCATCCATATAAAAGAGATGGGAAACGGTGTAGTTGGTGTTTCTATTAGTCTTAAGATTGAAGCCATATTTTGTGTGGTTAAGCAAGTGAGAAAGTGGATTCATTGTCAAACAGAACCACAGTGGACTAAGTGAGTCACCTTGGAATATTCCTCTGCGAATAGCAATTTCATCGGTTTTAAAATGCTGACCATTTATATTTAACTGAAGGTTTGTTCTCCATTGTTTCATAGATGCTTCAAGAAAAGTAACGATGGTAGGATGTACTTTGTAGATGTTTAAAATACGTATAAGCCAGGAATGAGGTACGCTGTCAAATGCCTTACGGTAGTCTACAAAAGCAGTCGAGATGTTGCGACATTGCTTTTGCGCTTGCCTTAGGATCACAGAGTCAATAACAAGTTGTTCTTTGCATCCCTGGTGACCACGTTTACATCCCTTTTGCTTCTCTGCCAAGATTTTATTTTGGTCAACATGCCTGTAAATTCGGTTAGTAATGCAAGATGTTAATATCTTATAAAGCGTTGGAAGGCATGTGATTGGTCTATACTGCGAAGGATCCTGTGTGTTAGCTGTTTTGGGAAGCATATGGGTTAAACCATGAGTGAGAAAGGCTGGGATTTCTTCTGGATGTTGAAGAATGTGTGTAAATTTTGATGCCATTACCTCGTGTAAGCTGTCAAATTTTTTGTACCAGAAATTTTGGATATTATCGATTCCTGGAGCTTTCCAACTATTAGTTTCTCCTACGACTTGGTTTACTTCAGCTGTTGTTATGTTATCAAACACCATAAAAGCAATGTTTGATTTGTCTCTCTCGGATTCTATCCATGCTGCACCCTCGTTGTGTTTTTGAGGATTGGACCATATTAAAGACCAATAGTCAGTAAGTTCATCCTTACTTGGAAGATTGTGGTAGTTGTTTGTTCCGGCGCTACTAAGTTGTCTGTAGAACAGCTTTTCATTGGTGTTAAATAAGTGGTTTTGCTGTTTCTTTTTAGTACATTTGACGTAACGAGATAATCTTTTGGATTTTGCGTTTAGCTTCTGCCTAAGAAGGTCCATATATGAGCATAAATGTTCCTTATACCGTGGATGACCTGTATTTGTTTTAATTTTCTTTAAAATTTTCTTGACCCTATTAATTAGGCGTCTGGACGGTTTGGTGTTGTTGTTAAATTCTGTGAGTTGTCCCAATTCCTTCCTTATGTCATTAATGGATTTCTCAAGTCGCTGTTGCCACCAAGGTTTAAATGGCTTCTGCTTTTCGGTAGACCTTTTGTTCGGAAACCGGATTTGTTGATTGTGACTTCGTAGCACTGCAACTGCACCACAGTAGATAAGGGTGTGGATTTCTTCCAGTGTTTGGCAGTCCTTAGCACGATCATTTAAAAGTAGATTAAAAAGTGCAAGAATCCTATTGGTGTTCTTATTTGATCTCAGTTTGGGCAATATTGGTCGCTGAATTGGGTTGGTACCATCAAATTCTGCTATTGCTTTAGAGAGTTCGGCAATAGCATTTTCGTGTTCGTCTGTTTGTGTGTCATTATCTATGTTTTCGTTTTGATCCATGTTTGGTGTGTCCTCGCTAGTGTGGTCATCAAGTCTTATATTATCCAGCTGATCATTTGTATGTTGGATTACATTATGATCGATTTCTGTTTGGAGCTCAAGAAGTACTTCACTTCGTATTTGTTGCAATAGTGGACCAGGTAATAAATTGTTTTTAATAATTGTTCGACGCTGGTCAGCAATACGTTGCTCCGTAACATGTTGAAACTCCGGATATTGTTCTATAAATGCTCGATGAAGGGCGTATCTGTAAGTTGTTAAATCTGTCTCAATCTTGGTGATTTTAAAATAGGAGCGTATAATGAATGAATTCATCTCTGTAGTCCACTTCATACGCTTCCTGGGCTTTCCGGATTTTGTGGTCATGGATGTACCGTCCTGCGATACTCCAGAAACAGCAGAAACCGGTGGAGGAGAATCGGTGATATTTTCCTCTTGTGTTATCGCAGTAGCCATACTCGGTGTCACGCTGCGCATGCCGCTAACCGAGGAAGAAGATGCATCATTTTTCGAACAAGCCCTTCTGTCATCAACTTGAACGCGACAAGAGTTGTAGGTGTTACAATGTTGATTCACCTGACGATTCCTAAGTGTTAAGGTATCAGTAAAAATCGAATTATTGCTCCCCCCAGAATCCGTGGAGCAGACAGCCGACATACCAGGTACACCGGCCGTGTGGGATTGTGAGCGTAATACTCTACCCACCTGGGGTAATTTAGTTTTAAAATTCGACATTTTGATTAAAGCATTTTATACCTACTGCCAGGTACCACCATTTTCCCCTGGTAGCCCAGGTAACTCGGACCCGTGGGGGCGTCACTCCCCAGGTAGAAAAACTACCCCGTGCGAGGTTATTATTATTATTTTTTTTTTTTTTTATTTTTTTTTTTTATTATTATTATTATTATTATTATTATTTTCTTTTTTCCCTCAGAATTAATCTGGTGGGTTTAAAAAACTAAGCGGACCCTCGGTCAAGCATAGATTTTATTCTGCCTAGAGTTGGTTGTAATTTTGATTTAGAAACTTTCTGACTATAGAGCAAGTATCTAGTATAACTGACTTTTGTATTGGTATATATGTGTTTGGATGCAGTTGTAATTTCTGGATGCTGTCGTTATTATACGTTATATAATGTATAATGGAGACTTTTTGTGAACTGTATACATTTTTTTAACTTGTAATATGTTTACATTTTTGATTTTACTTTTTTTTTTATTTACTTTTTATTTATATTTTTTTTCACAATTTTTATAATCTTAATCTAAGTTCTATATAATATTCTATATTATTATTATTATTATTATTATTATCAAAAGACTTATGCACTTACTCAGCTTTCGCTGGTAATATTTACCTATCCCGAGCGTAAACGCAAATGGGATTAGGCTCAAAATTTACATATTTAAAAATTTCCGAACAGTGTGACATGTATTTAAAATTGCTGCTTTTTGCAAGTCAATAAAAGTGTTTTTATGAAGATCGAGTTTTTTAAGACTGTCTTCAAGACTTTTGGGGATGAGTCCAGTTGATGATACGATGGGACATCTGCCCTACTTCTATAGCAAGATCGGTGTACTTTGCTATCTTTTCATTATATTTGTCCAAAATATTGTTGTTGTTTGGAACTGCAACATCGACTAACAGCACTGAATTAGATTTTTTATCCACTACTACAATGTCGGGTCGATTATTCGTCATATTCGTCATATTATTATTATTATTATTATTATTATTATTATTATTATTATTATTATTATTATTATTATTATTATTATTATTATTATTATTATTATTATTATTATCCTTTATTCTCCTCTGTAGGGTCTTGGTATATACGGTCACTTGCGGACTATTGTCAAAACAAGTGATCGTGGTGATTCATTATGACAATGTTTTTCGGAAGAGACTGCATACCGACAGTATTACTGAATGCTGCATTGTCGAGATTATATGTTGTGGTAATCCCAGGTCTTTGACGTGTTTGGTAGTTGTCCTGGGCACGACTCCTGTAGTTGATATGATTATTGGGTGGATTTTAACTTTTTCTACGTTCCATATCTGTTTGATCTCTTGGGCTAGATTTTGGTATTTTTGGGTTTTCTCATTGTATGTTGTTTGGATGTTGTGACTGTTTACCACTGCGTAATCTATTAGGTGTACTGTTTTCTCTTTCTTCTTCCATAGTGTGGTGTCCGGTCTGTTGTTCGCTACTTTTCGGTCTGTATGGATGGATCGATTCCAATACAGGGTGTTTTCTTCGTTTTCTTTGACGGGCGTAGCTGTGTATTTCCAGTATGGAATTTCCGTTGTTGATTTGAATGTTTCCTCTTCTACTGCTTGGTGTATGATTTTGCCCATGTTGTCATGTCTGATGGTATATTCGTTTTGGCTTAGTTTGGGACATCCTGCTAGTATATGTTGAGTTGTTTCTGAGTAAGTATTGCACCATCTGCATAGGTCATTTGGCATGTTGGGTTCTTTTGTTATATATTTGCGGTAGTTTTTGGTGGCTACAACCTGGTCTTGGATTGAGATGAAAAAGCCTTCAGTTTCTGGGAAGAGTCTGCCTTCGGTAAGCCACTTGAGCGACTTATTATTATTATTATTATTATTATTATTATTATTATTATTATTATTATTATTATTATTATTATTGAATTATTGTTTTTATACCATATGTGAATTTAATGATTGTTGTACGAGTACATTATAGTTTTTTTTTTACTTTGTTGTAGCTGACCTGTATTTTATTAATTAAATACCTTTATAATATATGTCGTCATTTTTGTGTGCGTTTACTTTTAAAGTTTACTTATTATCATTTATTTTATTTTTTATTTTTTCTTGTTGTTTTTATGAATATTTGTAATATTTACAGTATTTTGTATTTTTAATTGTATTTTTCGTATTAAGGCTTCTTTTATTTTTTATACAAACATGTAAAATGTACAAATATCTGTTATAATATGGGCACCAATTAGTTGTGATTAGTCTGTAATTCATTTTTCACTTATCTACAATGCAACACTTGCAACACTTATGTCGTAATGTACTTTACCTGTATAAGAGGACAATAAACTACTACTACTACTATTATTATTATTATTATTATTATTATGTTTCTTTTTCTCGTTCACTCGACGGATGTTTTACATTTTTACGGGCTTGGCCAAGTTGAAAATGTAGCTTTTTATTCTGATTGTAGGAAACGTCGGACAATATTGCATGTTTTCAGAATGGTGGCTTTTTGTAAGTTGTGGAGAATATACAAGGGGAGTCTTAGATCTTGAAGGTGTTGCGTTAAAGAGATGGGAGTAGTTCCTGTTACTGATATTATCAATGGTACAATAACCACTTTCTTTTGTTGCCATATACGGGTTATTTCTTCTGCCAAAGGTAAATATTTCTCTATTTTTTCTTTATATTTTTCCTTTACATTTTGGTCACTGGGAATGGCTATGTCTATGAGGTATGTTATAGAGGTATATTTATCTATCAATGTAATATCTGGTCGATTTGCTGTTATGGTTTTGTCTGTTCTGATTGGATTATCCCAATAGATCTTGTGTGTAGCATTTTCTAGGACTGGTCGAGGTGTGTAATTGTAATAAGGTTCAGTATCTGTTTCAATTTTGTGAAGTTTTACGAGTTCTGAATGTATTATTTTGGCCATATTGTTATTATTATTATTATTATTATTATTATTATTATTATTATTATTATTATTATTATTATTATTATTATTATTATTATTTTTTGCATCTACTCAGCTTTACTGCTGGGGCTTTAATGAGTGCGGGTGAAACCAAGCATCCTCATCTACTGATTTAAAAACTTGCGGACTATTCGTGTGGTGTTGAGTATGACAGCTTTCTGCAGAAGAGTTGAGACGTTTTTATTAATTTTAAGTACTTCCAGGTTTTGATGTAGTGATTTGGGAATGATTCCTGTAGTTGATAGTACAATAGGAATTATAGCCACTTTTTCCAAGTTCCACATCTTCTTAATTTCATCAGCTAGGTCTTGATATTTTTGGTGTTTTTCAGCTATTGTGGTTTCGATATTGTGAGAGTTGGGTACATCTACATCTACCAGATATGCCACTTGTGATTCCTTGGCTCGTAGTACAATATCAGGTCTGTTGTGTGGGATGAACCTATCAGTTATTATGGATCTATCATAATAGAGGGTATATCTTGTTGACTGAAGTACGGGGGCTGGATTGTACTTATAATATGGTTCTCTTTGATCAATTAGTTGTAGATTATTTGCAAGGCATTGGTGTATAATTGCTACTACCTGATTATGCAGGTGTAGGTAGTCCGTTTGAGCTAATCGGCTACAAGCTGACAGAACATGTTGGATGGTTTCAGGCTTTTGTCTACATTTTCTACAACAGTCATCTTGCACAGTCGGATCTTTGATAATATATTTCAGGTAGTTTTTAGTGTTTATTATTATTATTATTATTATTATTATTATTATTATTATTATTATTATTGTTATTATTATTATTATTATTATTATTATTATTATTATTATTATTATTATTATTATTATTATTATTATTATTATTATTATTATTATTATTATTATTATTATTATTATTATTATTATTATTATTATTATTAAAGACTTTGGCATCGTTGGCATCGATTGTTGTTTATTTTTGTGCTCCGCCTAAAAGTTGTGTTTTTGTAGTTAAATATCTAGTTTTAATATAGAAGAGCATAACAGTGTGTATTGTAATACATTATTCTATCTATAAGTTACGTGGCAAGTACAATTTCAATTATTAGGTGGTATTTTTAATGTTTTTCTTCAATGTTTTTTGGTAAACTCTTGATAAAGTTTTACTATCCTGTTTGAAAACTGGTATTGGACGTTGCACTATACCACCATAGGTCGATAAACATTTTTAATTGAAATTAATTTCTAATAGTGATTGCACTTTATTTTGCTGTGAATAATTTTTGTAACATTGATGATTAAAATGTATAAGGGTAGTGAATCGAATAAATGTAAAAGATGTAGTAATTCAGTCAGCTCTGGCCTAAAATGCATAACCTGTGGTATTGTGTCACACAAAAGTTGTCTAAAGGTGTTAAAGGCTAAGTTTCTTGATGACAACACAGTTAACTGCTGTCAATTGGTAATCAATGATGATATTCCTAGAGTGTCTGTGGTAGATTCCGCTAAAGTTTCTGAGTCAAAATCGCCACCTGATAATGCAGTAGCGGATCTTACAATTAAATATATGGAACGACTTCTACATGATAAAGATTTAATAATTCAAAATCAGAGCATAGCAATAAAAGCTTTACAGGAACAAATTGATCTACTTAAACGCGTTTCAGCTGGCTCTAGATCATATATTGAGCCAGCATCAAATTATAATTACTCCTCTCATAGTGCATCTACATCAACAGCTGATCCTCAATGTACTGAAAATATTTCTGGACATACTTTTACTAGTTCGACTGTGTCAGCTGCAATCCATAATGCAGAAACCGCTAATATCTGTTCTGATTTTATTCATCTCAACAATCACAATAATCAGCAAAAAATTCAGTTAAACAACAAGCGACGGCATAAATCAGGAAACATTCTTGTGGGTACTAGAACTGATTTGGATACAACGTTAGGAGCTGCTATAATTGATAATATAAATCACTACCACTCTACAAATTGGCACCCGGATGCTACCGTTGCAGATGTTAAAAAGTTCCTAAACGAAATTGATCCTAAAATTGCAGTTGTAAAACTAAAATCCAAATTTCCTGATAGGTACTCATCTTTTAAGATTTCGGTGCCTAGATCGTCAGTTGATCAATTGCTTAAAAAGGAGGTCTGGCCACAGGGAATTTATCTAAATGATTTTTTTCGTCCCAAGAAAGAACAGAATTAAAACAACTAAACCTGTGCATATATCTTCACGAATGGACACTATTTTGTTGCATGTTAATGTTCAGAGTTTGCCTAACAAAGTTGATAGTCTAATACTTTATACATCTGATTTTCCGGTTGATATTTTGTGTGTTTCAGAACACTGGTTGTAGGAAAACTGTCTGAATATGATTAGTCTTAAAAATTATGATTTAGTTTCTAGTTACTGTAGACAAACTTATGAACATGGTGGAGTCGCTATTTTTGCAAAGCCTGACATGCTTATTAAAAAAGTTGATGTTAATCAGTTTTCCATTGAAAAGCATGCGGAATTCTGTGCTGCAGCGATTACAAATGAAAACTGTATTGTAATTGCAGTATATAGGTCCTCTTCCTCTGGCAATATCATCACTTTTATGGATCAATTATTAAAATTGATTGACTTTGTTTGCAGCAGATATAATAAGATTATCATACTTGGCGATATTAACTGGGACATTGGCAACGGCAGTAGAGTCAATTCGAGGAATTTGGTCAATATTCTTAAAATGTACGGATTAAATTACTTTGTAAACCAGCCTACAAGAATCACTCCAAATACCAGTTCGTGCTTGGATAACGTAATTTCAAACTATTCTTCAAATGATATGGTGGTTGAAGTGATTGACGTTCATGTTGCTGACCATTTAGCTTTGGAGGTTCGCCTAAACTCTCTTTCTTCCACTAAAGTTAATACGCGTAAAGTTAGGATTATTAATGATAAAAGAATACAGTTTTTCACAAATGAAATGGCATCTGTTGATTGGGATGCCCTTTGTATTAATGATCTTGAATGCGATGATAGTGCAACCGTCATACTTACTACACTTAATGGTGTCGCTGATATGTGTTTTCCTTTGAAATCGGTTAACAACTCCTCTAAAAAATCTGAATGGTTCGATTACAACCTTAAACTTTTCAGACAGAGACTTAACGATTGTAAGCAGAAATTTATGGACAGCAATAGCTTTGATGACTGGTGTAGTTATGTAGAAACGCGAAAACTGTATAGAAAATCAATTCGACAAACAAAAAAGGAATATTATGATTCACTGATTTTAGGTACAAATAATAAAGACAAAACTGTCTGGAATATAGTCAACCAACACCGTAAATCTAATAAGAATTATAACACGCCACAAACAATTACTCCTGATGAATTTAACCAATACTTTAGTAATGTTGCAGATGATATATTAAATAGTATAGAGGATTTAGGTAATGATCCTATGTCTTTTATGAATAATACTCCTAAACCGTCCTGTTCATTTTTTATGCCAGCTATTCTAAATCATGATGTAAGAGAGGCTATAATGAAACTAAAAAATTCACGTTGTACTGATTTTTATGGCTTAAATAGTGATATTCTTAAATCATCTGTTGACTATATAGTTGCCCCATTGACTGTTCTATATAATAAATGCATCGAACAGGGCTGCTGGCCTGACTCCTTGAAGATCTCCAAAGTGCTTCCTACCTTTAAAAAAGGCGAGAAAAATTCTCTTTAAAACTATAGGCCAATTTCAATAGTTCCCATACTTGGTAAGATATTTGAAATAATAATAATGGATAGATTGATGCTTTATTTTGTTAATCAATCGTTAATAACACCTGCACAATTTGGTTTTCGTCGAAACAAATCTACCGTTAGTGCTCTAGCTTCATTGGTGCAGTTTGTTGTTGAGGGGATCGATAGTGGGGTAGATACTTTTGTATCCTTTTGTGATCTTTCCAAGGCTTTTGATTGCGTTAATAGAAAGATTTTACTAGGGAAGTTGGAATATTACGGTATTCGGGGTATAACTCTGGAACTGGTGTCATCGTATCTTTCGAACAGGAAACAATATGTTTGCTGCAATGATAAAGAGTCATCATTTCTACAGATAGATAATGGTGTGCCTCAAGGTTCTGTATTGGGCCCTTTGTTGTTCTTATTATATATAAATGATCTACCGACTTCGGTAAAAGACTCGCGTTGTTTTCTGTTTGCAGATGATACTGTAATTGCCACTAAGGCATATGCACAACGTAGTGCTGAAGATTTTGATCGTGTGAGTAAGTGGTTCTCCTCAAATAGACTTAAGCTAAATTGCACTAAAACCCAGAATATTACTTTTAGTTCAAGTAAATTACTTGCTAAATTTGACTCTGTCAAATATCTCGGTTTTACTCTTGATATGCATCTCAATTGGGTGGATCATATTGATACCCTATGTTCGCGTCTGGCATCTCAAATATTTGCATTGCGGCAGCTAAGTTATTATGTTAACTCCAATGTACTAAGGACTGTTTATTATGCCATTGTTCATAGCCATTTGATGTACGGAATCGTTCTGTGGGGAGTTTCTTCGAGGGTAGAACAGATTTTCTCTAAGCAAAAAGCTGCTGTAAGAATTCTAGATGGAGCTAAACCCGATGCACACTGCAAAGAATTGTTTAGGAAGTTTAGGATTTTACCGGTTCCATGTATATACATATTGGAAACTCTTAAATTAGTTCATAAAAACCAAAATCAAATGTCTGCTAGTGGGGAATTGCATTCGTATGAAACTAGGTTTAGAAATGATTTGGTTAATACTTTTTCTCGAACTCAGATGTCCAGAAATAATAAATTGAACGTTGGTCTATATAATAGGTTTGCAAAATTTCATAAAAATTTGGATATTAAGAATATGACGCAACGCAGGTTCTTGAAATTTGCTAAGGATTTCTTACTTGAGAACTGCTTTTATACAGTTGATGAATTTGTGGCATCGATAATGTAATTTTTATATTTACTTGCACAGTTTTGTTTGAGATCATATTTTTATTTCTATTTTTTTATATATATATTTCTATTTGTTTGTCAGAATAAATTAAAATTTTTTAATATATATATATATATATATATATATAATTGTTTCTTTATATTGTACTGTTAATTTTATTTTCTTATTTTATTTTATTGTTGTTATAATTATTCTATAAAGTTGAAATTATTTTGTATAATTGTTTGTATTGGATTTTATTGTAATTTTTACAAATTGTATTGTAACCTCAAATGTATTTTATACATAATGTGGTTAATAAATCGTATCGTATCGTATTATTATTATTATTATATATTAGTGAGTTTTTGTGTTAATCTATAAGAGAGTGGATGTAGAGTCGAGGAGTAGTCCTGAGATATTTTGTTAATTTCTTTTTAAATTGGGTAAAATTTAAGTTCTGTTTAGAATTCTCAGGTATTTAATTCAGAATTTACGGACCTAGATAAATGTGCCCCTTTTGTCCTACAGTCTTATCCATGAATGGCATCAAGAAGTTACTTTTCTGTCTTGGGTGATAGGAATGTCCAATGGTACTTAGTTCATTTTTATGACGACTTTTCATTTTTGACATTTAAAAATACAATATTAAAATAAAATAATTAATTACTTACTTTTACTGCCATATTTAAAAAGAAGTGAATGTTATTCAATTTTATATTAACAATTAAATCTTAATAACAGAGATACATTGTCTCTGCTTAATAATAAAGAAATGTTTCTTCTTATTCTCATCTTTTGAAGGCGTCAGCTACTAAGGCTATGCGGCCTAGGAAATGCGATAATGTTAATCCAAATATTTACTTGGGAATAGCGCTGCTTTTTCTATTCTTTAAATGAAATTTCATTACATTACACACTTGTCTATAATATTAGTTTTAATGTTGACACAAATTCGGTTATACGCATGTTTAACTATTTGACCACGAAGTAACTTCGTGTATTTGACAGTGACAAATAGCTTTTAAGCAAATTTGACTTAACTAGTCAAGTTACGAATAATTTTTTAAAATATTTTATTTATTTATAAAATCAGGATAAAATAAAATATAATACGATACATGGTCGTTAGGTGTTATTACAGTACTCGTTTTAAACTAACTCGTACTCGTACCTACCGACCTTGTAACGTATAATACTATTGTAACACTCATAGTGTAATAGTAGTACTTTGACACACGCTATTTCGTTTGGGAGCCATATGCCCATTCCGTGCTTCTTTGAGGAAATGTATCTCATCATAAAAGTGTTGGCTTACTAAAAGGGATCAATTTGTTCTCGAAATCAGAGACTAATAAAAACGCAATATTATTTTTGCAATTACATTATCATTAACTGATAACTTTTTGAGAAAGTAGCATAGACATACAAGAATCATTAACAAATAACTATGACAACTCTGCACAATACTATCAGCAACGATAAAACACACACAAATTAATTATAACTAATTGCATTTATTGCATATGAAACGATAGGTAAGATTGGTTTTCCTTCATTAATAATGAAACTAAGTGATGAATTAGTTTAGATTGATTTGGTGCTGCGAACCTCGCTTCGCTCGGCACGCATTGATTCATTTCTATTAAGGCCAAATTAAAACTTAATTGAGGTGGCAAAAATAAATTTTTTCTACAAACGTGTTAAAAATGCCATTTTAAGCACTCCATAGAAGCCTTAAAAATGTCACTTTAAGGCACTAAGTGCCTTAAAATCACTTTATGGCATTGAGTGCCTTAAAAAGTTTATGGCACTGCTGTCAAAAGTGAATTATCAGATTTTGAAAGCTAACGTCAAAATATTTAGATTTTATGTATTAACATTAATATTAATAGTACAATTTGTGCAATATGACAACAATGGTTGCAATCGTAATATACGATGCAATTTAAAATTATCTCCTTTGGATGTATTAATACAGGTTTTTAAAATTTAATTCAAACTGTATAATTACTTTATTTGAACGTTTGTAGACAAAATATTGTATGATATACGTGTTAAAAGTACCTTTTAAGGCACTAATGTGAACCTTAAAAATGTACTTTTAATACTTATATCATAAATAACTATTAAATTAGTTTAAATTGATTTGGTATTATTATAAATCTATCATTAATTAATTATAACTAATTGCATCTCTTGCATTTGGTGCTACGAACTTCGCTTTTAAATTTCTATTTATTATGCTGATTTCAAAACGGCGAATAATAGTTTAGCTTCTATTTTGGAGCATGAAATTGTTGGTACACTTAACCAATATAATTACTTGTTAACTGAAAGTGGTATGGAAAGATTTTATCACTCAGAGGTCTTCTCCATTCTCGGTTATAACCTTCAGTGAAAAATGTATATTGCATAATTTATTTCATCCACGACTAATACATAATAAACTCATAATACGTCCGTTATTAGCTCGACCCTTTAATCACGACTCATTAACTACCGCTACAAACCATCGGTTTTAAAATTTTATCGTGTTAATCACTAAATATTTTCAATTCAGTCTGTAAAAATTGTCTGGTCCTCCATACGATTCGAACCCGGGGACCCGCGATTATGAGCTACGAGCATATACACTAAGCCATCAGCACCTTTTTGTGTGTGATGAATAATACACCACGTACTTATATTATTTGATATTTAATAATTAAAGAATAAATAAATAATAAGTTTGTTAAAAGGGCGAACTTTAACAGATCTCTCGTACTTTTTCAGACTTGAAGATTTGCTGCTGCAGGGGTGACTCTGCTACTATTGCTAGATTTCGTTTATGTTTCTCTTCATCCTCCTTCTATGTGTTTTCCAAATTGACCAAACAAATTGACATAATAATAATAATAATATTACGTACAGTAGTGTCTTCGCTTCTATATCCAGTTTATACGCCTGTTCTTGTACTATGAAATTACTATTTACCACTCCGTTTTCTTGCTGCTTAGTGGCCGTGCCTCCCATTGTAACGTCTCAATCACAAACTATGTGTTGGCAGGATCATCATGTTATTATATACCTGGGTTGTCTTTTGAATGGATTTTGGTATTTTGATAAAAACTCACATCGATTTTAACATTATTTATATAATTTTATAATTAAATCACTGGTACATTATTATGACTAATAATTTAAATATGTATTTTAATCATAAGGCCGATTCATTAACACATTACTGAAATGGCTTATTCCATTGAATACTTCGAAGTACTCTGTTATGCATATGGGTACATCCAGTGTATGTTAGATAATGAGGTACTTAAATCAGTTAATTCGCAGAATAACCTTGGTATGCTGGTGACAAAAATTTTAAGCTGGTCTAAACATACACCTATACATCTATAAAAAAGTATTCCAAAACCCTAGCGCACATCTATTTACTGTTCTTTATAAAACTTACCTAAGGCCATTATTGAAATACAACGTTACTATTTAGTCACCTTACCTTATCAGAGTCATTACTTCTTCTCAAACCGTGTTGTAAATAAATGGAACTCCCTACCCAACCATGTCGTGTCAGCCATATCAGTAAATTCACTCAAGAATTTATATGACGAATATATCAGCCGAAAATAATTTGATAGTGTTGATTCGAGTGCGTGAATGATCATTTTAAATCCGTACTTAGTATTGGTTTATGTTTGCTTGTTGTTACACTGGTAATTTTAGTTTTAAATGTAGTGATTTTTTTTGTCTACTTATATTTAATGCTGTTCTTTATTGGGCATAATAGATGATTTGCCTCTGCCCTTATTTTTATAAATAATAATAATAATGAACTGAATCCAACTGACCCACATAAAGGTCAACTAGCTATTTTATAATACAATATTGTTTACCGGACAAGAGCTAATTCCATATAATTTCTCACGTACTTTTTTCGTTCGTGAAATCTGTTAAAGGATGCCTTTTTAACAAACCTTTGATTATTTACTTATTATTTAAGAAACCTAGAAGTAACTGCTGCTACAATTAACTTTAACTCAAACCTGTTAACGTTATTGTTGGTGTGCGTAGATTTATCATATTATATTAAATATTTGTTACAATAAAGTAATAGTGTTTTTAAAAATATGTATCGTGGATAAAGTATAGAACGGCTATTATTATCTCGGTGCTTTATGCCACTTGCTTGCGACCTGTGGCCGTAAACTGCACCTCGTGAATAAAGCCATCATTATAGGCTCATTGAATAATATACTATTAATATCACTCGTTACAAAAAGTATCGCATAAGTGATTTATGAATAAAGTTTTTATTATTCTCTTGTCATTTTTTTTGGGAAATGATAGAAAATTAATTTGAAATTATATAACAAAGTAGTTTATTTAATTAACATAAAAAATAAAAAAATAATGGGCATAAATAATGAAAACAATTATTGTAGAAATATCAAATAATACAAAGTAAGAAATTAAAAAATTTAAACAATAAATTTAACAATTTAGTATCTGGTTTTGCCACCTCTTATTCTCCGTGGAAGGCTTCTTATCAGGTTACTTATGTAATCCAAATCCAAATGTTCCCATTCTTCTATTAAAACATTTTCCAACTCATCAAGATTGTCTGGAGCGATATTACGAGTTCTTATGCGCCTGTCTAGATAGTCCAAAACATGTTAAATTTGATTTAGGTTTGGACTACCCGCTGGCCAATCTAAAACTTGGATACCAAACTCTTGAACGTATTCCATTGTTATTCTGGCAACGTGCGGGCGAGCGTTATCATGCATTAGAACAAAATTCTCTCCAATGGCACTCCATTTTACTCAAAAAACTCCCTTATATACCAATCAGCTCTCAGTAATCCCCTACAAAACACAATTAACTCCGTGTGGCCTTCAAAACAGATGCCTTCCCATACCATAATCGAACCACCACTTAATATCTGGCTGCTCTTATGTTACACTGAGCAAATCGCTCACCTGCGCGTCTATAAACTGGAATACGTCTATCGGATTCAAAAAGTGAAAATCTTGATTCATCCGTGAAAAGAATATTAGCCCAATCGTTAATATCCCAATTAACATGTTCTCTTGCGAACCTTAAACGTGCTACGCGGTGTGCTCTGGGTAACAATGGAGCAGTAACAGGCATTCTTGGCCTGATTCCAAAATTCCTTAATCTGTTTCTAACAGATATGTTAACATTGCCTGGCTGTAATAGGACGAGTTGGCAAAGTCTTAATTCTTAAATAACGGTCATCTGCAGGATTAGTACACCTGGGACGTCCTGGAACTGGTCTTCTATTATAACTTCCAGATTCTCTAAACCTTCTTAAGACTCTAGAAACGCTGGATTAGTTGATTCCCATGACTTCAGCAACATATTGCTGAGATCGTCCATCTTCAACTAAAGCCACGATTTGAGCTGCTTGTTCTGGGGTTAAATTACTCATTTTTACTCAAAATGTTTCTAGAAGTTCCAAATGAAAAAATTAACAAACGTACTGCACATAAGAAATTTTAAAATGTAAATAATACAAATAGGATTTATAAAAAAAATTTTTTTTGTTTTTCAACAAAAAGGCGATTTAAACTGTGAATATTTTGGGCTTTTATACATCTAAAGGATACCATACACTCATATTAAAATGTTCGAGGGTAGTTTAACGCTGTATACAAGCAAGATGGATGTTGTTCAACTTGATGGTATACAGTTGTTGTTGATGATGCCTTTTGGATGGGTTGAAACTAGCTATTAACAACTTTTTGTGACAGTGACATTATTTGTTTTTTTTCCATTTAATTTATTATTATTAAAATAATTATTAAGAAACCCACACTGTATCTTTAAATATGTTATCGATCTTACAAAAACGACTATAAATACAATTTCAGCTCTTAATTAATAGTTAAATTATCAGTTTATGTTCTGTATGATACCGCCAATTGTGGCTTTGCCTGTTTGCCCTAGAAACAAATCCGATACCTAAATTTAACCATGAGTGCTTTGGAGATCCTTATTAATTCCGTTAAGTAGTCTGTCGTCCGTGTTAATGTCTATGTTATTATGTCATAATCTTGAATTTGATAAACTTTTAGTTACAGTAGGATGAATTTTCAATTTTAACTCATACCCACGTAATGCTATTAAACAGGATTATTAATTAAGAACACTAATCAAATAACTTTGCTACAAAATTTTTATGGTTTATTTTCAAAATTAACTTTTTTATCTCCATGACAGCTAATTATAACGTTTCAAAAAAATCCAATCTGACTTGATACCTCGATTTTTTCTATGGTTGCCATGGAAACCGGAATTAATTGATTATTATGATGACGTCTACAATAATTATATTTTTAAACCCTTTTTATTCGTAAAATTGGATAATAATAAAAAATGCACCAATTATTAGGCCTCTGGATTGGTTACTAATTCTAATCAGTTGGCTGCATAAAGGTGGTTCTCGTGATGATCCTTATTACTACAAAGATAAAACTCTTTGATCTGGTGCTCTTTATCTTCTCTTCTTCTTCTTTTTGTCTTGATTAATCATTCTAGTAGGCTACTGCCATTATTTTCGTCTCTGTCTGACCAACCTTCCTATTTCCTGTATTCCACATTTTTGTCTAATGTCTTCACTTATTATTCTGTCGTGTAGAGTTTTGCCTTGTAAACTTCCTAGTGTTCACATTTCTACTGTATTCATCAGTTGGAGGGTTCTATTTGTGTCTGGTCTTCTTTCTGCCGCATATGTTATAATAGGTCTTATTGTTGTTTTATATATTGGTTACAGTATTTAGATATTAATCTTCTTCCAGGCAATTTCTGCTTTCATTGATTGTTGCCTGACCTCGTTGGAGAGCTTGTTATTTCTGCTCCAAGATATTTGAAGAAATATACCTTTTTACAATCTACTCTGCCTGCATGATTGCTGGGTGGATTAAGTAACTCGGCGATCTTGTTGCCGGTCCCAAGCCCAGAAAAAGGTGGAGGATTCTTAGGACAGGTTAGCTTCCTAACTCGGGTAAGATATCAAAACAGCTCACTGAAACGCAAGCAAGCCTCCTAATAATAATAATAAAAATAATAATAATAATCTTTATCTTCTCCTATTAAATTATACATTAATTATTCAACTGCTTTTGAGGAATTAATAGTATCCATAAACAAAAAGCGTGAGTTATAATAACTCTCTAGTGAGTTATTACACCATACTATCACAGTAACTATATAGGTACTGCCTCGGAATCAATGGCGGTTCGATCCCCTTTGCCTACCAAACCTTTTCTTAATTTTGTTCATTGTGTTCATTTTTTACATAAATGTCTACTCAATTCATAGAATTAATACCTAAATCACAATCATAGATTAGAAAGAAGTTTAATCACAATTTAAGAACCGAATACCAAAGGTGGCTGTAAAATCTACATTCTAAAAAGCCGATTCGATGAAACGGAATAGTCCATTATTGTAACTGAGGGGAGTAATGTCAGTTGATATTTTTAAAAAGATATTTTGACGTTTTCAAATCTGTTAAATATTATAAAGGTGTTAAGAAAGGTGAATTCAGAGAGTGAAGATGAATTATTATGTACACCTCCAGAATTGAGGCAAGTAGCTAATGCTACAGTACAACATTTATTACCCGAAAAGTCACAAAACAAAGCGGTCAACAAACATTTTCAAAATTGGTGTATCAGTAAGAATGTAAACTCTTTTAAGTACAGAAAATGTTCTTTAGGTATATTTAAAAGAACTGAGCAGTAAGTATAAAGCATCTCTATATTGAGAAGCACACTCAATTTAAATAATTAAATAAATGTAGAAAATTATTGGAAATTACTTACATTTCTTAAACGTCAATCAGAGAAGCATGTAGCTAAAAAGAAAAATCATTTACACCAGAACAACAATAATTTCATAAAAAATATCTGGCGACAAAGGTACCTATCTAATAGTTTTCACAATAATTCAAACGTTTTAATCATCTATTTATTGTTAAAGTCGTAGATAAAGTATAGTATTCAACTTGCGGTAATGGTCATAACTCACTTGATGAATTACAGCACTCGCCTGCGGCTCGTGCTGCAAACTTCATCTGCGTGAGTTATGACCTACATTACCGCTCGTTAAATAATATACTATTATCTACTCCTATTAAATTATACATGAATTATTCAACTGCTTTTGAGGAATTAATAGTATCCATAAACAAAAAGCGTGAGTTATAATAACTCTCTAGTGAGTTATCACACCATACTGTCACAGTAACTATATACTGTCACGGAATCAATGGCGGTTCGATCCCCTATGCCTACCAAACCTTTTTTTAATTTTGTTCATGGTGTTCATTTTTACATAAATGTCTACTCAATCTATAGAATTAATTAAATTTTAATTCTATGACTTAATGACAATTTAAGAACCGAATACCAAAGGTGGCTGTAGAATCTACATTCTTAAAAGCCGATTCGATGAAACGGAATAGTCCAATATTGTAATTGAGGGGAGTAATGTCAGTTGATATTTTTAAAAAGATATTTTGACGTTTTCAAATCTGTTAAAAATTATAAAGGTGTTAAGAAAGATGAATTCGGAGAGTGAAGATGAATTATTATGTACACCTCCAGAATTGAGGCAAGTGGCTAATGCTACAGTATAGAATTTATTACCCGAAAAGTCACAAAACAAAGCGGTCAACAAAAATTTTCAAAATTGATGTATCAGTAAGAATGTAAACTCTTTTACAGAAAATGTTCTTTAGGTATATGTTAAAGAACTGAGCAGTAAGTGTAAAACATCTCTGTGGACTTTCTACTCTATGCTGAGAAGCACACTCAATTTAAATAATGAAATAAATATAGAAAATTATTGGAAATTACTTGCGTTTCTTAAACGTCAATCAGAGAAGCATGTAGCTGAAAAGGAAAAAACATTTACACCAGAACTTAATAATTTCATGAAAAATATCTGGCGACAAAGGTACCTATCTAATAGATTTCACAATAATTCTAACGTTTTAATTATCTATTTATTATTAAAGTCGTAGATAAAGTATAGTATTCAACTTGCGGTAATGGTCATAACTCGCTTGATCAATTACAGCACTCGCCTGCGGCTCGTGCTGCAAACTTCATCTGCGTGAGTTATGACCTACATTACCGCTCGTTAAATAATATACTATTATTGCTTCTAAACAAAAGTTACAGCAATGGTTTGGTTACATTGGCATCAAAAAAAATATATATAAAAAAAACTTACAAAAGAATATAAAAATAAAAAGTAAAAAGTGATAGAGAACAAGAAAAAAATCAAAATCAGTGAGTATGAAGATACATTACTTATTCGTTTATGATAAAATATCTTAATTTTAATATATTTGTTATATAATTATAAATCGTTTTAGCTTGATCACACGTTAGATTATCTAGCGTAGTTAAAGATTTTCGGTGTTGTCGAGAAATTCAAACTTAGGTTTCATACCGGAATAGATTGGACATTCAAACAACAAGTGGATAAGTGTTTCGTTCTCATTTCTGTTGCATACGGTACAGACATTGCTTGGATCAATTATATGAGACACATTTTTGATTGAAAATTTGATACGAAATTGATAACTTAAGCGTAGCTGGGCTATTACACGCGTTACATGAATAGGTAACTTCAGAAGTAAGTATTTCGCTGGTGATTCGCAAGTTTTAAAAGCAGAGACAGAGTCAAAAAGTGACAGTTTTCTAACAAAGAAACGTCCGCTGAATATAATTTATTGTAGTAATCTCTGCATAATTTTCTTTTGTTTTTTCGTAGCGTGTTACTGGTTAATGAGTTCCAAGTATCTTCATGTCCTATAAATTTAAACATTTCCCTTACTTGAGCCGTCCAGTTGTATTTTATACTAGTGGAGTTTATTAACTTCAGCTGTTGATTATAACATAGTTTGGGCAGTCTGTCTTCCGTCATATTAGGTATTTTTTCAAGCCAATTTAATGTCATTTTGAAAGCATTATATGCGTATTGGACTCTACCGCATTCTAATCTAATTGCAAAATCAGGCGTATTACGGGGCACTAAGAGTATTCTTTTTAAAAATGTTATCTGTACTTTGTCTAAAAGGTGTAAATATTGTAAACTCCAAATGGGTAAACAGTTCGATAGAATGCTAAGAGCTAGAGATTCAAATATTTTAATACGAGGGTGCCATGTATCAACTTTAGAATTGGACAATATGGGCAAAACTGAGCCAATGGCTTGTTTAGCTTTGTTCACGGTAGAAGAAGTCATCTCTTGAAATAAACCGGAAGAAGTAAATGTGACTCTAAGTTAACTATATTTGTTCGTGATTTCTATGGGAAGGTTGTTTAAGTAAAAAGAATAAGAAGGTTTTTGAAAACCTCCCCTGGAAAACTAAAGTATTTTAGTTTCTTGTGTTGACCGTTAGATTATTTAAATTTGTGTACATGTCTAGAATTTTGATTTTTTTGGCAGGTCTATTTCGGAATGGGCCAATATTACCATATCGTCCGCATAAAGGAGAGTCAAGATCTCATGCCTATCGTCGATGTTCACACCCTTAGCACCGTGATCAAAAAAGAAATTTTCGATGTCAGATATAAATAAAGAGAAGAGTAAAGGACTTAAGGGATCTCCTTGTAGTACCCCCATTGTTACTTCGAATGGACTTAATACGAACCGTTGCCTTATTGTAAATATTTTTTACCGTCTTTAATATTTTGGCCGACACCCCTACGTTAAACAATTTGTTCCACAGTTCATGTTGAATGCAGTCAAAAGCCCTTTTGAAATCAACAAATATTGCAAATAATTTTCTTTTTCGGTGGCGAATATGTAAATGAATAACAGAGCTCAAAGCTTGAACATTGTCAATACAACCACGACCAGCTCTAAAACCAGCTTGACACTCTGGTAATATTTTACCATTATCTGCCCACTTAGAAAGCCTATCAAGAAGAATTTGGGTAAAAAGTTTCGCGCTGCAATTAATTAGAGCTATACCTCTGTAATTTATTGGATCATCAGTTGGTCCACCTTTATGAAGCATAGTTAACATAGTCTCAGACCAAATGTCAGGCGTGATTCCACTTTCAAAAGTTTTATTAAAAAGAACGGTTAGGTAAAGTATCCAGTTATTGGGTAGGTGTTTGAGAAATTCATAGGAAATGCCGTCAGTATCAGCAGATTTGCTATTTTTGCATTTGCTTAATGTGACGTAGATCTCTTCGCTAGTAATATCGGTGTCAAGATATAGATGGCATACATAGAAGTAGTGAATGTCGTTGTTTATTTTTGCAGGATATATGTTTGAGTAAAAGCTATTCCACACCTGGATGGGTGTGAAGCAAGCCTCCTAGATTGTAGAATGTGCTTTTTATATGAACGCAAATGTACGAATCCAACGTACACAAGACAGTTTCTCGATGTTACTACAGCCCATTTTCAATGCTCTTTCTCTGGATTATCGCGGTGGTACAACCTTTAATTTTTGTTGGTTCTTTGCCATAACGTTGTCAGTTTTCCTAAATGATGAAAATGTTAGTCTGGCCATTTGGATGTAACAATTGTTTGCAAACAGTGCAGAGGGTCAGAGGGACGGATGTTCGGATTCTTCTTGCAGTTACAGCTATAAAGACCCAGTTTCCAAATATCGAATAGGACACATTTAGCCGTGTAGAAACTTCTTCTTGACTTAAGCCTTCCTGTATCCAACGTACTAATTTATCGAGTTGCACTGTTTCTAATCGCCGTAGTGTCATTTTTTTCAGGTAAACAGATTCATGGATTACATACAGTAACAATGTTAAAGTCATTGCAAGCACTTCTACGAAACTAAAATGTTAGTATTTTGAAATCGAATTCCTACAATAGTGCTTAAAGAGATAACAACGTATAAAAAATGAAAAAATCAATTTACTATAAACAGAGTTTACTGATAGCATGAAACGTATATTTAAAATATTATTTTTGTACGCAATTTTTTAAATTGTAACAAATATCCACTTTAATTGTTGAGCAGTGTATGAATTGCAAAACAGTATACCTACCTACCATTATTTTATACTGATTCTGTTTCAAAGTACCCATTGTATTGCTAACATTCTAATAAAATACCTGTAGTTAAGGTTTAATGTTTAAATTTATGGAACATTGTATAATAAATGCTCTTCAATGCAGCATTTATTTCATAATATGTATATACCTACTATCAATTTACTTTGTTAACTTTAATAATCAAGTTTTTTAGGTTGTACTTTACTAATTTAATTGTTTTATTTTCATTGTGTTCTGCAAAATAAAAACATACTTATTCTTTTGGGTTATATTTTCAGCATTGTTATAGTTTAACTTAACCACAAGAATTGAGGTGTAAAATTCGTAGAAGATTAATTCACATGTTTTTGTCTTAGATCATGAGCAACATATTTATAACAAACAATATTACAAACATACGTGGAATTATTAATGCGACTAGGATTTCATTTTAAAGGAATTAAATTATAAATGAAGCACTTGTGATCTACAAATTTGCATACAATACAATCCATCCGACAGGCAAGCTTCACCCATGACTTTAATGAATGCACGTTTAAATCTAATTCGCTACGAGATTTAATTTTCAATGCTGTTGGAATTCCAGTACAAATCGAATTTGCACTAACCATTCTAAACGCACGAACTAAAATGTATTGATACTTGATGTTAATAAAATTTAATTTTTTTGTAACAAAATGAAGCTACAATAAAAAGGGGAAAACTAACAATTTCTGGTATATTAAATCATTTCTTGGATTTGGTGTGAAGTAAACCATTAGATGAGACAGTTAGAGTGTCGAACAGCCAAATGGGATAAACTAAAAACAGATAAATGGGGGCTTGCATATTATTTAATTTTTGGATTATTCAGAACATTCTATACATATTTTATATACAATATTCTATACTAGGTGAAATAAAAATCCGAACACCCAATTTAAATGATTTAATTTTTTTTAATAAGTAAACGATAAAAATTTCAAAATGATTGCATTGCTTTAAAGCTTTTTTACCTTTACTAATGTGTGGATGCACCCCGATGTGTTACACATTCTCCAACGCACCTAGACATGCTTCTAATCAGGTGGTCAATGTCCTCCTGTGGTTTCTCATTCCAGGCAATCACCAACTCCTCTCGAAGTTCTTCTAGAGTCTGAGGAGGACGTTGCAAATTGAGCAATCTCCTACCCATCATATTCCACACGTGCTCAATTGAGGATAAGTCGGGAGATCTTGGTGGCCAAGGTAACAATGTGACATCATTATGTTGAAAGAAGTCTATTGTGACTCTTGCGACGTGTGGTCGGGCATTATCTTGTTGGAAAGTTGGATTTGCCAGGGTCTCAAGATAGAGTAAAATATGGGGTTCTAAAACTTTTTGGATATAACGCTGCGCGTTCATGTTACCTCTGATGAAGATTAAAGGTGATCTCGAACCATAAGCTATAGCACCCCAAACCATAACTCCAACAGTTTGATGAACACGCCTTTCAACAAAAAACCGTGGATTTCTCCTTTCACCACGTCGTCTTCTAACCCTCGCTTAACCATCCTGCATGCCTAAACAAAATCGTCACTAAAGGCAATACTGTTCCATTCCTGATCCATTTTTTGTTTTTCAACAAAAAGGCGATTTAAACTGAAAAATGTGATATTTTATTTTACACAATAATTCTATTTTTAAAATTATGCGATACTTTTTGTGACGAGTTTACATCTTGTGGAGTGCCATTTAATATTTTCCTTTGTTTTAACTTTTTTGCTTTCAGTACATTATCACGCCATTGTCTACGGTTAAAACTTACAAAATGACCAGCATTTTTGTCATGAGACATTCGAATATTACGAGATTACATATTTATATTTTATTAATTTGTTTATTATTATGACACTGGACAGAACAAAGGTTAGACATGGTTAAATTGTGTGACAGTAACATAACAGCGTTGACAAATCATGGACAGTTTACGATCATCTGATTTTAACAAGTCTAACCAAAGAGAGAGATAAAACGTAAACATTTACATTGGGACTCCTAGGGTGTGTTCGGGGAGCACGCTATTTGCGCCATTTAGCGTTATCTAGTACTATTCCTCGTTTGCGTTATATGGCTCTTGGCGCTACATAGCTCGAAAGCGTGGTCCCCGAACACACCCCTAGACGCTACAGAGTTAGCGCTGTTGCCAGAATTACTTAGAATTATAATAACAAATATACCTATGATTATAATATACATTTGCAAACACTGTTAAATTCAACATTATTATACAGAGCTGTCTTCTTTAAGTTATAACTTGATCTTTTTTGATATGTCTTTATAAGCTCTTTGACTCAAACTAACTTTCATGTTTGTATTTTTTTTATAATTTAGGAGGCGCCGATCGATGGAATGACCAGCTCGATCTCCTCATCTAACGCCATTAGAGTTTTCTATGGGAATATCTCAAAATTAATTTTTTTAAAGCTCGTCAACTGGCAACTTAGATAACCTAAAAAGACGAATAACGTATGCGACTAGATCAGTCACGGCTGATATGTTGAATAAGAAGAGAAGACATTTTTATTTATGATTTCGACGTTTGCGGCGAACATTTTCAACATTTACTACATTGATATTAAAAAATTTTGTAAATAAAAAAGGTTCTGTAATAATTGTTAGTGTTTACCAAAAAATTTATTATTTTAAAATTATTAAAAAAAAATATTGGTAAAACAAGCTTACTAAAAATGCTAACAAATATTTTTTTAATAAACTAAATTCCATTTATATCAGGTAATGGCAATTTTAAAGTTTTGTGCTTTCACAATAAGAGGTTGAAGAGAACTGGCGTTCAAGAGAGTGTGTGGTCTGAAGGGATGTAAGGGTTATAATTAGCGATAAATATTAATTTGGAAACGTCTGGTGTGTTTACTTTATTATCAACTTTGCTGTGTAGTTCGTTGTTAATCACTCTATAGTATAAAATATGTAGGAACGTAGACAACGTGTATCTCACATTATAATACTAAAGGAGTTATCTGATGTTAGTTGTCTTGTCACAGCAGTTTGGTAGTTTTAAACTGGGTTTTCTGAAAGTTTCATCGCATGAATACTTACTGACTCGTTTTCATTGATTTTATTTTCATAGTGTTTAAACTTTTCTTCACTAATAATATTTTCTTTGGAAGCAGACATTTTACATAAATTAGTATATTATGTTACGGTTTGCTCTAGCTAGTTTTTAAATTTCAATTTTATTTATGTTCTTTTTAAGGGCATTAGGGTTCAAGATCAAAATTTATTATAATTAAAAAAATTAAAACTTACTAAAAAAAATTACTGGATTAAAAAAGAATAAGAACAAATTCCTATCTGATCTAAATATCTAATCCATCTAATCTAACTGAATTAACTTTACTAATTTTATCAACCTTATCTATCCTAACTACCACTAACCGTTTGTCCTCTTATAGTCCTATGCAGTTCCCTTCCTGGTATTGTCCTTAACCTTTCATTGTGCTTCAAACTCCCAGTCTTGGTTCAAAACAGTGATTTTCAATGTTTTAATGTTCTGCTTATTTTTAGAAATTTTATTATTATTATTTTTTCCGCAAACGGCATCCAGACTGTAGAACTAATTAATATTTAAATAAAAATTCAAAACGATCGCAACGAAGTTGATAAATTCAGAGAATAATAATTATAAAACTGCGCACTACATTTCCGTGGTTAATGGTTTTGTGATTGCCAAGTCAAAAACAAATTTGACAGTTCAATAATATTTTACAATGTCAGAAATATTGTAAGTGATTTAAAGCAACAATTGGACTGTGCATTTTTGGTAAGTACTTGAGCATCAAAATTTCGTTTGTTGTGGTAAGGTGTACTGAAATTTTCTTTTAGATTATATTATGTCGGATTCAGAACCCAGCGTACAAAAAAGTACTTTTTTCTCCGCTCACGGCCGTACAAAAAAGTGGCGTCTGTGAAATCATACTTCAACTTCATGAATTGACGTTAATAATGTCTACTTTTTTTGACGTTTGCGGAAAAAATAAATTTTGGCCCATAAAATTTTTTTAAGAAATTAAAATTTACTAAATTAATAATTTTATAATTTAAAGTTGTGTTCCGTTTTGAGTAAATTTTGTAAAATTTACTAATAAACCGTTCCGAATTGATGGTAAATGTCAAAAAATTGACACATTTGAAAATTACCATGAAAACGGAACGCTCAGAAATTTACTTTTTAGTAAATTTATTTACCGACCTATTTCGAGCAGTAAATCGTGATAAATTAAGATATTGACAGCAAAATTGACAGACCACATATAACCTATAATTTCTCTGTTTCTTATCAAAGAGTTTTTGAGGATTGAGATGGAAATATCCGAAGTAAGTATATGAAATATTATTGTTTTTGCTTTTTCATACTCCTTCTATGATATTTTGTTGTTGTAAGAACAGGAAATTGAAAATAAATATTTTTTTGCATTTTTAGTGAATCAAATAAAAAATCAAAATAAGCCGCTGTAGCTTGTTGATCATTCATTTCCAGCACGACTTTCTCAAACCATTCTCAAACACCTAATTTTAGGTTACATTAAATTTTTAAGCTCGAAACAAACCATATCAATTTATTCATAAGTAGTAAAAATATCCAATCACCCACAGCGTCTATTTTCCAATAAGAATTGCTTGACAAAATGTGCTTGTTTGCTTTGTAATCCCATTTTTTCCTATGTGATGTGACTGGGGTCTTTTTTTCTTTTAAACCTGTCATTTTCATTTTCTAAACTTATTTTATGTCCGTTGTCACTCTTGAATTATATTATTACAAAATTTGATTTTAGATCTCAGAAAAACAATTCTTAAAGCAATGCTTTAAAAATATTCTCGTTTAATTAAAAAAAGAAAGAATTGGCGAATTTGTCATTAACTGTAAGAACAACATTTTTAATAGTACCTATATTAGTTTGTCCGCGTTCAGCTTAAATACAAATGGATTGACCAGGTTGGAAAAGTCATTCCTTTTCCTAATATCTTTCTTTAAATGGTCTCATAACCAGATTCTGATATCTCCGTTTTGGTCTAGAACCAAATATCACGTATCCAATTGGTTAATTTCGACAATTGGGTTACTTTAACCCCCGCTAATTTTTATGTAATTTTTATAATTAATTCATTGAGCTTAATGCTCGCTTCTTTACTTAATCTATCATTTTTCTTTTTCAATGTCCATTTCTTTTCTTTCTATACAAATTAATACTTAATCCTGATTTTAACCATTAATTTTATGCATTGTTTTTTATAATTTCAATGTTACACAATCAACTGCAATCGTGCAATCTTCTTGATTATATTTAACCATTTACTTTGTAACTTTTATAGGTAAGGAATTGTACTTACTAGTTTCTGATTTGTTTGTAATTTGTTTTCTTCTTTGTAGCCTGATGATGGCCTTATTGTAGGCCGAAACTAGTTGCGCTTTAGATTTTCAACCTTATAATAATAAAAAAACTTGTGACATTGACATTGGTTTTTCCTTTCTTTATTTAAGAAGAGTCACATTGGAGACATGGATGATTTGCTTCATTTAAAATTAATTAAGTTTACAAAATGACCGTAAACAAACATTTGTAAAACACTTTCGAATCATGTACAGTCTAGAGTTAGCTCGTTTACAGATGGAGGAAATATGATCCTACCAAGTCATTTCCCTGTTCACTATCACTCTCAAGTCATTGTGGGAAGTCACTGATTTTAGGGGCTGGCCATTTATAAAATAAGGAAAAAAAGAGTTATTTTTGCCAACTCTAAGAACACACTTATCTGAGTTTAAGGAAAGTAGTCATTCAAAACTCTACCTAATTATGAAATCTAAATCATCTTGCAAAGATAACTGGTGTGTATGTGGGTTAGCATAAACTTTGGTATCATCGACATAAAAGGAGATATTGTTGGTAACATGATACTCAATACACCAGACACCGACTCTTGTGGGATACCACTTTTTACAGATTTTTCTACGGAGAAATCCAATTTATTAATGCACCGCGGATTCCAAAATGTTCTTGTTTATAAAGTGTAGCGTATTCTTTGTTTACCCAACGAGGAACTACGTCGTTTTAGAATAAAATTGTAAGACTTCGTAAAAATATATTTCTTTATAATTGACAATTAAATGACAATTCTAATCAGAATCGTTTCCATACAAAAATACACAACTATATGCTTACACTAATTAAGAAGTAGGAACTAGTCCTAATATAAAGTAATCTTTGCCAAAACTAGTTGCGGTTATAAAATTACTTAGACATTTTTTAATTACATTTAATATTTTTGTTCAGATTATTTCTTCCCATTTTTCTATATTATCATTTTATTCTTTCGTAATACAACAATATTCCATAAATATCATGACAAACATTTATATTCTTTATAATATTAACGAACCTAAAATATTAGATTGTGACTATCACTTATAGTTATGCTAGGATCATTATCCTCTATTTTTCTCGGAATGTAGTTCTATTCTTAACTTTCTTGGACAGACACATCAAGCAAACAATATTATTATATTATTTTGACACAAAAGGCTCAATATAATGAGGTAGCAGGTATTAAGGATCCGATTATGACATGCTACTAAATGTTTACAAAGGATTATGATTAATTAGCTTATTCTTCTGCATCGCAAACAGGATTATAAATAAAGAAACGGAATAAAAAGTTTAACAAATTCTTTCATCATTGAAAATAGAGGAATAGAATCACTAAATTTGACTACTGTCAAGACAATTAAGTATATTTAAATGACACGAAACATACTTAGCATTTAATGTAATTGATTGTGGTAAACCTTTATTTTGTGGAAGTCCATCTTACTAAGAACAATAAACAACTGAACGGTTAAACTAAACTTCCACTATTTATTCGAAAAATGCGTTTTTAAAATGCAATTACAGCTGTTTCGCTTAAAACTAGCATCGTTAGATTGACATTTTGAAGTTACATTTGTTTGTTTGTAGCTAGGTACCTGAGGTTGATAAGTAGTTAATGCTAGACCAAGTAAGGAAGTAATAAGACATTACAATATTAAAGTCTAGATGTTATTAGCCCTAAGGGATTATCCTGAATGTATTTCCCCTCTAAGATCAGTATCACTGTGCAATGCTATAGAAAAACCAGAAAAAACTATATCATGCTGATCTTTACAATAACTTAATATATTTATGTTACAATAATGTCTCATCTATGTATAAAATGAAGACTCAATCAAAGTAAACAGTTTAATAGTGGAGAACCAAGATTAATTTTTTCATTAACTACTTTAAATTGTTGATCTGCTAGATGTCTTTTAATTTCAAGTTTTTCTTGAAACTCTAAATTTTGTTTTTTACCACAAATGTGTAGTACATGAATGTCATTGGTGTGTATCAGTGAGTTTGGATGTTCAAGTAGGTGTTTTGCATAGTTCGACTTATCTGGTTGTTGTAATATATATGCTCTTAAGTGTTCATTGAATCTTACTTCAAAATTTCTTTGCATTACATTTTGGAGAATTAATTTTGTAAACACCAGATTTTTTTAATTTAGGTAATTTTGTTTTCACATTTAACAATTTTGTTCAAATATTATTTTGGGTTTTAAATGATATTAATGCTGATGTTGCAGAAGATTTTTGAAATTGCATTGGAAATATTTCCACAATATGTAATACTTTTATAGCTTTTAATTTCTTTACTTTGTTTTGGAAATATTAGTACTAGTTACATTTTTTTGTCCTTTCTTTTTAATTAATTTATTTATCAATTGTATTGGATAGCCATTTGTTTTATGAGCTCAATTTCTTTATTAAAATTATTTTTGTTCATTGGAATTGAAAATGCTCTATGTATCATGGAATTAACTGTTAATTTATGTGATTGCATCTAAAAACCTATTTTGCTAATAAATAGTGGAAGTTTAGTTCAACCGTTCAGTTATTTAGTGTTCATATTAGAGGCGAATCAAAGTTAATTATAGAAAATTAAGAATCATTTGAAATATAGGAAAAACGTTTGGACAATAACTAACAAAATAATTAAAACCATCAAACACAAATAAGAGTATTTTGGTCTTATTATGGGGCATTGGGAGAAGTTTGTGTCTCTATCTTATGCCGTTCTGATGATTTATTTGAACCCTAATTAAATCTCATCCAGGACAACATTTTTCTTCCAATGCCACGAGAAAAATAGTTTATAAAAGTATAAGCGCCTTTGAATAACGCGAGATTTCGGAAAGTGTTTTAATAGTATATTATTATACGAGCGATTATGTAGGCCATTATTCACGAGGGTGAAGATTGAGCCCACGAGCCGAAGACCAGTGGCTCAATCACCCGAGTATAATACTATACTTTTTTTACACTTGTGGAATAATTAAGAACCAGATTAAATTAAATTTATTTAAATAAACCATTTTGGGAATTTCTAATTTTATTGTTCGTTTAGCCAATAATGAATTTATGCGTTACTTTATGGACGCACTGTATATATATAGATGTGCTGTTTTCCGACATTAAAATTGAAGTATTTTGTAGAAATTTCGAATTATTTGGGAACATACCATAACGCTGCGGATTTTGAAGTTTAATTATCTCTTGTCATTTCAAGTTTCAAACCGAATGAGAACGGTAATTATTGGTATATTAAACTTTTGAGCATATCTCAGTTGTTAGAGATTTTAACAGCTTTAGATGTCTTAAAATTCCTCGCTAAACTCTCGGATTTCAATCTGACATCTGCCGCCGTAATAATATGCACAACAATCCTTGACATGCTAATAGCTATAATCTTCCAATTTCTTTATTAATGGATAGCGTCGTCGTCGGCATTGTTTGTTTATAAGGATTAATATGTTCATGTACTAAAACATGATGTAGGTTTTTTATCATAGGTACTTACTGGTTTTAAATAAAAAATTTAAAAAACAAAAAATCAAAGAACTGGTTATCAGCACAAAATTAAGATAGATGTTGAGATACATAGGAATTAGCTTAAAATTTATTTCAACGGAAATTGTCTCATAATACTGTTAAGGTTTTAAAGCAAAAATACCACCACTTCTTCGTAGCTATGGTTCCTTCTGATTAAGGGAATTGTCCTGCTTCTATTTAGGTACCATAGCATCCTATCTGAAATATAATATCAATTAGTAGAGTAAGAAACAAATACCCTTTTCTTATTAAAATGATTATTGGTTATATTTAGTCTGTCAGTTATGGTTGACAGACTGTAAATTATTGCTTGCCATAGAGCCATGAACTTGATCCTTGACCTTACAGGATCACCAACCTATCCATTGAGGTCAAGGTTGCTGAAAGAGCCCGTATTTCTGTAGTTATCCTTTCTTTGAGGTCTGTAATGCTAGTTGGCTGAGTTGCATATACTTTATTCTTGAGATAACCCCACAGAAAAAAATCCAAGGGCGTAAGGTCCGGTGATCTAGCTGGCCACTCGATAGTACCTCTTCGTCCAATCCATTTATTGGAAAAACTTTTATCCAAGTAATTTCTTACAATTAAAAACTTCATCTCTAATTATGCTTAAAAATTTTTTGGCTGTCAAACTTCCATCTACAAAAATAGGACCAATAATATGATCACCTATGATACCTGCCCAAACGTTCAACTTTTGAGGATACTGGGTATGTGTCTCAGGGATCCAATGAGGATTCTCCCCTGACCAATATCTACAGTTTTGTCTGTTTACTTCTTCTTCTATTAGTTCTTGCACAAAAGTCAATTTATATGGATGTAGTTTTTCTTTATGGAAACACCTTAGGACAGTTGTGTGACACATTATTTTGACGAGAAATTTGACGTGAACTTGACGTTGGATTCTCAACGATACTTAACATAATATCCACTTTCACATCATCTTCAACGAAGTGCGGTTTTCTCTTGAATGGTTTGACATGTCCAAGTTCTCTGAATTGTGCATGAATTCTAGACACAGTACCTTGTTAAATATTAGGCCACTGAGTATACCTCTGATAAAATAAGTTTGCCACTTCAACATTAAAATTTCAATACGGTGAGTCTCACTTAAATATTTCATTATTACTTCGCAAGATATTAGTTTTTGATTAAGAATTGACAACTACGACATCAACAACTGACAGACATTATTTACCGATTTAGTTTAATTATATTGGCATAGTTGTCTATACAGTTTTTACCTATTCGTGACAAAAAATGTTAACAAAACCCAAAATATTGATACTTAGTGAAGAAATGTTTTGGAAATAAAGTATATTATTTTAATATAATTTGTGTAATTAACTATCAAAAATGGTGACAGGTAGTAAAATATAATTTGATGTGTGTGATTTAATTTACTACTACCCTTCTCCAGTAAAAGTATAATGACGTTATAATTCTGATACTACCCCATCTACTTTAATTTTATTTTTGTGATATTCAACAACCTTACATTTTTGTTTGCAGTGGAACCCTTCTCGTCGTCTATGTCACATTAAATTAACGAGCCGGAAAAGATGTAATAAATGACCACGAAACGGACTGTGAACCGGCGGCAGGTCGTTTAACCATAACCACATTTCAAGAGCTTCTTTTGTTGATCTTATTAACGTCGGGAATCGTTATCTATTGTTACTATAAATTTACCGCCTGGAATGTTTCAAAATATGACACGTCAAAAAATACACTGGTAGATATTCTAGTTATATATAAAACATTAAAACATACAATTTCAATTGGATTTTAACACAAAAGTAAATTCCTGTAAGATTAATTGGTTTCATTTGTTAATCTGCTCATTTGAAGCTTTATTAATTCCTTTTATTCATGTTTCGCGTACAAACGTATGTTCAGATGGGTTAAATTTTAGTTTTATGAACTAGCTGACACGCCGAACTTCGTACCGTCATATTCTTTCTAAAGTCTTAGATGTTAATAATAATTTTAATGCATTGTGGTGTACATTTTTCGTTTTTACTTCCGGTCCATTATCACCTATCGGTGATACTAGTGTTAATATTGTTAATAATATCAGATCTTCTAACTAGAAAAACACTTCTTGTGTAAAGAAATTTAGCAACACTAGCCGCACTCTTGCTTACTTCACCCGGCAAGAGGGGTAGGAAGAGCTAAATTGAAAATAATGCAGACGAGCAGGTAGTCAGTATGAGACAAACGACTGGATAGGGTGAAGATTTGGTTATTCACAATATTATGATATAGTTTAAATAGTTACGTTGTGTTGTATTAGTGTTCGAGTTTTGTATGATAATAAAATAAGTATTTTTATTAAAATCTTTGTATTGAGTAGGTAGTTAATTAACAAAGCAGCGGCGGGATAATCACCACGTTGAGGAGAGAAAATTAGCAACATGGGGTAAGCAGAAAGATAGAAAGTGGTATTAGATAACTTCAGATATATATGTGCAGTATATGCGCAACTGCAAATTACTTAATTCGAGTTATACATTTATTATACAGGTTGTATATTTGATGCAGTTGCAGATTGTCTTATTTATTTAGACTTATCATACAATGTGTACAATATTATTTGTTTAAAACACAAAGATTATAGATAAACGATTCGTTTTATATTTCCTTGCAAAATATAAATTTATTCATTTAAAAAAAACTACAGTCCACTAATTAAAAAAATAAATTATGCAGTTACAGTTTATTTTATTTAGATAAATTCAATATACAGTGTGTATATAGTTGCCGATCACTCTATTTATTTGAATCAATTCTACGGGTTATAATTTATATTTTATGCAGTTGCAGTTTGTTCTATTTATATAATTATTTTGGTTATATAAAAATTGATGGTAAATACTTTAAGCTCTCTTGATAAATTCATTTCTTTTATTTAGAAGGATTTTAAGCCTAAACACATGGGGTTCATTACCTGCAATGTTATCGAGGGTTTCTGTACCCGTGAAATAGTTTTATCACATTAAAACTTAAAATAAGATCATTTACCATTGCATCGATAAAAAAAGTGTAAAGCTCGGTGTAAAGTAAATACCTCGCTTTCTTTCACATAATAAAGTTCATAATATAAAAGTTTTTTCAATACGTGTATATAGGTACTCAGTTGCCGATTACTTTATTTATTAGAATCCATTATACAGGATGTATAATATTCTATGCAGTTGCAGATTACTTTATTTATATAAATTTAATATACAGTGTGTATATACTCAGCTGCCGATTACTTTATTTATTGGAATCCATTATACAGGGTGTATAATATTCTATGCAGTTGCAGATTATTTTATTTATATAAATTTAATATACAGTGTGTATATAGTCAGTTGCCGATTACTTTATTTATTGGAATCCATTATACAGGGCGTATAATATTCTATGCAGTTGCAGATTATTTTATTTTAATATACAGTGTGTATATAGTCAGTTGCCGATTACTTTATTTAATGGAATCTATTATACAGGGTGTATAATATTCTATGCAGTTGCAGATTATTTTATTTATATAAATTTAATATACAGTGTGTATATAGTCAGTTGCCGATTACTTTATTTATTGGAATCCATTATACAGGGTATAATATTCTATGCAGTTGCAGATTATTTTATTTATATAAATTTAATATACAGAGTGTATATAGTCAGTTGCCGATTACTTTATTTATTGGAATCTATTATACAGGGTGTATAATATTCTATGCAGTTGCAGATTATTTTATTTATATAAAATTAATATACAGTGTGTATATACTCAGTTGCCGATCATTTTATTTATTAGAATCCATTATACAGGATGTATAATATTTGCAGATTACTTTATTTATATAATTGAATAGTCTATATGCACTAAGTTGCCGATCAGTTTACTTATTTTACAGGACGTACAATATTTTATGCAGTTTCAGTTTATTTTATTTATCTAAATTGTGTTTATTATATACTATGCAAAGTCGTCTAACTGGTTTAGCTCGTGATAGGTATCACAATTTAGATGATTATGATTTGGACTGGGAGTAGTGGAAACAGATGATTATTAAATCATTCCTAGACAAACAAGATTATGCTACCAAGTTAAGAACTCTTTTAGCAAGAAAGAAACTTGGTTTTGAGTCATGGGACCAATATTATTTCTGTATGGGATTGAAGATATCCATATAAGAACTGTTGCAATAGCAGGCAGATATTCGAATATAGAAACGCTCTATTTTGATTATCTTTGGACATACCGTTCATATAGACTGGCTAAGGAAAGAGATGAAGTCCGAAAAATGGTATCAGAAATGTTATTTAGTGGGATAATACGTGATAGTAATTCACCATATGCAAGTCCTATCCCCCTTGTAAAAAAAAACAGGAGATCAAAGACTCTGTGTGGACTACAGAGCTCTGAACCTGAAAACCATAAAGGACCTATACCCACTGCCACGAGTGGACGAATATTTGATCAGACTCAAAGGATGTAAATACTTTACTACGTTGGATTTAGTTGCGGGCAATCATCAGATTGAAATAGCTGAGGATTCAATTGCCAAAACAGCCTTTATCACACCGGACGGTCATTACGAATATACGAGAATACCATTTGGTTTAGTGAATGCACCAGCAGTTTTTCAAAGAGTCATCAATCAAGTTTTAGGTAATCATAGATTTACCAAAGCCATGGCTTACCTAGACGACATATTCATACCATCTACGAATATTAAACAGGGTTTTAAAACTATAAAGAAGTTACTATCATCGAGGCCAGTATTGGCCCTATATGATCGAAGAGCAGACACCGAAGTACATACTGATGCATCGAAATGGGGCGTAGGTGGTATACTGTTACAAAACCAAAATGACAATTCGCTACGACCAGTGATGTACCTTAGTCGAGAAACTTCAAAACAAGAGCAGCGTTATCATTCCTATGAATTGGAAACTCTGGCAGTTGTCAGTAGCCTAAAACAGTTAAGAATATATTTGTTAGGCATAAAGTCTTTACAGATTGCTTCATTATACAAAAGAGATCTAATCCCTAAGATTGGTCGTTGGTAGCTACTGGTACAGGAATTTGATTTCACTGTATCGACCTGGGGGTCTATTCTCGAATGTCGATCAAAATATGTCGCATTCGACATTTGTCGATGAAAATTGTCGCACAACTTCAAATTGTGGTATTCTCGATTGGATTCGTCTTCCAATTCGCATGAGACATATTTTGTCGAATCTCAGGAGCTGGCAACATCGATTTAACGATTCTCAAATATGTTCTACGCCAATGTAGGATGTGACTTTTGGTTTTTTTGATAGTTATATTTGTATCAATTTGTATTTGTGTGGTAGATTGGATTGTTTTTTGTTTGAGGCTCGTGTTTAAGGTGGATTCATGCAAGCAAAAATTAAAAAGCTTCATTCAAAACCAGCAAATTACAATTAGTACTTAGAATTAGTAGTAAAAGCTTGGCATATGACTAACAATGCTCATAACTTTTAAATTAGTGTTTCCACTTATACTTACAATTACACTTACTTTAGTATTATATTGGTTAGATTAACAATATCTATATACCTATTATGATACAATCGGAAAAATACCTTTCTTCAAGAGATGTAATGCACTTTCACGATTCCCTTGTTCTATTGAGGGTTCTAGATTAATTATTAGTCTCTACCTGATTCTTTAGTTAATTTGAACGTTTTAATAAACTTTCTATGAGATGAAAATAATGTAAAAACTTTTCAACATATTCCTCGTCTCTCTCGAGGCCGTTAATACATTTCTTGATTTTCTAAATTTTCAATAGCAATTAATAAAACTGCCATTTTCTCTCAACAAAAATATCTGAAAAAGTACCAAACAAAACTATTGATAGCTTCTGTATATTCCTTATGGTGTATTCATTTTATGTTTTTTTTAACGTTGAAATAAAAACATAAAAAAGGATTGTGGTTTCATTTCCCATATAAATTAACAAAAATTAACATGTATAATGATAAGCTACAAATTTCGCAAGTAATGAAATTCTCGCATTCGACATAAATTGTCGGCTGCCTTTGACCATTCTACAATTTGTCTATCAAAAATTTGCAAGGGTGACTTTTGAGAATAAGGTTATTCAGATTTTCTTCGACAAAGAGGATTTCTCGCATGCGACAAAATATGTCACTGATTGAGAATAGGGTCCCAGGAAGGAGAATGCCTCACGCAGATGCATTAAGTCGTAATCTAGTAGCCCCAGCAGAAGAAATATTAGAATTGGACATTTTAACAGTTAATATAGAAAATAATGATTGGCTTCTTTCTGCACAGCTACAAGATACCAGGTGCAAATACCTACAGGAAATCCTGTTAAGAGAACCAACAGATAAGGAAGAAAAAGATATTCATAAAGAATACAAAATCATAAATAATAGGCTGTATCGAAAAACTAAGGATGGACTCCGACGGTTAGTGCCGAGACAAGCTCGAAAGCAAGTAGTCATATTCCACCACGAGGGAAAAAGACATTTGGGAACAGAAAATCACTGAGCTCAGTGTCCGAACATTACTGGTTTCCTGGTTTCCAAGGCTGCCTTGGATGTCTTTATAACAAGAGCCAAGTGGAAAGAACTACCTTCGTCCAATAGAAAAGTTAACACACCTATGCATACCATACATGTTGACCATTTGGGTCCCTTTGTCAGAAGTGAAAAGAAAAACACTCACCTTATTGTAATAGTAGATTCGTTTACTAAATTTGTGTTCAGAAAAGCAGTTCAATCCACCAAGACAGGACCTTTGATTCATATTTTAAAGAATATTTTCGAATTGTTTATAGTACCAAAAAGAATAGTATGTTATAGAGTATTATGTCAAACGAGTAAATCCTTTCAAAATTACTGTTCCGGTATATGAATCAAAATAATATACAACGCCACAGAGACGCCTCATGCCAATGGGCAAGTCAAAAGGTTTAATCGTACCATCCTAGGAGCATTAGCCGCTACAAGCTCGACAGAGGAGGAATGGGATTTGCACGAACTACAGTGCAATGGGGATTGGACTCCACAGTTAACGCTACAACAGGGAAAACACCTTATCAACTTTACTTTGGATATTAACCCAGGGGTGTATCAGATTCATTTTTGAGATCCGAAGTAGACATAGAACCAAGCCAAAGTGATTTGACGATTATTCGAGAGGATGCTTCTCAGAGAATAATTGATAAGCAGAAGGAAAGTAAAGAAAGATACGATAAAAAAAAGGGTAAAAGCTAATACATACATACATACATACATACATATATACATACATACATACATATATATTGAGATGATTTTCTAATTTTCTCAATAAAGAAATTAAATTTTGAATTTTAATTTTCAATTAACTAATTATGTATAGGGTAGGGTTCTAACAACAAAATGTATTTTAATTTTTTTTTATTATATTGAATTTTGAATAATTAACTAAATGAAATTTTATCAAGTGATGTCTAACTATTCCACCAATTTCAAAACGAAATATAGGTAAACGGCCTTTACCATCCTCATTCCTTTTTCGCCTGGTACAACTGGTTGACAAGTGTAATTATAGTCTGTTCCCCAGCCAGCTGCTAAACCCCTTATAAAATAAGTACAAACTTGCGATTACTTGTAGCAAATTATATAATTGTATTGTTTTTTTTAGATCAAATGGTTTCTTGTTTTTCATAAACCTAGGTCCCGCTTTCGTGCAGAAATAAACATATGTTGCTAGAATAACTAACATCTGTCCAGGCTTTCCACAGAAAAGCCAATCTTTTGTTCGAGGATCTCACTTTTTCGTATTAAACTTATTTGTTCAAAGGAATGGAAGTGCAAAGGAACAATTAAAAAATTCGTAAAACATGTGTCATAACAAAACAAAAAATTTGCATTCTATCTACCTAATCCCTAGCTGCTACCTACCTATCTTATCTAGTCTTAACTAATTACTTAACTATCTTAACTAACCTTAATTACCGCAAAATTTGTCTTTAAAATTGTCCTTATCCTTTTTTCTTCCCTTGCTTCACTTATTTTCTATAGGTTTAAATCTCCTCCAGGTCTTCTATTCACTTATGGAACAGCTATGCTTACTGCTACTTTTAAATTTTGAATTTACTATATCTTCTTGGTTTATATAGTTTATAATTTTGGTTCAACTACATTACTTTCACTTTTTCTTACTGAATATCTTTTTCGTTCTCACCACTTTTACTATTTCCAAAATTAACTAACTGCTACAGTTTTCTTCAACAATTATTAATTACAACCTCTTCTATTCGTCTTTTACCTTTTTATAAATTATACTTTATTAACCTGTTTAACTTTTTTTTAAAATTAATTTCCTTCTTTTCGTGACTTTTTCAAAAACTAAACTGTCAAACTCCAGATCCCCGGCAACCAACTTTCTTACTCACTATCACTACACTTCTTATCTACACTTAAACTATTACAGAATTCAAAACATTACAAAAATTTTCTTAACCTAATAAATTATTTTTTTGACTTTGACATTTTATTTGAATTTGTGACATTTCCGAAAATAATAATAAAACTAAAATAAAATTTGATGTGACCCTTAATATACCTTCTCAATATTCCCCTCAAATTCAAATTTAAGAGGTTTTTTTTAATATATACATACATATATACATACGTACATACATACATACATAATAACAAGAGTATTTGATAATGATCGATATGAGATTTCAGATATACCAGGTAGTGAAGGGTTCAATAGCAAGTATACAGGTGTATGTGCAGTAGACCAGATGAAGCCATATTTCAGTTTTGAAGAAGAGCCAGATGATTTATCTGATAAAGAATAACTGCCATTCTTATCAATGAGTCCTGCTGATTGTAATCTCTTAACTTTTAATCAATGTATTTTATTCCTCAGGTACTTCTCGAGGACGAGAAGATAAGTAGCGTGGTCGACTGTAAAGAAATTTAGCAACACTAGCCGCACTCTTGCTTACTTCACCCGGCAAGAGGGGTAGGAAGAGCTAAATTGAAAATAATGCAGACGAGCAGGTAGTCAGTACGAGACAAACGACTGGATAGGGTGAAGATTTGGTTATTCACAATATTATGATATAGTTTAAATAGTTACGTTGTGTTGTATTAGTGTTCGAGTTTTGTATGATAATAAAATAAGTATTTTTATTAAAATCTTTGTTTTGAGTAGGTAGTTAATTAACACTTGTAATAAAATAATGACTAACTGTGTCTAATTATATTTTTTCTACGCCCGTACTATAATAATACACTTATATGCCCATAATCCGTTTCATAATGATATTCATTATAACACTAGTGTTATAATGATTTTCATTAAGATACTGAACAATTGACCACATACCACCTATATTTTACATATTTTAAGTAGGTATCAGGTAGGCGTCTTTCAAAAAGTGTTTGACAGACTTATATTCCAAATTCATTAAATTTACAGCTAAGCCAAGAGCTCTAGTCTCCTTGAACTAAACTTTAAAAATTAATAATTATCAAAATGTCTGATATCAGCGATATAGAAGAATTACCATCGACTCCTCCACATATATCGGAGAAAGCAGAAAATGCAGTACAAAATATTTTGCCTCAAAAATCTAAGAAAGTGTACGACAAATTATATCAACGGTTTATGGACTGGAGAAGTACAAATAATGTTTCGACATTTTCCGAAAATGTTTTGATTGCTTATTTTCAAGAATTGATGGAAACTATGAAATCATCTAGTTACATGGACACATTATTCAATAATAAAATCGTTGGTAAATATTAACCATAATATAGATATTTCTAGATATAAAAAACTACAAGCTTTATTAAAGCGAAAGTCCGAAGGATATGTTGGAAAAAAATCAAAAATATTTTCACCTGAACAAATAAAAACGTTTATCGACGAAGCACCCGATGAACAGTTTCACCTAACATTACATTTATAAAAATTTTGTAATAATCACATTTTCCATTCGACTGATGCACGATATATTTCATTAATTTCAAGAATTAACCCGTGGCGAAGCGGGCTAAGGCGCTGATGTAGGACTAGACTACCGAATGTAACACGGGTTCGAAGCCTAGCCTAAATCATTTTGCTTTTTTATTTTTTTTTCTTTATTTCTTATTGTTGTATTTAGGTATTTAATTTATTTTTTATTTTAGGTAGCAATGATTTTTGGAATAATGGGAGCCTGTCGAAGGCATGAATTAGGTACATGACCTAAAATGTGAAAATATCAAAGATATGAATGGAATCTTGATTGTTAATGTGGTAGAAACTATAACCAAAGTACAACGAACATTTACAATTACAGGAAAATACTACGAAATTAGTAAAAAATATATGAATCTACGACCGAAAATTTTCAAGAAATCAGATTAATTACAATTATTATTATGTTGAATATAAATATAAATAGAATGTTTATAGTTTTCCTACACCTCACAATTTTGTAGAATTTTTTATAGAAATACGTGTAATTACTGTTGTTATTGTGTTCATTACAAATATAAATATAATATTTTTAGTTCTTGATTATTTATATCGGTCGTAGAAAAAATAGCGTATGCAACTCTCATGTAACGGTTATTAATACACTCTCATTAACCATACGAAACTCGCCTTCGGCTCGTTTCGTATCCCAGTTAATGCTCGTGTATTAATAACCATCATTACATGATCGTTGCATAATATACTATTATTTCCATTAAAATTGACTTATATAATTTTCCTCAACTACTTAACTCAACTCATAAACTTATTTACAATAAAGGATGGTAAATTACTTAGATGCATTCTTCATTCTGCTTCAACACCTTCCCTCATTGAGTAATATTCCAACCCGATTTCAAAAAGTAATTTTTTCATTTTATTAGAAAACAGTGGCTTCGTCAAAACATCCGCTAACTGATTTTCAGATGACACCATTACTACTTCAAGTGATCCATCCAACACCATTTCTCGAACAAAAAAATGTCTAATATGTATATGTTTAGTCCGGCGATGAAACTCGGGATTCTGCGTTAATCGTATGGCTGATTCAATGTCCACATGTAGTGTCGGAACCAAGCTAATGCCGGTTAATTCCGTAAATATTCCTTTCAACCAAACTATTTCTCGAGCAGCGTCACTTGCAGCTACTATTTCTGAGTCTGTTATCGATATGGCTACTGATTTTTGTCTCTGACTGAACCAAGATACAGCTCTTCTAGCATAAAGACACAATACCCCAGATGTCGATCTTTCGGTAGTTATATCACCTCCATGATCAGCATCATTATAGCTTGTTAAGTGAGGTTGTCTATCTGGCTTTCGCATATAAGTTAAGCCATATTTTTTTGTCCCATTCAAATAGCGGAATATTCTCTTAACTTTTTTTTTCATTAGAGCAAAGCTGATTTGTCAAGTAATCTATTGTTCTGTCTTTATTTGATACCAGAATCCAACTAGACTTAAATGAGAAATATTCAGGTGGTAGAGTTTCTAATATTTTACAAATAAGCAAAATATCTGGCAAGTCGCACTTACAATTATTTCCAGCAACTGTTTTATCTTTGAAAATTTCGCTTTGCAAATTTTTCCAAAGGTTCTTAAGTTTTGATGAATGAGTAGGTAGCAATATCGTCATCTGATTGTCTAGTATAACTAAAAAACTGCATACAGATATCATAGGTTTTATCTGTTGCATTACCATCATATAAACGGTGAAGCTCCAACCAGACTTCCCTGGCAGTCGAAAATCTCATGACTTTTTCTAATGTGCTTTGTGTCATATTTATTGTAAGAAATAATACGACAGTACTACCCGTTTGATTGAAAAATGTTACATCTTTTGCATACTTGCATTGTTCTTCTTGTGTTGCTCCTTCGAGTAACAACTTGGGTAAAGTTAATCTACCATCAAGGACGTCCATCGCACCTTTTACACTTCTCAGAAGAATAGAGATCTTGTATTTCCAAGTAGTCTAGCTCTCTTTACCTTCAAGTAATCCTATTTGTACCTTACTGGGATCCATTTTACTCTGGATTTAATTTAAAATGCGTTTTATTACATTATGGAGATGACACTTTTCAGACAGTTATTTTTTTTTCAATTCTTACTTAATTTCTTGATTCTTCTAGCATTACCATTTACGCTCTGATACCATGTTAATATTGTTAATACTATCAGATCGTCTTACTAGAAAGAAACTTTTTGTAATAAAATAATGACACTGTGTCTAATTATATTTTGTTTCCATTAAAATTGACATATAATTTTTCTCAACTACTTAACTCAACTTATAAACTTATTTACAACATAGGATGATAAATTACTTAGATTCATTCTTCATTCTGCTTCAACAAGTGGACCTTTAGTAGTAGAGTCTAAAATCTGCATTCTCGAGCACTGCCTGTGGACGTAATATGGTGTAAAAGTATTCAGCAGTCCGTCTTTATTGGCCAGGTTCTGATGAATAATTTTACACAGTCGGTTGTGCTTATATCGTTTCTGACTTTTGTTGGCACCACTGAAAACAAAATTTTCGTTAGTATTTATAACCTGATCCTAAATAGCCATCATAAATCATTCAGTCTCTGGGAACAAGGTATCGTCAGCAAGCCACCTATTTGATGCTATTCTATCAATGGTTTAGGTCGTGATGATGTCGACCATGTACAGCTTTGGGCCCATTTCAATTGTTTCTTAACATTCTTTGTTATTTCTAGATCCACATTTAGAGGGGAATAATTCTTATCTGCTCTTATAACAAATTTGTGTAAATTCGATTACAGTGATCTGGTGATAAAGAATTCTCGTTATTTATTTATCTGCTTGTTATATAGATTATCTTACAAAAGGCTCTTCTTTCTTTCTTTCTTTGCAGTATTGTTCTAAGCACTGACGATATTGGATGTACTTGGTCATAATAGTCCTTGCTGTTTTCTGAATATCTTCCAAATCAGTTTTTGTCCATCGTAAAATCCCAAACGAATAAATAAACAGAGATACAGCATATATACTAATTGCTGGGTCAAAGTTTCAAGTTTTAGTAATTATAATATAATTGATTGTGTTAAACTTTACTTTGTGGAAGTTCATCTTACTAAGAACAATAAATAACTGAACGGTTAAACTAAACTTCCACTATTTATTCGAAAAATTCGCTTTAAAATTCAATTAGAGCTGACGATGCTAGGTATTAGCGAAACAGCTGTAATTGAATTTTAAAGCGAATTTTTCGAATAAATAGTGGAAGTTTAGTTTAACTGTTCAGTTATTTATTGTTCTTAGTAATTATAATATATTTTGTATTATTATTAAATGTTACATAATGCTTTAACTTATTTACTTGCTTATTTATTTAATTACGAAAATAGATATTTTTACCTTTGGGTAATAAAATAAATATTACGAGGGTTTAATTAATATTATATTATGGGATCGATCAGTAAATTGTACCGTAATCTCTATGATGAACAGCAATTTGACGATGGTAATAGATGCGTCCCCCGAGTTTAAGATATTAGAAAAGCTTTCGACTTAATTGGAAAGACCAGACAAGGGTATAAAATAAACCAGACGATTATGTCACTACATTTTTCATGGAGGATTTCATATCCCTTAGTAATAAGTGACAATTACTTCTGTTGATATGGTAGTGTGGCTGGCTACTATATTATTGAGGGGTGACGAAATGTGAAAAAATTATTATTATATGGTAATTTATTTTTAGTATCTTTAATATAATCAGATTAAGTATGTTTTGTAATAGTTCAGATATGGGATTAGCTTTATTGTACACTAATTATACAAAGGTAAAGTTAATTTTTAAATTCTAAAAAGACGCTTTATAAATTGTTAATTAAGAACAGTAAACAACTAAACGATTGAACGAAACTTCCACTATTTATTCGAAAAATACGTTTTTAAATTCAATTACAGTTATTTAGTTAAACACTAGCATCGTCAGATTGAAATATTGAAGTTACATTTTGTTTGTTGATTAGGTAGTATTAAGGCTAAACTAAGTATGGAAATAAGACATAACAATAGTAAAACCTAGATGTTATTAGCTCTAAGGGATTATCCTGGATTTATTTTCCTCTAAGATCAGTATAACTGTGAAATGATATAGAAAAGTCAGTAAAAAACTATATCATAAACAATTTAATTTCTGAACTTAAACTTACTTCTTCTTTGCATAAAGTCTATAAACACACCACTTCTTCTAGTAGTGCAAGAGTGCAGTAAGAGTTAACTTTTTAATTCAATAAAATTTACAAATTCAAACACATTAAGGATTAAAAACAACTGAAACTTTACACTTAACACTAATAGAAATATCTATTTTTGGTGCATCACAACTTGTACTCGTTTGCTTAAATACTTTATTCAAGTTACTGGGTTGATTTTCAGGTCCGCCAAGTATACACTTGGATACAGCAATCTTATTGCTTATTAACTCTTCAATGTTTCAAAAAATCTGCAATCTTCTTGGGGATATTATATATAGTGTTAATCCCCACCGGTTGAGTAGTGCACTTTTGCTGTCGGTAATTCACAAAAAACTTACTGTGAGGTACGTTTTTGGGGTGCAAGGCAATATACTTTCTCACAATTTCCAACAAACACTCTCCACTTTTCTTGTCAGTTATACAAAACGACATATCCTGCTTGGTTTTAGTATCAGACAATGCAACGATAATCACCGATTTTCTGTCGTCCACATTAAACACTTCTAATTTGTGCAATTCATCGGACCTAGTCGCTCCGCATGCACACCAAAAATAGTAATAACCTTCATCAACAAATATACGTCATCTGGAGCTTCTGTCAGAAATTTATTAATGTCATCTGATTCCAGGATTTTGGACTTTTTAGCTTTGTATACTCCATTCAAATTTTTTAGTAAGGTGGTTAACTTGCTGTGACATTTAGAAATGTCACAATTTTTATTCACCAACAACGTACGCTTCAGCATCGAATAATACGACCTTAATAACGTTGGCATCGCTTTCTTCGGCTTTTCAGAAAAATACGCCAGAAGTATTTTTTTCACTCACGCCATTGATATTCTTAATGCCTTTCCACTTTTTAAAAGACTGGTATTCTTTCTCATACATCATCCTGAATTTTTGTGGCAATAATAAACTTCCTGCTTCCAACGCTGCAGATTTTCTATTCTTGTGTCAATTATTTTCCGTCCATTTCGTATTTATTCACTCTGTATACAAAACGCACAAATATTCTCCTCTGCAAAAACCAAAACGTAACATTTGTTTGACATTTGTTGACAGGGTAATTCATATCCCTAGCAACGGAGCAAGACAATTGCGATTTTTGTTCCCAAAATTTTCTTTGAAATTCCATTTTTCACCTGCTCGACCCTAACAAACGTTCTCGAAGTTAATGTATAATTTTATCTTCTTGTACAATAAATAACTATTAATACACCTTAATTTTTACTAAGCTTTTATCTATTTGTTTTATTTAGGGCCGCTAGATCAATCGATGGGTAAAGTGGTTGGTAAAAATAACCTCTTGGTAATTGTCAAAATCGTTATATCAATGTACTGGTATAATTTATCAAGAGGATAAATGGCTTACCAAGAAGTTAAGCTACCAGCCACTTTTTTTTATTGTTACATATATTGTGGGGTTTAATTTTGTTAAATCTATAAAATTATATTTTCTTAAAGTATTTGTGTGAAACGTGTTGCCTATAGCGGTACGCCTACGACAACAATATGATCTCCCACAATATTTTCAAAAAAAAATATGACGCCAATGAAATTAAATTAAACCAAGCTGCTCAAAGCAATGAGACTCTTAAAAATTTTTATGATTAAAAACAAATAACGAAAAAGATACTTAAGTAGTTCCTCCGGTCACTGTATGACGTCACCCGCTCAGGTTACTGGTGTAGGTTCAAGTTCTGCGATTATTCCCTCTAGTCAAATTCTGTGTTTTGTGAGGTTAAAGTTCTGAGACGTTACAGCTGATTGAAGTAAATTAAGAAGTGATCGTTCTCGTTAAATAAATTTGCAGATTAATTTATGTTTGAAATAAACAGAAATTCAAAAGAGATATTTATTGTTCAATGTCGCTAAAAGAAAATTTATTAGAAAGATTCCAAAATGAATTGGGTTTACTGGTGAGTACAATTTATACTTTTATTCCTATGAAATGTACCTTAAATAAATATATAGTGTGTTCTTAGTTATAAAACCGTATTCTTTAATTGAAATGTATGGATGTGAAAATTCCTGAATATCCTGTTTTCTCTTCCAAGAACAAACTACATCAAAGTTGTAGCACGTGCTAATTTAAATAAAACCTTTATAATACGAATAAATTTTGACAATAAATATAGATCTTGTACAAATGAATTAGTGATTAAACAAATTAGTATGAAATTCTAAAGTTCATCGAAAATGTTAAACATTAAAATAGATCAATAATAATTGTTGAAATTCTAGAGTTTATCGAAAATGTCAAGTATTAAAATAGAACAATAATAACTGATATCACCTTAAAAATGTTCAGAATTTGGTCCATACGTGGATGTTGTGGAGTCCTGGTACTTAATTCTTGCTAAATATGTGTTGGAGCAAAATTGGTCCCAAATACCTCAAATGTAGAATCCTTACAACTGCTGTCACCTTCAAATGGACAGGAATATGTTCCTTAAGGCTTAAATAACTTGCTTGCTCTCCTGGAACTGCTGGTATTGGATGCCAATACACTTTGGCCCCAATTTCTTGTCAGGTATGTTAAATTTTTTTATGAAAATACACTTTTATACACACACTTTATTGTTTTAAGTATTTATCTTGCATTATTATGCGTTAATTGTTTAATTTTACTTATAAAAATTTTAATTTTATCAGGACAAATTTCTTACCCTCCTTTCGCTTTCAGGAACAAGAAACAAGAGAGAGATTTTAGATTCAACAGAACCATGGTTACCGAAAATTCTTTTGTTTTCCCAGCTTTCCTTTTGAACAAAAATAAATAAATTTATGTTGGCAATGAAAGCAAAGTTACTAAAAAATATCAGTTTTTTATGTTGGTGACTGGTAAGCTCAAATGATGTTTATTGGAACCTTGTTGTACAGGGTGATTTTATTTTAGTGAGATTTGGAATTCTAAAATTATTCCTACTGATTTTGGGAGTGATCACAAATTTGTCCTTAACATCTAGAAATTAAAACTAATCAATTATTTTCAAGGTACAATTTAAGAAATTTATAAAATTTATGGAATAATCATCTGGAATAAATTAAACTCAACTTGTAGTTTTGCTATTATCTTTCTTTCTATTAATTTAGTTGCATAAAAAATCGAACAAAGACTTATAATGATTTTTAATTATTGTTTCCCGAATGTTGTACACCAATTCAGTATCTTTTTCATAATATTTATAAATAAACATGCTCATTTGTATACTACTTCTAATGCAACCGTAACAATTTCCCTGAATTTTCTTGTAATTATTATAATTGGCTTTGTCAATCTAGAATAATTCAGGAAAATTCAAACCTAAATTTATTTTAAATTAAATCAAGTTAACAAAAATTAATTAATGTGTGTTTTCTCACAGATCAAACAAATTAATAGACATTATTAACATTGCTTTACCTAAAACATTTTTTTTTTAAATAAAACAAATTAGTTTTCCTTCTTTAACATGAGAATTTCCGTACTGTTCATGATTTTTGGTACACTTTGACTGGGTATTACTTTTTTTTTTTATTGAACATTTTACATTAAAACTCATTTATCTATCAATATTCATAATAGAATCGTTACATACGATTCCTTTTTTCATTAATATTTCGTTATGTGTCCACACACAAACGTGACAATATTTTAAATTATCTTATTATTCTCATATCTTGAAAATTTTCCTGAGATCTTTTCTCTCAGAGAAACAATTTTTCCTTAGCTCACCATATGCCTTAACAAATATAGTGAAATCACATTTACTTCATTTTATTTGAGGTACTTCCTCAATATTTATAAATCTCAAAATATGTCCTTAATGACAAATACTTTGAAAATCTCTTTATCTCTTTAAGTTCATTAGAATAGAACATTCCCCCATTTCACCAGTCATGACACCGTATCATTTTAAATTATGAAAGAAAACAGAAATTCCCTTAAAATAATTTTAAACAGAGTAATTAACATAATTGTAATTGTAACATAACTAAATAACCATTAATAAATTTTATGTTTTAGGTAAACACACCAAATTTTCATCAGAAAGACTCACATATCTGAACAGCTGTGTAACATGGAAAATTCCTCTAGATTTCCCAGATACAGGGTGTACTAAGTGATAGCTGTTAACACCGTTTTCTGTATCAATCAAATAGGGGCCTTCGTAAAGCAACTGTAATTTCGCACATACATTCTTACTACGGTTTGGAACCCTTAACGCCTTAAGAAGTACTAATTCGCCCTTGTTAAAAGTAATATGCTTCTTAATCTTCTTGTTTCTTTTTTCTGTGTATTTTTCAGCATTTCTTTTAATTTTGTTGTAGGTCTCCTGGATTATCTGCTGGTATTCTAAATCTATTACTGAAAGCCATGGTCTATCCGGAGCCTCATTCTTCATGATGACTATAGGTGCTCTTCCCGTGATGTCATGAGGTATGTCATTATAACAATTTTGTATCCTGACCAAATTTTTTCTCCCATTTTGGTTGTTGGTCATGAACCAATATCCTTATACATTTTGTCAGTTCCTTAATAGCCCTTTCTGCCGGATTGGCACAAGGATGTCGGATGCTAGTATACACAGGTAAAACATTAGACTTCTCTAACCATAGTTTAAAATTGTTATTATTGAAATAAGATGCATTATCCATTAAAATCTTCCCTGGAATTCCCACTTCTAAAAAGTATTTCGTCATAAGTTGCTTGACTGTTCGTTTGTTGGTTCTTCTGCATGGATAGGCTGTTAAAAACTTAGAAAATAGGTCTAAAATTACAAAGATGTTAGAATTACCTTCTTCACTAGGTATAAGATTTGAAATAAAATCTACCGCTATCATGTTTAGAGGATGTGTAGTTACTATCGATTTTGCCAAATTTTCGTTTACCATATTCTTTTCCTTTGCAAACTGGCATACTTCACATTTTCTGAGCTCCCTTTTGACTAATGATAGATCCTTTTTGTTATGTAATTCTCTCTAAGTATTTCATGTATTTTTCTGACTCCAGTATGATTATAGATACCATGAAGCGCCCTGATGATTTTACTTGCTAACTTTTCTGTAATAACATACAGTTCCGATCCTTTTACCGTTTTGTAGTAGATGTTGTTCTTCTTTTCACATTTTTGTTTTTCTTTCTCCTCCAGATTTTTCTGGTCTTCCACTATTTCTTGTAGAGAGAAAATTCCCCTTTCTGATTTCATTATATTGATTCCTACCATCCTTTCCCTTCTGGTCTTGGCTTTTTCTCCATCCATTCTCGATATCGCATCTGGTACTGTGTTCTTAACACCAGGTATGTACTGGATATCAAAAGTGTACTCTTGCAGAAGTAACGCCCACCGATGTATTCTTGCATTACCAAATTTATTCTTTAAAATGGTAGTTAAACCTTGATTATCAGTTTCGATTATAAATTTGGACCCAAGTAAAAAAATCTTAGCTTTCCCACACAGAATAAAAATACTCGCAAGTTCTAACTCGCTCACACTGTAGTTTTTCTCAGACTTCTTTGTGATGCGCGATACAAAAGAGATTGGTATTTCTCCTCCTTCATGTTTTTGTATCAAGGTCCCAGCAAATCTGTTCTTTGAAGCGTCAGTCCTCAGTATGAATGGTTTGTTATAATCTGGATGGAAAATCTTGACGTTTTCTGTAAACTGTTCTTTAATTTCAATAAATGCCTGTTCTCTCTCTCTAGTCCATACCCATTTGACATTCTTTCTGAGTAGTTCGAGAAGTGGTAGTTCCTTTTCGGTTAGATTTGGTACTAACCGTTTGAAGTAGTGCAAAATACCCAAAAATCCTCTCAAGGTTTTGAGATTTGTTGGCCTTTTGTATTCCTTGATAACTTTGATCCTTTCTTGATCCATACTGACCCCTTCCTTATCTAACTTATATCCTAAGTAGATGACTTCTTCCTTAAAAAATTGACATTTTTTATGTTTAGCTTTAATCCAGCTTCATCCAAAGCTTTCAAAACAGTCCCTAGGTGTTCAAGGTGTAATGTGTCATTTTCGGAGAAAATGAGGATGTCGTCTATGTAATGTACTACAAATAATTCGTATTTGTTTAAAATTTTGTGAAGAGCTTTGAGTAACGCCGATGTCGCTGACTGGGTGCCAAAAGGTACTACTCTAAAACGGTACACTACTCCATCGACTATGAAACCTGTGTAATCTCTACTTTCCTCGGCCAAAGGTATTAGCCAGAAGCTATGCTTCAGATCCAACTTGGTAAACACTTTGGCTTTGGATATTCTTCCTAAAATTGCCTCTATGGTGAGGGGTGCTTCATATTCTGGTATGCTCTTTTGATTTAGATTTCGCGCATCCAGACATATTCTTATGTCTCCGTCCTTCTTCTTAACTATCACTATGGGGTTAATGTAGGGAGTGGTGCTATACTCAATAATCTTATCCTTCAGGAGCTTGTCCAGTGCCTTTTGCATGTCGTCCCGATACTTGTATGGAATGGGGTAACTTTTGACTCGGAAACTGTCCATATCTTTTACCTTTAATGTGTGTACATAATCCTTAGCAACTCTAGATTCCTCGTTAAAAAGATTTTCATATAATTTTAGCAACTCTTCTACCTCTCTTTTCTTATTCCTGCTACAATCCAATTTCACTCTTTTCCACATGTCACTTTCATCATGATCATTGTTTAATTCCATCTCTCCCTCAAAATCTTCCATATTTTCATCTTCTTCTTCTACAACTTGTCCTTCTATTTGAACATCATAGTTAGAATTATTAACATTATTAATCTTCACCTCCTCATGGTGAACTTCATTTAAATTTGATTCATTTTCGCTCTTCTTAACTTCATTGAAATCTACCTCAATTTCTCTAATGATTACTTTTTTGGTCTTGTAGTTGATATCAGCTCCATTCCTGTGCAATTCGTCAGCTCCCATTAAAATTTCGTACTCCATGTTAGGGACTACTAGACATTGTAGTTGTAATTTCTTCCCTGTTAGATCCACTTCCAAAATTACCGACCTGTTGACATCACCAAACTTCCTTGCATTGATCCCAATTAAGCTCACCTTTGGTACTTTAATAAGTTGAGCTCCTAAATTCAGTTTATTTATGAGTGATTCATTGATTAGAGACACCTCTGATCCTGAGTCTATAAGAATATCAATTTTTTTATTTGCAACAATACCTTTTATAGTGACTAATAAATTTTCCTCTTTTTCAGGGCAGTCTACTGATTTGAGGAATTCCCTGGGATGTACATAACCGTACAGACTGCTAGTCATGACACCCTCTAATGAAAACTCGGATTTTGTGAGTGATTTGTGTCAATCACAGTAAAATTTGCATCGGTGGCATCACCTTCAGGATGTCCACCACTACCATTAGAAATTACCGCTCTGGAGGAGTTCCCCCTTTCAACACTCCTGTCACACGTCTGAAAATTGACGTGTCTATTTTGAAAATTGTCTCTGTTACTATCTGAGTCGTTTCTATAACCTCGACTCAGATTAACATCAGAGCTGCTTCTTATGAAACCCCTGGATACATCATTGTTATTGGTTCGATTTCTAGAACCACTATTAGTGTCAGATTGTCGATTATGCGACTGATTATTTGTAAAATTTTGGTTATTACCATTCTGTTGAAAACGTTGGTTATTAAGATTATTGTTTCTATTGTAGTTAGAGTTGTGATAATTTGGGTTACTACCCTAGTATTATTGTTAAAGCGATTTTGGTTTGAAGCAAAATTTGGATAGTTGGTCATGGGACTATTTCTATTGTAGTTGTAATTATATCTATTATTATTTTCATTTACTAATTGATTATAGCTTTGTCGCCTATCACCATGATTATTATTCAAATTTTGGTTCCCTGGTTATTATTGATAGTTTTATTGTTGTTATTTCGTACTAAATTTCTTTCAACCCTCATCAAGTATGAGGTCAACTGTTCAAAACTCTTTATGTTCTGAATCGCTATTGTTTCGGATATCTGGGGTCTGAACTGACGTGCGAGGTAGCTTACAATCTCCTCTTCACGCATTTCAGGTTCCAAGTGTCTAGCTTGTGAAAAAAGTTGCAATGAGTGATTGTACATGGAGTTCCTCCCCTGCTCATTGTATTGTCCATGGAATAGTCTCTTACGGACTTCATCTTGTACGATCTCACCCCAATACACTCGAAGGAAAGATCTCTCGAAATCTTCAAAATCTTGAAATTCCCCCTCTTTACTGTTGTACCATAGCTGAGGTTCCTTTCCTAAATTTTTCCTAATAATTTCTTTTATGTCTTCAAAATTATTAAGACCTCTAACTCGATTTTTAAGAATTTTTATGAATGTCTTCGGGTGGATTTTATTGCAATCTCCCTCAAATTTTATGCTCTCATCAAGGACAGCTGGATAAGGGTAGATAGGTCTCGTTCCCATCTGCCTTCGTAGGTCTTCAACTTCTTCTTCGATTTTCTTGTATTTTTCTCTCTCTTCTATGTTGACACCTCCATGACTACCACCTCTTCTTATCCTGTTGAATTCCTGTCCAATTTTTCATAATCTTTTCCTCTAGTTCTTCTTTGTTATTAGCTACGTTTACTCCTATTTGTACCAAATTTTCGTCCTGTCCTTCTTTCAACTCCTTAATATTCCTCTCAAGTTCTTTTCGTACTCTCAAAATTTTCCTCTCTGTCTCTTCTCTGTCTTCGCTCATCTCCTTTCTTACTCCTGTCTCCAACTCCTTGATCTCCCTTATGTTTTGTTGTGTGATCCTTGTTAAAGATTTAATATCCTTTTCTGTCTCGCAACCAATTTTTTCTTGAGCCTTCTTCACAAGTACCTCTGCATTCTTTAAGAATTCTCCCTGTATGTTTTCTTGGATGAAATGTATCTTTTCCTTCTGCTTTTCCATCTCCACTTCCAAAATGTCCTGTCTCCCACTTAAATCTTCCACGTTTTTTCTTAGTTTTTCTTCTATCTCCTGGATTTTCCTTCCAATGTCATTTGTAATTTCTGCCTTCATCTCGACAAGATCTTTTCTTAAATCTATTTTGTCCTTCTTCATTTCTTCTTTTTGTTCATCCAACTTCTTACCAATATCTTCTTTTTGTTCATCCATCTTCTTATTCATCTTCTTCATGTCTTCTTTTTGTTCATCCATCTTCTTATTCATCTCTCTGAGGAAATTCATCATCATCCAATTTTGGTCTTGATTGGTTGCTCCCGGTGTGGCTTCTCCACCTGCGAGTCTGTCTACCTCTTCTGCTGCGTTGTCCGAGACATCATCCCCTAAGGTTCTCATTGTCTGATTTTCTGTCTCTTCCCCTGTTTCCGAGACATCATCTTTTTCATGGTCCATCTCTTGGTTTGTGGTTCTTTCCTCCAAAAGAAATTGGAAGGTTTCTGGATCCTTTTCCTCCTCAATAAGAGCTGTCTTAAGTCTATTGAAAAGAGTTAATTTAATCCCTTCACTGCTTAAATTTCTTTTTTCCAATTCTTCTTTCAATTCCCTTACTCTCAACTGGCCTATAGTCTTACAGGACTTGTTTTGTTCCATTTTGTTAGATTAAGTTGAAATAGAGTTTTGAAATCAGTTTTAAGTTTTAATTTAAGTAATTAGACCTAGATATTACACCCAATAACAATGATGTTTCCCTATTTCAGGAATTGTACTGAGTTTTTGTATATAGTTAAATATAAAATTTTTCAAAGAAAATCTTAGAATTATTTTTCTCAAGCAATGTTAATATGATTCAAGAAAAATACAACTGAGCATTTGTTTACTAAAATTCTAATTGTCTCTGAGTAGTCTGGAACAATCTAGAATTATTACTCTTGTTTTTATTTTATGTAAACAATAATATTTAATACAATAAATCTTTAGAGATGAAATTTATATTAATTTTATAACGCCCCACGTTGGGATCGACATTAATATTGTGGGGTTTAATTTTGTTAAATCTATAAAATTATATTTTCTTAAAGTATTTGTGTGAAACGTGTTGCCTATAGCGGTACGCCTACGACAACAATATGATCTCCCACAATATTTTCAAAAAAAATATGACGCCAATGAAATTAAATTAAACCAAGCTGCTCAAAGCAATGAGACTCTTAAAAATTTTTATGATTAAAAACAAATAACGAAAAAGATACTTAAGTAGTTCCTCCGGTCACTGTATGACGTCACCCGCTCAGGTTACTGGTGTAGGTTCAAGTTCTGCGATTATTCCCTCTAGTCAAATTCTGTGTTTTGTGAGGTTAAAGTTCTGAGACGTTACAGCTGATTGAAGTAAATTAAGAAGTGATCGTTCTCGTTAAATAAATTTGCAGATTAATTTATGTTTGAAATAAACAGAAATTCAAAAGAGATATTTATTGTTCAATGTCGCTAAAAGAAAATTTATTAGAAAGATTCCAAAATGAATTGGGTTTACTGGTGAGTACAATTTATACTTTTATTCCTATGAAATGTACCTTAAATAAATATATAGTGTGTTCTTAGTTATAAAACCGTATTCTTTAATTGAAATGTATGGATGTGAAAATTCCTGAATATCCTGTTTTCTCTTCCAAGAACAAACTACATCAAAGTTGTAGCACGTGCTAATTTAAATAAAACCTTTATAATACGAATAAATTTTGACAATAAATATAGATCTTGTACAAATGAATTAGTGATTAAACAAATTAGTATGAAATTCTAAAGTTCATCGAAAATGTTAAACATTAAAATAGATCAATAATAATTGTTGAAATTCTAGAGTTTATCGAAAATGTCAAGTATTAAAATAGAACAATAATAACTGATATCACCTTAAAAATGTTCAGAATTTGGTCCATACGTGGATGTTGTGGAGTCCTGGTACTTAATTCTTGCTAAATATGTGTTGGAGCAAAATTGGTCCCAAATACCTCAAATGTAGAATCCTTACAACTGCTGTCACCTTCAAATGGACAGGAATATGTTCCTTAAGGCTTAAATAACTTGCTTGCTCTCCTGGAACTGCTGGTATTGGATGCCAATACACTTTGGCCCCAATTTCTTGTCAGGTATGTTAAATTTTTTATGGAAATACACTTTTATACACACACTTTATTGTTTTAAGTATTTATCTTGCATTATTATGCGTTAATTGTTTAATTTTACTTATAAAAATTTTAATTTTATCAGGACAAATTTCTTACCCTCCTTTCGCTTTCAGGAACAAGAAACAAGAGAGAGATTTTAGATTCAACAGAACCATGGTTACCGAAAATTCTTTTGTTTTCCCAGCTTTCCTTTTGAACAAAAATAAATAAATTTATGTTGGCAATGAAAGCAAAGTTACTAAAAAAATATCAGTTTTTTATGTTGGTGACTGGTAAGCTCAAATGATGTTTATTGGAACCTTGTTGTACAGGGTGATTTTATTTTAGTGAGATTTGGAATTCTAAAATTATTCCTACTGATTTTGGGAGTGATCACAAATTTGTCCTTAACATCTAGAAATTAAAACTAATCAATTATTTTCAAGGTACAATTTAAGAAATTTATAAAATTTATGGAATAATCATCTGGAATAAATTAAACTCAACTTGTAGTTTTGCTATTATCTTTCTTTCTATTAATTTAGTTGCATAAAAAATCGAACAAAGACTTATAATGATTTTTAATTATTGTTTCCCCCCGAATGTTGTACACCAATTCAGTATCTTTTTCATAATATTTATAAATAAACATGCTCATTTGTATACTACTTCTAATGCAACCGTAACAATATACCAAGACATTCATAACCTTAATCTCTAATAATATTATTCAAGATATTAACATTTTCAATAGCGATAGTGACGGAGAAAATTAAGATTTTTTTGAGGTTCTTTTAAGAAAGCCATACACTGTAAGAGATAGACCGGATCATATGAATTTTTGGGATGACAGTGAATTTAAAATTAGGTTTAGATTAAGAAAATGCTCTACTGCAATTAATTGAAAATACTATAGGCTTTCCTACAAGAAGGTAATACTTTTTTATGTGTGATATTTTAAAAATCTTAAGTTTTTTGTAATTACAGAAATAATTGCTTAACCCCACTTCAACAGTTATTAATTACACTACGGTTTTATGCCACTGGCAATATGTTAATGGCAGTTGGAGATTTTGGAGGGGTGCATGCAACCACTATGACATAAAGCATCCGTTTTTTTATTTTCAATAATGTCTGAATATTTAACCACTAGGTCGCATAACAAATCCAGTTCTTCAGTATAAAAATTTGGACCCTTTTTCTTTTTTCAAAATTTTCTATTATTAATTACAATAGGTGAATATTTTGAATTTTGACATCACTCTCAGCATAAAATACAAAACAGAATTATCAACATTTAATTTTGATAGAAATTATGTCACGTCGTACCAAAAGGATAAACATAGAATGATCTAACAAATTCGATTTTAACAGAAGCTTACCAAAGAGATTAAATTTAACCCCTTGGTATTTTATTATTAACTTACCAAGAGATTGATCTAGCGGCCCTTAAAAGGATTGAATAATCAAAAATTCCTTCTTAGCTGTTCAATAGTGTTCTGCTTTCTATCTAAATCTCTTTTGGTTCTTCATTTTGTGTTTAAGCTTTTATCCATTTTTTAGAAAGGTCATATTCAATAGTCGGATTTAATGCACCACATGTTTTTTTAGGGTTAACTGATGCATCGGTAAGGAGATTAAAGACAAGCACTAAGATATGGGAAAAATGGACAAAGATATTTAAACCCAAGAATCTATGACAAAACAGTATTAGAAACATTAAAAATGTCTTTAAATGTGTGTTCACGCTATCCAACTATTTTTATTACTTGGAAAATACTTCTTGTTGAATGTTAGAGAAACATTGTGTAATAAATAGAAAAAATATCCAATGTTTTTTTATTTGAAATTACTTAAATGAAATTGTAAAGCAGACACCCCATGTTGATAAAGGAATTCTGGATCTTATTGCATTCTTTTAGATATCCGAAGGAGATGAGATTAAATTCCTATGGAACATTTTTATTCCATAGACCTTTATTATGATATATTCTGCAAAGAAAAATATTTCCATTGGAGCTTTATTGAATGTGTGTTGATTTTGGTTGTTCATTTTAAAAACTTGGTATATTCGAGATTCATGAGATGTATTTATTTAAGCAAAAAAATAAATATAATTCTGCTTTTTTATTGATTGTTACTGGAAAATATTAGGCACAAAAAATATCGCATTATTTTAAAAACTGAATTATGGTGTAAAATAAAATATCACATTTTTCAGAATATTTTAATATGAGTGTATAAAAGCCCAAAATATTTACAGTCTTTGTTGAAAAACAAAAAATGAATAAATTTTGATAAATCCTATTTGTATTATTTACATTTTAAAATTTCTTGTGTGCAGTGTTTGTTTAATTTTTCATTTGGAACTTCTAGAAACATTTTGAGTAATAATGAGTAATTTAACCCCAGAACAAGCAGCTCAAATCGTGGTTTTAGTTGAAGATGGACGATCTCAGCAATATGTTGCTGAAGTCATGGGAATCAACCAATCCAGCGTTTCTAGAGTCTTAAGAAGGTTTAGAGAAACTGGAAGTTATAATAGAAGACCAGTTCCAGGACGTCCCAGGTGTAATAATCCTGCAGATGACCGTTATTTAAGAATTCAGACTTTGCGAACTTGTCATGTTACAGCCAGGCAACTGCAAAATGTTCTCTCTGGAGTCCGTAATGTTAGAATATCTGTCAATACGGTTAGAAACAGATTAAGGAATTTTGGATTCAGCCCCAGAATGCCTGTTACTGCTCTATTGTTAACCAGAGCACACCGTGTAGCACGTTTAAAGTTCGCAAGAGAACATTTTAATTGGGATATTAACGATTGTGCTAATATTCTTTTTACGGATGAATCAAGATTTTCAGTTTTTGGATCCAGTTTATAGACGCGCAGGTAAGGGGTTTGCTCAGTGTAACATAAGAGTAGAAATTATGGAGGTGGTTCGGTTTTGAAGGCCACACGGAGTTATTTCTGTCTCGTAGGGGATTACTGAAGGCTGGTCGGTATAAAAGGAAGGTTCTAGAGGAAAATGTTCCAATCATTGGAGAGAATTTTATTCTAATGCACGATAACGCTCGCCCGCACGTTGCCAGAATAACAATGGAATACATTTAAGAGGTTGGTATCCAATTTTTAGATTGGCCAGCAGTTAGTCCAGACATAAACCCAATTTGGGACATGTTTGGGACTACCTGGACAGGCGCATAAAAACTCGTAATATCGCTCCAGACAACCTTGATGAGCTGGAAAATGTTTTAATAGAAGAATGGGAAAATTTGGATTTGGATTACATAATCGACCTGATAAGAAACCTTCCACGGAGAATAAGAGATGTTATTAGAGCTAGAGGTGGCAATATCAGATACTAAAAGGTCAAATTTATTAAATTGATTGTACTAACCCTTACTTTTTGGAAGTCCATCTTATTAAGGATAATAAAAAACTCTTCGTTTTAACAAAACTTCCAATATTTATTTAAAAATTGCTTTTTTAAAAGACTCAATGACAGCTGTTTCGCTATGAAGCATCGTCAATCTGACGATGCTTCATATTCATATTCATATTATTATTCTTTTATTAAAGCATAGTGCTTTGCAATACAGTTGACATTTAACAGGCTCCGAGATAGAGTGGTTCACAAGACCCTTTTTAGTGAACTTCTGTACAAGGGCACCAAAAATTCAAGAGGGGCTCGAAAGAATTGGAAAAGTTGTAAACAATTCTCGGAAAATTTTGAAAAAATGTCCTTAAAGAAGAGAAAATTTACTTAAAAAAGTGCCACCTTTCTGAACTCATTACCCATATTTATAATGTCAATTGAGAGAGAAATATAGCGATGAAAGCGGAGATGCGTGTCCCGTATGCACTTTTTGGAATTTTTTTTAAAGGTCCATCCATTGTCTCCCCAGCAAAAAGGAAGTATGAAAATGTCCTCTGTGATATTGTTCAAAGAGGATTGAACATTGCGAAACAATGGGGTGACTCGGTGGGACTCAGCATCAACCCCACCAAAACCACACTTGTAGCCTTTACAAGGAAAAAGAAACCTAATCTAAAAATTATAAAAATAGGGGAGAACATCGTCGAGTGGAAAACAGAGGTAAAATATCTAGGACTTATTCTAGATAGCAGGTTACTCTGGAACAAACACGAAGACAAAGTAGTACACAAAGCAACCAAGGCCCTCATGGTGTGTAGGAACATTACAGGGAAGAACTGGGGATGTAACCCACGTATCCTGCAATGGATGTACACAGCAATAATGAGACCATTAATCACATATGGGGCAGTGGCTTGGGCCATAAGGGCTAATCTGAATACGACGAGGAAAAACCTCTCGAAGATTCAGAGACTAGCCTGTTCATGTATCACTGGAGCAATGGGAACTTGCCCCACTGCTGCAATGGAGGTGATTTTAAACTTGACCCTACTGCACATTCTGCTAGAAAGTGTAAGGAAGAAAACAATATATATAGAATGATCAAAGAAGGAATTATCAGGGAAAAACCTCGATCACTTCATTTTGATCAAACTTGGGAAATGCCCCAAGATGATATGCCAAAGAAATTCAACTTTGTGAGAAAATTCATCACAAAGTTGAGTAACAAATCTGAATGGGATGAAGACACCATACAGAATTTAAACCAGAATACCATAAAGTGGTATACGGACGGTTCCAAGCTAGAAGAGGGAACTGGGATAGGTGTTTTTGGACCGAGAGCCAAATACTCAGAAAGCTTGGGCACATACCCGAGCATCTTTCAAGCAGAAGTCCGCGCCATCGAAAGATGTGTGGAATTCAATATTGGAAGAAACTACCGCAGACAAGAGATTGTGATCATGTCGGATAGTCAAGCAGCCATCAAAGCGCTGAGCTCAAATATAATCGGTTCCAAGATGGTTTGGGAATGCCTAGGCAAACTAAATGAACTAGGCCAGAGGAACTCTGTCACCCTCCTATGGGTCCCGGGACACATAGGAATAGAGGGGAATGAAACAGCAGATAAGCTGGCAAAAAAAGGAGCTGAAACCCCACTTTTGGGACCAGAACCATCTTGTGGGATCAGCAGTAGAGTAATCTTAGGAAAACTAAGGGAAGAAATGGAGAAGGAAAAATCCAAGTACTGGAATCAGCTGGAAGGACTGAGGCAATCTAAGATACTACTGGGGAACTATGACCAGAAGAGATCTCTTAGCTGCCTCAACCTCAGTAAAAAAAGGCTCCGAATTCTAACGGGAATATTAACCGGGCATTGCCGATTAAGAAGCCACATGAAAAAACTAGGGTTAGCAGATGAAGCAAAGTGCAGATTCTGTGAGGAAGAGGATGAAACCTCAATACACATACTCTCAGAATGCCTTGCCTTGCAAAACTCTAGGGCTAGATATCTAGGAGCACATGAAATAGAGGAAGGGGATCTACCTGATTTGAAGCCCGACGATGTCCTAAACTTTCTCCGGAAAATAGGACTCGAAGAGCTGCTATAGGTCTGAGAAAATATCAGAACATGGCAAGTAAGGGGGGACACAATAGATCCTATAGGTCGCAGTGTAATTATCACCCCTAACTCATACATACATACATACATACATTGTTTCCCCAGAAATTAGCTAAAACATGTGGAATTAGACTGAAAATCGGGAAACCTCTCACTTCTCACACACTACAGTATTAGGTGTGTATTTCTTTGACCGCACGTACGGACCTAGTCGTCATACAAAATGGAACTGTTACAGCTGAAAGGTGCATATTGAAGATCCTGGAGCAACATGTAGTGCACAGATAGTCAGAAATTATCTAGAAGAAGTAGAAATTAACACTATGGAATGGCCGGACTTAAATCCGATCGAAAATCTCTGGCATATTCTTGGTAGGCGATTAAGAGCGACACCGATCCCACAAAGCAACTTACAGGTATTGAGCGAGAGGCTGATCCAGATTTGGAGAGAAATAGACCAAAATGAAATACGACAATGAATTTCAAGTATGGGCCGACGATGTGAGGCTGTTATACGTGGTAGAGGTGGAAACACTCATTATTAAGCCTTTTTTTCATATTTTAGTTTGCTTTTCATAACATTAATTTTGTTAGAATTTTATTTTTTATTTTTTTTCTGTTGTACTTCAAACTGAATGATGGTGAACAGATTGCTATAATTACTGATAAAATGTTGTATAAATTTGGGGAAGTTTCAATTTTTGTTCTTTGCCTGTTTACAAATAAAATTGATTTATTGAAGTGCGGTGCGTTAATTTCTTTTTTTATTTTTATTTAACCAGTGATTTTTTAGTACGGCTACAATTAATAACCAAAATTGTTTCTTTTTTACGCAAAAATAATTATGATTAAATACTCCTCCGCAAGAAAAATATTAAAAATTTAACTATTTTCATTGTTGGTTCTTTTAAAGAAATACCTTCCAGCAGGTCGGAAAACCAAATGGATAATTACCTTAATTTTAGGTTAATAAGAACACATTGTAAATTCAAAAGTGTTGGTAGTTGGGTGTTTAGAGAAGTAGAACACGCTACACCGGCTTTAGAAGAGTAGGTAATTAAGGGCCACACATGAAGATCATGCCCAATGGCCATCAAAATAACAGTGGCGTAGTACCAAAATTCCAAATTGGCCTTATTCTATTAATAATATTATATTTTACCCATACTAATTTTACAAGGTTAACGGTTTTTATATTAAACTTCTTACAATTACTTTTTAGATATTATCTTCTTTAATGAATTTTGAGATTGTTTGGATGTATCGAAGACTAGCTGGTGACTGTAGTCTCAAGACCAACACAATTCCATGTCATCTGGATAGTCGTACATGCCTTTAAATTTAATTAAACATCAAATTGTAGTAAAAATATAAAATTACATGAAGCAATTTTGGTTCTTGACGGGTTAAAGGCTATCCTTTCTAGTAAAGAGAAATTAATTGCTAAATTTCATCATCAAGTTAAATATGTATTTATTTATTTAAGAAACAAACAGGCCAAAGCCTTTTTACATGTTTTGTTACAAAATTAATTGATATAAAGTAAAAAATAAATACAAAAACAATAAAACAAAATGTAAGGATTGTAAGGAAAAGCAGGATCACATTATTACTCAAAACAAGTAATTGTATTATCTAATATAGTAAGCTAAGTTTGAATTTTAGTAGAGGTTCATCAAACACGTCAATTTCAAAGTCTCTATTGTATGTGTTATATAAAGAAGTCATAAGATAGAGTGGTCTCATCTAATTATTTCTGAAAAGTACTTTGTTGTACTAGCAAAGAAGTGTAGAAGTAAATTTCACTTAAAAAATATTCAAAAGAAAAACTACCATATATTAGTTTGTGTAAAAATAATATGTTTTGATTTTTTCTTCTGTTTTCCAAGAGTAGGATTTTAAATTCAAACCTAAGAGGAGAATAAGAAGTGAAATCAGGATTTTTACGATATGTTTTGTAATAAACATATTTAATGAAATAATTTTGTATTGTTTCCAACATTTGGATCAGGTTATTTTTTGGGAATCCCAGATAACACACGCATATTGTAGCTTAGAACAAACTATTGAAAAGTATAACGTCTTAATGTACGTATATTCTAAAACTGATAATTAGTCCACTTAATGAAACCTAACAATTCACGTGCCTCACTTGAGACCTTTGTTATGTGCTCAGTAAACTTGAGATTAGCCTGAAATATTATACCGAGATCAGTAAACTTAGTAACCCTTGTGTGTAATGTGATATAGGGGTTGCCCCCTTACTTGCTTAGACGGTGGGTTTTCCCGTATTTAAAGCACCCCCTCTAATCATCTTCTTTATGAAGGTTAGGATGTCGATCGGCATCAATTTAGGTAAGTCAACCTCTTCTATTTCGTGTGCTCCAAGTTGTAGGGCTCTTGTATTTCTTAGGGCAAGACATGCTGTGCGTATGTGTATTCACAATACCTGCATTCTGCCTTTTCCTCAATGCCCAGTCTGTGTAGGTGTCCTGTTAGTTTACAGTGTCCCGTTAAGATGCCTGTAATAATTCTTAGGTTATTTTTGCTTAACCCAAGACATTGTATGGACTTTTTGGAGTTGTAACTACCTAGCAATCCTTTTGTCTGCCTTATCCCTGGTAGGTTCTCCCAATGTTAGATCTTTTCCATATTCTCAATGCCACTGAGTTCATTGAGGATGGAACTGTAGGTCCCATTAGTGACATACTCGCTGCCCTTTTGGCAAGCGTATCTGCCATTTTATTTCCCGAGTGTCCAGGAAGCCATAGAAGTGTAACTGTGTTATTCGTGCCCAGTTCGTTCATTCTTTCTAGATACTCCAAGAATAATTTAGATGTTATAACGCTGGAGTTGAGTGCTTTAATTGCTGCTTGACTGTCAGACGTAATAGTTATGTTCTGTTTGCAGTATTTCTTTTCAATATTGAATTGCGCACATTTTCCAATAGCGTATATTTCTGCTTGGAAAATGGTAGGATGTGAGCCTAAACTCTGGAGGTGCTTTGTTTAAGGCCCGTAAATCCCTATCGCTGTTCCTCTTTTAGTTTTGGACCCATCAGTATACCATAAGATTGTGTTCTTGCCTATTACTATGGAATCCATTGACTTTTTGGCTTAACTTTACCGTGAAATTTCTTGTGAAGTTAAGTTTTTTTTGACATTCTGTCCTGGGGTAGTTCCCAGTTTGGATTGTGTTGAAGTGATGCATATGTCTTACATTTCCTCACTAACCATTCTTTGGAATGTCCTTCTTCTTAAATTTCCTACATGAAGATATAGAGGTGTAAGGTTTAGTATTGCTTCCAGTGCCGTCGTTGGGCATGTTCTCATTGCTCCTGTGATACACGCACATGCTAATCTTTGAAGTTTTGAAAGGTTTTCTCTTGTTGTCCTTAGATTAGCTCTTTCTCCCCAGACAGCGGCTTCATAGGTGACTAGTGGCCGTACTATAGCTGTATTTGCAGTATTTTTGGTTTACATCCCCAAATCTATCCGGCAAAGGATTTGCATACCATTAAGGCTTTTGTGGCTTATTGATAGTACTCCTCCTTGGGGCAGCCTTTTTTTATAGAGATGGTGATTGTGTCTTGGCCCATATCCATTTCTACTCTCCTTGAAGATAGTAGACGAGATATCCAAGTTGTTACCAATACCGTATCGTAGTAACCCTTTCTAAAACCTCATCACGCATATTGTAAATAAACCGATGAATATTTACCTTATTTGAATAAGTAATGACTGCATTTTTTACCTGTGTTGAACAGTTATTTGTTAAAAACTGACCACTTATTTATTTCATCCAAATCATTTTGCAAAGTAAAATAGTCATTTAGGTCATCCATCTTTTTGAATATTTTGAAGTCATCTGCATAGAGTGAGAGATGATACACAAGCTGGCATCAGCTGTTTAAAATAAGAGGTAAATAATGTAAGTAAGTGATCACTTATTCCAAATTGTTTCATTTTAGCTAAAAGTAAATCGTTATTTACCTTATTTCACAAATTAATCTACAGAAGAAAAAGTGCCCTTCAATGCCGGTATGCCCAGGTGCCCAAAGTAGGGTTACTTTGTTAATTTTCCCTAGACTTATTAGATCTTGAATGCATTTCCAAACTAACTTGGAGTCGATCCGATTTGATTCCAGAAAAGAAGCCAAAGGAATATTTATAGGCCCGGAGCCATTCCTAGGCATAGTGAATAGAGTACCCAGAGCTTGGTAGATCGAAGGAGACCTTCTTACTGGTTCGAGCTAGAGGGTTTAAGACACTCAAAGTAAGAGATCTCTCCAAAAAGAGGTCTCAAGATCTGCTGAATATAAGCAGACCTACGGATTATGATAGAACTACTGACTAGGCACAGTCGCTTTAATGTGCATATGAAATCAATTGGACTGGCAGAGAGTGCGGATTGCAGATTCTGTCAGGCTGAGGATGAAACGGCGAAGAATATCTTGTTTTATTATTATTATTATTATTATTATTATTAATTTTATTGCCTTAAGGAAATACATCTTGTATTTCAACCATATACAGAGTGCCTTCAATATAAAATAAATAAAAATATTCACAGAAAATCATATAAAAATAATACAATCTAAAAAGTAAATTACAACAGAGATACGTATAGTCCTTCAGACATAAAGGTGTATTACTTGTGGTAGAGGAAACCCATGTTTCACAAATGCACAAGATATGAAAATCAAGTTTTTTTTTCCAGAAATTCGGTGAGGTTATTGAACCCCTGAATATTCCAGGATACGATTACTAATGGTTGCTATTTTGGAGTTTGACTATATACCTGTCTGGATACTTTGGAGATTTGGCTGTGACTAGGAGAGTCATCATGTTCACGAGTTCTTTTGGATGTTTTAACAATTACTGGACGGTTTTTATTGTATCGTATGGTAATATCCTTTTCGCCGGCAGAAATCCGTTGGTAAAGTTCACTGCCTAACTTAGTTAAGTGGTCACGTTGAAGAGGAATCATGTCTGATTTTATTGAGATTCTCTGAAACTCTAAAACAACCAATCTCTTCTTGTTTCTTAGAAGATTAATAGCGGTTTCGCTTGATTTGAAACAAACTTTTATAGGCTTTGGTCCTTTGTTGACGTTACCTCGTCGAAATGGCTTGACGATATCGTTAGAAGTATCGGGAACCACGATATCAAGAATTTTCTTAACCTCTTTAAGATCATTTTGGTTTGAGTATTCAATAAGTCCCATTATTAAAATATTTTTTTCACGCGAAATACGTTCATAACAATCATAGTAGGAATCTGCTATTTACATTTCGAGAAATTTGACTTTATCTCAAAGTTGCTTGTTTTCATTTTTTATGGCACCAATGTCCGACTGGCAAGACTGAATTGCAGATGAATGAGAAGCAACCAGATTCTTCTGCGAATTAATTATTGAGTTGCAGGAGTGAACGGATGTCGAAAGGATGTTAAATTGAGTCATCATGAGGTTAAAATGCTGTACTGTAAGTGGATCATTCCGGTTTTGAGTTATTTTCAAGCAATTCGTGCAAACCCAGCTTGTTATTATTTATCTGAGAACGACAATCGCTACCTGCTGGTGTTAAACATAGTGAGCATTTAATGTAAACCGATTCGCCTAGTGGTAAGTTAATTACTTTAGCGCTAACGCCACATGATTGTGTAGTGGGAGTCTTTTCGTCACAAAAAGCCATTGTTTACCAAATTGAGCAAAAAAACCAAATTGATTAAACCCTTTTTTACTTACAATACAGAAAATAAATTTACACTTTTGGATAGGTAGCTAGCACAAACACTAGAATTTTCTGATTTGTTTTACTATAGTAAATTTACTTAATACGCGGACACTGAAACATACGGGTACATCGTATCTGCATACGATTGAAAGAATATCTTGTATAACTGCCGAGAGCTGGAGAGACTAAGGATCAATAGGTTTGGTCTGCATCAACTCTAGCCCAAGGACTTCATGGAAGTGTCAGAAATAGCCCTGATGAGCTTTAACAGAGGAATAGTGCTAATAGAACGACTATAACTTAGGGGTGAGCCACAATACCTATATCTCTCACATAGAACGTAATCTAACGATAAATTCAGGATAAAATTCGTAATTTTAATGCCAGAAACATACAGTCACTAATTTTTAAGACGCTACTCCTAACCATCACAAAATTATTAAGAAATTTCAAATTCAAATTCTAAATATACCCTGTATCTGGAAAACCTGCAACATGTTTTGGTGTGTAGTATATCCGGTTCAGGCATTGCCCTTTCTTAATGAAACACCCTGTATACACTTTGAGTATCCAATATTGCATACTAAAGTTTCCAAAACGTATTATAGCTTAAATTAGTTCAGTAAAATCATAATGTAGACAAGACTTTAATGAACAATCAAAAATATCTTGTGCCATTTCCGAGTATGATTTTAACTCAATTGGTACTTAGTCTTACATATAATATTATTAAAATTCTGTTTCACTAGAATTATGTTCAGCATAAAAATTATAATTTAAATGAACTCACTACGGCTACTAATTGAAAATGAGGTTTTAAAAAGAGAATTTCTAATTTTCAAGAAATCTCCTCGAAGTCACGTTCGTTTTATTAATGATCAATTAGTGAATATAAAACGGTTTTAAAACCATGGTTACTATTTTATAGACACTGTAATAACAAGACTATAAAGATGTAAATAATTACTGGTATATATGTTTGTTATTTTATGACAGAAGTATATAGAAGTTAGTACATCATAATTACTTATGTACTTGTGTAAAGGTACATAAAACGTTTAAGGAGGCACATAATAAACGATGTGTAGGTGTTGTATATCGAAAATAACCATACGAGTATAAATTATTGTGTCTATATTTTTTTACGACTAATTAATTACAGTCTTTCCACTGTATTTCATATTGTCTATATTTTTTTACGACTAATTAATTACAGTCTTTCCACTGTATTTCATATTGTGATATTCTAATTTCTAAAGACTTACAAATTAATTAAAATCATATTTAAATCCACATCAAAATTAACCTATAACAACTGTTTTTTTAAGAAATATATAAATTTAAGACACAAAAAGAATCAAAAGTATCAATACTGTTAGGAACACTGTAGCGATTTATCACAAAATACTAAATACTCGTTTGATGAGTCAAGGCTTGTATAAGAAGTCCGAATTAGGATTGATTCATTCGGGGACTACTCAGTTGTACCAATTTTACCTGACTTAATCCGGTAGCGTAAAAGGTTATCCCTTTTTGAGGGTTCAGTTGTACCAAAATATTACAGGTAGATAATTCCAATTAATTTCTGAATTTTTAGAAAATAAACGGATTTAAATTTTACTTAAGTATAGGATTACCGGAAAACCCTGACCTTCGGTGCATCCGGACACACCGAAGTAACTAGGTTGAGAAAGTAGTAGGGAGTAATGCATATTTTAGTTTTATATAAGTATCTAACCGAACCTAACCTAACCTAACCTAACCTAACCTAACCTAACCTAACCTAACCTAACCTAACCTAACCTAACCTAACCTAACCTAACCTAACCTAACCTAACCTAACCTAACCTAACCTAACCTAACCCAACCTAACCTAACCTAACCTAACCTAACCTAACCTAACCTAACCTAACCTAACCTAACCTAACCTAACCTAACCTAACCTAACCTAACCTAACCTAACCTAACCTAACCTAACCTAACCTAACCTAACCTAACCTAACCTAACCTAACCTAACCTAACCTAACCTAACCTAACCTAACCTAACCTAACCTAACCTAACCTAACCTAACCTAACCTAACCTAACCTAACCTAACCTAACCTAACCTAACCTAACCTAACCTAACCTAACCTAACCTAACCTAACCCAACCTAACCTAACCTAACCTAACCTAACCTAACCTAACCTAACCTAACCTAACCTAACCTAACCTAACCTAACCTAACCTAACCTAACCTAACCTAACCTAACCTAACCTAACCTAACCTAATCTAACCTAACCTAACCTAACCTAACCTAACCTAACCTAACCTAACCTAACCTAACCTAACCTAACCTAACCTAACCTTCATATTAATCCTTTAATCCCCTCTAGAAATTCTTTGGTACAACTGAGCTATCGCAAATTTTCTACCTGCTATCTTTTGGTACAACTGAGTAACCCCGATTCATTCCATTGTTCAAACCCGTAGGGTGAAAACATTGGTTAATAATTGTGAATTAAGTTATAATTTATTAAATATAGTTGGTGTTAAATATCAAGTGGTATATATAAACCTAACCCTAACATCAGAAGTGGTTCAGTCTCACGCTAACGGCTAAAATGGGTAGGAAAAGAAAATATTCGACATCGTCAAGCTCTTCTAGTTCTTCGAGTTCTACTAGTTCCTGGAGTTCTACAAGTTCCACGTCTAGCTCAAGTTCAAGTGCTTCTAGAAGGCCGAGATCAAGTAAAAAGCCAAAGAAAAATATTTCAAAAAATAAAAGAGTACATGAATGCAAGGCGGGGGTAAGTCTAGTATTCAATATTCCCGGAAAGAGTAATGAATACATCTAATGCAATACCACAATTCAACCCATTATCTGACAATGTCGGATGTTGGATAGAAATAGTTGAGCTTAATATAAATTGGGACGAACATCAAACGATCCATCAACTAAAATTTGGTATGATTATTTTTTGACGTTTCTTAAAACCAATGAAATGCTTCTTTATTTATCACAAGGGTAAGTTTCAACCGATTATGTCGTTATTATAGTGGGAATAAATCTCTTTTGATTATTGTCGGAAATAATGACTGTAGCTTTTATTTGCCTAGCAACTGTCAGATACTTGTCAAAATAATTTCTTAATTGTGTCAACGCGAAATGGGCGAAAGTCATCGGATTAGTACCTTTTCTGATGCAATAATTTTATGATAGTTTTATTGATCTTTTTTATTGTAAAAATTTGTGAATCAAAAAATAATCTTGTCAAATATAACTCGAGAGTTCCATTAATTAGAAAATAATTGGACAGATTTTGTTCAAACTTGTTGCCATTTGGCAATAAGTTTTCAAACAATCTGTCAAAATATTTTCAATTTATTCTCACTCTCTTGTTATATTATTACTGAAAATTTGATTGCAAATGACAAACAATGGCCTACATATAGTTGGTCAGATTGGAAAAATAAATTAATGGAGATATTTCACTCTTGAAGAGACATGTATTCACTTTTATTTGAATTAGCAAATCGCAGGCCTTCAGAGGGACACGAATTTTTATTCAAACATCTGGCAAAAATTGATAGTTTAAAATTAAATTTTTCAAACGAAGATAAAATTTCACTAGTTCTGGGGGCTATAGCAGATAAAAATATCACTTTAGCTGCAGAGGCTGCAAATATTAATGACAAATACATTAGGGTGTTATTTGCGAAGCAAAACTTAAAATAATTCTTCAAAAAAAAAACACAAAAATCTGTTGTATTGAATCAATACAGTTATTATAAACCTGTTCCTAGTTCTAGTAAAGATATTGGCGATAGGGATACTTTTTAAGAAAACTAATTATGATAAACAAAAGAATTATTCAGCGGTAATTCATAAAAATAGCACTTGTTTTAGGTGTGGTATAACTGATAATAGTGATAATTGTCCCCACCGTCATAAAGATTGTAATAATTGCAAAATAAAAGGTCATATTTGCAGAGTTTGTAAAACAAATGAAACAAAAAAAGAACCAAATAATAATAAGCAAATTAATAAAATTGAAAATGTTAACATGATTAGGAATAAATAGTCAAAAAAATTTTTTAAACGGGTACAAATTAATACCCAAATTATGCAGGCTTTCATTGACTTAGGAAGTGATTGTACGTTAGTTGAAAACATCTAGCAATTCGACTTAAACTAAATATTAAAAAGTTAGAAGAAAAAGTGTGTCTTAAGGGGTTTAATGGTGATGTAACCGAGTTAAATGAATATGTTGAAACTGGAAGGGTGTAAATTAAATATATTATTGTACGTCAAAAGATATTGAAATTTTAGTGGGACGTAATTTTACGGAAAATCCAAAGATATCTTATTATAGTAGTGGTCACGAATTAACCTTTAAAGATTCGGATGCGTTGCAACCCTTCGAACTCGAAGTCAATCACGGAGATTTAAGTAATACAGAGATAACAAAATTATATAATTAAATTTATTGTACTAACCCTTACTTTAGATTTCCTTGAAGAACTTGAAATAAAAAGACATCTAGCAGATTCACAATTTAAAGTTGTTAATGAACAAATAAATCTTGGAAGTTCTCCACTATTAAACTGTTTACTTTGATTGAGTTTACATTTTATACATAGATAAGACATAATTGTAAAACACAAATATATTAAGTTATTGTAAAGATCAGCATGATATAGTTTTTTTCCTGGTTTTTCTATATCATTGCACAGTTATACTGATCTTAGAGGGAATTACATCCAGGATAATCCCTTAGGGCTATTAACATCTAGGCTTTAATATTGTTATGTCTTATTACTTCCATAGTTGGTCTAGCCTTAATACTACCTAAACATCAGGTACATATCTACAAACAAACAAAATGTAACTTAAATGTCAATCTGACGATGCTTCTTAGCGAAACGGCCGTCATTGTGATTTAAAACATATTTTTTCAAATAAACTTGGAAGTTACGTTGAAACGAAGAGTTTTTTATGATTTTTAAAATTATATAATATTCTTGAAATTTTTCAATATTGTTTATATTCTTCATTAAAAAAGCTGGGCAAAACATTCTGTGATAATGAAAATAGAAACTACTACAACTGAACCAATAACATTTCGACCCTATAGATTGTCGCAGTCAGATAAAGAAATAATGAGAAAACATATCGATGAGTTATTGTCTGCTAATATAGTAAAAAAGTAGTTGATTATAGGGCTTTAAATAAAATTATAGAAAAAATCAAATTTCCATTACCTATTATATAATCTATATTGACTCATGGGAAGGTTACTATCGTTTGTATATAGTATATTTATATTGTGCTACAAGCACGAGAAGTTTTCGATTGGCCACGAAAGCGAAGTTTAACGCACGAGCTAAGCGATGCTTATAGAGTAGGTAAACGACAACGGCGTACAAGTTGCACATATTATTTTGTATCACAAATTAGGTGATTTATGTACAAAGCAATAAAAAGTTTTAAAAATGTGATGTTTCTAATATCAACTAGTGACTTAAACTGATTTGAGTGCGCAAAGTAAAATTAGCGTGCGAAAATCGTTGCGAATTGATGGACCTAAAAAATGGTCATTAATTAGATTCGGATTATTAAGCTGGTCTGGAATTAAAACATTTTTATTGCAAGGTTTCCTGCAATGTTAAATTCTTTGATTTTTTCCAAATTACCCTACTGTTGCCTCTAGCAGAATTCAAACAGTAAAATTTCTTAACTCGTTGTAGTAATCCCATTGGGCTGGACTTTTAGTAAGTTTATGTGACATTCTAATACTAGACTTAATATGATCCGTGGCCTGAACGGTTGAACGTTATAGAAAAATCCAAATTTTCAACAAACAGTTTGTCTCCTATATTCCCTTTCCTATATTTTTGTAGCTTTTTTTTAATGTTATTTAAAGTTACTTTCTGAACGGCTATGTCAAACGATGAACTAAGTGAAGGAATACTTACTTTGGAGCCAACGGTAGCCCATTTAAGACTTTGACTTGGAGCAGATAATTCGTGATGCAAAATGAACATGTCAGAGGCGTCTTTCAACTTTAATTTTTTCTCCACTTAAATGTGATAGATCAAATCTAACTGTCACAAACAATCCACCAACCATATCTCCATAGAATCAACTCGGTTTAAATGAAACAACAATTTTTAGCGACATAATTGAAATCTAATTAAAAAAATAATCCAGTGACTAGGTACTTGTTTTCGAAATACTGCGGTATTCTTAATATTTATTTTTCCCAATAGTATTATAGGAATTTTCTGTCGAAACTCTGAAGCTAAAAATTCCAACGAATCTATTTCAAACAAGTAAAATCATTCCTACATTCTCGAACCATTAATTTGCTTTGGGCACTGATTTGTTTTTTAACTATGTGATCATTTTGAAGTGAATACTCTACAAGATCCACTAGAAAGATTGATGACCTTGTACAGCTACACTTTCAAAGTGTAGTTATCGCATTTCCACGATCAATAAGGGCACATTCGTTCGTCCAATTACACTGACAAATTTCGAAAGGCCCTTCAGCGTTCTGCCCCTTTTCGGTAATGTGACGCCACGTCAACATCAATGCTGCGAAGTAAAACTCAGTCATTTCAATGAATTTACTTGATAACACTAAGACATTTTACAAAGCGGTGAAGTATTTTTTAAACATTACCAAATAATGCATTTTTTGGATACGATAGAGATAAATATAGAATGTATTGAGATAGATTAGGTAAAATTAGATAGAGCTATAAAGGGAATCAGACCATCATATAAATAAAACAAAATTAAACTATCACATTTCAAATTAACGTAGAATAAACCAGTTCGGATAAAATAAATCAGAATTCCTGGGTAAAGTTTTTCGTTTTAGTGTATTTTTACAGGAGCTCCTAAAACAAAATAATTATGACATTTACATTTGTCAACATTCACCTAGCAACGATATTGCCTACTATGAGAAAGTGGCAATGTTATTAATTTAAACTGAATTTTTAAAATACTGATGTGTATTGAGGTTGGATTGCAATAACGAACTAGTATGACATAAAAGTTTGTATGTACAAAGGCATAAACAGATGTGTATACCCTCGGGCGACTTACAACTACATTACACTCGTAAGACATCGCCCTCAGGGCATAAACATCTATTTATACCCTTGATACATAAATAACTATATTATCACCAAATTTAGAGGGAAAATGTGGACGTTATCAAAAGATGTTTATTTGGGAAATTATGGGATTTCAGGATTATTTAATCATAATTAAAATTTGAAATTGTGTTGGAAAATGTCAAATTGACAAAAGGACGTGTTTGTTCTCCTATCGTTCTCAAGTGATAAGAATAAGTTTTAGAATAGAGTGAAGATATCAATTTTGTGTACAGGGGGAAAATTATTAAAAAACTTTAAATCAAAAGAGAAATTTGGATTATAAATTTAGAAATTTGACGTTTAAATTCAGAATTAGATTTTAATGACTTAAAAAAGAGGATTAGATACTGGTAAACAGGTATAAACCTATATAAATCAACCAAAATTGTAGAATTTTTTAGTCAGAACCATCTCGTCCACCCTTTAACAACTTTTGGTAACGTCAATATTCAATTTTGTTTAAAAGCGTTTTTGTAAAAGTCTAAATTTTATTGTCAATAAGTGAATAGTGAGTGCTACGAGGCAAATAAATACCTTAATACCAGTAAAAGGTTACAGTATAGTGTATAGTTGGGATATTCTCTAGAAGTGGAACATTAGTGAATTTACGACACGACCCATAGGCTGGTTCAAATCGGCATTTGGAGGTATTTGAACAATTTAAATTCTATAATGCACTAAATTTTTCGGCCTTTAATAGAACTTTTAAATTTTTGCAAACTGTTTCGAATCTAAGTTAGCATTCTCAATTTAATATTTAGGTGATTGTTTATGCAGAATATATGAGATTTTAAAATAAAATCTAGTTAATAAACAAAACCCATCCATATTAAACAATATTTATTAAAACAATTGCCCATAAAATTGGTAAAACATCGACAGAACACTTAACATTATTTTTTTCTCATAAAAATGATAATGTGTAATTTACTGGTATAAAAAGTGAACACCCTTACTCGTTACAAGTAGAGACCACACATTAATATAATGGGAAATCGGTTATGCATGAAATTAATTCCAAGATATACACTTGTGAGATAACTTAATGAATATAAAACAGGAGATAACTTTATTATGAAATCCCATTAATAAAATATGGTTGACCCTCAGGTACCTACGATTTGGTAAATCCAGTGTTGCCGATTAGTGAGGAATTTCTTTAGTTTATAAAGGTGTTAAAAAAGGAGGGTATCGGTTTTTGGGCTAATGACAGATGTCAATAAAATGTTTGCCACTTATAGATTATAAATAAAAAATACACTTCTCAAAATTTTTGAATTTAAAACGGTCCGGAACATATTTTTTTATTTTTTAATTTGCTCGATATTACAGAATCAAAATGAATACCTGGCAACATTGCAATATAAATACATATAAATTTTAGTTATTTTTGCACTGCAAAATGTGTTGCCTAAATATCTACTTGTAGATGTAGTGTAGTGTATCCACTACACGATTGGTGTTCTGTGAGTATATCCAAAACACCACATTTATAAAATTTTGTGTGAGAAAGAGTAAAATTCTTGAACTTCAAATCAAGATTGACGTTTAAAAAAAATCGCTGCTCCGAATTTTTTCTTTTTACGGCTGTTTTTAGGTCTATCCCGATTAGACTAAACTTGTATATCTGGCGGTTTGAATGTTCAATTAGTTGACCCTTCCTAGTCAGAGTCAACATTTACTAGTAGTATCAGTAAAAATTGGTCGAAAATAAATGGATCAATTCTTGCTAAAAAGAGTAAACTATTTCTTTTGTGGCTTAGTAAAAGTTGATTCAGAGATGTTGTTTACACATATCCCACACCCAGATCAACACTGTACTAAGTCAAAATAGTTAGGAATTAAGAATTAAGGAAAAATCGTTATTTCCTGCTACATCACAGTTAACGCCAACGTTTTGTGTATGGGTATGAAAAATACAATCTTGAAAAGCATTTTAAAGTTTAGTCTATTCATAAGCCTTTAAGTTAAGCAAAATAGTTCCTTTTTTGACTTAATACACTGTTGAGGAAAAGTTTCTATAAAAAAACGCATTATTTCGAATTGCGTCCTTTTTACTGATTAATTCTGAAATAATGCACTATTATTCTGCTATTTATTAATTAACATTCAATGCATACTAACGACTCATTTGGTTTTTGGGATTTGAACTAATTAGTACCAATTAAATAAAAGACAAATTTTTACTAAAATCAATAGGTACTGTGACGCTTTTTCCTACCGCCCACTGGTTCTTACCTTCTGGGCACATCACAATGGCCACCCTCGATGCAAAATCTCTCCAATAAATGCTCGGGCGCCAGTTGTTTTAACGTGGTATGCTCCACGGCCCCTTGACCCTGAGCGTCAAGAGTTCCAGGTAGCCTCAGATGGAGGTTACGGAAAATTCTAGGGGTCTTGTTTCATTCAACACTTTAATAAAACTCTAAATGGCTTTGTTACGGGATAATAAGAAAACACTGTTTTTAATAAATATATAACAACGGCTGTATTAAGTGTCTATAAGCCAAATACAAAGGCACAAATGTAATATTCAATTTACACAGATCAATGTACAAAATCTAACCTAAATGAGGAACAGTTATAGTTCTGGCGATTACGAAACAATTTCCGTAGATACGATGTGCAAGTGCAATCAAAATAACATTTTAATTATACGGGCATTAAATTTAACGGTTCATATAAAAAGTATATGCCAAGACTGCAGGTAGCATGTACATAAACGAGTAAATTTTGATAAAGCAGTGTGTAAGCAATAGGGAAGCAGAGAAAACTGCAATCACCTTTTGTACGTTAAATTAGCGGATGAATGTAATTAACTAAACGAACTTGTAACGGAAGGTAATTAGGAAAACGGATCAAATAACAATAATTATTATACTAAATTAAACTCCGACGTTCAAACAATCTGCGGCAACAGCCTCGGCCTTGTCTGAAGATCGTATAATGGTACAAAAAAACTTTCTATTGCAAAAAATGAAATTCTACCGTCTGAATGTTGAACGACGCATGGCATCGGCCTCGCCCCCGTTCCACAATCAGTTTTGATGGTAAATTAACGGATAAAACTAACTAATAAACTTTAACGGAAGGGGGTAGGGAAATTGGATAACGCAAGAATAATGATTATAATAAATTAGACTTCGGTTGAGAAAATAGAATTTGTTAACACAATTAAAATATTCAAGAAAATGAAATTCTATAACGGTGGTATAATGCTTCACACAATACTTTTTCGGTTTTAAAAAAAATTACAAGTCGAACGACTTACCAAGAAAACAATAACGGACGGCCGGTAAAAAAATTAATATTCTCGAACTGAACAAAAACTGGTCAATACTATTGATAACACTACGGACTTTCGGTACCAAGAACAAGAGAGAGCTTAAAACCAAATTGTTTTCGAATTTATATTTTTATTCCTACCTTCAATTTCGGCTAATTAGATTATTTTTACAATAAACAAAAAAAATTCTAATGTACTAGACGGCTCTTGTCGAAATTAAAATTCTTTATGTACCGGATGTCTTTAGTTTTTTTAAATTTGAAAATCAGAAATTAATATAATATACATTATATAGGAAATTATTGAAGGTGATTCGTGGAATTGAATTACCGGAGAAATAATCTTAACACTCAAATATTACAGCGGTACCCGACATTAAGGCAGAAATATAGTAACGAGTTATATAAAAACGCTGAAAATCAAAATTTTAACGGACAAACCAAATAACACTATTGCAGATAATAATAACTCGTTACAGTACATATATTTTTAATATAAATAGGTACTGGCTTGAGACCCATAGTATCGACTATTAGACCAAACATAAAAAAGACCTCTGTTTAACATAAAACAAGAATTTCAATCACACTATCTTTTACCGTGTTTACCCGTGCATCAAGTAACATAAAATCGTCACCTGTATTTTTTGAAAGCGCCGTCTTAATATAACTATCACAGATGCTCAGCATTGTCTTAAAAACTCTTTGCAAACCCTAATTATATTGTTATCGTTTTGAAAATAATAAGCGGAGTTTAACGTCCTCAGTTATTGAGAAATGATGTACCTATATTCTGGTGTGAATTCCTGTGTATGCCTTACTATGTATTCTCTTTGCTTCTCTAAATCAACCAATTGCCAAAACTGTTTAAAAATATCTTGTCTAACCGTTTTGTCCATTTTGGTCTTACAATTCAACTTGCATTTGTCACCACAAGGAGGACGGATTTCACGCTTAGCGATCAATTTTTTGGGATTTGTTAAAGAGATATATGCTTTTCCCGTATTCTGCAACGTCTTAGGAATCTTTGATTTCCAGCCAGCAGGGTTCCGTTTTCTCTTTTTACTTAATTTGGGTTCACTTGCTGGTGGAGCAGTGTCAACAGAAGAAGAAGTTGTGGGTGTGTTTGGCGGTATAGTAATTTGTTGAGAAGAAGAATCCGGTCTATTCGATTCGTCATTAGATGAACTAAGAAAGCTACTAGAGCTGGATCCTGAAAATGAGCTTGAGGAATGACGTGACGATGATTTTCTAGGGATTACAAGAGGCTGAGATTTATGACACACAAAAAGTAGGATCCTTATCAAATACATCAAAATAATCTTCTTCGTGGCTATGTTCACATGAAACAGAATCGGTTGATGTCTCATTGGTTGATGCTGCACCTGCCGAGGTCTCATCGGTTGATGCTGCAACTGCTGAGGCCTCTTGGGTTGATGCTGCAAAGATTTTGTTTACGGTATCTCTTTCTACGTTACTTTGTTGAGCAGTACCTTTCCTTTCTTCGGTGCTTGCTTCCAGTACCTTTTGAAGTAACTTGAGACCACGACCCTTCATAATCTGCCAAATAACAATTTCAAATTCAGTAAATTCAACCACAGTGCATTATCTTAAAGAAACATATGGAATTTTTTGTATTTGAAAGAACTATTTTAGTTGTAAATATTTCTCTACTAATTTATTGTTTGAGTAATTATTCTTAGTAAAACGAAATATTTAACATTGTTATTGATAAAACTAGGGCATAATTTATATCTACCATCAATAGTGCATCATTTCTCATATTTTCACCTTATATTTAGAAAAAATTGGGGCTTTAAAGGAATATCCTGTACCAAAAGATGCGAATAAAACTAAACGCTTTAGGAACTTTGCTGAGATTGCTAGTCCACTAACTACTAGTAAAGTACGTTTCACAATAAATCGTTGACTTGGTACCTGCTCTTAAGGGATTACTAATAAAAGGTGGTTAATATTTCTTCGAACATTTATAGAAAGGTATTATTTATTTTTGTCCAGGAAGATATATACGTATACGTATACGTAAGTTTCAACAGTATTGTTTAATTTCAATTAATAAATAAACTTAAAATTTGTTTGTTTGTTTTTAAAAAATTTCGTGATTTTTTTTACAAAATAAATTTAAGTTTTAGTAAATGTTACTGAGTTTTATTTAAATCTATTTTGAAAACCGGATTACGGATCTGTTAATGTTTACTGTACAGTGAGAAATTTATAACCTTTTATTACTAATCCCCTAAGGTCAGGTACCGGAGTCAACGAATTATTGTGAAACGTACTTTACATGTTAATCAAAATTCTCCATATTTCGCTTTCAATCAACTTTTACTAAAGAGATCAGTAAGGGTAGACTTTACCTAGCCAGAGTCAACTCTTCCTGGAGAATTGACTTTTCTTTAACATATAATATACTTATTGGTTGTTAAGGACGACGCGCGTTTGTCAAACTTTAACGCCCGATAAATTGACGGTACTCAGTAAACTTTAACTTTTCGTTGCAATTGACAAGCAAGAAAGCCTTCTCTTTATCAAGTGATTGTAGAAAATATTTCTAAATATTTGTTTTTCTTCAACACCCATTATCTTGAAGACGGATGGCGTTACAATTATTTTTTTCTAAGCAAACTCCCCTTTATCTTTCAGTTTTTTACCTATTCTAGAGACGGGGTTATGTTTTTTTTTGGAAACATATAATGTAATGATAATAAATTTATTCCGTCAATTTTCGATATTTACCGAAAACTAATTGTGGGACGGTGATTAAAAAAAACATGCTCTAATTAGAGAAAAGATTTCACACTTTTGATTGCATAAAAAACTTTCGCGGACCTAACAGGGGAAACCGGAGAGCTGTTATATAATAAAACTTGTTAGTAAAACTTTTCCCCTCTTTCGCTCAATTTCATTAAAGTAATCTTTAAATCTCTTGGATACTACACCCCCTTACACGTTTAAAGGTAACTTTTTAATTAGTACAACTAAACTTCTTCCGTATCAACCAATATTTATGTTTTGTAAAAGTCATTAGGTTCTATTCAAACTACAACCTTAAAGGGGGAAATATTTTTTTAAGTGGAAAATATTTTTTCACTACTAGCCTCTAAACGTACCTTTATTGACTTTTGTTGAGGTAGTACACGTTGTTCATTATTAACCAGGGACTACTTGATTAACAACTAAATCTCAATCCATTTGACAGAATGTGAGGTTAACTGATGCAAAGACGAAATGAAAAAAACATTTTCCTTACATATTTATAAATAATGTGTCAAAGTACACTATCAATAGTGACTACAAATTCTAATTGACAATGTCAAACAAAAAAGTTTTTTGTTGTTTGGATTTTTGAAGTAGAATAAATAGCACAGTTAAAAAGATTAAAGAGTTTGAACTGTTGTACAACCCATTTTATTACATGCAAATAAGGTGAAAGTAAAAAATAAGTAAAATTTGTGCTATTCAAAGAAAAATTGTTTATCTCATAAACTAACCACTTGAACCTACAAGTATTATAGATTTTTGAAATCAGCTCAAAGAGGAGTATCCATAAAAAATATGAGTACTTTAAAGTACTTTAAAAAAAGGGGATGCTGCTAGGGGTTAGGGGGTGGATTCTTTTATCTGAAAAAAGTACTTATATCTTTTTATTAAAACAAAAACGCAATATTAAACTCATTAACTATTGCAAAACCAGCTAAAACTAGTTTAAAACGATCATGGAATAAACATTACATGAAGGTTGCACACACTTTTTTTATACGAGTAAAAAAATATTAGCTTATTTAATTATAATAAATATAGATTTAGTTTTCTTTGATTACCATAACACAACTCTTAATGCAAGCTACAGAGACTATTGTCTGTTGGGTGGTCTAGGTAAGTGATTAAAATGTATTATTCAATATTTGTTTAAACTTTTGTTGTGGACTCTCTGTCGTTCGAGTGGAAGGAGTCTGGTGTAAGCGAGTTAAAACATATTTTAAATTTTGTATTTCTTTTAAAATCTCTTTATTTATTAATTCAGGCAGGCCCTGAATATCGGTAGATTTGTTAACGCACATTTAAAAAGTTTTTGAATATTTACAAAAGGCGAAAAAAATGAAATGATGAGAATCATCCATTCAGTTCAGTATCTTTGCCTAGAATAAATTGTGAAAAACAGTGAGTTTATTTATTCATTCTTTTGTTGTGTTTCCTGATCCTATTCTAGCTTATAGTGTGTTTATTAATATCTGCCTTTTACCCTTTGATACTACCAGTCCCTATAAATTTCCCATTGTACCTACTTTGTAATAGAGATACTTAAATATATTATTTTTAAGTAAATTTGATTCGTTACTATATTATGATATCATTTTAAAATATTAAACAAAATTTCACTTTTCTACCTTGTCTCATATTACTAGATACATTTTTGTTCTGATCTATTGGAAGTTAAAAAAAAAGAAAATTTAAATATTGTAATTACGAAAGAATTAAGAAAAAACTAAACGCCATAATGCTTTCAAATCCCAATGAAAAATAAATATTTGTCCTACAGCACAATATTGATCTAAATAATTTGACACATGGATTGTCTAATTTCTTAAAAAATATAAAGTACAATCAAAACAAAAAGCATTGCACGTCACTTATCAATGATAACAGCACAATATTAAAAAAATAAAAATCTCTCTCATTTAAAATTTAATTATTTACGGCCGATTTGTTTTGTAAGAAAGCGCTGTTACCAAACAAAAATAATATATATTTTTTATAATATATAATATATAGAAAACGATAAACAGTAAAATTAATCATCAGTTCAATCAGTTATCTTGTGTCATTTTAAAAACCTTAATTATTTCGTTATTTTTAATCCAGTTGAAAATTAAAAATACTTTAAAACACCAATAGGCGACTGGACTGATATTGAATATTGGACTTTGGACTACAATATCGTATTGTTACAGCCCCTAATTAATTTTTGCATCCCATCAAAACTATTATAAATGCGATTTATGAGCCTATTCGTTGTTCAAAATCATGAAATTTCATAACCTATTTTAAACAATCCATGACAGGCGCTAATTTGTATTTATGATAACTTCACTTGTTAAGGGGAGTCCTTATTGGTCTGTTGATGTTCCATTTCCACTTGATATCCAATGTTGCCAAATAACCTATTAAAAACAACCGGAAATTTGTCTTAAAATAGTGATTGATGCCAAAAACTCTTTCGAGATGAATACTTCATCTCATCAATAGACATAGGACACGTTCCTGATGAATAGCAGCGTGGGAGAACCACGAAATTGATTTTTGACCGTCATTTACAACGTTCTCTAAATATTCGTTAGAAATTTAGCAACATGTTATGTTATTCTCTTTCTTTCTTGGTTGAGAAATGTGCTGCCATGTTGTCACGTTAATAAAGCTAAATGTCCTCAAGTATGAATTACCACCTAATGCTTATTATAGAAATTATGCATGAGCACATCATCATTGTATCTGAGAGAATATATAACAGTTTAGTAGTTCACTTCATAATTAATGTTGAAAACATCAATATTTGAGAATTAATTGTGATTATTTCCTGAAACTTAACGAAATTTGCTGATTCATTTTGACAAGTGTAGCAACCGTGTTGTTCTCTTCCTCTTCTAATTAAATCGTGACGTCACTTGCTGGGTGCGGCAAAATTTCGACCGTTTGAATATTATTTTGACTTTATTGGTGACTTAGAGTTCGTATGATCAATAAAAAAAATATTAAATCGACTTATATTCATGTATTAATTATAAATTAAAAAAATAGTCCACTCGCCTATTCAACAATGTCCAGTATACAAATATTAGCTGGCTAATTTTATCAATAATTTTAATAAAACATTTTAAGAACTAGAAAATAGAATTTTGTTCTGAAAATGCAAAAGTATTTATTTTAAACATAAATGGATTGATTGGCACATCTAATGAAACTGAAATGGATACAAATATGCAACCAAAATTTTGAAGGTTACTTTTTTTTAGTTTTTTTTCTTGTTTTGACCTAAGCATTTAGCTATTTAGCCAGACTCTACACGTTTATTAAGAACCAACAACAGAAGGAAAAAACAGGGACACTCGCTTCTCGTCCAGGGACCCATCAGGACATTTTTCTTTACTCATTTACAAACTAGGCCACGGAAATGAGGTATATTACAAATGGGTTAGAGAAAGGTTACGATCTAAACTAACTACAAACACACATCTAAATCGTTAATATTTTCAAAGCATTACAATACTTTGACGGTCTAAACCATATGTCGGCCTTAATAGTATCATTCACTATCTGTTTTATCCTCTCTAAAAAATTCAAAAGTACCCAATTATAAATCTAATCATTTCATTGGCCAAATTAAAATACTCCTGACAAATCTTAAAAATAAGAATAAAATTATTAAATTTATTTGGATAAAAGATCATATTGGTATAAGAGGGAATGAGCATGTGGACAATATTGCTAAGATTGCAACTACTTCTTTTAATGAAAATCCTACAGATGATAGAATGTGTGTTTCTGATGCATTCATTACACGACAAAAAAATTTTCGTTCTTTGTCCTAAAGTTTATACTATTATTTTCCAGTTAGTTATGCACATAAACGAAAAGAAAATACCTTTTTTCGGTATAAAGTTTGCTTTTGTGACAGTTATAATAATAATACTCATTTTTCATTTTTTTTTCATAAATTTTAATTGATTTTAATATTTTTAAAAAGACCGCGCGGTGAGAGTGGGGTATTAACGTTTACACTGTGCCGCTAGATGGCACCCGAGTGATAAACAACCATCAGGTGTTATTTACAAGCCCAGAATAACTTAAAATGTCGTCACGAAAGTGCAAATACGATGCTGATGCATTTTGTTTTATATGTGGTCAATTTATTAAAGTTCGAGACGTGAAATATGAACTAAAGACATCTCACGTTCTCTGTGAAGCCTATGAAGCATATTTTGACTGTCCTGTACGGAATCAAGATAAGCCATGGGCTCCACATGTTGCTTGTAGTTATTGTAAAAGGTGTTTGGAAGGTAAGCAATTTTTATTTAATTAAGCGATGAATCCAAAAAATAAATAGACATATTAATTTTTATTTTTATATTTTTAGGTTGGTATCGAGGTGAGAAAAGGTCTATGAAATTTGCAATACCAAGGATTTGGCGAGAACCAAAAGACCATATTACTGACTGCTACTTTTGTATGGTGAATCCGACTAAAAGACGTAGAGGTAAAAATGCAAAACCTATTGAACATCCTGACCTCGAATCTTCTTCTGCTCTAATTGCTCACGACCTGACACGACCAGTACCTGAGCCACCAAAAAAATTATCGCAGAAAAGTAGCTCATCTTTTAGTTCTTATAAAAGTAATTTCGATAAGTTTTTGCCTACACCTGAACAACCAAAACACTATCTCATTACTTCAGAAGATTTTAGCGATCTAATTAGAGATTTAAATTTGCCAAAAATTAAAGCAGAGCTTCTAGGCTCTCGGTTAAAACAGTGGAATTTGCTTGATGATGTTAAGATCACGGATCAGCGGACTAGACATGAAATGTTTGCAACGTTTTTCACGAAGGAAAATGGACTTTGTTTTTGTAATGACATTAAAGGTATATTTGAAGCAATTGGCATACCCTGTGTCCCTAGCGAATAGCGTTTATTCATTGACAGCTCTACAAAAAGATTTTAAAATGGTGGGATTTTTAATGGGGCTACAGGGTGGATATACAAAGTATCCATGTTATTTGTGCTTGTGGGATAGCAGAGCGGATTCTAAACACTATATTCAACGGTCATGGCCTCTAAGAACAGAATTGTGTGTCGGAAAACAGAACGTCAAATTTGAGCCGATTGTTGAAGCGGAAAAAGTGATAATGCCGCCTTTGCACATTAAGTTAGGGTTGATGAAACAATCTGTTAAAAAACTGGATGAAACTTCAGAAGCTTTTGGATACTTAAAAAAAATTTTCCGAAGTTATCGGAAGCAAAGGTTAAAGCTGGGGTTTTTGTTGGTCCGCAAATAAGACAGATTTTCGCCGATGAAAAATTTCCAACGTTGCTGAATCGTACTCAAAAAGCAAGTTGGAACAGTTTTAAAGCAGTAGTTTCTGGATTTTTAGGAAATAATAAAGCTGAAAACTACGAAAAGTTGGTTGAGGATATGCTTACAAATTTTTAGGCCATGGGCTGCAGGATGTCATTAAAAGTACATATGCTGCATGCTCATTTGGATAAATTTAAAAACAATATGGGAGCCTATTCCGAAGAGCAAGGAGAACGTTTCCATCAGGACATCATGAATTTTGAACAACGCTATCAAGGCCAATACAATGAAAACATGATGGGCGACTATATTTGGGGTTTATTGAAAGAAAGTAGCTATGAACATAAAAGAAAAAGTAAAAGTGTGCACTTTTAAGTTATTTTCCTCTTTTCTATAAGCTAATTTGATAGTAAAACTTAATAAAAATAATAAACATTTTTATTTCAATAGTTTTATTTTCAATCAAAAATTAAAATCCGAGATTTTTAAAAATTTCGTTCAATCAGTCTTCTAAGCACAAAAGCAAAGTTTTTCATGCCATATATTTTTTTCCGCCTTATTACGACTTAAACTACCGAAATTTAATGCTTTACAATCAAAGTCAAATTTGACCCGTGTTATCTATAAGAAAAATCAAATGGAGCGATGGAAAGCTTATTGGAATACATTTTGTAAGCAATCAACAATCCAGTATACCTTAATAAAACCCTTTATTACAAAATCTTACTGGTTTAAGGGTTTCAATGTACCACGAAAATTCATAACCACTTTGATAAGATTAAGATACGGATATGCTTGTTATCCTACCCATCTTGCGAAGGTCAACATCTATATTCAGATCTATGTGAATTTTGTAATGAACAAGATGACCTAAATCATATATTTTTCAAATGCTCGTAATACTCGCAGCAATTTAAAAATTTATTAGAAAACTTAAAAACTGTTCAGATGTTTCCTCCATTCCATATAGTAAGTTTATTAGCGACTGGTGAGAAATAAGTATGTGATTTTTTAATAAAATGTATTCACGATTTAGATGTGAAGGTTACTTAAAAAATTATTTTTAAAGTTAATGCAGATTTTCAAAAGCCTGGAAATGCCATAAAAATGGACTACAAGGCTGAAATAAAATAGAATAAAAATAGTAAAATATATATTTTAATGTACTTTTGAACAACTGAGATAATTTTATTACCACTGCAATATCAAATAGTTGATTAAAACTTGATAGGGACAATTTCCAATACTAATAATTTTCTTCGTTTAATATTTGGAGAAGACGAGGGGAACAGTAAATCAGATATTTGATTTCGATATTTTTGTTTGGCAACAGCGCTTTCTTGTAAAACAAAACCGTCCTAAAATAACTAAATTTTAATGAAGGGATACTGTTCTTTTTTAAATATTGTGGTGTTATCACTGACGAATAACGACATTGAATAAACTAAACAGTTTCATTTTCTTGTTAAGATGGACCTCCATAAGGTAAGGGTTAGTTAAATAAATTTCATAAAATTTTAATTTCAATTAAAAAAAATTAACTTTTTTAGTTCAAACTTTAGTTTAATTACACGAGTTACTTGACATGATCGATTAATGATTAAACTTGTTAAAATATCCTTTGTTGTATAGAATTTAAAGCCTGAACGATTGGCTTGACAGAGGGATTTTAAAAAAGAGAGTAAGTTTTAGTAGATATATCGTTTGCGAAAGGATCAACTGAATTACGGAAGAATCCTTTGTTTTAAAGTATACAATAGCTGAAGCTGCCTTTTGTTTGTTGGGTCTTTGGTTTTAACTAGATTGTTAGTTACTACACGCAAAATAATCACGTTTTTGGCAATATACATTTTTTTCATGGAAAAGCTAATCTTCAAATTGTCTTAAATTATTTTCTTGTTACCTGTAAATCCATCCTTTAACTATACATTTTTACACAACAAAAAAAATATTTGTCAGTTGTCCTGAAAATATGGCATACTTTTAGTAACAATTTTCCTGAACATGTGTGGTTCTACTCACGCCCAATTAAACTGCAATTGATATCTTTTAAGACCGCACAAGACTACATTTTACGACTGCAATAAAATCTTTCTTCCGACGTCCTTTCATCTTTATTATTAAAAACCAGTTATTAATATCTTCTTATTTTGGTTGTGTATAACATTATTCTTTATAATTGTTAATTTATTCAAATTAATAAATAATAATAAATTGATATGGGAAAGAAAATACAAAATTACCTTCCATTTTCTATAAGGAATCAAATAAAAATATAAAAAATGAGGGTTGCAATTTAAATAAAAGAAAAAATCGTCGTTTCTTATTTAAACACTTTAACTTATAATTTAGGCCCTTATTTACAAAACGATTTAATAATTTTTACATTTTATCAATTTAGTAATTAAAATAATACATTTTACTTTACATTAAAGTTAAATTTAATTAAAAAATGCAGTATTTATTTAAAATAGTGAAGTTGGTGTCAATTTCCGGTGTAACCGGAAGTGCTATAAATTTGAAAATATTTTAGTTGAATTCAGAAGTGTCGAAAATCCCTGTATACCAAATTTCATTCAACTAGTATTATCCGTTCCCCATAAACTTCTAGGTGAAGGTCGATATGGAACAGCCTCTATTTTATATGGCATGTAGCTGAATAGAAACAGGCAGATTACGAATTAATTTTAAAGCAGCATTTCATACCAGTCTAATTACTACTTAAAAAAGACGTAATCGACATTTTTGGAAAATAAGGAGATTTTCAAGTGGACTGGAACATAATTTACAGCTTGTAAGCTCGTAGAGGAATATCAAGAAGAAAAGATATAAAGAAAAACAGACAATCAAACACGGGTCGGTATACAGATACATGAGGAAGAAAATAACAAAGTGTAACCTTTACAGTCCCAAAAAGGCAGGGAGCCAATTTGTAACTACAAAACTCTCCAAATGAGATCCCGGCTAAGAGACCCTCTACAGAGGGTGGTTCGACTCCAAATTAATGCTCACTATTTAAAGGATTGGGATGTATAAGTAATAAGGGCGCCACTATCTTTTGAACGCTTTCGATTAAGCAAACAAACTACACAAAAACTAAGGTGGAAAGATAGAAACACCTTGTAATTAGTTTAATTAAACAACAAATAAAGAAGCTACCTAAAACAAAAGACCGACCACGCTACACCCTTAAGACTTATAGTCTTTAGCAAATTACTAAATTTCAACAAATAAATTGTCTTATCTTCAAGTTTTCCAAAACAGCGTCCATGAATATAATAAGCAAATAAGCAAATAAACAATATTGAAAATTATTGATGCACAGGACGGTGAAGCTGGTCCTGTTCTTTTTAATGCAAAAAAAATATTATTATACTAATGTGTTTTGAATAAAAAAGGTATATAACTAGTTCTAATAAATTACTGGAGAGTTTTAAAACTAGTTTTAGCCTTTGAAACACTCATATATTTGTACGCGGGATGCGCGTTTTTTGTTTGACCTCGTTCAAACAGCTACATAGTTACGCGTCTATAAGGGGTGTCTCGTGTACAGTAGCGTTAACAGTGATTCGGGGTCGGTTTTAACGTTAATAATAGCGGTATCGTTTACGGTCGGATAATAGTGCAAGGTGACATGACGATAGACATGTTACAAAACATAAACACTGAAAGAAGCAATATTAGACAGAAATATACAAGGAAGGGAAGCAATATCAAAGCCAAATGAAGTTTATTGAAATTGAACAATAAACAACTTGAAAGAAAAATACAGAATTTAAAATTACAATACTCGTAATGTATAGCTGCTAAGTATGGACACTAAAGGAATGTACTAAAAAAAAGACTAAAATCCACAAATATGGATTATTGGAGACAAACAGCGGGAAAATTCAGACGAGAACGGATCTGCAAATACTGAAGCAAATAATACTTGAATTATGAATGAAATACGATTAATTTATTGCGGATATGTTAAAAGAATACTAATTCACAGAATTCCCAAGAAGATATGGAGCTCAAAGGGTAGAAGAGGACGAAGAAGCCCAAAAGAGATGGGGGAAATCAGATATAAAGAGATAAGAATGATAGACCCGAAAGAAGATTTGTAGTCAAATATTAGTTTGAATTATGAATGAAATACGATTAATTTATTGCGGATATGTTAAAAGAATACTAATTCACAGAATTCCCAAGAAGATATGGAGCTCAAAGGGTAGAAGAGGACGAAGAAGCCCAAAAGAGATGGGGGAAATCAGATATAAAGAGATAAGAATGATAGACCCGAAAGAAGATTTGTAGTCAAATATTAGTTTGAATTATGAATGAAATACGATTAATTTATTGCGGATATGTTAAAAGAATACTAATTCACAGAATTCCCAAGAAGATATGGAGCTCAAAGGGTAGAAGAGGACGAAGAAGCCCAAAAGAGATGGGGGAAATCAGATATAAAGAGATAAGAATGATAGACCCGAAAGAAGATTTGTAGTCAAATATTAGTTTGTAATAATAAACACAAACAATTATAAAAATATATATTGAGACAGTAATATCAACAGAAGTTGTTTTATATATCTTAATCTAATAACTGTTATTATATATTTTGAATATACGGTCACTATATTGTTTGGTTTAATATAAAATTGTCTATTCTGGTTATAATTTGAAAAAAAAGTAAAATTATTTCAATTGTTATTAGCGAAACTGCTGTAATTGAATTTTAAAGCGAATTTTTCGAATAAATAGTGGAAGTTTAGTTTAACCCTTCAGTTATTAGTAAGAATGAACTTCCACAAAGTAAAGGTTAACACAATAAATTTCATCATAAAAAGAAATAAATTTTAATATAAAAGCTTTTTTTACCATAATATTAAGAACAATATATATTATTTTAGTGATATAAGTAATATAGAATTGTTTAAAATCGATTTTATTCATATATTATTTATAATTAATTAATGTTACTGATAGTAGAAAATTATTTAAATTATATCTAGTTCCCAAAATATGTAGAAATCTTATACTGTTTCGATTAAAAATTTAGAAGATTCTTAGACACTTAATAATAAGTTTGATTTACATATTTAAAAGTAAATTTCAACATAGAAATAATTTTATTGCGCTTTTTAAAATGTTTATATTTTTAGAGGATAAATTGTAATTTTTTACCAATACTTTTAATATGGTAGTTCCATTTGAAGTTTGTGTCTATGATGATTCCTAGGTATTTAATATGTGTTACAGGTTTTATAATGTACTTTTGACCATTTTGCAAAATTTCAAGAGGCATAAAATTATTATTAATGGAATTATGATTTAAAAACGGCAAATAAAAAGTTTTATTAAAATTTATCGATAAAAGTTTATAATCAAACCAATCTTTTACTAATTTTGGGTCTTTTTCTACCTTTAGTTTTAAGTCATACCAATTATTTTCCTCATATACTATCGCTGTGTCATCTGCAAAACCAACTGTATGTCCTGAGCTTTGTAGCAAAAATAAACCATTGATATAAAGATTAGGACAGGGCCTAAGATTGATCCTTGGGGTACTCCGTGTGTTATTAGCCTAGTTGTACTTGATATCCCAGCAATTCTAACAATTTGTTGTTTGTTTGACAGGTAGCTATTAAACAGTTGTAAGCAATGTCCACGTATACCAAGCTTTTCTAAAGTATCCAAGAGATGTTTGTGACAGATATTATCAAACGCTTTAGCCAAAAAAGCACAAAGACATGCTTTGTTCCTATTTAGGGCATCATATGCTGTGGTTGTTAAATTTATAATAGAATCTTGGGTAGAACTATTTTGTTTAAATCCAAATTGTTTTGATGATATTAAAAAAAATTTATTTATAAATGCTGTTAGCCTATAGTTCATTTTTTCGAATATTTTTGATTTATGTGGAACCAGAGAAATGGGTCGGTAGTTCAAGGTAATACTTCTATCCCCAGATTTATATATGGGCAAAACTATGGTTTTCTTTAATGAGTTAGGCCAGATTCCCTTCTCTATGCACATATTAAAAATATATTCCAAAGGACCCTCTATTGCTGGTGATATTATTTTTAAACATTCCGCGTTTATCTCATCTATCCCACAAGATTTTTTACATTTCAGTTCTTTTATTGTTTTTCTTACTTCAGAAGAGTTAGTAGGAAGTAATACCAAAGAGTTTGATAGAGGACTAAGTTGAAATATATTAGGTGACTTATTTTTATTAATGTGATCAGCTAAACGTTTACCTATTTCTGAAAAAGTCAAATTAAATTGGTTCGCAATATCTAATGTGTTGGTTAATATATTTCCTTTCTGATTAGTAATTTTATCTATACATATTTGATCTAACCCAACCCAACCTAACCTAACCTAACCTAACCTAACCTAACCTAACCTAACCTAACCTAACCTAACCTAACCTAACCTAACATAACCTAACCTAACCTAACCTAACCTAACCTAATCAAGCACAAATCTTTTTCAACCAAGTTAAGGTCAGATAATTTTGTAAAACATTTTAAATTATTGTAGTAGTTAGTTTAAGTTATATAATTTAAAACAAAAGGATTTGTTTGATATTTAATAATAATAAATTTATGAATTTTAATAATAATTTATTCATCATTGTATAAATAACAATTTGCTTGACACAATTTCCACATCAAATAAGTTCTTTTCTGGTTCATAAAGGGCCTTATTCTTATTTTTTCTACTAATTTTTTTTATTAGTCTTATTATTATTTTAAATTAGCCTTTTATAATAAATTTGTAATTATAACTTATCCATTTTTCCTTTATATACCTAATACTCCAACTATAATAGAAACTTGCTGAAGATAACCACCCTGAGAAATAGAAGATCTTGCTGTTAGAACATTTAAATAATATCAAATATTATTCAATCTAATATTTATAAATACAAATTAATTGAGCTACGAATAATCATTAAAATCTTAATATTCGTTACAATATTTATGATTAATAATGTAGAATAAATTGATTTAATATTATATTCAGTAGTTATCCAAAAATTAAAAGCTGTCTTGATGCAGCATGTGACCATGAAATTTTATTGATTTGATGGGAACAATATATTTTGACACCTCAAAGTTTAAACGACCTTATTCGAATATCAATGAACTTTTTTAAAAGTAAGTAAGCAAGTAAGAAAGTTTCCGACAACTGCCTATGGCGAAGGTCTAATGAGTTTTAAAGTTTATTAGAAAACTTTCGAAAGAAAAACAAATTACACTCGATCTCCACAAAAATACCTAATCCCGAGCGGCTGCTTTAACGGTTGTTTACATATAAAATGGTTCTAGCACAGACATCTAATATAGAATTATATTATAGATTATATCGTTGGTCATTAATGTGTTAATAGTCACATCCCCGATATGCACCTCCTTTTTGGGGTACATGTTGTGTGTCTCAATTTGAACGTATTTTTAAATTACAAAAGAGAGCTGTTCGGTATACGCTGAAACTAAGCAGTAAAACTCACTGTAGGGAATTCTTTAAAAAACATAAAATATTAACACTTCCATCCCTATTTATCTTTGAATCCATTTCCTTAATTCGGAAACATTTACCTGAAATCTCAGACAGACCATCACATAACTGCAGAGTATGACCTTTATTTACTAAAACCTCGCACGGAACTAATCAAAAGCTCTATTTTTTATAACGCTAAGAAAATGCACAATAATCTACCCTTGGAAATAAAGTCCATTTCATCAATAACTGCATTTCGTAACGCTTTAAAATTATACTTGGTAGAGAGAGCTTTGTACGCAGTTGACCTTTTTACATAAATTATTTGGGACTCTCACGCATTGGAAGGTTAATTTGTTATATTTATTTATTTTGTTTATTGTTTTTTTTTTGTTGTTACTCTGACTAAATTAAAATTTTAAATTTAATTTTTTTTTTTATATTACTTATTATTTATCATTCTTATTGTATAATGTATACGTAAAGTATACATTTATTTTATTTTTTTTAACTGACCTTTCGCAATGTTTATATTGTGAAGTTTTATTTGTTTGTATGTTTTATGTTTTATTTACTTGTAGATACTCTTGTATTACTGTTTTAGTATGTTTTGTTCTATGTGATTTGCTTTTTTTTTAAACAGCTTTGTCCACAAATTTAAAAAAAATTTTTCGACAATAAAGCTTATTATTATTATTATATTACGTAAAGCGTTGGTTAAGGAGTCAATTACACACGAGAGACAAAATTGTAAGCACGACGCAAAGCCGACTGCGATAAAGTTGCAAGGGCGTAATTAACCTAAGAGTAACGTACTATACTTTATCTACGATATATTAAATACTAAAAAGGTGTTTATGTACATGTAGAGCAATTATAAATATATACCAAATTTAAGAAATTATAAAAACTATTTTGTATAAATATTAATGGTAAAATGAGAATAATTTTTAAAAAAACTCCCATTCGAAAAACTCTTTTTACACTTGTATAAATAGTTGTAATATAACGGACAATTAAATCAAACTAAATTGACATTAGATAAAACTATTATTTTTTTGTTTTTTCATTTGACAGGTAATAATCGAACCCAAGTTCTATCGCTTAAAAGGCTAACGCTCTATCTCTGACCCACTACCGCTTTAATGTTTGACAGGTAATGCTAATTTCATGAATTTTAACATCAACAGATGCGTTATATATGCACTATTGCAACGCTATTACGTATCTTTTGTGGAAATATGGTTTTAACCAGGCGTAGTTTGTCACATAACCAGGGCAATACTGATATGGGAGTAGATAATAGTATATTAAACAACGCATTTCATATGGAATTCTGTTATGACACGAGTTCAAGTTTTAAGGACGAATGTCACAACAGCCATATGAAATAAGTCGTTTATAATATTTTTATATTTTGCCATTTTATCATGTTTTAAATTAATTTATTATTTTTATGTAATTACGAAAATTTTGATTTTAAAAAGAATGTTGGTAGCACTGTGTAAATTATAACATTTGACAGTTTTCACATTTAAATTATGAAATGTTAATGTTAAAATATTTTAAAATGACAAATACACCAATAATAATATATTATATAAATAAAAAATGATATTCATATTCACAAATACTTTCTTAAAGAAAAATATAAAATTAATAAATTGCTATTAGCCACAAATGCCAATGTCAATAGTCTTGTCATTAGATACTTCACTCGTTTAAGTCCGGGAAATGACACTTTACGGTACACTTGTACTTTACAGTACTCTTCAAATCTCCCAATGTTGTTTGAAATAATAAGTGAATCAACATAAACTAAGCTTTTATTCTAGTTTTTAAAGATTGACATTAATTGTACAACTGCTGTTGCCAGCAATATGTATTAATGGAGTTGTTGATGGATTTACAGTGTTTTTTGTAATCGCGGAAGACGTGTGGCTGTGATGTAGCACCAAAAGTTTCGCTGCTTTGGATCATTCATGCAATCTTGTTTTTGCCTTCAATCGATTCTTCTATATACTTTTCTGCAACTGAAGAACTCTTCCATCCACCGTGCTGTTTTATAACTTTAAGGTCAGCTCCAGAATTGGTCAACAACGTTGAGGATGTCCTCCTGAAGCAATGACCTGTATAAATTTTTCTGGTTGGTCTAGTTTTAAGAACTCAGCTATTTTCTTAGGTGCTCCGCCAACAGTATGTATACTAGCTCTTTGAGACAGAAATTTTCCTTGTCCATAACCCACCAAAAGAGCTTTCAAGGAGACGTGTTGTCGTAAATTCATGTATTTTCTAAACACATCCAAATAGTGAACCTCATCACTGTTAATCACTTTGAAAGCTCGTCGAATATGCGTTTTTGTCTGGTTAATCTTAACTACTAGCTAAGTACCCGTATCCTCCACATCACTAACTTCTAAATTATAGATCTCTTTTCTTCGGCAACCTCCAGCAACTCCAAGTAATGCTATCACTTTGAGTAATAGATATTCTTTATCTGGAGTGTACCTCATGAAGCTTTCAATTTGTTTCATTTGTCAGGTTTGGCTTATGGTCTACAATTTGTTTTTTCAAAAAAGCTATCAGCTTTGGGAAACTTGATATGTTGACATTCTCATTAACCATAATCATTGATTTTACCATTGAGTATTTGGACCATAATGAAGAAGGGTTGAATGTTTTTGACTGAAGATTTAAACTGTTGAAAAGAATATTCTTTAAAAAAACTGTTCTTACCACATCCAAAAAGTAAGCCAACATCACATGTTCATCAGCACTACTTTTCAAATTGTCTTGTTCACACCAGTTGCAAAATAGCGCATATTCTTTTTTATATCTTTTCGCAGACTTAACTGGAATGATTTGCCCTATCGCTTCCACAGTTTTCTAAGCAATTTCATTTAATTTCGTGTGTGCAGAAAAATTCAATATATCTGCCTTTATTTATATTGTTAATTGGTAACCGCTGTTCATTTTTTATTTATAAAGCAAATCAAGTAACATAATTTTTCACGGCACGACTTCCTAATAAAATGATCAAATATGTCATTTCAGTTTCATATTTTATTGCGTTTAAAACCAAAGGCAGTATGAAAAAAAATATAGTACGATACACGTCCGTGAAGTGATTATTACGGTACTCGATTAGATATTCTTGACTAGGCTCCTTCGTCGCCTCGTCCATAAAGATTTACTCTTACCGTAATAAGTCACTTTCCCGACTTGTAACGTAAATAACTATTACTCTGTTCATTTTAGTGGGAATTAATACACACATCGGAAAAGTTTTAAAAATCAACGTCAGTTTTTTTTAGTTAATTTTGGAAAAAAGTAATACTTGTTTAATATTAATTAATGTTTATTCTAATATACACCAAAATATTTTCTTTGCAGAACATAATTAAAACAAAAAATAATTCAATAATTCAATAACCAATTTTAAAATCTTTTTAAAAAGTAAAAAAATCAAAGTTAATATAAAGTGTGACCTCCACGTTGGTGTATTATCTTTGGTTCTTAGACAAAATAAGATTATCAATATCACTTTGAAGTACTTGAGTACACCCACTCTGCTCTCAGAAGCTCTCGAAATTGAACAGGTCTATAAATGTCCGGTCCATATTTGGACCGGACCCATACATGCTCAACAGGATTAAGGTCAGGAGATTGTGCTAGCCAATTATTTCACCCCATACCATGATTATGCCACCTCTGTATCTGCTCTCTTCCTGAACAAGCTTTAATCGTTCCACATTTCAGATCGTCGCCACACTCTTGTTCACCGAGAGCCTGGGTGAAATCCAAAACTACATTCGCCACTGAAAAAATAATCGTTAACTGGCTAAATAATAACTTATGCGCATACTGTCAGACGCATACTCTATTCTACAAAAAAATTTCAAATATGTCGGTTTGGAATAAACGCTATAGTGTAGTGAGACACATTTTCGTTGTTTTTTATTAATTAATTTAGTGTTACTGATCGGTTTCTCGCGTAATATTAAAATATAGCGCATTCTAAATATTCAAAAGGGTTTTGTAAATTAACTGAAGTGAAATTAAAGTTACAGAACAAGTTAAAACTTAAATCTTAAACATTACGATTGTATATACAAATTGAAACAGCTTCTTAAGTATTTTCAAGTATTTTCAAGTATCTAGCCTAAATGTTTAAATAATTACCTTTATTACATAAAATTTACGTAATTAAATACATTTATTATTATATTATGATCTATTTAGACAGATAAAAGAAGTGGGTTGATGAAACGGAACAAATATATAATTCCAAATAACTCAAATATTAAAGCAATCCTATATCTAATAAATGTTATTTGCCATTTATATAAAGGATGAAATTCAACTTTAAATGTAAATAAGAGATTTTGTACAAATGGCGACGTCTATTGACAGTTGCTAAGTGGTTACTAGGGAATCCGTGCTACTTTACAACTGTGCGTTTTCTTTAACTTGCGTACTAAGGCTTCTTACATTGATTGAGGACCATATGTTATTGAGCTCTTACAGGGGTGGTCGTAGTAAAAATGTTTTGCCCGTGCCGCCAGATGCGTCTAAAAATGTTATACCACATTGCTATTTTTATAGTAATCTATTACCATTCGCTTGTTTTTTATTTTCAATTAATAAGAGTTTGTTGTGTTCAATGTAAAACCTCAATTAGGCGATATTATAATTTGTTTCTTTCAAAAATTTACTGTTCATAATATCCAAATGACTTTTCGTTTAGTAGATTGAACACCAACCTAACCTAGTTCTATTAACCTTTGGTTACACACTGCTAATTATTTATTTTCTATGGAAATCAAAGCTTTTTTAAAAACTTCTTTCGGAGTTTTTTCCAATTCCAAAAATGTCTAAAACTTTCGTTTACATTCCATGTTGATTTTAACGGATGCATATAATTTGAAATTTTCTATATCATTCCAGAAATTTCTTGTACTTTCTGGAACATTTCACATCGATCTTTTTAGATAATTTTGAAAATTTTTAGAAATTACTAGTATTAGTCTTCGTATCTGTTCTACTTTGTGTATGGCTGTTGTCTGAAATTCATTCTTTTGAAACTCATGCAACAGCTCCGTATATTAGCTGAGGTCTTATGGTTACCGTATAGTTCCATGCAGCCATTTTGGAAGAGAAGTCTTAGTTTTGCTCCATGGTACGCCGCCTCTGTTTACAGGATTTATGTATTCTATTTTGGATATGTGAATTCCAAGTTACCATTAAGGACTTGCTAAGGTATTTTTCTTCTAATGAGAAGTTTCATTTAGTTTTAAGGATTGTGGAAGCTCTAAGTTTCTCTACTGTACAGTAATAGTTCTGTATCTGTATCTGTAAATAAGGAGGGTAAAGCCAAAAAGCTTCATGCACACTTAGACCTCATTAGATACATTGTGCTTCCTTCGTCGTCCAGCCTCGATTCGAAGTCCTTCAGTTGGGCGTCCTAATGTTGGGCAATACTAGCCAAGCCCGAGCAGTCGCACAGGATTTGCACGACTTTGTCCTCTTCTGGTTCACATCCTCTACATAGAGTTCGTACAGATAGTTTTAGAGACTCTAGTGACCGTCTAGTCTGAGTTGTTTTCTGGTCTATTACAAGAATCTTTTGGCTCTGTACTCGTTTGGGTAGCTAAAGTAATAGTAATAGTTGATAAAAAATCAAAAAATAATTAAACCCTTACCTTTTGAATTAAAAAAATAAAATGAATGTGTTGATGTAGTTAAATTATTCCTTCAATTTATTATTTATGAAATAGAGTAAGTGCTTCCTTTCTAGTTGACAATCAAAGGGAAACAATTCATATAACCCACCGAGAACAAGCCAATAGCAAATGATAAGAGTATTTGTTTAAATATGTTAAGTGGTGAAACGAGTTTAAGTTAGTTCAAATATATGCAATGCACTTGAGCGCAAGGATTCTCTGTAATGCAGTAATAACAACGGGATGATATATTTGATAAAATAAGGGTGCATACGAAATGACGACGACGATCGTCTGAATGGATGCTTTAAAATACCGCAGGATCGTATTTTTTTAAATAAATAAATAATACAAGGGGCAAATAAATGCAGGTTCTCGGAACAGATTGCTTAGGGTTGAATCATAAAAAAAATATTTCCAAATAACTATAAAGAATAGACATGTATAAGTTTGTGTTTAAAATAAAGTCAGGTTTTAAAAGCCCACCCCAAAAGAACAACAGGACGAAAAGAATGGTATCTAAATACAATTGACCTGTTAGGAACGAATCAGGAAAAAGGAAATCGGTCCTGCCTCATATACTTATTCCATGATTGTGCCAAATCTGTTCGACAAGAGTCTGGGTGAAAACCAAACTTATATAGATAATAATATTAATAATAAAGTTTATTCAGGTTTCAGTTTTTTACAATTAATATTAAGATGAATAGCTAAGCTCAAATATACATATAATGTAAAACATACCAAATTATTAAAATTTAAAAGGATATTAGAATAATTTTCATGGATATATCAGCCACGTTTCTTTATTTCATTTGTATTTAAAATATTTAGTATAGTAATCTTAAATGTTAAACATTCAAATAGAGGAAGAATTTATTTAACAACTAAATCTTGGATAGAATTCAGTAATACAATTTCATAACAATCCACCAAGTCCCAATTCAAATAGCTTCTTCTGGAAGTTAATTTAGAATCTAAAACCAAAATAATCTAATTAAAACTATTAATTCTATCCATCCTTTTAATAAACAGTTATGTAATTTAGGTAGTTAAATGTTTGAATGTTAGGTATAAGGTAGAAGTACTTACTTCTTGCATGTAGATATCTTTCAGTGCTTTGTCATAATATGAGAAATACTTTAAAAATATAAACTGCTTTAATAAATGCTATCAGGCAATGGTGAAATCAGTGTACTAACTTTAAATGTTACAGTGATAGACAGTTTAGCCCTGTCACCTTCCTCCTCGATTTGGAAATTCCACAGGAGAGATGGAGGACAGTGTTGCCCGATTAGCTCAGTTAGGTGTGAGTAAGGGTAGATTTATTTTGGAAAATAATTAGAAATTCAGATTTTCAACTAATTATTTTCAGATGTCATGATGCTCAAAATATGTTTATTTTGGGCGCCATCATATCTGATATCTTTTTTACTAAAAATAACAAATATTCAAACAAAAAAAAATAGAACGAAGTTTGGTATTTGAATAGATAAAATAAAGAAATGGCAAATTCAATACATTAACGAATAAATTTACTATTTATACATAGGTTATACAATGAGTGGAAAAATTAACATAATGAAAAAAATATTATTTGTGAATGTGAATGTGAATGGAGGTGATATTACTATAAGATCAAATACTGTTATTTTTAAAATGTAAATTGATTCTTGGAGGCTGAAGGCCTAAAACTGTAAATTAAAGATTAAATCATTTATAACACTACAAATTAATTTACTTTGAAAGTTTGAAATTTATAAAAAAAAAATTAAGCCACAGGTTAGAAAAATAAGAAATATAAATTAACTTATCTAGGTTAGGATGGTTCGATCAACAGTGAGGTTTCTTCCACATGGTAGAGGTGCCGATGATGATTCCGCAATGACTTTTTCTTTCAGCAGTGACGATTGCTGAGCAGGAAGCAGCATAACAAGCCCAGTTCTTTATTATGAAAGCTGTTTGAACGAGTAATACATGCATGCAAGCAGGATGATATATTCTAAGTACTAAGTCTAGTAGCAAGTAGTAAAGCCTAGTAGCAAGAGGCAAAGCCTAGTAGCAAGCAGAAGGAAAAGCTGAAAATGTCTACGAGGTTGGCAGGTCTGGCAGTTGACGGAAGTACCTCTAGTAGTTCAAATCTTCTCAGATTAAACCTCAAGGATAAGAAAAGAAGGAAGGAGCATCAGTTTTTATTAAACAATTTAAAAAGAGGGCCCTCAGATAAAATTATCCTGGGGCGTAATTTTAATACTCTTATCGAATGTTATTGAGGGTAATAATTTTAGAACAAATAAATTTAAAATAAAGAAAATTTCGTTAAGAAATTAGTAATTGAAATTAATAGTTTTCAATTAGAATTAAACATAAAAAAGTAAGTGTATCGTTAAGCAAATATATAAAAAAAATTGATATAGAAAAAAACATTTAAAAGCTAAAAAATATTATTTTATAACAAATACTTTAAATCCTTTGTAGAAAACTATATATTCAGTATCGAATGATTTGAATTGCACGAGAACTAAAAAGTAGCGATACGACTAAAAGTAAGATAACTACCAAAAGATAAGAGTACGAAAACAAGGAGTTTTTGATGTAGTTGTCGATACAAAGTAGACGTTCAATCTAATTGTTCATTAAGAGAAAATATTATAACAAAGTTATGAACGTTACTCAGACATATTTCTTAGTTATTTTTAGCATGCAAGAATTAGAAGGAAAAAATATGACCCAGTAACGTTTTAAATTAATTTAAAAATATCGAAACCACTAATAAAAATTTAAATAGTTAAGCGTTGGTAAAAGAAATTATAAGCCCTACATTATTACCAAATCTCACATTTTTACCCCTTAAAAGACTATTTCAATATCAGTTGATAAAACTTAATGTTAAGCAATTTAGTTATAAGAAATGTATGTAGAATGGTAAATTAAGTTTTTACATTAGTTATAAGTTCTTTAATCTTTGATAATATCAAAAAATTTCACATAAATAACTAATCTAAAAGTAAAATAGTAGCTGTCAAATTCATATTATAAATTAAAATAACAAGCCCAATTTCCATTTTTTATAAATATAAGAATGCAAATTTTCTATATATTTTCAAAAAACATTCAAATATGTTAAAATTTTTTTATAATTTTATCTAAAATTTGGTTAAAATTTTCAAATTGAAACAATTGATTGCTAATTTAATGTCATTAGTGTCATAATTTTGGAAAGGTATATAAAGCCGTGAATTTTGGCTTTCGCTCTCTTAGTCTTAATTGAAAATTACACCTGATGTTTTTGATTTAGAAAAATCATAACCTCACATTTACAAAAAGTTGAATTTATTCATATGATTCAGCAAGAGTATTAGAATCATAGTAATTAAATACAGTTGAAGTACTTACTTAATAGTGTCTTCCATTAATTTTAAACTGAATTTTGATTGATTGATAATAAGAACAATAAATAACTAAAGGGTTGAACTAAACTTCCACTATTTATTCGCAAAAAAGTTTTTTTCATACATGTTTCCAATAGAAAGTTGGGTATGAGAAAGCACTGTTCCCAATTTTGATGGTATAATTATCAGAACAATCGCTTCTGAGTCATGAACACTTTTCCCGAAGATGCACCAAATGACAGTGATATCTAAGGTTACAAATATTTGTACAGTTTATTTCTTTTTATGTAGTACTTAAATGGTTAATACCAATACCATCCTCTTGTATAAAAAATTCATGATACCTACCAACTCTCCTTTTCCCAAAACATAACAGTTACCATTCTATGGACACCATCTCATATTGGTATAATGGGAAATGAACTTACAGATCAGCCACAACTTTGAACTACTATGCAGATAATATCCAAATTGTATCCGATCTCAAGCAAGTCATCAAGCGTAAGGTCAGATCTTTATGGCAAGATCATTGGAACTCCACTCCGACCAAATTACATCAAATCCTACCTCTATTAAGCCAACATTACTTTATTGGAGCTGCAAGTCTCTCAAGACAAGACCTAGCGGTTCTGAGACGACTAAGAATTGGTCACACTAAATTTACCCATGGCTACCTCATGTCATCTAACAATCAACATGTAACTGCAACCTTACTGTTGAACACATTATTATAGAATGTCAACAGTACACAGCTAGAAGACAGCAGCTCAATCTCAAGGGAAATTTACAAGATCTACTCAGAAACCCAGACAATGCCTTCACCGTTATACAGTTCTTTAAAGATATCAAAATCGAATGCTCATTTAATATGTATTAAAATATAAAAAATATAAAAAAAATATAATATTTACTAGATCTATTATATTTTACTAAAAATAAATGAATATTTTGTTATTTTCATCTTCTACTTTATCATTATTTCTCTTTTAACCAAAATTATTTACCACCCTGACAAAGAAAACACGAATCCAAACAAACATTTAGTATTTGTTGTTTTCTCGGAACGAGCCTAAAGCTCGATGGGTCAGCTATAAATTCCTTTTGCTGTGGTTAGTAACTTGGGGTCAACTTCAAATTACGCGACTTCGGGTCGGCGGTCAGTGATGGACGGTATCTTAGAAGTCATTAAGTTTATCCCAAACCGAAATTACACGCTAGAATTTCGTGTGAAAGTTGTCGCTAGAGTCCATAAAAAAGTTTTTAAATGGCGCGTTGCGTTTGTAACGACGCTGATATTTTTAATTGCAGTTATCCACATCAAAGTTTTATTATTTCTGTATTTGCAGGGTGGCTGTTATTTTAAATCCCTTTCGAGAGTTAATTGAAGTGATTTAAGCAAATGAATTCCAAAAAAGACCCTATAGCATTGCAGCAAAATGTTATATCTACAAAGAGATACACACAACTCATTTTCCCAAACTGAATTATTCACATCTAATTTACCGATGACTCTGTTTAAATACTTTGCTGTTATTCCCGCATCGACAGTGACGGCGTCATTTTTTGAATAAAACTAAAATGATCCTTTTAATATTCGTGCAAACTATATCTACATGTTTCTGATCTTAAAAACTATTCATATACAGTGCGTCCAAAAAGTAAAGCATAAATTCATTATTGGCGAAATGAACAATAAAATTCGAAATTCCCAAAACAGGTCGATTTTTGATTTCAATTTATTATTGTTTCAAATTATAATTTAATATATAGGGTGAACCACTTTCGTGTAATGACGTCATTACCATTTTTTTTCAAAATGGAACCCCCCCTTTTTTTTCAATTTCCAAATTTCCTTTGCTGAGCTGATTCCAAAAATGTATAATATTTTGCTTCAAATTGGTACAGGGAGGGCAAAAATGCAAAAATTTACTTACAAAGTAATGAAAATAACGAATAAACATAATAAACACATTAAATGAAATTACGTAATGTTATACAACTACTTTGATAAACTATCAAGAACATCCAGCATTACTTTTAATAATTGTATCTTACAGCTTTTATTATTGATCCAAGCCCCTGGACTATAAAAATCTTTTTGTTTGGCATTATTTTTTACCATTCTTTTTATTTGACAAAGGTGTCAAAAACATTGAAGCACAGTTTCGTATTGTTAACGCTTTAGAGAAGGTACGTTCGTGAACTTTTTTTACAAAATGCCTTTTACCGGCAGTGACAGGATTGAAATATTAATGATGATTGGTATTGGCGATAAGATGCGGACTCAACAAGAGGTATGCCGATTATTCCATGAAATGCACCCAGATCGTGAACCTATTTCACAATCTACGGTAAGTAGGTAGAATAGAGCAAAAATACAGAGAATTAGGACATGTTAGGGATGCAGCAAAGCAAAGTAGACCAAAAATTGATAAAAATATTCAACAAGACATAATTTTTTCGGCTGTAGAAAATCCACACTGTACAGTGCGAGGATTATCTAGGGATTTTGTTATTGGAAAGTGTTCAGTATCAAACATTTTCAAAAAGGTAAAATACCATCCTTATAAAGTACATCTCATCCATGAATTGGCTGAAGACGACTTTGACCGCAGAACTGAATTCTGCGAGTATATGATGAACCAAAATAACAATTTCATTGATAACATTTTATTTTCGGGCGAGGAACGTTTTATTTGAACGGTCATGTTAACCGGCAAAACACCCGTAATTGGTCTGATGAAAATCCACACTGTATGCAAAGTACCATACGTAAAGACCACAAAAAACTAACGTATGGGCTGGTATTGTGAGAAATACAATTATTGGTCCATATTTTTTATGAAAACTTAACAGGAGCATTATATCTGGATTTCCTACAAAATACATTAATTCCTGATCTGATCCAGCTTTTTCCTAATATTCAAATACCCACTAATGTAGACCGCAGAATCTGGTTTCAACAAGATGGCGCACCGCCACATTTCGCAGTAGCTGTGCGCGATTTTTTAAACACAACTTTTCCACAAAGGTGAATAGGTAGAAGGGGACCAGTGGAAAATCTAAAGTCTACTTAAAAAGACCTGCAAATATCCCTCAACTACAAGACCGAAAATCAAACAAGAAATACAGAGCATAACATCCGCAATGCTACAGAATGTTGGAGACGAAAGTAATGCCCGGTTCAGTCATTGTCTAACGGTCAATGGAGAACAATTTGAACATTTATTGTAAATTTTCGTTTGTTTGTTTACTACATCATTCCATTTAATTTGTTTATTACATTCAGTAACGTACTACTTTTCATAAACAATTTTCATATTTTTTTGCATTTTTGCCCACCCTGTACCAATTTGAAGCGACATATTATACATTTTTGCAATCAGCTCAGCAAAGGCAATTTGGAAATTTAAAAAAAGGGGGGGTTCATTTGAAAAAAATTGTGATGACGTCATTACACGCAAGTGGTTCACCCTGTATATGAGATTATGATTTGAAACAATAGTAAATTGAAATCAAAAATCGACCTGTTTCGGGAATTTCTAATTTTATTGTGCATTCAGCCAATAACGAATTTATGCGTTACTTTATGGACGCACTATATATAGTAGTTTAATGAGACATGTAGTTAATCAATAAATTGAGTTTTTTTGAAATATCTTAGAATACAGCAATTAAAACGTTTTTCTATAAACGTGAGTAAAGTTCCTAGTATAGTTTCTAGGCTAACACAGGAGGCTCCGAAGAAAGTAGACTACTGTGAGGATGAAGGCCTATTGGTCAATCCTTATACATCGTCAGTGATCGGCTTCACCAGGAAAGAACACTAAAAATGCTTTAAACCACCAGCGATCAAGGGATTAGGGATTCCATTTGTAAGTCAGGTTTAATACCTACGTATAATATTTGACCAGAAGCTCTCATGGAATCCACAAATCCAAAAACATGGGGACCCAAAGACAGTTTTACATACTTTACAATTTGAACTCGTAACAAGCGTCCAAAATCTTCTATGAACGTCAGAAGATGACGATTGATAATTCACATAGCCTTTCGCCACTGTAGAAGATTGCCAGCCACCTAGTAGCTTTAATGATAGCATATCACATCTTGCATCAAATAATATAGTGGCTGGCGATCTCCTAAAATAGTGATCAGTATATTGCTTTGGTTCCGGCAGTTTCCGTTTTAGTTTTAGAATCTGGAATATTAATTACAAAAGAATTTCCTGTATCCTGAATGTCTTCCATTTTTATATTTCTAAGTTCTTGTTTACGGCAAGCCCCGCTTAATCCAATAATGAGGATAACCTGAAAACCCATTATTATGTGATGATAATTACACAATATTTTAATTCTTTACCTTTGACAACAAATGCTTATCGTCTGGAGCATCTTTCAGATACGTATCAATTTGTTCTGTAGACAGGATTTTCGATTTTTTACTTTTAAATCCATCCGATCGCCGTTTCAGTAGGGTGATTAGTTTTGGATAATTTAATATATTAATGTTACTGTAAATGCTTAGTGTACTTTTCAGAATCTAATAAATGGCCCATAGTGAAGATGGTTTCACAGTTTTTGATAATTCTTCAAAGTACACAAGGAAAACATTCTCCAAAAATGATTTTACGTTGTGCTTGTGTCGCCAATCCATAAGAATTTTTGATAGGTAATTTCTTATCTTTCTTTGGATTTTCGCGGTAACAAACTATGTGTGGCAGCTTGAGCTTTTCCTAATATCTCCGGCGGAGTACTCATAATGTCATCATTTTCACTACTAAAAGACATTTTTGTAGGTGAAGTTGAGAAAATGTTCATTCGCATACAAAACTTACGTTTATTTCCGTAACATACTATGAAAAAATGAGACTTATTTTTGAGTAATGTTATAATATGTTGCCGACATTTAGGGGCAATACTCTTTTAATTTAAATGGAATGTCTCTAATATTAATAATTTTTTAACATTTTTCTATTTACCAGAAGTATGTAAGTCGACCAAATAAAGTATTACGTAGATAAAAGATTCATTGCAATTTGATTTAACGAAGAAATTAAAGTTTTCTAATATAAACGCACTTGTTTGTTATGATATCTCATTACGTGTATGTTATTGTTAAACGTCACTTACAAGCAATGTTGACAATGCGATTTTTGACATTTACAGATATGGACGTAGAAAAAATCTATTTTCTGATGTTCATAGTCTGCTATGATCGTAAAATTTCAATATAAATAAATAAATCAACGACCTTATTATGTACCCCTAATATCGTTTTATTCATTTTATTGTTGCATTTAAAACATCTACGCCACTGTTAGAGCTCCCACTTTTTCCCCTTGCATTCAAAATTAGGAAAAAGATACTTTCATCCTTGATTATCCCTCGTTGAGAATTTACATAACGCGATTATTGCCCCATCCACCGTTTTGTTGTAGTACGAACCATCATCATTTCCTCTAGTGTTTGCTCCTCTTCCGTTTACGTGCGGAATTGTCTTTGGCTTTTGTAATGCAAACAGTTTAGTAATTTACTTTCTATATAAATCACAAGAATTGTCGAGGGTGACAAAATGTGCCGTTTTGTTTCTGTAAGGTGTTGAAAACTCATTTAAAAATAAATAAAAATAAAGCAATCAATTTCATTGAAAATCATTCAAAAATCTGATATTTTCTTGCCAAAGTTGAAAAGTCAAAAACTAATCAAGTTTTCACTTTCAGTATTTCATCAGAATTTATGCTAGTATTTATTGGGCAATATTTTTATTTAAAAATTATTATTAATTATCTAAGATGTTATGGTATATTGTGTTACAAGTGTGGAAAGTGGACATTAGCAGTCCGCGGCTGTATCATCTAAGGGGTGCAAATGCATTTATGCACGTGTGACACACAACTGTTTTTCGCCTACCTTTATACCTTTTAAAAAAAATTTAGTCGTCGAGGATCGAACACGAGCCGCCTGCATGAGAGGCAAGCATTTATACCACTGCGCTAGCAGCCTTTTACAAAATAATTTCGTATTGAAACATTTATACTAAACTCTTCACAAAAAGTATTGCATAATTTTAAAACTTGAATTATAGTGTAAAATAAAATATCACATTTTTCAGATTATTTTAATGAGAGTATGGAATCTTTTAGATGTATAAAAGCCCAAAATATTTATAGTTTAAAACGCCATTTTGTTCAAAAATAAAAAATGAATAAATTTTGATAAATCCTATTTTTTAAAATTTCTTGTGTGCAGTACGTTTGTTTAATTTTTTATTTGAAAGTGTCTAGAAACATTTTGAGTAAAAATGAGTAATTTAACCCCAGAACAAGCAGCTCAAATCGTGGCTCTAGTTAAAGATGGACGATCTCAGCAATATGTTGTTGAAGTCATGGGAATCAACCAATCCAGCGTTTCTAGAGTCTTAAGAAGGTTTAGAGAAACTGGAAGGTATAATAGAAGACCAGTTCAAAGACGTCCCAGGTGTACTGATCCTGCAGATGACCGTTATTTAAGAATTCAGACTTTTTAAACTCGTCATGTTACAGCTAGGCAATTGCAAAATGTTATCTCTGAAGTCCGTCGTGTTAGAATATCTGCCAATACGGTTAGAAACAGATTAAGGAATTTTTGAATCAAACCCAGAGTGCCTGTTACTGCTCTATTGTTAACCAGAGCAAGCCGTGTAGCACGTTTAAGGTTCACAAGAGAACCTGTTAATTGGGATATTAACGATTGGGCTAATATTCTTTTTACATATTAATCAAGATTTTTACTTTTTGGATCCGATAGACGTATTCCAGTTTATAGACCCGCAGGTGAGCGATTTGCTCATTGTAACATAAGAGCAGCCAGAAATTATGGAGGTGGTTCGATTATGGTATGGGGAGGCATCTGTTTCGAAGGCCACACGGAGTTAATTGTGTCTCGTAGGGGATCACTGACAGCTGATCGGTATATAAGGAAGGTTCTTGAAGAAAATGTAGTGCCATTTGTTACCATCATTGGAGAGAATTTTATTATCAAGCACGATAACGCTCGCCAGCACGTTGCCAGAATAACAATAGAATACCTTCAAGAGGTTGGTATCCAAGTTTTAGATTGGCCAGCAGTTAGTCAAGGACTAAACCCAATTGAACATGTTTGGGACTACCTGGAAAGGCGCATAAGAACTCGTAATATCGCTCCAGGCAACCTTGATAAGCTGGAAAATGTTTTAATAGAAGAATGGGAAAATTTGGATTTGGATTACATAAGTGACCTGATAAGAAGTTACCTTCCACGGAGAATAAGAGATGTTATTAGAGCCAGAGGTGGCAATACCAGATACTTAAATGTTGAATTTATCGTTTTATTTTCTTCCAAATTAATTCCAAATTAATTTCCTATCATTTCCCAAAAAATAGAACAATAAAAATTTTATTCATAAATCACTTATGCGATACTTATGCGATACTTTTTGTGACGAGTGTAGTACCTATGTATTTAAAATACGCCCATATATAAAAGTTTCGGTGTTAATACATTTCAGTGTGGATGGCGCCACATTATGGATCGAAAAATTCAGCGTGCGGAGGTTCAGCTGAGACCAGATTACCACCTTATTTTTTAACCTTTTTGGAACAAAGAAAATCTTAGAAAATAGTTAAAGGACAATACTAGAGATGTATAGAATTAGGTTTTTCAAATTTTTTCTGATAACGACGTGAACTACATCTCAAAATACCCAAATTTTAACATTTTTCCTCTCAATAATAGCAATGTTAAAAAAATTCATTATTTTGTTTACATAAATCCCTAGCAACATATTTTCATCTCTTGTAGCCTCAACAAGGAGTTTTAAATAATTTAAAAAAATAAAGTTACAATTAGCCACGAGCAAAACATGTGTTTTTGCTTAAATATTTAGTCGTAGGAATGCCCTTAAGAACATTAAAACTTCCATTTTATTAAAAACAAAATGTAAGTTCAATTTTTCAATCTAATGATGCTAGTTTTTAGCTAAATAGTTGTCATTAACTTAAAAAAAGCAATTTTTTGAGTACTTATTATCAAATAAAAACAAAAATTATTGAATATTTTGCCTTGTCATTGTCATGTCATATGAAACAGGAGTGACTGGTGACCCGTCAAATATTTTTATTAGTTCTAAAAGCTAATATTTAAAAAAAAAACATAATGTCAGGAGCAAAAAAAATGTTACAGGAGTCACGGTAGAAAAGTGTATTATTGTCTTGGATCCATTAAAGCTTTATATAACGAAAAAGCTGCAGTTGAGTTATTAAAAAGAAATTTTTTAAATTACAGTGGAAGTTTTGCTTAAAAATTTTATTTTTTAATCTTCTTAATAAAATAATCCGGCTAGTTCTTATTAATGATTAATTAGTTGAATGTGGTAATAATCTAATTTTGAGTAGCATAAATAATTCGATTGACCTCTAATATTAATTACTTAATATTTTGCAGTGATTAGTTTGATAATCTAGCTATGATCAATTTAATCAAAGGAATAATTGGATTGATCAACAGCAATGATCAATTTTGCTGACTCGTACATAAACATTGATGTTTAGCCATATCGTGTTGATCTTCCCATTGTAGTCTAACTAAATTGTATTATACTAATAATAATAGTTTTATGTAATTGTACCAATACCTAAAGATCAGTCGATTAAATTGGAATGATTGTTTTAATCACTTCGCGTACCGGCCGAGTTGTAATAATTGAAAGGATTGATTTAATGCACGTTTTAATTAAATAATGACATTTTCTTTCATCTTCTAAACATTTTACCGAAAAGAAAAAATAATTTATATTTTTTGCTTGTTTTTAAACTAAATACATAATTTTTCTTTCTTGTTACAGGACCTCCGGGTCCACCCGGACCACCAGGAGCACCAGGTAAAAGAGGTCGCAAGGGCAAAAAAGGAGAAGCAGGAGAACCCGGTTCTCAAGTAAGTACAAACACCTTTAAAATTTACTCTAGAGATTATTTTAAGAGGTTTAAGTGTTTTTAGTTTTTATAACTTTATTATTTTATTGTTTATTTTTCTAGTCAAGGATATAAGATTGCTTTATATTGTTTTTATTTAATTTGTTATTATTTTACATATTTTTTTTATTTCCCAGGGAACAGCAGGAACGCCGGGCAAGAATGGTTTTCCGGTATATTTCTTAAATTTTTACCTATATATTTTTCTTCTTCATTCTTTCTTCTGTCATTATTTATCATTATTTTCCAATCACGTTCACAATCATAAAACTTTGATAAAATAGTGCAAATTATTTACGCAAAATTATTTGCTCAATAAAAAAATGGGACTCTGATCCAGTCCTTGAAAGATACACTCGTCACAAAAAGTAACAAAATAAAAAACTTAAACGATAAATTTAACATTTTAGTATCTATTATTGCCACCTCTGGCTCTAATAACATCTCTCATCCTCCGTGGAAGGCTTCTTATTAGGTCACTTATGTAATCCAAATCCAAATTTTCCCATTCTTCTATTAAAACATTTTTTAGCGCATCAAGCTTGTCTAGATTGATATTACGAATTCTTATGCGCCTGTCCAGGTAGTCCCAAACATGTTCAATTGGGTTTAGGTCTGGACTAACTGCTGGCCTATCTAAAACTTGGATACCAACCTCTTGAAGGTATTCCATTGTTGTTCTGGCAACTTGCGGGCGCGTATTAGAACAAAATTCTCTCCAATGATTGGAAAAAAGGGCACTACATTTTCCTTAAAAACCTCCCTAATATACCGAACAGCTGTCAGTGATCCCCTACGAAACACATATAACTCCGTGTGGCCTTCAAAACAGATACCTCCCCATACCATAATCGAACCACCTTCATAATTTCTGGCTGGTCTTATGTTACATTGAGAAAATCGCTCACCTGCACGTCTATAAACTGGAATACGTCTATCGGATCCAAAAACTGATTCCAAAATTCCTTATTACGGACTCCAGAGAGAACATTTTGGAGTTGCCTGACTGTAACATGACGAGTTCTAAAAGTCTGAATTCTTAAATAACGGTCATCTGCAGGATTAGTATACCTGGGACGTCCTGGAACTGGTCTTCTATTATAACTTCCAGTTTCTCTAAACCTTCTTAAGACTCTTGAAACGCTGGATTGGTTGATTCTCATGACTTCAGCAACATACTGCTGAGATCGTCCATCTTCAAGTAAAGCCACGATTTGAGCTGCTTGTTCTGGGGTTAAATTACTCATTTTTATTCAAAATGTTTCTAGACACTTCCAAATGAAAAATTAAACAAACGTACTGTACACAAGAAATTTTAAAATGTAAATAATACAAATAGGATTTATCAAAATTTATTCATTTTTTGATTTTCAACAAAAAGGCGATTTAAACTGAATATTTTGGGCTTTTATACATCTAAAGGATACCATACTATACACTCATAGTAAAATATTCTGAAAAATGTAATATTTTATTTTACACCATAATTCAATTTTTAAAATTATGCTTTTTGTGACGAGTGTATTTCTTTGTTATCTAAAATCACCTCTTCTCGCAGTCATGTTAAATATATTAGTTTTATTACAAAAAGATACGTGTAGCTATATAATAACAAAACGTAATTTTTTAGAATACTTATAAGTTCGTTCTTTTTTAATTGTAAAGCTAATCCATTTTAAAATCTGGATATTCCAGTAGCACAAAAGTGTGTACGTTCTATATTGCTTTTAACAGTAAACAGGTACACGCAGAAAGAGTTCTTATTGTCTTTTCGCGAGATATGAAACTATGGAAGATAGCAAAAGCCGTGGATGTCACAATAAAAAATATAAGACCGTTATCCACTTAGCGATGGACAAGTAGAGCTAATTTTGAATGAAATAAAGTTCATTTAGATTTGGTTTGCATACCAATTTAGGCTTAATTAAAACAAATGGATTTTTTAAATCACTGTCCATAATAGACGTGTGTTTCGCTGTGTATTTCAGTAAATTAATTCTTCAACTTGGGACAAATCTATGCTTAATACTGTATGTAATCAGATATAATGATAATATCAATAATGTGAAACGGTTGAGACATCGGGATTATAGGAATTGGGCTAAAATGAAGCCATCAATAACTGCAGAGATTGTCAATTAAAAGAGAAAGCTTGGGATTAGGTGGTAAATCCCATGTTTGAAAGTTCTGCAGTTTTGTTTACTATTCTTTAGAAATTTAAGGAGTTTGTTTTTGGGAATGGCCAATTTGCTGTTTTTATTTCTGTGAAATGGATGCTTCTTACAGTTAACAGAATGCAACGATATAAACTATGGCAAGGCGCCAATTTGCAACATTAAAACACCCTTCAGATCCCGGCTAGAGGCTCTCTCTCAAGAGGGATTCAGCCCCAAATTAATGTAACACTATAGGTTAGGTTTGTGATTATAAGAGTTTATGGACGCTACTATCTTTTTATTCCTTTACGGTAAAAGCATAATAAATATAAACAAAAAGAAACTAAGTTGAAAAGGATAGAAACATCTTGAAGAATTCACAATCAATACTAAATTGTTAAATTATTTTCTGTATAATCAAATATCTACATGAAAAGCTAAACCGAAGACGAGACACCCTATAGCTCTTATAGCCACGTGGGTTTTTCTTTAAATAAAACTGGTATGAAAAGAATAATGGTTAACTCATTTTAATTCGTCTGCCAAGAGGAAATGATAAAACACAAGGTACTTAGCTTGAAGAAATCAGAATCTCCAGTTCCAAGGACGGTAGCCAGTGGATGGCGGGTAGACGACGGATAACTTGTTGTCTTTTACTATGGCGGTAACATTCTGTGACCTTGCTGAAAGGTAAAGTACGTTTCACAATAATTCGTTGACTCCGGTACCTGACCTTAGGGGATTAGTAATGAAAGGTTATAAATTTCTCACTGTACAGTAAACATTAACAGATCCGTAATGCGGTTTTCAAAATAGATTTAAATAAAACTCAGTAACATTTACTAAAACTTTAATTTATTTTGTAAAAAAAATCACGAATTTTTTTTAAAAAAAACAAACAAATTTTAAGTTTATTTATTAATTGAAATTAAACAAAACTGTTGAAACTTACGTATACTTATACGTATATATCTTCCTGGACAAAAATAAATAATACCTTTCTGTAAATGTTCGAAGAAATATTAACCACCTTTTATTAGTAATCCCTTAAGAGCAGGTACCAAGTCAACGATTTATTGTGAAACGTACTTTAACTGGACGGTAACTAGCTAGAGGTCTTCGGTACTTAGCTGTAACTTTGCTGAGCGATAACTTTGCTGAACTAGCTGAACGGTAACCTTGCTGGCTGTATCTGTCAGCAGCCCAAACGATATGAATTACGATAGAGAGATGTCTCTTGTCTAGCGTACAACGTACCTAACCGGTGATTCAATACGCCTCAAGGTTCGGAGTTAGTTTCGAAGTTGAGAATATATAAAAAATTGATGATATCTTTTAAAAACTTATATTTTTCAATCTACATTGACAATCTATATCAAAATTAATATGACAGTTATTGACAACTACTTTTTCGAAATAAACTATGATATTGAATCAAATGGGTTGGATTCATAGATTTATTTTCAATTGTAGGTTTTCAAACAATAAATTGCAGAGAAATCTATCACTAGAAGAAATTGAAAACCTTTAGATAAAATTTATTCAACAAGAGTCCTTTGATGGCATTGGAGATAAAAGTATTGCTCCTTTATGCCTTTTGATGATAGAGGTATGATGAGACTCCAAACGAAAATTGCCCTCGAGATGATGCTAGAGATTTCATATATCCCATATTATTACCATCCAAACACCCTGTTGTTGATAGGCTCATCATGTAGATATTTCCATAAAGAAGCTTGTCATGTGGGAATTCAAGGACTTCTTAGTCGAATTCGTCAAATATTCTGGATTATAAGAGACAGAAAAACTATTAAAAGAGTAATTGACAAATGTGTGATTTGTCGTAGATTTTGTAGTAAAAACATTGATGCTGATACTGTTACTTTACCAAAAGACCGAGTAAGAGATGCTGTATTTGAAATAGTAGGAGTAGATTTGGCTGGTCCCCTCTTTCTGAAATCGATGGAGAAGGTATGGATATGTTTATTTACGTGCTCGACATACAGAGCAGTTCATCTCGAACTCGTTTCCAGCTTGTCAACTGAAATGTTTTTATTGGCATTTCGAAGGTTTATTGCCAGAAGAGGAAGACCATCTATTGTTTACTCCGATAATGGTACCAATTTTGTTGGAACTGAAAATTTGATGAAAACTATCGAATGGAATAAAGTGGAAGAGAAAAGTATTGCTCAAAGAATAAAATGGAAATTTAACCCTCCTGGATCTCCTTGGTGGGGCGGATGGTGGGAGCATCTGATAGGCCTATTGAAACAGCTGTTAAAGAAACAACTTTGAAAAGCTTGCCTGGCCTATGAAGAGCTTTTTTCAGTTATATGCGAATGTGAATCTATAATAAATTCACGGCCTCTTACTTATATTATAGATATAAAAGATGAATTAGTTGTTCTAATCTCGTCTATGTTTCTTCAAGATGTCAAGAAAATCGGAACACCTTGTATGGACGAAATTGATGCTACGTCTGTTAATAGGCATCTGAGATACATTCAGAAGATAAGAATGAATTTAAGAAAAAGATTCAGAGAAGAATACCTAAGCCAGCTAGTATTGCACATGAAACGAAAAACGTCCAGGGAAGTTATTAAAGGAGAAATTGTGATTATCGATAACGAGCATTTGAAGAGACTTGATTGGCCTTTGGGTATAGTAGAAGATATTTTTCCCGGAAAGGATGGAAAAATTCGTCTGGTGAAAGTTTGAACTTCAACGGGTTCTTTGATGAGACCCAGTCAAAGACTTTACCTCCTTGAAATCGAGACCGAAGAAGATACTTCTGTGAGATGTGAGCTGCAGAAAGGCATATATTGTTACGAGAGCGACACAATGGAGCATACAGTGTATGTTTATCAGAAATGGCTTGCCAAAAGAATGAATATGGAAGAACAGCTGGGGACATATCCCACGGTGGAGAATACCAACGCATTAATACGAATAGCAGTTCTTTTAACATCCTTCAGAGGAACGATGGAAGCCTTCATACGCAGAACAGTGTAGAAACGGTGATCTCCACGGAGTATACCTTAGCAGTGACTCCGTGGTTACCAAGCAAGGCAAGAAGGGGTGGTTTTAGTAGGTAGGGTCAGACCCATGGGACTGGAAGACTTCCGCAGTGTCGGGAAAGGGGAAAACCTGTACCCTGCGTATATAAAAGGTTTCCACTGTATAAAAAAAGGGACATAAGCTCCTAAATAACACATGGAAAAAATGGAAAGCTAAAAATATTATTTCATTATCGTACATAAACTACAATCTACATTGTTTACAGGCCCTTTATATTAACAAAACTATAATATCAGCTCTAGTTGTAACCAATTCAGACACTAAGTGTATAAAAGTGTTGGGAAAAGGGGGTTGAAAGCATGAAAATCTTGCCCCCCCCCCAATCGAAATGCTAAAATGACGCGCATGGTCGAAGATATAAATACATAAACAGAACTTCTTAGTCGTGAGGTTGCGGCATGTGTGGAAAACGGTTGAAGCGGGTTTCAAACTAATAATTTCAAAAAGGTTTAGTTGCAGTTGCACATACGGCGCAATGTGCTGGATCTTAATCCTTTCTTCAACGGTGTAAAAATGAAGAAAAAGAAGAATCTGAAAATACCCTTTCCTTCTTCTTCTGTTATATGTTTTGTATGAAAAATCTATCTGTTTCAGGAATTTTCTAAAAATATAACGATGTTCTTAATAATGATTTTATTTCATATTATGTTAAGTAAATTAAAAAAGTGTAAGTTCACAAAGGACATATTTCTAGTACAAGTTCCCTTAACAAATGGAAACTTTTAACCAACATCTCGTCCAAAATGTAAACATATTAGATCTCCAATGTTCAAATCATTCGTTAATTGCTTCTATTTGTAATCTAGTTAAAATCTCATCAATGCATGTAATGATAGCATTTCCTATTACGCTACACTGGTCGGTCAAAGTGTGAAGTAGACAAAATTGGTTCATTTATTATGATTAATTCTCATTTTAGAGTACATTTTCATACAGAGTATGAATGTTATCAAAAGATGAGATCTGTTAAAGTTAAAATTCGATAAACCCCAGAATCGCATTAACTTTGGGATAGATTTTCTCTGTGTTTTCATGTTTCGCCGCTAAAATAAGATTTCCATTCTTTCGTTGCTTGAAATGTTAATAAATCGTTTCTTAAATCCGATTAGACTGGAATACTTAACAATGCTTTCAAGGGTCTTATTGGAGATTTTACAGTTAATGTCATTTTAAATAATACGTAAAAATTACGGATTAAAATATTTAAAACAATATTCAATTTAAATAATAAACGAGAATAAATATTACAGGGTTTTAGAGGTCAGAAAGGATATCCGGGCAATAGGGTAAGAAGAAAATGAAAAGTGTAATTAGCTTCAACTAAAAGCATGACGAAGTAGTAGTAATATATTTAACTATTAAAATGTTAACAATTTAAAATATATTTTATTTAAAGTATATTTGTTTAAAAAACGTACGTATCTAAGTGACATAAAAATCCGAACACCCAGTTTAAATGATTTTATTTTTATAAAATTTTGTATAAGTACTTACTAAAGCATAATAAGTAAATGATAAAAATTTCAAAATGATTGCATTGCTTTAAAGTCCTTTTACCTTTAATAATATGTGGATGCACTCCGATGTGTTACGCATTCTCCTCATTCCAGGCAACCACCAACTTCTCTCGAAGTTCTTCTAGAGTCTGAGGAGGACGTTGCAAATTGAGCAATATCCTACCCATCATATCCCACACCTGCTCAATTGGGGATAAGTCGGGAGATCTTGGTGGCTAAGGTGACAATGTGACATCATCAAGTCTATTGTGACTCTTGCGACATGTGGTCGGGCATTGGATTTGTTGGATTTTTCAGGGTGTCAAGATAGGGTAAAAGATGGGGTTCTAAAACTTCTTGGATATGATGCTGCGCCTTCATGTTACCTCTGATGAAGATTAAAGGTGATCTCGAACCATAAGCTATAGCACCCCAAACCCTAACTCCAACAGTTTGATGAACATGCCTTTTAACAAAAAACGTGGATTTCTCCTTTCACCACATCGTCTTCTATCCCTCGCTCGACCATCGTGCATGCCTAAACAAAATCGAGACTCGTCACTAAAGACAATACTGTTTCATTCCTGATCCCAGAGTTAAAGGGAGGACCCAGTGTGGTCGGTATGAAAACAGGCCACAACGTCTTATTCGTCGGTAAACACTTCGCATGCCAATAGGTCTTCTGTGTTCTGCAAACCATTTATTTGCAATGGACCTGGTAGTGGAGAAACGGTCCCCTAAGGCCAATAATCTTAAGCGGCGATCTTCACGGTCTATTGTTCTACGGGAGCGTCCAGAGCCCCTTCCTCTTTGCGTACGGCCTTCTTGAAGCCATGCCTGACAACACCTAACCACGGTGTCTACACTTCTTTGCACTCTAACTGCAATTTCCCGAAAAGAAAATCCAGCTTCCCAAAGTCCCACTATACGACCACTATCAACTCACTAAGTTGACGAAATCGTACAAGTCTCCGTACCCTAGGCATCGCAACCAATCGTAAAGAATGTCAAGAACCAAAATTCGCAAAATTTGGATCTTTACTACGGCTACAATATTCATTTTTAGATTGCCAGTGGATTTCAAAAAAAGGAGTATAAAAATCTGAATCTTCAACTGATAAGGCTGAAAATTTCAATTGTTTATTTCAGTAAAATAAATAAATTCACCAAATTTTATTAAAATAAAATCATTCAAACTGGGTGTTCGGATTTTTATGTCACTTATAATTAGTAAATAATAATTGGTAAAGGTGTATTTTAGCAGTTCCCCATGAGACGCATGCGCGGTAATTTATACAAAGTTAATTGCGCGGTGTTGTCGGCTTAAATATTTTTCTCTGAAACCGAAAAATCTCATGTTTTTATCAAATTTGGTATACTTAGCATTAGTTGTAAACTTGATATTACATTACTGTTAAAATCTTAACATTATGGTTCTTTCTACCTTCCTTTTCCTCCTTTTCCTCCATTTTGCAATGGAGGTGTGTCTGCAGGAGATGCTTAAGCATGCCTCCAGGTGCGGTTGCCCCTATCTTAGCCTTTCTTTTTCCTCTACTTTCTGTGCCATAGTCTTTTTCACATAGTTATATATTAATGTCCATTTTTCGTCCGATTCAATCATTATGCCTACCATGTTTTTCTTCGTAAACTCATTTTTTAGCCTCACTTTTAATTGAGTACGGTCGCTGTCCCATCTCTTACATGCAAACAAAGTGTGTGACGGGTCGTCTGTTTCCGCGCAGTAGTGCAGCCTTCACCAAGATTAAGTCGCAATATAGGGTCGCACAGAACATTTCATAGCACCGGCCCAAGTACGGAGCCTTGGTGCACACCACCGCTTATTTCTAGGGTGTAATAAGAAGCTGAATTAAAGGCGTTACGTATGCCCCAAGTTTCCGTACTTTCGTATATCCACTCATTTACGAAGTTAATTGTATGGAGTGAAGATTTTCCTCTTCGAAACAGGAAAGATTTTTTTTTAATATTGGTAAATAATAACACAGTTGCAAATGTAGGTTAATAGAGAATTTAGCTTCAACAAGAAAAATTTAAATTAAAAAATGGCCAAAATCGTGAGTTTGATATACAGAAATATCAAAAATTTTCCGGTCCCCCCTGACCACCGGTATGTCGCCCCCCCCTGTCAAAATTTCTGCCTTCGATCTTGAACCTAACCGAAGAAAGAGTTTTTTTAGTAGAACACTATTTCTGCTCATGTGGAGTAGGTCGGAAGTATCAGTATTATGTCAAAGTAAAGGCTCTTCAAAACGTCGAAGAACGGTTTGTACCAATAAAAATTCAAACTGCCGCGTGCGCCTCAAGGGTAACAGCTAAAATACATATTTACCTAATATTTATTAATTTAATAGATGCAGACATCCTTTAATAGAGTGCTGTTTGTGCTCAGTTAGAGATATCTCCAAACTTTTTTACTAAATTGTAAACTGTTGGAGGTTAGACGTGCCTCGTGATTTAAATATCTAAACACATTTTTTTCAACTTTTTTTTTAATATTGAAACCATTTTCATCCTTTTCAGTTTTGTCGTATCCCTTTTTTTCTTTTTCAAATTATGGTCTCCGGCACCCTTGTTTTCAATCCGAAAAGAGATATTACTTCTTTATTATTTTTATTGAAACTGTTCAAAATTTTTTGTTAAATTTGTAGACACGTACATTACCTTATATTAATAGAAATCTATAAATAAGTTGAGAAGTTATTGCAATGATTTATACCGCTGAAAGTGGGCGTACAATTAATAGTCCATTTAAAATTTTTATGTTGTGATACAAACAATCTTTTACAGGGCCAGACCGGGGGGCGCGGATTTCCGGGATTTCCGGTTTGTTTCATTTTATTTGTTTTGGTGGTGGTGGAACTTTAACCTAAGTGAACCTCAGTGTACAAATATTAACACCTAATTTATGTTACTCTGCAACCATGGGTAGTAAATAAGATTTATTGAAGCTATTTTAATGTAATTTCCATTTTTTTTTATAAAAAATTCTTACAATTTTAAACACAAACATAAACAAGGATTTAAAAATAGCTAAATGTTGATTCTCATACACATTTTATCACCATTTGCATTTAACTTGCATTTATCATTGAATTAAAGAATTACCTAAAAAATACCCCTTATAGATTTGTGATACAGTATTTTGAGACATAGTAAAATATGTTATTATGTTAATTTAAGTTTTTATTAACAATTTCTTAAAAAGAATTTTAATAGTACATTAAACAATGCATTTTATATGGCTTTCTGTTATGACACGAGTTCAGTCATATGAAATAAGTTGTTTATTTATAATATTTTTTATATTTTGCCATTTTATCACTTTTTAAATTAATTTATTATTTGTATGTATATTACGAAAATGATGATTTTAAAAAAAATGTTGGCAACACTGTGTAATTTATAACATTTAACAGTTTTGTAATTTAAATTATCAAATGTTATTGTTTAAAAATATTTGAAAATGAATAATAATAATAATAATATATTATATATGTAAAAGATAATATTCATATTCACAAATACTTTCTTAAAGAACAATATAAAATGAATAAATTGCTATTAGCCACAAATGTCATTGCCAATATTCTTGTCATTAGATACTTCACTCATGTTACCAACCATTTAAAACAAAAATTTGCGTGCGTAAAAGTTACGTTACGATACGCAAATGCGTTTTATAATGAAGATTTTTATAAGTGCAAAATATAAAAAAATATTCAGATATTATCATAATAAGTCATTGATTCATTTTCATCATCGGTCTTTTTCATGTTCGCTTTTTAACATGATTTAATAACAATTGCTTTAACATTATTAACTCTGCTTTTTAGTATTTAATCAATGAAAGGGAAATTGTCACATTTCCGGGCTATTTTCGCAATTATTTATATTTTCCAGCTGTCGAAAAGAAAATTTCAGAGCAAATTTTCGAACAAAATAAAACAAATGAGGAAATTGTTAGGAAATTTATAAAGCAACAGAGTATTGGAATGTTCCACGCTTAAAGCAATTTTATTTATTACATATTTACATTTTTGTTAACAATATCAAATTTTTAAGAGAAAACAGTAATGTACAGTTTCTAAGGATATTTATTATATTAACCTTTACTTTGTGAAAGTCCATCTTACAAAAAACATTATAAATAAAACTTTTTAGCAAAATTTACACTTGCCACTCAAAAAATTGGTTTTTTAACCCAGACAGCTTTTTTTGAGTAACATTTTGATTTTAAAGATGTTGATTAAGTAGTGTTAAAACTATTTATAGACCAAGTATGGAAATAATAAAACAACAATATTATATTCTAGATGTTATTAGGGATTATCCTGGATGTTTGTCTAAGATCAGTATAACTGTGCAATGATATAGAAAATCAGCAAAAAACTATATCATAGTGACCTTAATAGGTATATTTTTACATTTACGTGTCATCTATACCTTGTCCAGTATAAATAAAGGTGTACGTCACAGCTGTCGGAACGGGGATATGTTGTCAAGCATTTAAAATAGTATTAGAATCTGGTAAATATTAAATGAAGTTTCTCTGATATTCGTCTTTTCATTTTGACTACACTATTACACCATGTTTGAATGCGACAACAGAGCGCAATTGTGCCAACATATAAAAGATTTTAGCACGAGTTATGTTCGTTTGAAGTTTATATTTTATCAGTCCAGGACTGACTACGAAACCTTTCTTAAAGCACTTATTTATTTTTTGTAATAACTTGCGGCCTACGAATTTCAATATTTACCAAATTTACAGTGAAAAAAGATACTGATTGACAGTGGCAAACGAACGAAGAAAGTCAAACGATTTGTTCACTTTTATGACGTGCACCTATATTTATACTGGACAAGGTATATGTATAAAATGGAGACTAAATCAAAGTAAACAGTTTAATAATGGAGATGTCTCTTTAGTTCGAGTTTTTCAAGAAAATCTAAATTTTGTTCTTTATCGCAAATGTGATCTATAGCAGATCAACAATAGAAAAATTTTAAGCTATTGTGATATTATAAGTGAAAATAATATTATTAAATTTAATACAAAAATAATGTATTAAAATGATTTGCCTCACAAAATACCGAAATGCAAAACACCTTAACAGTTTCTTCTGACAAACGTACAATAAAAATGAAAAAACCATATCATGCTGATCTTAACAATAAATATAATTCAAATCATCCTATAACACCTAAATTAGCAGCTTATAATTCTGTAATACATTGAGCATTTTCAAATTCCAATCGACAAAAATAACTTTGATGAAGAAATTGAGATCATAAAACAATTATATAGTAGAAAAAATTTACTTTTACCCTGACGTCATACCTACAAACCTCGCGAAATAAATCGTAGTCAAAAATGGCCACTGTTACTTTGTCGTGTGCGTGTGGTGCCGTGTTTGAAGTTACCCTAAAATAAAAATAACAAGTAAGAGTTTTTAAAAAAAACTATTTTTATAGAATTTATTTGAATGCAAATGATAAAACGCTTTGAACAAATCTCGATGTATCAAAATAATGACAGTTGCCATAAGAGATCAAAATAAATTCTTATAAATACAACCATTTAAGCATTTTTCTTTCCAACATATTTCAACTATAGTCTGGTTCACAGTTATTATGCAGCATTACGTTTATGGACGACGGCGTTGCCATATAGGCATGTTCTTCGAATTTGGTTCCAACTGGCGCGGGAATATAACTTGCCATTGTGTCACTATTATGATTTAAATGTTGACTAAATTATTCATTTGAAAATCGTTTAGTGAGTAATTAAGAATATTTATAATTATGCTTTTAGATAAAATTTACCAATAAATTTAACCAAAGCGGCAACAGTGTTGAATATTCGCCCATAAGACTTACATTGGCCTATGCCGGCCACGCTGCATAATAACTGTGACCCGGAGTATAGTAGTAGAACCGGATGAGGCATATAAAGTTTTTGTTTACTACTGGTCGCTGTTAGTGACGTCAGGGTAAAGGTAAATTTTTTCTACGGTAGTAAGGTCAATTATTGTTCTTAGGGGCGCTTCCCAAGTCGTGCCCGTTATTACCTGACCCCAAAAATCACTGACCAACTCGTGCCCGTTCAAAAACCAGGTAGAAAATTAATACACCAACTCGTGCCCGGGTGCATCGGAACTGCGGTTTTTAATTCTTATTTATTATAATTAAATATTCAGGACCTACATGTACAGTTGTCATTTATTTGAAATAAAACTACTATCAAACGTATTAATTAAATATATTGCACATAAAAAACTACCTTCATATTATTAATACTATACCAAGATACTGTTTTAACGAAAGTAAATGTTGATATCTTTTGATATCTTTTTATTTTTAAAATTATCTATAGTCTTTTTTAGGAAATCATGTTTTTTCCTTGTTGCATTTCTCACGATTTTAGTATTATCTACAATTGAGTTTAGACAAGATGGGATGGTAATTTGAACAGGTAAATTTTTCAATCGGGCACGAGTTACGTATACAGATTATTGAGACCTTTACTCTTGTACCTTTTAAGGGATTAGTGGGCACGAGTTGGGATGCGCCCGTTCTTAGTACAGTTTCTAATCTTTTTGGAAAATATATTATTTCAATGTATTTATTAACCAATAAATCTTTTAAATTGCTAATAGAAACTATACTTTAAAATATGAAATGAACTAAATGAACAAATTAATTTTTCAAAAAAATAAGTGTGGAAAAGCCAGTCAGACTACTTTGTTTTGGAAATATGTGATTTGTGACCGTTTCCGATTTCATAAGGTTCCATATAAACAGAACATTTGAAAATAAAACCTATTTTAATTTTTTCAGGGCCCAATAGGATTAGATGGACCTAAAGGAGAACCAGTAAGTATTTAGTTGGTATTAAGTACTTTATTATAATACTAATAATTGAAAAATTCACAAGCATTTAGCATTATTTCCCCGTGCACGCAAAATATACTTGACATAAAAATCCGAACACCAAGTTTAAATGATTTTATTTTAATAATTATACCATGGTGGCCAAGGTAACAATGTGACATCATTATGTTGTGACTCTTGCGATATGTAGTCGGGCATTATCTTGTTGGAAAGTTGCATTTGCCAGGGTGTCAAAATTGGGTAAAAGATGGGGTTCTAAAACTTCTTGGATATAACGATGAAGATTAAAAGTGATCTCGAACCATAAGCTATAGCACCCCAAACCATAACTCCAACAGTTTGATAAACACGTCTTTCAACAAAAAACCGTGGATTTCTCCTTTCACCACGTCGTCTTCTAACCCTCGCTCGACCATCGTGCATGACTAAACAAAATCGAGACTCGTCACTAAAGACAATACTGTTCCATTCCTGATCCCAGAGTGACCGTTCTCTGTACCCCTCAAGGCGATTACGTCGGTGTTCTGGAGTTAAAGGGAGGACCCACTGTGGTCGGTATGAAAACAGGCCAAAACGTCTTATTCGTCGGTAAACACTTCGCAATCCATTACGTCTTCCGTGTTCTGCAAACCATTCATTTTCAATGGACCTGGTAGTGGAGAAATAGTCCCCTAAGGCCAATAATCTTAGGCGGCGATATTCACGGTCTGTTGTTCTACAGAGCCCCTTGCTCTTTGCGTACGGCCTTCATGAAGCCATGCCTGACAACACCTAATCACAGTGTCTACACTTCTTTGCACTCTAACTGCAATTTCCCGAAAAGAAAATTCAGCTTTCCATACGACCCCTATCAAACTCACTAAGTTGACGAAATCGTACAGGTCTCCGTACCCTAGGCCGTAACCAATCGTAAAGAATATCAAGAACCAAAATCCGCAAAATTTGGATCTTTACTACGGCTACAATATTCATTTTTGGATTGTTAGTGGATTTCAATAAAAGCAGTATAAAAACCGGAATCTTCAACTGATAAGGCTGAAAATATTATCAATTGTTTATTTCGGATTTTTATGTCACTTAAAACTTTCACCAGCAAAATTATCGCATAATTTAAAAATCAAATTTTTAAAGACATTATCAATATATATTTTTGAAAGTCCCCCATATTTTTAGGATAAGTAATTAAGCAACAATGTTTAGAAAATAACATATAATAAAAAATATGGTTAAAAATAAGGCTAATAACAGGTAGGTTCTATTGTAACGTCAATAACACATTGATGCTTTCTTGGCATACTTATAATTTTCTATTTCTGATATCATTTGGGCTCAGACTATACCACACCCCCACCATACGCAAAGCTTGGATTAGGTAATACTCTTAGGCCTCTCTAAAGCAAATCCTAGACGTGCTCAATAGGATTGAGATCCGAGTTGGTTGCTGGCCAATCCATTGTGCTAATTTCTATTTCGGGTAGTATTCTTGTACAAAAAATAAAATATTCCCCAATAAATGGTGCAAACGGTATGACATAAGGTTCTAAAATGTCTACAATATATCTATGAGTTGTAAGACGGCCTCCACATTGATGCCAGCCCATACTATAACTGCCACTACCATATGCATATTTTGGCTGTATGCAACTCTAGAGCGTCTATATACTAGTAGACATCAGTTATTACCAAACAGACCGAATCTAGATTCGTCGTTAGACCATTGTTGATTTTTCCAACCCAGATGTTTTCTAGCAAATGCTAATATTGATAATATTGTACTTTAGCACTGATTTTATTATTCAAATTTAATAGTTTCTTTATTTATTTGTTATTTTTGTTTTCCAAATTGCCTGAAAATATCTTTAATTATTATAGATAAATTGTCTTATTATCAACTTCATATTAGATAAATCAAATATTGGTTAAAAATAACTTACTGTCCATTATTTTTAAATATAAAATTCTATTTTCCTGTCGAAATGGCTCCAAACATAAAATCTGTACTAGTAACTCAATGTTTTCTATCTTTTTGAACTACTTGAACTTTTTTTTGTGTTTTTTGATTTGGCTAAGGCTAAAACTAAAACTAAACTCCATATTTTTTAAATATGATAGGCAGTTTATTAAATATTCGATCATTGCAAACAACACTTGAAATAACACAATAACATAACTTGTTATAATTTTAACATTATAAAATATCTAATACCAACAATGTTTTAGGGTAGACCCGGTGAAAAGGGACAAAAAGGCCAAACAGGAAGCGCCGGCATTGACGTCCTTCAAGCTGTCAAGGTATGTTTGAATGTGTGTAAAAACAATATAAAAATGTTCTGAATAAATTAGAAAGTGGCTTTGTTGTCAAATATTTTTTTGTTTTTTTCTGATATAGCTGCCTGGCAGGGTAAGTAACAGTCTTCCTGTGCATAGAACATCTTTTTTAGTTTTTATGTTGCAGTTGTGAATTTAGTTATTGTGTAATAATTGTCTATTTTAGAAATTTTTATACTAAATATGCACCTACATAGGTTTCTATTTATTTATAATTATTTTAGTGATAATTTCCCCTATTAAAACATATTTGAAGTACTAACGAATATGTAGGTACTGCTGAACCTGGATTTATAAACATTATGTTCTTATTCCATTTGCGCTTGCCTTTCGAAAAAATATATAGGTACATTATTATAAAATTTAATGTACTAATCCTTGCTACATTATAAGACACCATTTATCAATTTCTTTCGGGATTCCATTCTTTAATTTTATCTTTTTACCGCTCACAATTTATAGATATCTAATAGTTTTGTTCTGTAGACATTGCTGTGGTCAAAATATTAGGTAAATGTAAATACTTACGATGCTGCCAACATCTAACCGATCTGAAAATCTCATGTTAATGGGTTTTAAAAACAGAATCATACCCTTCTTGTTACCTTTTGACGTTTTTTATTAATTAACGAAAAACTATGTAACCCAGAAAAAATGTGTTTATATATCCAACCTATTAAATTATGATTTTTTTCTTTGACTAAATAGAATTTAAATATTTTGTTTATTATTACGTTCTTTTTAAGTTATAACAATGTGCTTCCTACGCACATATACTTTTAACAGAATTAAAATGTTTTCTATTAGCTCATGGAAAGTCCAGTTTGCCGCACGCAATTTAGTATTGAAATAGTCAGTTTTCCGTATGGAAAAGTAAATCTGTTGAGTTTTTGGGGAGTATACTGACATTTAAATATTCAAAATATATTTGTGTAATTATAGTTTACAGAATGACCGAAAATGAAGAATTTCATGCTATAATTTTTGATAAAAATAAGTATGTTTGTATAATTTTTCAATTGTCCTGGTATAAGTCTCATCATCTTCATGTAGGAAATGTAAGAAGAAGGACATTCCAAAGGATGGTCAGTGAAGGAAATGTAAGACATATGCCTAAATCACTTCAACACAATCCAAACTGGGAACTACCCCAGGACAGAATGTCAAAAAAACCTAATTTCACAAGAAATTTCACGGTACATTTAAGCAAAAAAAGTCAATGGGATCCCAAAGTAATATCACAGAGAGGCAAGAACACAATCTTATGGTATACTGATAGGTCCAAAACTAAAAGAGGAACAGCGATAGGGATTTACGGACCTAGAACAAAGCACCTCCAGAGTTTAGGCTTACATCTTACCATTTTCCAAGCAGAAATATACACCATTGGAAAATGTGCACAATTCAACATTGAAAAGAAATACTGCAAACAGAACATAACTATTATGTCTGACAGTCAAGCAGCAATTAAAGCACTCAACTCCAGCGTTATAACATCTTAATTAGTCTAGAAAGACTAAACGAACTGGGCAGGAATAACACAGTTACACTTTTATGGCTCCCTGGACACTCGGGAATAGAAGGGAATGAAATGGCAGATACGCTTGCCAGAAGGGCAGCAAGTATGTCACTGTAATATTTCCAATACAAAAATGCAATTACTTTATAATATTACTTTTATTTTAGATTTTTGACATTGATTAATTCGCCAACGTCAACACATAACAACAAAACAAAACTACATCAATTGAATACATTACACACTTCCCCCCTAAAACAAAATTTGTTTAATATCCCCAACGATCTGGTGGTCGGCGATTTCTTTGAGGTCTACTGGCGGTTGGGGTTCTTGGATGCTCAGTAGATGATATTGAAGCCTTTTCCGTTGGCTCTTCATTTACAAATGTAGATGTTTTCATTGGAGTATTAAAGTAACCATTATCTAAATCAAATTCATTGTCACTGCACAATCGAATCTGATTCAAATGTCTCTTCCATACATGATTCGCGTCAAGAACAGAAACCAAACAAACATTTTTACCTATAATTTTTTTTATTTTTGCCTTACACCAACCGGGTTTCGTTCCTCGATAATCTCTCACATAAACAATTTCGCCAATATTAAAATTTATATATCGTTTCCCCTTATAATTTCTTGGATTTTTGATATTTGAACAAGTAATGTTTTCTTTGATTTCCCCTTTACTTTTAATTGTTTCAACGTATTTAGCTTGAGGCCGAATTAAATCTAACCTTGTACGAAGGGATCTTCCCAAAAAAACTTTAGCTGGTGTTTCTCCAGAAGAGCAACGAGAACCGTATTTCTATAATTGATTAAAAACTTACATAAAGAAAAATGAACATTATTTAATTGATTTTCCGAAATTTCTTTTAACAAAACCTGCTTGACTGTTTTTACTGAATTTTCCGCTGCTCCATTGGAGGCAGGATTATAAGGTGGAATGGTTATGTGTTTGATGCCAATTACCCTTAGAAACGTTTCAAACTCTTCGGATACTAATTGAGGCCCATTGTCTGACACAAGTAGATTAGGTAAGCCAAAACGGCAAAAAATTTCTCGGAGAATTTCAATCGTTCGTCTAGATGTTATCGAATTCATCGTAAAAATTTCTAACCATTTTGACAAAGAATCTGTAATAATTAGAAAATACATATTTTTTAATGGACCCAGGAAATCAATATGAATTCTTTGCCAAACCTCTGATGGAACTGGCCAGGGCTGTAAAGGTGTTTTTTCTGGTGTACGACAAAAAAACTGACATTGTTCACAAGTTTTAACCATCTTCTCAATATCCCTATTCATCGAAGGCCACCACATATATGATCGGGCTAAAGATTTCATTTTCACAATTCCTAAGTGACTGCTATGTAATTCCTCTAGCATATTTTTTTGAAGCTGTAAGGGAACAACGACCTTATGCCCCCACAGCAGAACATTGTCATGAACATCCAAATCCCATCTTCGTCGCCAAATTATGTAATATTTCCAATACAAAAATGCAATTATTTTATAATATTACTTTTATTTCAGATTTTTGACATTGATTAATTCGTCAACGTCAACACATAACAACAAAACAAAACTACATCAATTGAATACATTACAGTCACTAATGGGACCTGAAACATTTTGTGGCATAGCCTACATAAACTCAATAAACTCAGTGGCATTGAGAATATGGAAAAGATCGAACGTTGGGAGAACCTACCAGGGATAAGGTGGGCAAAAGCCTTGCTAGGTAGTTACAACCCCAAAAAGTCCATACAATGTCTTGGGCTGAGCAAAAATAACCTAAGAATTCTTAATGGGACACTGTAAACTAAGAGGACACCTACATAGACTGGGGATTGAGGAAAAGGCAGAATGCAGGTATTGTGAAATGAAGGAGGAAAACTCAATACCCATATTCACAGCATATCCTGCCCTAGGAAATACAAGGACTATATACTAGGAAAGAGCTCTACAACTTGGAGCACACGAAATTGAAGAGGATGACTTACCTAAATTGATGCCGATTAGAGGCGGTGCTTTAAATATGGGAAAACCCACCGTCTAAGCAAGTAAGGGGGCACAATAGATCTCACAGGTCGCAGTGGACAACCCCTACAATACATTTCATTATTACATAAGCCTCAACTGAATTTCAAATAATAACAAACACCTGATAAAACTTAAATTTGTCAATCAAAACACTACCTTGTCAAAATCAATTTTACCTTCGCAAGGCTTTCTAGTAAGATTATTTGCCATGGATACTTCAAATGAAGATTTGCCAGAGTCAGTTTTGGAAGCGGCTAAAATTGCAGACATGAATCTGCTACCATCAAAATCCCGTTATGGGTATGAAAAATAATATATTTTGTTTGAAAACTGGTGCCAGAATAAGGGTATCAAAACTTTTAAAGAATACGTTTTTTAGCTCATTTCACTAAAATGTCCAAAACATGCAAGCCTAATATTCTATGGTCCAGTTACTCAACGTTAAAAAGTGTAATCAAACTCAGAAAAGACTTCGATTTAAGCAAGTTCTTAACTTTTAGGATTTTTCTGAACTGTAATAGAAAAAATAGTGTCTCTAACACGTGCGTAAATATCCGCCCTTGTTAAGTAAACTACTATTATCTCACTCCCATCTCGATGTATAAGATTAAAAAGAGGAAGGCAAAAGTATGTGAAAGAAAAATTCTTTTTCTTCTAGTGTTGAAATTTTAGTCATTGTTGAAATTTGTCATTTTCGTGTTGAAAGAGTCACTTTTCCGCACTAAAATGAGTGCTGGAATAACTTTTGTTTTCCTCTACCGGGAAAAGTAGTATCTTGGCTCACGCTTTTGCGGTTGAAAAAGAGCCGTTTGTCCATTTTAAATAAAACTGTTCTTTGAGTGCAAAAAGTCTACTAACGCAAATTTAGTGTGACAGTTTAAGTCACTCCTTGACATTGGGAAACGTCACATGTTTCATAACCTTCGTATATCATTTACAATTATGAAATTATAATTTAAGATGTAAATCGTCGCATTTGTAATACAAAATAGTATGTGCAACTCATATGAAGTTGTCGATTACCCACTTAAGCGAATGACCGCACGCTTATAAAAAAATAGTGTACCTAACACGTGGGTAAAGTGTCTTTTCCGCAAGCGGTTACTGGCCGAACGACGCGACAGCGTTAGTTGAAAACGCTTTCCGAAAAGTATCACTTTTCGCACTTGTTAGATAAACTGCTATGTTACTGTTTCTCATATTAATCTATTGATTTTTATTAATAGTCTTATGTAATGAGATTTCATTAATTTTGTTGATAGTTTCAATTGTGTATTCAAATTAAGAATGTAGCGCCGTGGTGGCGATAAATGAACTATTTCTTCGTACATTGTTTTGTAAACTCATTTGCGATGCAATTACGAAGTTTTTAAAGTAAGTACCGCTTTGATATAAAAAAAATCAAGTTCATTTTTCAAACAAAACTTTATTTACCTGAAAGAGCATTTTTTCCTTCTACTTCCCTATATAATTTCCATTATTATTAAGGAACTTGTCTTATCTTGAGACCATGTTTTGTATGCCATCGTCAAATGTGTAACCATAATACTCTCCAAAACGGCAGGGCGTCAATTTGTAACCATATTAGTTCCCAAAAGGCGCCAATTTGTAACAATATCCTTCTAAAGAGGCAGGGCGCCAATTTGTAACAATACTAGTTCCAAAAAGAGATCCCGAATATGAGACTCTCTCAAGGAGTGGTTCGACTCCAAGTTAAAGCTCACTATAGAGATTGGTGGTATATAAGGGTTAAGGGCGCCACTATCTTTTTATACGTTACGAATAAACAACAGAAACTACACAAAAACTAAGGTGAAAAAGATAGAAACACCTTGTAATTAGACTGAATTTGAAAGCAAAAAGAAACTACATTTAATGTCAACCGAACACGCTGCACCCTCAAGACTTATAGTCCGTGGGTATATAAATCAAACGGTTATTAATGAATATTTGTTTATTAATAAAAAATGGTAAATTGCCAAAGGAAGTACAAACGGAAATGTTCTAAATGGATTTGACTTATCTTTGTTAGTAGAATGATCCGGTAGTCTCGGTTTGTGTACCGATGCTTGTAGTTGGAGTGTTGGCTAGTGGTGGTGGATTCTTCATCAAAAGGAACTGCTACTGTAATGGGGATATTTCTTCATCAAAGGAACTGCTACCATAATGGTTATATTTCTGCATCAAAAGGAACTGCTACTATAACTATATTTTTCTCTGCTAGCGGGTATATTGCTCCCTACTAGCGTAGCTGTGATACAACCAGAGAAATGTATTGTCTAAGTTCCGCGGACAACTGGCCACTAGGGGTTGTTTGGACGAAAAGGAATGAAACGTGGTGTTTGCCCTAATTTATACCAGTATTGACAGGGGTTTCCGGTTACGTTCGTTGGTAAGGGTTTTGGTTCGGGTACGTTCTGTTGTAGAGATGGGTTTGGTAACGATGATAAGGTTGTGTCTGATATACAGTGGGTCAGGGTTGATTTTAAGGTTCGGACGGTAAACTAAGGAAAGGTAGCATGACGATAGAAATGTTACAAATGCTTTTAAGCCTTTAGCACGATGAAACGAATCACAGCACTTACTTCATAGTTGGCGGGATTCTCGATAGTCGGAGGCATTTTAAAATCATATATGCAAACGAAGATGCGATCAAACGGCGTCGTAATGGCGTCTGTGCACTGCAGCGCTGCGGCGGCGTATTTTAACAACGGTGCCTACTTTAAAAACGTGCCTCGTTTATGTTACATAATATTTCCGTGGACTATTAAATAATATATAAAGAAATGGTTCCTTTTTTGTAACTTTTTAAGGCATTAAATTTTAATACTACATTTTTCTGGCGTATATAGTTTTTCGTTGTTTAAACAATAACGTCAAAAGATATCATCTGTCATCTTACACTTATTTATTCAGGAAAAAACATTAATAATTAAATCAATTCTATAAACGATTGGCCTCTATGCTCTGCATTAATTAGGCTTTATGTGGCACTTCCAAGCCAATTTGTAAAATTATTTTTTAACATTGCAAATAGTTTTTATTGGTTTTCATTTATGCCTGTATGCACCATTTTCACGTTTTCCGGTAATTAGCTAACCACAACCAATTATGTAACCACGGTTAAAAAGTCTATTCGATGCACCAAAGAATTTTGCACTCAAATTATGGTCTATATAGAAAGGACAAGGAGTAATCATTCATTTAAGTAGATTTCATAGACGTACCAAAATATATTTTAAGAGGGTATACCGTAAGGTACATTTTGTACTGAACGAATGAGTTGCAGCTATGCTAAAGAATATACGATTTAGGTCAGAGGTAACGGGATGTACTAATTTTAATAAAAAAAGTGATAGAGGTACATAAATTTTAGTAAGTTTGATAAAGAAAGGCAACACAGTTTATTCATAATAGAAAACAAACCAATCTGTAACAATAATTATTTTATATATTTTTGTTCTTTTTGTAAGAAGATTAAACTTTGAATATTGTCACAAATAAATTACAATGAAATATATTTTTAAAAAATTAATTACCAGATAGCAAGATATCGTTTCAATTTTTATTAAATTCAAAGAAGCAAAATGAATATTTTTTATTTGTATTTCTCCTATATGTAGTGTTTGGGGAATTTTTCTCAGAAATTTTAAATGGCAAGTGGCCTACTGTAATCGGCTTAATACGATTACACCTATTTACAGATTATTCGATTATTGAGAGGGATTTTCCAAACAACCCAGTTTTCTTAGAAACATTATCGGGAATATTATTTTAAAAGAAAGTAGGTACATTAAATCAGTACTTAGTATTAGTTCTTTGAGTAAAGTTGTATGAAGTTGTATGGTTTTCATAATATTGTAAACAGTTGGAATATATTTAAAACATTTGTTGAATGTTAATTGTGCAAGTACCAAACAATGTCGATAAGCCAAGGACCATCTAAACGACCAAAAACAGGTCCATTATCTTTAAATGAAAAAACTCTGATATTGAATTGTTATATATCATTGAAAAACAAGGATCCAAGTGCAAGTGTTGATGATATTGTGGAATTAACGACTGCCATGTTGTGTGCTGCTAAATCAACAATTTATAGATTACTAAAAGAAAGCAAGAATGGAACTCTTCAAAACTCCTTCAGGCCGAAAACCAGTTGAGATCGATGAGTCATTAAAACAAAGACTAACGCGTAAAGTCCATGGATTTTACTTACGAAAGGAAATTCCAACACTTGACAAAATTATGACATCAGTGCAAGAAGATACGGACTATACAAAATTCTCCAGAATGACATTATGCAAACTTTTGAAAGATGTGGGTTTTCAGATATACAAAACATAATAGAAAATCTCTCTTGATAGATAAACCGGAAATAGTTTTTTGGAGAAGAGACTATTTAAGAAGCTTGACATGCCAGAGAACAAAATTTGAAAATCTTCTACTTAGACGAAACATGGATAAATGCTGGATATACAGTTTCCAAATCTTGGCAAGATGAAAACATTAAAAGCGGAAGGCAGGCATTCGTGGAAGGTTTGTCGTTAGATTTGCAGCGACCATCTGGAAAAGGAAAAAGACTTATCATTGTCCATGTTGGAAGTTCTGAAGGTTTTGTTGATGGTGGATTATTAACTTTTATTTCAAAACGCACGGGGGACTATCACGAAGATATGAATGGGGATGTCTTCGAGGAATGGTTTGTTCAAATGTTGGATCTGATTCCAAAAGGGGCTGTTATTGTTATGGACAACGCAAGTTACAATTCACGGTTACGAGAAGCATTATCCACAAGTCGTTGGCGTAAAGCAGAGCTTTTGGAGTGGCTTATTTCGAAAAATATTAAGTTTCCAAAAGATCGACTAAGGAAAGAACTTTACAGAATTGCAAAAATGAACAAGAATAAATACAAAACCTACGTTGTAGAAGAAATGGCTTCTTCTCGTGGTATATAAGTTCTTCGAATTCCCCCTTATCATTGTGAACTTAATTCCATAGAATTAATATTGGCTCAGGTAAAGGGGGAAGTTGGAAAAAAATACTACTTTTAAAATAAACGATGTTGTGAAATTGTTTGAGAGTGCTGTAAGTCATGTTAGTAAGGAAAATTGGACAAACTGTATCGAGCATGTTATCAAAGTAGAGGCAAATATGTGGAAAATTGACAATATTTGTGATGATTTAATCGACCCTATTATTATTAATGTCATTAATGATTCTTCCGAGTCGGATATAGAATAAAATGTAAGTAATAAATGTATTCCAATAATTATTTTTTAATATATTATCATTTAAAACGTATTTTTTCCCAAAATACACACCACTGTATTGCGTTATTGCTTATCTGCTAATCCTTTAACAATGAAGAAACCCTAAACTTTGCTACAACTGAAACAAATGCGGGGTCGATCTACCTGGTTTTTAGATGATTTACGGAAGAAATGTAATTTAAAGTAAGAGATTTATCAAAAATTTTATGGTGCTCCCTTTAAAGATTTTGCATACTTAATTAGGGTTTATTACTCCTCGTACTTTTTGTACATACTATAGCTAATTGTGATTTGGTAATTATGGCCAGCTGGGTGGAGCGGGCAACATCGCAAATTTCCTAGGAATCCGTCATGTCTGACAAAATTTGATGTTGATTGATGTGAAGGTTACGGGCAAAAAGGCTGTTTCGGGTGTTTAAAATTATAATTGTCAGCTTCAATTTATTTTCTTTTGTTTTAAGAATACAGTTTAAAGTGCAATTCCATATAGTTATTGGAGCCATACAACGGGTATACTTACAAAGAACAATTAATAACTGCACAGTTAAACTAAACTTCCACTATTTATTTGAAAAATTCGCTTTAAAATCAATTACAGCTGTTTCGCTATCACTAGCATCGTCAGATTGACATATTGAAATTACATGTTGTTTGTTTGTAACTAGGTGCTTGATGTTGATAAGGAGTTAAGGCTAGACCAAGTAAGGAAGTAATAAGACATAACAATATTAAAGCCTAGATGTTATTAGCCCTAAGGGATTATCCTGGATGTATTTCCCTCTAAGATCAGTATAACTGTGCAATGATATAGAAAAACCAGGAAAAAACTATGTCATGCTGATCTTTATAATAACTTAATATATTTATGTTATAATAATGTCTTATCTATGTATAAAATGAAGACTCAATCAAAGTAAACAGTTTAATAGTGGAGAACTTCCAAGATTTATTTGTTCATTAACTAATTTAAACTGTTGATCTGCTAGATGTCTTTTAATTTCAAGTTCTTCTAGAAAATCTAAATTTTGTTTTTTATCACAAATGTGTAGTATATGAATGTCATTGGTGTGTATAAGTGAGTTTGCAAAACACCTACTGGAACATCCAAACTCACTTATACACACCAATGACATTCATATTCTACACATTTGTGATAAAAAACAAAATTTAGATTTTCTAGAAGAACTTGAAATTAAAAGACATCTAGCAGATCAACAGTTTAAAGTAGTTAATGAACAAATAAATCTTGGAAGTTCTCCACTATTAAACTGTTTACTTTGATTGAGTCTTCATTTTATACATAGATAAGACATTATTATAACATAAATATATTAAGTTATTGTAAAGATCAGCATGATATAGTTTTTTCCTGGTTTTTCTATATCATTGCACAGTTATACTGATCTTAGAGGGAAATACATCCAGGATAATCCCTTAGGGCTAATAACATCTAGGCTTTAATATTGTTATGTCTTATTACTTCCTTACTTGGTCTAGCCTTAACTCCTTATCAACATCAAGCACCTAGTTACAAACAAACAACATGTAATTTCAATATGTCAATCTGACGATGCTAGTGATAGCGAAACAGCTGTAATTGATTTTAAAGCGAATTTTTCAAATAAATAGTGGAAGTTTAGTTTAACTGTGCAGTTATTAATTGTTCTTAGTAAGATGAACTTCCAAAAAGTAGAGGTTAACACAATCAATTTCGGTATACTTACACCCTATTATCATAAGTTAGGGCTTATTTAACCTCTTCAAGAAGATCTACCCTTGTTGGTTTCGTGAGGCGGAAGCGATGAAAGAAACTAAGGTAATTCAGGGCTTCAAAATAATTTTATCTCTCATTCCAACGCCTAGGAATCCCATCTAACACCATGTCATTAATGTCTAGATCATCATCAAATAATAGGTCTACCACTTCCATAATTATTTTTCACTACCATAGTTTATCACTACTTACTATTGACAAAAATACATGTAAATGAAATCAGAAATCAGAACCAAACAAAAAATCCTAACCTCACTTATTAACTAACCGCGGTTATTTGGTCTTAATCCAAGGCCATCGGGAGATTAAAAGTTAATTGCGGATTAGGAGAAAAAAGGCTTGATGCATAAGAAAAACATTTTGTAATCACGGTTAAAGTCTTAATCAGAGAAATTGTACAATGGTGCATACAGGCATTAGTATTAAATGAGGAAAGTGGCCATTTTTAGGAATAGAAACTAGGAGTTTTAGGAAAACCAAAAAATTTTATTTTTTTGAAATTTTAGGGAATTCATATTCTCGTATAGCTCGTTCACTTTCTTTACAAAAAGTCCTGCTGGATATTGTAATAAAATAAATAAAAATATGATATAAACAGAAGTCTATCAAAATACAAGTCATGTTTACCTCCAACGGTCAACGTTAAGTTTATCAATGATCAATTTGGATGCTGGGAATGGTAAACGGAGACCGGCGAACGTAAAACGAATCAGAAAGTCAATTTTATAAATCCAGATTTAGTTCATTGTTTTCATAGTAGAGTTTCCTTCTGTTTTGTAGGAAAAATAGTGTTTTTTTCGTTAGTTTTCACTATTAATTCAACTATATTAAGTCAAATTAGTCTAAATATACAGGCTGAATCAAATTATACACTGCTCAACAATTGAAGTGGATATTTTTTAAATTTCAGAAAATTGTGTATAAAAATTATATTTTAAATATACGTTTCATGCTATTAGTAAACTCTGTTTATACCAAATTGTTTTTGTCGTTTTTTTTTCTTTTTGTACGCTGTTATCTCTTTAACCACTTCAATTGTTGAGCGGTGTATTTTAACACATTTTTTATTTGAAATAAAAAAGTCACTAAATTTTTGACAAGAAGTTAAGTTATTCTGTAGAATTATCCGTAACAGTTGTAAACTTAACATCTATGTAAATATTTAAAATCACAATGTTAAATCAAATTCAACATTGCGGTTAAAAATCATATTCGGAACAATACCTTGGGTGTGTTCGGGAAGCACGCTATTTGCGCCAGTTGGCGCTATCTAGTACTATTCTTCGTTTGCGTTCTATGGCGCTTGGCGCTATATAGTACAAAAGCGTGCTCCCCGAACACACCCGATGTAAAAAGGTTATTGACAGCGAAATATTACATCGCAGTTAACTTCACTTATATTATGTCAGATCCCTAATAGAACTGAACATTCCAAAATGACGTCATTGACGGTCGGCTGGGTTTTGCACTTTTTGCAATTTCTTGAATAGACCCAGCTTCATATTGTTTATAAGCTTGGGTGCTTTTATAAGCAATACTTTTATAAGCAATATATAAGACTGTGTGCCACCCAGAGAAAATGGCGGATCTTGTCAAAGTCACGTGTTCTGGAATGGTCAATATGCCTAATTTTTAGGTTATCATTGGGTACATTCAGGAGGTCCCAGCGGCTGAGATCGCTTAGTAAGGAGTCTTTCTGAATGAAGCGCTGCTTGAAAGCTATTCAACAGCGGCTGACTGTTTTGCTCAGCGTAGAAATTTGTCGCTTTCTAAAAAGCCCATTGCGATTTTGACATTAATGACATATCGAAATTGGGTTATGTAGGTTTGTGTTGATCTTAATTATATTCTAAGGTGTTGATTGTTGGGATAAGATTTATCCAATTGATAATTGAAGATAATTATTGTAGTTTTGTACATGAACACAATAGACATATAAAAACCAAAATAAAAATTGGGTTATGTTTTCAAATGTTTTGACTTTTGTTCCGCTGTCAGTGAGCCACGCATTCAGGCGAAACGAAGGCGCTTATTAACAGCGGCCACAGCATGCTGAGTGGCTAGATCTAGCCGCTGGGACCTCCTGAATGTACCCATTATATACGCATTATTGACGATTAGATAATCCAAACCACGTGACTTTTTAAAAATACAAGATGGCGTCTGGTTGGCATAAACAATAGTTTGTGCATATTTTGCTTTTAATTAGTTGATATTTGGATATTTGAATGATTTATTTCATAGATATACAAAAAAGAAAGATATCACTATTTACATAAATAAAAACGCCAGCAATAGTTCTCAGTCTAAGCGACTACTGGATGAAAAAAACTTTTTGCAAATTCTACAGGGTGATTCATTACTAATTGGAAATAATTTAATACTAGAATCCTGTCTTCAAATTATGAAGATTTAACTCAAAACACCTAAATAAAATGTAGCTGTTTACTTAGTTACAGGGTGTTTTGTTTAAAAATTTAAAAACTATTTGGGTTCAGTACTTTAAGACTGTTTTACGTATTTATTTCATATTTGGCAAAAAATGTACTCTATACACCCTACAAAATTATATTAAACAAACGTTTCTGGCTACCACCAGAGGCGTACGACAGGGGTAAGTGACAGGTTAATCGTTCCCAAATTCTACGCCACTGGCGGAATAGAAACTTTAGCAAAATTTTTCGATTCTCCAATACTTTTTACGTAAATAATGTACTCTCTTTTCATAACGATAAAGTCAATATATTTCTCGAGATATTTTAAGTTAAACATGAAGCTGCCCAATTTTAATGTGTGATAACTATGTCGATGTTTTGGACCAGTGATTTAATACGCAAATCAAACTTTAATCCTTAGATAAAGATATTAAATTATTAATCTTCTTACCTTGAAAACTATGTTGAGTTGATTGTCAATAAAATTAGCCGAATTTACAATTTGCGGTTCCTGACGAGTGTTTATTTCTTGTGAATATACTAAAGATTTCATATGACCCCAAAAATAAAAATTTTAGGGGGTTACCTTCGGGACTTCTAGGCGGCCACGGAAATTCGCCACCACTGCCAATCCAACGATGAGGAAATTGGTTATCGAGATAATTCCTCACTATCATCTGATAATGAGGTGGTGCTCCATCCTGCATGAACCACATGTATCTTCTTCGATTAAGTGGCAATTCCTCGAGATGATCGAATAAAGTTGTTTCTAAAAATTGTAAATATGAGTTACCATTCAAATTTGCTGGTAACTCATATGGACCCTCAAACTATCTCCAAAGATACCGCACCATCTTGAATTCATGCTGAAAATGAATGTTCGGAAAATATGGGGATTTGCAATATCCCATCTGTGACTGTTTCTCCAGTTAAAAACTTCTCTGCGAGTGAATGTGGCCTCGTCAGTAAAAGGTCGATCTTCATTTTTTTTATTCATCATCCACTGAGCAAAGTTTATCCTTGAAGGATAATCTCTAGGCAATAAATTTTGTACCGGTGTAAAATTATAAGGTCGTAAATTTTGCTTTTTTAAAAATCGCAAAAGATTGGCTTACTCTAGTCATTGCTGCTAAACGCCGAGTACTTAGTTCCGGATTATTAGCAACTCGCACTAAAATATCGTCTTCCTGATTCACAGTTATTATTTTCGGCCGTTCCATATCACTATTACACTTGAATTGTCCAGTTTCTCTGTGAGCAGCAGAAACACAGAAATAATTTTCGTGTTCATAAACACAAAACATGTCTCGCATGTCCCTCAACTTAACTTTAAATTTTACAACAATCACATATAATTAATGATAGCAATGACAGCACCCCACTATATCGAAGCAATTGATACAGACCAGAGCCAACTAATATTGAAAAATTATCCATCAAATGCCACTTATCTGATTGTAATTAAAAATAGAGATCAGTTTATTTGTTTGAAAATATTTTAAAATTATTTTAATATTAAGAACAATAAATAACTGAACAGTTAAACTAAACTTCCACTATTTATTCGAAAAATTCGCTTTAAAATTCAATTACAGCTGTTTCGCTATAACTAGCATCGTCAGATTGACATATTGAAATTACATTTGTTTGTTTGTAACTAGGTACTTGATGTCAATCTGACGATGCTAGTTATAGCGAAACGGCTGTAATTGAATTTTAAAGCGAATTTTTCGAATAAATAGTGGATGTTTAGTTTAACTGTTCAGTTATTTATTGTTCTTAGTAAAATGAACTTCCAAAAAGTAGAGGTTAACACAATCAATTTCATTTTAATATTATTTGAAGTTTTTTGGTAATAATTTAATATCTTTATCTAAGGATTAAAGTTTCATTTGCTTATTAAATGCAATTCACTGGTCCAAAACATCGACATAGTTATCACACATTAAAATTGGGCAGCTTCATGTTTAACTTAAAATATCTCGAGAAATATATTGACTTTATCGTTATAAAAAAAGAGTACTTTATTTAAGTATTGGAGAATCGAAAAATTGTGCTAAAGTTTCTATTCCGTCAGTGGCGTAGAATTTGGGAACGATTAAACTGTCACTTGCCCCTGTCGTACGCCTCTGGTGGTAGCCAGAAACGTTTGTTTAATATAAATTTGTAGGGTGTATAGTGTCTACATTTTCTGCCAAATATGAAATGAATACGTAAAACAGTCTTAAAGTACTGAACCCAAATAGTTTTTAAATTTTTAAACAAAACACCGTGTAACTAAGAAGCAACTACATTTTATTTAATTGTTTTGCGTTAGATCTTCATAATTTGTAGTCAGGATTCTAGTATTAAATGATTTCCAATTAGTAATGAATCACCCTGTATAATAATATAGTTAAAGCATCAGCATAAAATTTCCATAGTTACGTTGTTCCAGTTAATACAGTATTTTTTATAAAATATAGAGTTTGACAATATGTTTATGTTGGCGTGCTACTTGCCGCATAGATATTTATCGTCAATGAGAAGATGGATATGTGATTTATATTATGTTCAACAATACAAAAAGTCACTTATTAGCCAGAAAATCACTGAAAGCACAATGTAAACATAATGTAACTACAAATTAATATGCTAACCAGTCCCCATTTAATTATGTTTTGGCAGGTTATTGGATTGGTCAATTCCAGAACACGTGACTTTGACAGGTTATACTACATAACAAGAGTTGTAAATAATGCACAACGCGAATTGCGTAAATTTCGCAACTACGTAATGGGAAGAACCAAACTTTGTGCTTATAATTTCATCACTTTCAGTACTAACAGACATATTCGTTAAGTTTACAAAATTTTTGTTGGGATACTATATTTTGTTACAAAAATTGACGGTATAAATGACGTTTATTTCCATAACGTGCTTTTTATTTTTTGAGAAATATAATCTATTGCCGACATTCTAATCTATTAGTATTTCACTAATACTAAAAGCTTTTATATTTTTTAATCGAATATAAGTGTGTAAATAGACCAAATAAAGTAGTAAATAGATAAAAAATTCATTGCAATTTGATTTAACGAAGAAATTAAAGTTTTCTAATCTAAACGCACTTGTTTGTTATGATATCTCATTACGTGTATGTTATTGTTAAATGTCACTTACAAGGAAAGTTGAGAGTGCGATTTTTGTCGTTTACAGACAGAGTGTAAAAAATGATATTCAATATTGCTAAAAAAATTTAAATTGTGCATTATTTTCTATTAAATATTATACATAAATTCACCCTGTATATATAGGTAAAATAATATACTAAGTAATATGCATTATACGAGGTAGTCTTCTTATATATTTTCACAAACCTTCCAAAACATATTTTTAATAGTTTATACAAATTGTACACCATATTTCAGACTTTAAAAAGATCAGTTACGACGCTGCGAGGAGGAACCTTGGGGTACGCCGAAATTGTCGCCGTTAAGGTTTGATACTTTCTTTTCTAGATGTATAATCGTGACATTTTGTATTTATTTTTTTTTTATTTAGCATGTATCCATAAGCAGCAGTTTTGACCTGATTTGTGTTTTGTTTTGTTTATTTTTATTATTTTTAAAATGTAGTGCACGGTTTTTTTTATTTTTAGGGGTTGCAAGAAAGGGGGCATAATATTTCTGGCGAAGTTTTGATTACATTAAAAGTAAGTCACTTTATTAAAAAGCTTTGATTGGATAGTTTGCATGTATTGAATTAGAATAAAATAATAGAATAAGACAAATAATAAAATTATATAGATATATAATAATAAATTAATATATAATTGAATAAATTAAATTAAACATCTAACCTCGACACTTTGATAACACATTACATAAATTCCAATCAAGAGCCTGTTATCAACCCTACGTCCTTTTCTAAATCCAGTTTTAAGAAAAAATTTAGAAAAAATATTCCTCAAGAGGGGATCTAAAACTGAGCCTTGGTATAATGATGTTAATGAGATCCGCTCTTTTAATAACACCAAAAGTGAAAAAAAAAACGTTTGTTCCAGGAAAAATTCAAATGACCAAAGCTCACTCAAACGATATAGGATAAGGTAAAAGCACCATATTCCGTCGTAGTTTAGGGTTTTTGAGTTTGATTATAAATATCAGAGGAACGAATTAAGTCATATCATGCCTGGTATGTTTAACGCTTGTATTGATATGTCCTGAATGATAGGCATCTATTTTTTTTACAAAATGAAATGTCATTTTTGGTAAACAAAAATATTTTTTAAAAATTGACAAAATCTCCTAATTCCGACGTATGTATATGTACTCAGGCCTTATTCCGACCTAAGAGGTCCTTTATTCCGACGTATATTTTTATATTGTATTATTTAAATAAAAGTGGTTGATTATATATTTATATTTATTTATTTAAGTAATAACAATATTTAAAATTGATAATGTTATAAAAAAACAGAAATTTGTTACTTTGTAAGAAAAGCACTTTATCATTGGAAAAAAAAATTTACGAATTTAAAAACTTCATTAAATTAAAAAAAACTTTGGCATCTAAAACTTAAATTTATACATATCATTAAAAAAATATGGCACTTTTACTCTAAACCTTTTATCTCAGGAACAGAGTAAAATCCTCTCTTATTTATAAGGCTGGGAGCACTTATGCAAGAAATAATTTCATTTTTTTTATTATACTCAATGGTTGGCCATTTCCGATATATTCCAATTTTTTCCATTGCTTTGATCAAAAATTTTTTTGTCAATAACTGTCAATAACACCAAGAACTATTTGTTCTTGGTGTACTCCTTTTATTTTTTACCGATTAATTTATTAGTGTTTGTTATTTTCATTTTCTTTTCATTTTTTTTAGCAAGTCTATCTTTTTTCTTTTCCTCTTTTGCCATTTTTTCGGCTTCAAGTCGTCTTTGATACTCTACAAACTCCAGCTTCTAGAAAATGAATCCAATCAACTATTAGGCTTTCTTCTTCGGCTGTTAAGATAGGTGGTTTTTCACTTAGCTTAAAAATATCTCTCTGTTGTTTTTTATTCTTCAATGTAGTCTGTGGTATTCCATAAATTCGGGAGGCTTTATATACATACATACCTTGCCGTATTTTTGTTAAGAGCATTATGTGAATACCGTTTTTTTGTCTTATTTATCGCTTTAGCTATTGATGTATTTTGCTGAAAAATAAAAAAATGGGTAGGCATAAAAAGATTATAAAATGTACATATGTATTTGTTTACTGTTAAAACAACCAAAACAGTAACTATTATGTCACAATAATAAACCAAAACCAATCAGAAATTGTTTCTAACACCTTTTCCTTCACATAAAAGAAAAATGAAGCCCGCTCAGATAACAGAAACCTTTAATTTTCAAAATATTTTAAATGATCACATTCGATCTACTTACCAAAATGACGACGTTTTTCACTCAATGTCATACCTAGACTGATCGGGTTAGAACTTAATGCAAACTAGATCCAAATAATCGTGGTTTACTTCTACAATTTTACGCAGTTGTGCAACCTGATGAACACTGTAAAGACTCACGTTGATTGCGCTTAGATATTTTTGGTCAGTTTAAAGAAATTGACCGACTAAGTTTACCCTAAGAAATACGGCGGGATTAGGTCTCGATTCAGCATACGTCGGAATATGGTGCTTTTACCTTATATATACAGGGTGTCCCGAAAAGAATGGTCATAAACTATACCAAATATTCTGGGGTCAAATATATGTTGATTGAACCCCACTTACCTATATACAATAGTGCACACAAAAAAAGTTACAGGGTGCTAAAGTTTTTAACATTACTCTATAAAATGGTTTAACCTTATGTATGAAAATTTATAGAAAATACCCATTAAATTGGAAACAGTGGCATTCAATTATTTTGATTTATTATGGATTTTCAGAGGGGATCAACACCCCTTTCACCCCAACTTTTTTTAGGGCTATAATTTAACAAAATATGGACCGCCACTGGAATCAAACGTCTATTCTTAAACTTTTGTGTCTCTCTGTATTTCTTTGTAAATATTTTATTATGGAAGATACAGCCACCCTTTAAAATGCCAATTTCAATATTGAATATTTAAACTACATTTTCACAAATATTAAAAACATCTTTATTATTAAATTACAATTTATAAAATAATAAATAGGAGTAAAATAATAAAAATCTAATGTAATACATAATTTTAATTAATGTTATTTACAAGTTATTTCAAATCTGCTACGTACCTATGTAGAATACACTACCTATTAATTATTACATGTAATAATTAAGTAGGGTATTTGTTGTTGCTTTTTTGACATAAGTAGAAAAATTTAGTTAATAACTCAAAATGAATAATTACAGTTTCTCAGAAATGGCTGACATGCACTTAGTATTAGGTAAAGATTTCATTCTGAATATCGGTTTCATTTTCTAATTAGGTGAATGTGAAGGAAATGGTGCGGCGTCTGCAAGGTGCTATGCTGATAAGTTCCCTAATAGAAATGTACAGCTTCGCTCATTCTGCAAACCTTCACATGCGTGCCTTAAAAATGTATTTTTAACACTTATATCACACTTCGTTTCACAAATGTCAACAAAACAAACACCAGAAACAGTAATGGATGATCATCATATTTTCAATTTTTGTTTTATTAATGTAAGATTTAGTCCGTAATATTTCATTCGGATGCCGAATCTATACAATCTCAACAAAGAAAATCTGTTGATATTTTCATCTCTGGTAACTTTCGCGTTCTTAATATAGTTTAATTTACCCAGTTGGGTGCTGTCACCGTGTTGATTAAAAGTATCGGCTATTTCTTCATATTCTTGAGCGAATTTCTGACAATGACGACAGTCCGGGATGCAAAAATCCATCAAAAGATAGTTATTGATCAAAGCGGCCTTACGGAAAGTGTCGGAAGTTAGTTCTAATACTTCTCCGGGGCTCCTCAATATTTGGCTAGGTTAGTGAGTAGGTGAATGTCAAAACTGTACCTTTTCCTACTTCTAACTTGGATCGTACAGATCACATGCCAAAGATTTAGGAGCCCCGAAGAAGTATAAGAACTAACTTCCGACACTTTCCGTAAAGCCGCTTTGATCTATAACTATCTTTTGATGGATTTTTACATCCCGGACTGTCGTCATTGTCAGAAATTTGCTCAAGAATATGAAGAAATAGCCGATACTTTTAATCAACACGGTGTCAGCATCCAACTGGGTAAATTAAACTGTATTAAGAACGCGAAAGTTACCAGAGATGAAAATATCAACAGATTTCCTTCGTTGAGATTGTATAGATTCGGCATCCCAATGAAATATTAGGGACTAAATCTTACATTAATAAAACAAAAATTGAAAATATGATGATCATCCATGATGGAAACGCTAGTTTCTAAGGTTACTGTTTCTGGTGTTTGTTTTGTTGACATTTGTGAAACGAAATGTCAACAGACAAAATGTCGACAAACAATAACATTCCCGAAAATGTTTCGCGCAAATCTAAAGAAGCACAATTCATGTTACTTTTAATGTTTAGATTATCTTAAATTAAATGTTTGTTAATTTTGTATTGTTTTCACAATAAATTGTTTGATTCTTGCCTCACTTCATTAGAGCCCGGTAAAAATGTTACCGGACTCGATACCGTAAAGTCTTATTTACCGGACTCAAGTCGTTGACTTAAACATGGCTGTTACGATGCAGTATGAAATAATAGTTATTTATGATATAAGTGTTAAAAATAAATTTTTAAGGCACGCATGTGAAGGTTTGCAGAATGAGCGAAGCTGTACATTTCTATTAGGGAACCTATCAGCATAGCACCTTGCAGACGCCGCACCATTTCCTTCACATTCACCTAATTATAAAATGAAAGTAATGCATACAACCGCTATTTTCAGAATGAAATCTTTACCTAATACTAGTGCATATCAGCCATTTCTGAGAAACTGTAATTATTCATTTTGAGTTATTAACTGGAAAAACTTTACAAGCCGGCTTGTAAAAAGCCGGCGAGTCGGCGAGTGCGCTAGTAGTTGAGTACACACAAAATTTCTCACTTGCTCGGTAGCCAACTAGCTGGCGTGTGGAAATCACGTGTTGTTGTGTGCTGTTAGGTTAATCCTCACAGGTTATTGTTAAAATTAGCTAAATTATTGGTGGTTTCCCTACAGTGCCCTACCTAGATCCTGTTGTTAAAATGAAGTGGAACACGAGTAATATTTCATTGTTTTTACAAGTGTACCAACAATTTCCTACATTGTGGAACATTAAAGATAAAGACTACAGCAACAAATCGTTGAGGGATACGAGTTTTAAACGACTTATGTCTGGGCTGAAAGAAAATCAGTTGTTAGGCGAAATGGATGTAAAGCTGCTTAAGTCTAAAATCAAGTCCATTAAAGATGTCTACAGAATGGAATTACAAAAAATTGAAAAAAGCAAAAAGAGTGGCTACTAGCCACTTGTGCACAAGCTACTGTGAGTACACGTGGCTAGTTTACACACTAAGATTTAGTGTCTGCAGTATGAAATAAAACGGGTCTGCAGTATGAAATAAAACGCATTACGACATACGACCGAGTAACTTTTACAGTAACTCGTCTCAAAATTACGGACTCGGCTCCTTATTTCGACTCGTGCTGTAAAAATGCGTTTCCCGGACTTGTGTCGTAAATTACTATCATATCATGCTTCTGTCCAGTAATTAAATTTGACAGGCGTTTGACATATTAAAAACTAATAAAAACTCATTTAGGTTTCAAATGTATGAATATAAATTGAAATTCAACAGCAAAACAATAAACACAACTTATTTATTGCCATTTCGTGAAAATCACTGACAGTTTCATAATAGGTACATATTTAAAAACATTATTATTATATTTCTATGGTAACCAACTACATGCCAGCTATGCAAATTTCAAAACAGCGAACACCGATAAATATATTAATATTTTAGTTTTACACTGTTTTTTGTGTTTTAGGGCACAGTATGTAATAAAATGTGCGTCACACTTGTTGTAAACTTTTACAGTACTCGTTTTGAATTCCGGACTTGTAACGTAAATATCTATTACAGTTTCGTACCGTTTATTCGCAGTCATACTGTATTTTATAAAAACATAATTGTACAACCAAACGACTTAAGAGATAAAATAACAGTGTACTGTAACATAAACCATATTCTAGAATAAAAGTGATTTATGTATACCCAAATGTAATACTCTCATCGAACCCTTACTTTTGGTTAATTATCTTCTTAATAACGGCGATGGACACACTCACTCACGTTCAACACGTATCGTCTCTAGCAGAAATTAAATAATCGGGATTCACCTTTGGCTTGATTAACATCCAATTTTCCAGCTAATTCATATGCCATACATTCAATTTACCGTAGACTACTGCTCGCCTGTACACACCTGTAACAAAATGTTGTAGCTGTATTTCCTCACACGATTTTAGTCCTTTAAGTTTATGTTTCGAATCGCAACATAATCTATTTAACTATTCTTATGTCCCACTTAAATTTATCTAGATCTCGTCTGCTAAATAATGTTCCAATTATTCACGAATTTATTCAGATTAACTTTTTAAGAATTGTTAACTTAATCTGTATCTACAAAAATAGTTATTTATTAAACACGACGATAAAATTGTACTTTATCTTCGAGAGCGTTAGTCGAGACGCTAATTATGCTCGAGAAGATAATGAGATTTTATCGTCGTGTGAAATACAACAATTTTTTCTATAGTAAAACTTAAGTTCAGGTGAAAAATAGAATTTCAAAGAAAATTGTAATTTTGGGCACAAAAATCGCAATTGTGTTGCTCCGTTGCTAGGGATATGAATTACTCTGTCAACAAATGTCAAACCAATGTTACGTTTTGGTTTTTGCGGAGAATATTGTTGCGTTTTGTTTACAAAGTGAATAAATACGAAATGAACGGAAAAGAATTGACACAAAAAAAGGAAAACCTGCCATCAGATGTAGAAAATGCAGCGTTGGAAGCAGAAAGTTTATTGTTGCCACAAAAATCTAGGATGATGTATGAGAAAGAATACCAGTCTTTTAAAAAGTGGAAAAGGATTAAGAGTATCAATGGCGTGAGTGAAAAAATGCCATCGTCATTATGGTCATATTATTCGATGCCGAAGCCCAAGTCTACAACGATCTCGGGCTCCCCTCTCTACCGAAGGAAGAGGGGCCCATTTTGGGTCCTTCTTAGGAAGGGAGGGGCTTGAGTTGAGAGTCATATAAAATTCATATATTTAAGTGCTAGTCAAAATAATTGTTAGGCCTATTCACTATTCTATTCGTTTTCCCATTTTACATTTTGTCAGATACTTTGGAGATTTGATAAGCATTTGGAAAAAAATACGCAAACAATTATTTGAACTGGACTTTATTACAAAATAAAGTAAATATATACACTACTATTGGTAAAACTTTACAAGGAAACTTTTCTACTTTTCTTATTTGCAAAGGTCTCAATAACATCATCAAAATTCAATGATTTCGCCAAATCATTTTCTAATGCCAACATTGCCAAGCTGGTCAGTCTTTCCTGGGTCATAGTAGACCGCAAAAAGTTCTTCACCCTTGACAATAGGCTGAACGACCGTTCGGCTTCGGCAACTGTCACAGGCAGAGTACAAAATATTCGCAATGCAATAACTGCAGTATCGATCTGTTTGGCGTCGACAACTTGCTTAAAATGCGGCATGGTAAGCGGTTTACTTTTTCACCGTTTTTTAATTTAGTGATGAGCGCTGATTGAGGAACAACGTTGCCTTCAAAGTCTAATGGAATAAGTGAGGGTTGCTTTGAAGGGCCATTGAGGACAGCTTCGTGCTTTTCCTTTGTTCCAAGAATGAGATTTTCTAGTTGTCCAATATCGTAAAACGTTTTGTTTGTGTTGGCACCGTCAGCGTCAGGATTCCTTTCTGCATGATCTTCCTGTTCATTTTCTTCTTGGTCAAGAAGCTTTACATTTTCGGACATAGTATCAGGTCCTGCTACTATAGCTGTAGAAGTTTCTGACCTTTCATGTGCACTGCCTAGTGGTTCAGGTTCAGATTGTTCATGGGAACCCAAAACACTTATTTCACTTGTGGTAGCAGTATCTTTACTTTTTAAAAGGAAACTATCCAACGTTTTTGTCATTTCTTTGCCAAGGCTTTTCTCCCGCTCTTTTCTTTTTAAAGCGCCTGATTTGTGTTGGTATCTCATTTAAAATATACCTAACCTTATTAAACGACCTTACCAAAACAGACACAATACACAGCTAACTGGCTACACCGCTGCAAGTGACGTGGGATTCACTACCGCGCTTTACGCGTGGCCACCGCAGAAAATAGACAGTAGCACTAGTATCTCATAAACACTTCGGTAGACTAAATGACCGAATAAGTAATAACAATACAAAAGATTCTGTCTTTACTAAGATTTGTCACCAAAGTTTAGTTTGCCCACTATGACAAATGAATTTACTTCTTGAACAAATACTATACATTTTAATATCCAATAATTATGATTGGTATTATTTTATTTTTATTCGTCAGAATTCATTTTTATTAACTCAATAATTATATAATTCTAGGTCCTAAACTATCGGGGCCTATTATCTGTTCCCGTTTGTCCATTCCAGGGCCCATTAGTCATTTCTTGGCCCGTTCCGGGACCCGTCCCGTTCATTCTGGACCTTAGAAATCTTCAAACAAATTTTCGTCCGTCACGGACCCCGGGCTCCTTCGGGCCCGGACCCCAAGTTTCACACTTGGCTGACATGCCCTCTCGACGGCCCTGCTGAAGCGTACGTTGTTGGTGAATGAAAATTGTGACATTTCTAAATTCAGCAAGTTAACCTTACTAAAAAACTTTACTGGAGGATACAAAGCTAAAAAAGTAAAAAGTCCAAAACCCATTATTAAATTTATGAAAGAAGCTCCTGATGACGTCTACTTGTTGATGAAGGTTATTGCTATTTTTGGTGTGCATGGAGCGACTAAGTCCGATGAATTGTACAAATTAGAAGTGTTTAATGTGGACGACAGAAAATCGGTGATATAATATCCCGATGAAGACTGCAGATTTTGCAAATTCAGAAATGTACACGGGGCATTGTTTCCGTCGTTCTTCACCTACTATGTTCGCAAATTCTGGAGCTGATCTAGTAAAACTTAAACGTTTAGGTGGATGGAAATCGTCATCCGTTGCAGATTCTTATATTGAAGAGTCAATAAGCAATAAGATTGCTGTATCCAAGTGTATACTTGGCGAACCTGAAAATCAATCCAGTACCTCGAATCAAGTAGTTAAGCAAACGAGTACAAGTTGTGATGCTCCAAAAATAGATATTTCTAATAATGTTAATTGTAAAATTTCAGTTGTGTTTTTAATCCTTAATGTGTTTGAATTTGTAAATTTTATCTACTATTGCTCTTAAAGTATCACTTTATCAACCCTTGCGGTTAAAGTGATAGGTACTTTATTTACTCAAAACAGTTGTTATAGGAACACTTTAACATTAGCTATGGAAAAATAGTTTTTTACTTGGCTGAACGTTATGTTTTAATTTTTTTTGAAACTGGATTTTTATATTAAACTATTTATAAAAGTTCACTTTTCATTTTAAAAACGATTTTTTCACATTACGCCTCATTTTCCATAACTGAGCTGCGCCCCGTTTTATGCCCTCTCACCGAACATTTTATCTTTTTTCATAATTATCAGATCTAATTGCTTCTTTTTATCGTTTCTATGGATATTTTTAGTTCTTGTGAAGTCGTCCGCAAAAGCCATGAATTGAAGCTCGTTATAAATATTGTAACTCGTGTCTAGATTATATTACTTCATAAAATATTTCCACGTTATTAAATAATACCCTAGATAATATGATCGTACCTCGATTAACTACTAAACTTTGCTATTTATTTCCTCTCCTAATTATTTCGTTTAGTTCTTTTCTAACAATTTTTACTAACCTGATATTTTTCCTGGGCACACCGAATCGTTCTGACCACATTAAGACGTTTTCCTTCTTTTGCTTTTTCTCCTTTATTAATAAATCAATCCATGCATTACTGCTATAAAAGACAGTAACCACCAAAATAAACAGTACAGAATATAAAAATAGTGTATTGTGTCACAAGGGCGGAAAGTGGGCATTTCCAGCCAGAGGCTGTATTTGCCAGGCTGTATCTTTTGTGTACAGCCAAAGAGATACTATAAATTGGTACGATAAAATAGGTGCGACTGTCTCGATGATTTTTCGTCAAGAAAAAGGGAAAATGTATTGGGTGTATCGTAATTTAAAGACGGGGTTGACAATGGTTTCCGATTGGGTTGCGTTCATTTTAAGGGTTTTGTTTCAGGTGGTGTTTCAGGGGTAGGTTCGGTAACGGTGGTAAGGAAATGTTTAATATATGGTGAATCGGGGTTGAATTTAAGGTTCGTAATGACCGTAATCTAAAGAAAGTTAGCATGGCAATAGACATGTTACAAAGGCAAGCATGATTTTTTGTGAGGTTTTAGTAATTCGTCAAAATATTACAGGGTATCGTTTTAAATGGCTGTTTTGGGCTAATCCGGAAACATCGTTTTTTTTATTTAAAAAACTTAAACCTAACCTAACCTAACCTAACCATGGTACCAAATAACCAACAAGAGAGAAGACCAAATTAAAACCAACCGTCTTCGATTTTTTTTTTCGGGCTGAGATGGAAAAACTTATGTGCGAACGGGTCCTCCTCAGTGTTAGACTCATCACCGCTATGATGACGCCTACCAACTAAAACCACCACAAAATTCGCCGTTTTTGTTCCCGTCTCGGAATCACTACCCTAGCATACTTCAAAACGGACGGCGGTCCCTCACACACTCTCCATTTATTCTGCCACTCATAAACATTATCTTTTCGTAACCATACTCTTCACTGCCTTACTCACCTCCAACCATGCCCCCTCCCTCTGAACATGATTTTCACCAAATTTTCCCAATACACCACCTTTCCGAGTCTTTCCTCCAAGTTCTTCAGCACTTCTTTATTCCTCCAGTATCTAAACGTCTGTTCTACATCATCCTCCACTTCGTACCTTTCCCACACTCCAGTCTCTCTTTTCCCAATCTTGTGAAGATATCCTGCTTTTGACTCATGGCCAGTCAGAACCTGTGTCAAGAAGAAGTTTACTTCGCCGAATTTCCTACTCATCCATTCTCTCCTACTTGCAATTACTCTTTTTAGCGCACTTGCATACTCCTTCCACCTTACTTTCATTTCCTCCTCCATGCAATCCATAACTTCCTCTTTCATCGCTCCCTTCCACTGTAGTCTCTTGGCTCTACCCATCACATTCAATGGGTAGGACCTTGCCAGCACCACTGCTGCTAACCCTCCTACTTTCCTGTACCTTTGCACCACCCTCAGCAACATTCCTCTCTGAACCCTCAGTAGTGGTTTACTCCTTGCATGTATTCCCTCTCTTTCACCCCACACTTCCGCCCCGTACAGCATACTCTGCTCAATCGCTCTACCAATAACTCTTCTCTTCCATTCTACCAGTCCTTTCACGTTACACATCAATCTCCCCAGCCATGCCAACGAATCTTCGCCTTCTGCGCTGCCTTCGACATGTGGTTTTTGAACGATAGCTGGCTTTGCCGTACATACCAGGCACACGTCATCTGCATAAACCGTAAATTCGCATCCATCTTCAAATTTTATTCCACAAACCTCATCAAACATGCATTTCTAGAGCGTCGGTCCCAATACCGATCCCTGAGGCAGTCCCAACTCCGTCCTATACCACCGCCCTCTCGAGTCAACCAAAACCCGCCCCGCTAGATAATCCTCTACTAAATTTATTAGCCCCTTCCTCACTTTGCTGACCCCATTGATTGCATTCCCGACGTCGAAGAATACAAGTAGGGCCAGTTTTTTATTTCTCCAATTACCCTCCCTAGCATGTTCCAACAAGCTCATCACTCTGCCCAGTGCGGAAATACAAAAATTCCGCTTCACAAACCCATACTGGTTTCCCCTAAAGCCCCTACTTGTTTCCACTTCCTCCTCAATTCTTGTTTTTATTATCCCCTCGAAAACTTCCCCTCTCTACCCTCTCTCTTTATCACAAGTACCACTCTGGCTACTTTCCAGGCTTCCGGAAACTCTTCCTCCCTCAGCACCTTGTTAAAAAGAAATACTCCCCATTATCATCCAACAGTCTTTTTAATAACTCCCCTGTCAAGCCATATATTCCTGGAGCCTTCCTCTCCTTGATACCACGCCATTCCTTCTCTATTTCCTCTATCTCTACCGGCCTTATCCCCCTCATTTTACCTCTCCCACTGAAATTCTGCTCTACCCGAATTATATTATCCCCTACTCCTTCTCCCCGTCTTCGATTGGGTTACACAAAACTAACAAAGATAGTAAGGGTTGGTACAAATAAATTTAACAAATAGTTTCCTCATTACAAAAGAAAATAAATCCACTTGTAACTTATGTAAAACATACTTAGATCGGTATTTTTTTTCGGCAATTAACTGTGAGGTAAATCAATTTTAGGAACTTTGTACATAGGTATTTCAAGTTTCAGCTTTATGAACTTTAGTAAAACATCTATTGTAACCCTTGTTAGTCCCAAAAAGGCAGAGAGCCAATTTGTAACTAAAAAAACTCTCCAAAAGAGATCCCGGCTAAGAGACCCTCTCCAGGGGTGGTTCGACTCCAAGTTAATGCTCACCATAGGAAGGATTGGGATGTATAAGTAATAAGGACGCCACTATCTTTTGAACGCTATCGATTAAGCAAACAAACTACACAAAAACTAAGGTGAGAAAGATAGAAACACCTTGAAATTACTTTAATTAAACAGCAAATAAAGAAGCTACTTGAAATAAAGACAGACCACGCTACATCCTTAAGACTTATAGTCTAAGGTATATAAATGAAACTGTTTTTTTTTTAAATTGATTATTTATTGAAACTGTAAGTACTTACTGATAATGAACTGGAGTTGTAAAAAGTGGACTTAACTTTAGGTTTCTGTGCTGTCTAGGAGGGCGGCTTCAGCTTCTTCGTGGAGAGATGAAAGTTTCTTTAATGGTTCTGGCTGCTTGGGATGTAATAGTTTTCTTAACAGCTCAGAAGTGGTTTGAAGGACTGTCTTCACATAGGAACCTTCCAAAAGCGCTAACTGGGCTCTAAATTGGCGATAACTTGACTCCAACTTAGCGGTATCTTAGCGATAACTTGACTCCAACTTAGCGATAACTTGACTCCAACTTAGCGATAACTTGACTCCAACTTAGCGATAACTTGACTCCAACTTAGCGATAACTTGACTCCAACTTAGCGGGTTGTATCTTTCAACAACCAAAAAGGAAATTCACAAGATGAGGTACTTTAACGTTTTTCTTCAGACTCTTCAGTCGGCCTGTTAGTCGATGAAAGGAGATATGGTTGCCTTACGGGTCTTTAAATAGTCTTGTTCAAAACGGAATTCATGTTTGTGTCATTTGTCAGAAGAAATGCGTTCGTTATTCAATTGCAAGCGAGGGACGCGTTCTTTGATTGGCCTCGTTCAAACAGATAAATAGTTAGCGTCTATAAGGGGTGTCTCGTGTACACTAGCATTAGCAGTGAATCGGGGTCGGTTTTAACGGTAATAATAGCGGTATCGTTTACAGTCGGTAATAGTGCAAGGTGACATGACGATAAACATGTTACACCATTTGACACTTTAAGCTTTCGGTATTTTAGTTATTAGTAGAAACAAGCATTAGGTATTTAGATTATAGTTATTTTGAACGTAGGTTATTTAACATTAGTTTTTTTTTTTAATTTAGACTTTGCAATACGTACCCATCTTTACCACCTACTATAATAAATTTGCACCATTGTGTTGCTAACAACCTTTTTTTTGGGAGGTGGTTTAAAAATCTGCTTTGTGCCTACTTCAGATTCCCGTTAGAAATAATGGGATATGTGGGGTGGAAATAGAGTTCGACCCACTAAAAACACTCTACCTCACTTTCTCCTGCCGTTTCAATAGAGCGAGCTTGGAACTAAGCTCTTGCTCATACCATCAAGCCGCTCTTTTTTTTTACAATATCCTTCATCTCCAACTTCGTCAAAAAGACTCAAGTATCACAGCTTAATATCACAGATCCTATTTCGTTTGTTTCGAAATTAAAAGAGGATTCAACCCCTCAACTCCCTATATTCGATTTCCTTTTTCCCTGAAAATATCACATAGTTATAAATTATATACCATACTTGCTTTTCATTGCACATCCACATATTTTTCTTTTCTATATCCCACCTTTTACAGTACCAAATCGCGTGTTCCGGGTCATCTATTTCGTCACAAGTCAAACATCGGTTGTCTAATGTTTTCTTAATCCTGTGTGTGTACGTACCAAATGATCCATGCGCTGTTAGGTGTAAAGTGGTAGCACGTTCGCCGTTGTTTACAATTCACCCACGACCCTGTGCTAACAACCTAGATGGTTGTTGCGACTGTTTTTTGTGAAATAAAAGAAACTTAAAAATCTGAGAGGAAAGAACAGAGATTTACTAAGAAGAATAAATTACTGAACAGTTAAACTAAACTTTCACTATTTATTTGAAAAATTCGCTTTAAAATTCAATTACAGCTGTTTCGCTATTAACTAGCATCGTCAGATTGACATATTGAAATTACATTTTGTTTGTTTGTAACTAGGTACTTGATGTTGATAAGTAGTTAAGGCTAGACCAAGTAAGGAAGTAATAAGACATAACAATATTAAAGCCTAGATGTTATTAGCCCTAAGGGATTATCCAGTATAATTGTGCAATACCAGGAAAAAACTATATCATGCTGATCTTTACAATAACTTAATATATTTATGTTACATTAATGTCTTATCTATGTTTAAAATGAAGACTCAATAAAAGTAAACAGTTTAATAGTGGAGAACTTCCAAGTTATACTGATCTTAGAGGGAAATACATCCAGGATAATCCCTTAGGGCTAATAACATCTAGACTTTAATATTGTTATGTCTTATTACTTCCTTACTTGGTCTAGCCTTAACTACTTATCAACATCAAAGCGAAACAGCTGTAATTGAATTTTAAAGCGAATTTTTCGAATAAATAGTGCAAGTTTAGTTTAACCGTTCAGTAATTTATTGTTCTTAGTAAGATGAACTTCCACAAAGTAAAGGTTAACACAATCAATTTCATGAACAGAGATTTGTTTTTAACTTCAAGCTGTGGGCTTTAATTTCATTTCTATTTAAAAACCTACCTGATATTTTATATGATACGAGGGTTGTCTGAAAAGTTTCCGACCTCAACATGAAGATGGCAGCACTTGTAAACAAAAGTTGGGGAATGTGTTTGCGCTTGCTTTGAAAGGTGCCCACTAAAATTTCAGCCATTTTAGACGCGCAGTTGTTGTTTGACAATCATTTGAGTGAGTCGATGTGAGTATTTTTATGAAAATGGAAAAAATCGAGTATCGATCTGTCATTAAATATTTGTTTTTGAAAGGCAATACGCCTACGCAAATCAAAGATGAGTTCGACGCTGTGTACGGGGACTCTGCACCATCATTTACCAACGTGAAATTTTGGGCTGCTCAATTTAAACATGGCCGTACCAGCTTGGGTGACGATGAACGTTCGGGACGTCTAAAAACTGCAACCACTGACGATAATATCGCTCAAGTTCACCATATGGTGCTAGACAACCGTCGAATTAAAATTAGAGAGATAGCAGAGGCTATAAAAATGTCCAAGAACGTGTTTGTCACATATTGAATCAAGATTTAGACATGAGAAACGTGTTCGAATGAACATTTCCAACTCTCTGTTGGCGCAGTTTAGGCGCAATAAATCAGAGTTTTGGCGCCGATTAATTACTGTAGATGAAACTTGGATACACCATTGTACTCCAGAAACAAAAACACAGTCAACACAATAGACTGCGAAGGGGGAATCGGCTCCAAAAAAAGCAAAGGTTGTTTCTTCGGCTGGGAATGTGATGGCAACGGTTTTCTGGGATAGTCATGGAGTTATCTTAATCGATTATCTTCAAAAAGGAAAAACTTTTACATGAGCATACTACGCATCATCACTTGACAAGCTGAAGGCAGAAATTGCGGAAAAACGGCCACATTTGCAGAAAAAAAGAATTTTGTTTCACCAAGACAATGCACCGTCTCACACCTCAGCGGTTGCCATGGCGAGAATCCACGAATTACGGTTTGAAGTGCTTCACCACCCTCCTTACTCACCAGATCTAGCCCCAAGCAACTTTTTTTTTGTTCCCTAAGCTAAAAGTTGCGCTCGGAGGACAGAGATTTTTGTCGAATGAGGAGGCCATCACCTTCGTAAGCAACTATTTTGCAGAGAAAGACGCCGAGTACTATTTGGACGGGTTGAAGAGATGGAAGCATCGCTGGGAGAAGTGTATAGACTTACAAGGAGACTATGTAGAAAAATAAAAATTAATTTGAAGAAAAAATGTCTTGTATCTTTGTTAGGTCGGAAACTTTTCAGACAACCCTCATATTTAAGGAGTAGGAGAATTATTAAAATAAACTATTTAATGCAAGAAAGAGCTATTCGACTGGCAAAACACATAAAATAGATTACTGATAATTTTAATACCACTATGTGTTACAAAAAGCTAAAAGCCTCGAATATTCATTGATAATTAACCGAAAAAGTAAGAATATGAGAAAATATTTGAAATTGATTAAAATCTAAATTAGTAAAATAAATGTTTGGCGTGGCAAGTCCGTATGCACCAACAGTCGGTTCTAATTTAACTCACATCAGAAACATTAAAATTGATATGCACCAACCAATAAGTGGTTAAATCCAACCGTTGTTTCCGATCGCCCATATTCGGCTGGTTACTAAATTTAATCGACGTTTCATAACCTCAATTTACTGGATATTGTTAATATATGTTATTTGTGTGTTTTTTAAATTATACTTCATTTGTTGAAGTTGGCAGCACAATGAATTCATTATAAATCCAAATCCTTCAAAACTCAAGCAAGGGTGGTTCATGAAAAATAACTAATCCTCGTGGTAATCTTTGGTTGACTTTGATACAAGGTATAATAACCCATTTTCTACAAAACCATGATCACTGCCAATGTGTGCGATTATTTTTAATCCTGTTGAATATCCCTCCAAAAATGCCTGACGGGAATTTGAAATATTGGTGTCCATCCATGCTTTAGAAACAGTGTGTCCTTCATTCAAACATGTTTCCTCTAAATAAAATATAGTTCTTCCCTCGCTCCGAAACTTTTTAATACTTCTTAAGTATTGTGGTCTCCAGCAAATACTTTCTTCTGTATCATTCAAAAATTTACGTTTTTTATGCGACTCATGCTTAAAACCAATTTAGTTTAGGAGTTTTCATAACGTATTTCGTCCAAATTTGGAAATCGTATCTACTTCTGCTGTAACAGTCATTACTTTGTCCAAAGTCGCAATCTCGTTATTTAAGTATAAAGAACGGACTTGTCTTCTAATGATATCTCTATTAAAGTCATCGATCATAATGGACTTTTTTCCTACGTGTTTTTTTGGTTCACTAACATTTCCCTGTTTTCTTTCACTTAAAAATCGATAGATACTTCGTTCACTAACACCGGTCATATTGGAGCACCTAGTCACCACATCACGAACAGTTGCTGATGCATCTTGATATATTAGTGCATCATGAACATTTAAAACAATAGATTTTTCCCTTTGAGAAAACCCCCCTTTTTTTAAAGAGCCACTGGAACAAAACTCGAACTTGACGCCATTTTCACTACCGAAAATGTTCTTGGAGTAAAATAATAAAAATATAGATCACAATATAAACCACCAACACTAACGAGTACCTATATTCTTATGAATTAGTATATAAACAAATCCTCAATTTATAATAACGTACCTGTTTTTGCAATTATACACAGATTGCTGTAAAATGTTTAAAAAATTGCTTTAATGTTGTTATTGAAGACTGATATTGATCTTAATCTTACTAAATAATCGCTTAGATACTGATAAATTTAAAATAAAGAATTATTTTCGTCGGCAATTAACGTTTATTATTTACGTCCAACAACGCGTAAACGTATTGCAGTAACTATCATAACAGCCGGTGCAATTACACCGACGAATACATATCAAAAATTATAGCTGAGTAAATTGCTTTTTCGTTTTGCTATTCTTCGTTTAGGTATACTACGTCCGAAAATATCTGCCAGCAGCATTTGGCCATTGGTAGTGCCATATTATAACTTTTTGTTTGTTTGCAAGCTAGCTATCAACGTCGGGGAATTTAATTAGATCCATAAATTTCTAGCACAGCATATTTTGTGCTCAGCGCAAAATTTGTTATGTTAGGGGTTAGACAGTAAAGCAAAATCGAGTATGCTACTATACAGGGTAATTCATAACTAGTGGGACTACTTCAACTACTTACCAACTTTATTAACAGAATCTATAGAACAGTAATTTTCCTCAGAGTGGCTGAAATCGGTAATCATACCGATCCCTAAGAAAAAGACCACAAGAAAATGCTCAGATTTCATACTAATCAGCCTAATAACTCATACTTTGATTTATCTACCTGAAATGTAATCAAAATATAAGTCCACAACAATTCGGATTCCAATTAAGACTAGAAACTATAGAACCACTTTTTGGGCTGAATGTGTTACTTGAAAAATGTAGACACCTATCAAATGATATATAACTTCCATTGCATGAAGCATCAAACACTGACAGCTGCATGCAATTTGGTGATATCGTAACACCTGATACACCAATAAGACGAAGAGTGCGACAGGGTTGTGGGCTCTCGCCTCTTTTATTTAATGTATACTCCAGAAGGATTGCAACAACTGCTATACAGAATAGTGAACAACATAGCCTGAAAATAACAAAAACAAAATTGATGGTCATCAGCAGGAATAAAAACGAATATCCACATATACGATATACAAAATTACAAAATTTAATTACCTCGGGTCCTGGATAACCCAAAGCTTGGATCCAGAAATCGAAATCTGATCAAGAATTGAAAATGCAAGATCCACTCTTAAGAATGAAGAAACTGTTAACAAATACTACACTACACTTGACACTCGATATATACAGTGTACAGATATCTACAGGGCTTAGTTTAAAAGATTATAAAAAACGCTGGGACCCGTCAAATTTGAAATTCAAATGTGAGCTTTTTAAACTTAAATTTAAATGTACAGGGTGATACACTCAACTGATACAACTGATCAGTTTCGGTAGGTGTCGGGTTTATATACTTAGGAGCGGTGGAGGGAGAAGGAACCGAAGGCGGGAATGATTGTTGGCGAGTAATTAGAGGTTTTCATGTTGGTGGTAATCGTTGTCTGTCATCCCTTTTGTTGATACAGTTTGGGCGCTTTTCGGTTTCTATTGCTTCTCTAATTATTCGAGATTTTAAGGAATGAATATTGTCTATGGTTCGGGTATTAGGGAATTCAATAGTATGACCTACTTGATTTTTATGTTGCGCTAGAGCATTGTTTGAGTCCAAATGTTAAACGAATAAGGAATGTTCCGAAATTCTTGTTTGGAATCGACGGATGGTTTGACCTATGTAAGTTTGAGGACAGTCACTACAGGGGATCTTATATACACCATGACATTCATTTGAAAATTTGTCTTTTACAGACCGGACCAATTGGGAGATTTTTTTGTGAGTTGTGAAGATGGTTTGGATATTGGCAGTTCTGGGCATCTTACTAATTTTGTCAGTAACACCTTTGATATATGGAAGGGTAATCCTATTTTCTAATTGCTGAGTTGAAAATTTAGGAGATGATAGAACCAGATTCCGTCTGATAGATCTTTCGATATGATTTTTCTCGAAACCATGTTGTAAGAGGGCATTTTCAATAGAAAGAAGTTCTGTTTCTCTGTTATTTACATCACTTAGACGAATAGAGCGAGATATTAAAGAATTAACAACCGAATTGAGTTGGGTAGGATGATGGTGTGATTTGGCATTTAAATAACGGTTTTTGTGTGTTAAGTAGTGGGAGAAACCATTTTCAGAATTTTTAGAAATAAGAATATCTAGAAAAGCTAAAAAAAGGTTTTCTTCTACCTCCATTATAAACTGAATACTAGGATGTATACCGTTTATATGGATTAAGAAAAAGTCCAATGGTTCCATTCTATAAGGCCAGATAACAAAAGTGTCATTAACATAACGTAGCCAACAAGTGCGTTTTAATGGGAAGAGGTCCAGAGCAATTTATACAAATGATATTCTTTATATGATTGCAACAACTAATAACGTACAGAAAAAAAATATTCTCTGACAAGAAATGTCATTTACCAGTAACAATTATCTGGCAATACAAAGCACATTTTAAATGAAATAATATATGAAATCCCCTTCCGATAAAATGAAATGTTCAATAATTTTTCTAAAAAATGGATGAAAATATCCTGCTTAAACAAGAGTAGGTATCAATAAAAATGTTTAGGTCACTATTGAAATTAGTTAATTAATATTTGTAACCAAGTTCCTTTTCAAATTACCTACTATCATTTTTGAAAAGTGGATGGGCTAAGCTTTTCTATGCCGCATCACTCAACCAACTATTAAAAAAAACACAAGATGACGGCGATACTGAAAGAAATGACAAATTTGAGTTATCTTGTAAAAAATGTAGAATATAATGTCAATTAGTATTTCAAAATTTCCTAATTTTAAGTTCATTCCTTTCAAAGATAAAGCCAGACTGTTTCGCAACCTTGTATAACAAATTGTCAATTAATATCTGCATAAATAGTTTGATTAGATAAAGATTGTATGTATTTATTATTTATTTTGCCGTTAATGATTTTTGTTTACCTATATTATTAACAAACTACCTTGTATTAGGGCGAACCAGGAGAACCTGGACCACCAGGACCTCCGGGACCTCCAGGATCAGAGGGAATGCCTGGTCACGATGGTAGGCAAGGTATGACTGGCGAACCAGGTCCAGCAGGTGAACGTGGAGATCCAGGACCTATGGGTCCACCCGGACCACCCGGATTAGATGGAATGATTGGTCCTAAGGTAAGATCTTACAATTGTATAAAAAATAAATGTCGTAGATTCTTATACACAATTTGAGTTTGTGTTAAAAACGCATATTCCATAATATGATTCTCTTTTTTTCAATATCAAACGCACCAGTGCATTATAAACTTTATTATTTTTTAGTTTATACAAATAATCACTTAAAGTTACATTCAACATAGCAAAGATTAGGTTACAAAATTAATTTAGTATTAATGTGCATTACAATCTGTAGTTACATACCATGCGTTAACAGTAAAAATAAAAAATGTGTTTAAAATAATTAAATAATAATTAAAAAAAGTTATTCATTAATAACAAAGGACCTAAGTTTAATAACTCCTATAAAAATGCAGTAATGAGTTTCACAGTATACTAAAACAACCAGTAGTGCATCTCATATTCGCGCATGGGTTGTGCGCAATCATTTTATTTAGCCTTGAGACGGTCATTCGGGTTTAGATTGGTTTAGATACGAGGTCGAAACGTTGATTATAAAGAAACGATTCTTTCTTTTTTTTATTTTTCAAGTTACAGAGTACCGGTCCTGATTAGCTTTGAATCGTCCTCTTATTTATTTCATCTTTGTTAAACAATTCCTATTTTCCCATTATAACTAAGCTTTATCTTAATTTGAATTAGATGATAATATGTCCGATTATTTTGCACTTTCAGGGCGATAGAGGTTCTATAGGCGTAATGGGTGTTCCAGGGTATCCAGGACTACCGGGCCATATGGGTTTACCTGTGAGATTTTTTTTATTTCGTAATCATTTTGTTCGTGTTGGTTAGTCAAAATTTGTATCTGTGTATCTTTCCCTACAGGGCATTCCAGGTAGAAATGGAAGTAAAGGTGAATCCGGCGTTCCAGTAAGTTCCAAATAATCGTTACACTATGTAGACTGTGGACTAACAAATTTAATAAGGTGGAAGTAGTTTATTATTGGTTTATTTAACAGAATATCAAATTATTAATAATTATTAAAAAACACAACAGTAGTGAGCGAATTTTTATTATGATATACGGTGTGGAACAGCCAAAAGGAATAAATTAGTGTAAAGTGTGTTCAACAATATAGTGCCTACAATAAAAGGGGACTGATGGTAATAAACCACTTTTATTGCGATCGTCTGTCACGGTTTATTGCTTATGATCAAAATTTGAACAGGATCGGTTCTTGTATTTGTATAAAATTGGGGTTGAGTAAAATCATTTATATTTGTGTTTCCGTAGTGAGAGTTAGCCTGTGATGTTTAATAATTTTTGTGAAAAATGTTTCGTCCTTGGGAAACTGCATCAGCGGCGCCCTGTGTTACTGTTCCTGTTCGACGACGAGTTTTATCTCTTGATGCCAAAGAAATCGTCAGATATGTTCATCAGAAGCTGGTCCAAAGGGGTTGGGCTTTTACTGCTGCTGTAAGAGACTGCTGTAAGAGAAACCAGCGATTTGACAGGGGTACCGGAATCATCAGTGAGAGTTCAAATTTCGAGGCCAATTCATCCGAGACGAAAACGAAACGATAGTGGTGTTTCCAGAACCACTGATGATGGTGATAAAGATTTAATAAGAAGAACTATCTACTCTATGTACGAAGAAAACTTGGTGCCTACTATCAGATTATTGCAAACAAGACTAAGGAGCTCCACTGAGATAAGGATATCAATTGGAAACCTATGGACACTTTTATCCAAACTAGGTTTCGAATACTGTAAAATTGACAAAAGGCAAGTTATTATGGAATCCCAACGGATTAGGCAATGGCGTTTTGAATATTTGACTGCCATATATAATTATAAGTCTTTACAAAGACCAATAATTTATTTGGATGAGACCTGGTATGATACCCACGATACGCCGGCAAAAGAATGGACCGATGGAACAGTGCGATGCCAATCAAAAGCTCCATCGAACAAAGGAAAACGGATCACGATTATTCATGCTGGATCAGTAGATGGTTGGATTCCAAACAGTTTGGGACTTTCGGCGAAGAACATTCAAGATTCGTCGTTGGATTACCACCAAGATACTACAGCCGAATTGTTCGAAGATTGGTTCGAAAACACTTTACAGCTAAATATTCCCCCGCCTAGTGTCATAGTTATGGACAATACCAGTTACCATAATCACCAATTGAAGAAGGTTCCAGGCTCTTCAAATACAAAAATGGAAATCCAGTAATTTATGCTCCAAAATAACATGTACGTTGAAGTAGGTTATAAAAAACGCAGCTTTTAGAGGTTCTAAGGACATTTAACATACAGAAGACATATCTATGTGACACAATTGCAGCATCCAAAGGACATACAGTTCTTCTTCTTCCTCCTTACTACTGCGGGTTCAACCCGATTGAGCATATGTGGAGAAAACTAAAGAACAAAGTGCGGACCCAAAATACTATACCTATAATTGCATTAATTCGGCAACATATAGATAACCCAGATGCTAATTGTTGGAAAAGAATAATAAACCATGTTATAAAAGTGGAGGATTCATACAGGGAATTTCATACTAACATAGAACCCCTTATAATTAATGTAGACGACGATAGTGATAGTGAAACTAAATTGATATATTAACATATTTAAATTTTTATTAAATTTTATAGTGCATTTCTGTTAAAAAATTATTTTTGCAAATTTAATCCTGCATTCTTTACCCAAACTTGCCAATACCTGAGATAAAAGTACCTAAGAAGTTTATCATCACCATTAGTTCCCTTTTATTGTAGGTACTATATTGTTAAACACACTTTAAATAGATAGATTAATGGTGGCATGTTTGAGAACATGTCTATTAGTATTTCTAGTGCGCTTGATTTATCAATAATTTTTTTTATACAGAGCTTGTCATGTGGCCATGGCTAATACCAACTTTATGTTTACTTTTACCAAAAAAAAAATCACACTGCTGCAATAAGAAAAAATGTATTGTATATGCCTCAGCTAGAGGCATAGGTTTACTGTTAGTTGTTATTTTTCAGAGTCCACCCTGTAATTAGAGATTAACTAACCTAAACACAATAGAAACGCTAGATAATATTGTCACAACAGGTAACTGAATAGATCCCATGACCGTAGAACCCAAGTTTTTTTTAAAGTATAATTCAAATCAAAATTAATATTAAAAGTAAAATTAAACATATGCTGCATATTAAAAAGTAAGAATTTAATATAAATTAATGCAAAAAGGACTTACTCCTTTAATGGTCGGCTTCCATTTCGTCGTATTCATCCGACGATGAGTCAGATTCATTACCTGGTCCGATAAGAATTACAATGGGTTCGAACAGTTCTTCAATATTGATATCAACACTTTACAATCGTTCTTCTTCCTTCTTTACATGGTTTAACGTCATTCAATTTAAAAGTTGTATTGATTCTTGCCACCTCACCTGTACCCATATTAATTCTATAGGGTTTAATTGACAGTGATAAGGTGGCAGTTATTCCTTTTTCCTTCGCCATTTCGTCAATTACATACCTTTTATATTGTAATTTGTGGCGCTTTGCAATTTCTAGTAATTCCGTTTTCAGCATAGTGTCGTCAAAAGAAATATTCTTGCTCTTGAGCCATCCTTTAATATCTCCTTTTTTTCCATGACGTCGGTGGTAACTTTTCTACCAGTTTTGAATGATTACTGGTGTTATCTAAGACAACCACTGCGGCACTTGGCAAAAAGTCCAATAGCTGGGAAAAATAATCTTCAAAAACATCAGAGGCCAGTTCCTCGTGGTAATCTTTGGTTGACTTTGAAACAAAGTCTAATAACCCATTTTCTACAAAACCAGCACCTTTTCCCCCATACAACAATTCTCCCCTGTTCTGTGCCCTCTGACCCCACATGCTCTACAAAGGAACGCCTGCCCAAAACCCAAAACATCTACCCTCCTCTCTACCCTCCATAAATGTTACCCTATTCCATCCCAAATTTCATCTCCCTTTTTCCCAGTAAAACCTCCGCCTTTTCCCATTCCTCTCTCTTACCACCTTAATCACCTTTGTACCTTTCCCAGTTAATTCCTCTATTCTCCTCCTTATCTCTTCATCTTCCATCCACGGGTCCCCTTCCTGCCTCCACCACCCTTGCTCCTGTAACCCTTTCCACCTCGCCCAGCATTTTCCTCACCTGAACTCCCTTCTTTGCTTCAATTATCAACTCCCTGCTCCTTGATATTCTGAGTCTATCGACCCACTCCCCCTTCATCTCCCCTAACCCCTTCTTAATCTTTTCAATCCCCTCCTGATTCAGATCCCCAATATCCTTCAGGATAACCGCCTCATTCCTTTGTTCTCTTGCCCTTTCCTTTTCTGTATATATTATCACCTTCGTCCGTCTCTTTTTTACCCATGCCACCATTTTCCTTAATACTTCCATCCCCATATGTTCGAGTCTGTGCAGCCCAACACTGTCCCCACAATCAATATTTCCAAACATCCGACTCAGCAAATCAAAAACTTTCCTTTCATCCCTACCATTCCCCTCCATTCGGCAGATTCGCTCTTCCTCCTTCGTTTTTACCCCTTTTCTCTCTGAGATCTTTACTTCCTTGATCCACTCCATTTCCTCCCTTTTTTCAACCAACATCGGGAACCTTTCCCGATACAATCTCTGGATCCCTCTCTCCATTCCACTATCCTCCTTGTTTACCCACACTACCTTAATTCTGTCATCTCCGACCACTGGATTTCCCACCTTTACTTCTATGCTCTCCCCTATGCTTGTAACATCCCAAGCCCTATCTCTTACCTCCTTCCAACCCACCCAGTCTCTTTGTCCTACCTCCCATCTTGATTGCATCCTCTCCTTCAAACCCTCCTTTCTTCTCAACCGCTCCAATTCCCTGATCCTCCTTTCTGCCTTTCTTCTGTTCCTCCACCCGCTTTATCATTCCCTTCAGATCCTCTACATTCACCCAATCTTCCCTCCTCCCAATCTCTCGATCCTCACCTCTTTTCTCCTTCTGCGTTCTTTTCAGCTCCCTATCCTCCAAAGGCGATATCTCCTTCCTCTCCACCGTCCACTCACCCGACTCTCCTGCTTTATCTCCTGCTTCCTAGATTTACCAAAAATCCCCTTCCTTTCCTTTTCTTCCTCCATTACTTCCTGTTCTATTATTTCCTTGCAATACATTCCACATCCCACGAGTAGCTAGGGAATTGAAAGTCCACCACCACAGAGCCCCGCTTGTGCTGGTAAGGCTGTGTGCTCCGGGAAGTCACCAGGTATCCCGGAGACACCGCAGGCATTCATCCATTGCCACGGTAGCTAACAGCGTGGATTACGGATTGTTTATCGAAGTTTACTCCTCTAGGCTTTTTCCACGGTTGCCTCCGGACGCAGTAGCTACCGCTGCTCAAGTCACACAACATGGCTGTCTCCCCCATGCCGGTTTTTTATCGAGGTTTACTCCTCTATTCCGTTTGATCCGCGAGAAAATATTGGGGTTCCCATGCAGGATCCTTATTCATTGCTTATCCTGAGAGTTGGTCGGTCGTGAGGCTCTTACAACTTAAAAATCCCGAGTCCCTTGACAGACCACGCCCCCTGGAGACACTCTATGAGCCATTGGGACGCGCCGTGTCGGTTGGAAAGCCCCCTCCCTGGAAACTTGTATGAGAGATTAGGGGGGAATCACTTCCAGCCTCCCTCATCCAACCCTCCATAGGCACGGTTAGTTAGTCAGGTGGGCTCGGTTAATTCACTCAGGCTGCTTGCATTAGTTGTGTTTGCATCAGAAAGGCCTGCTTGCGGTGGTTACATCTACTAGGTCACATCAAAAAGAACTACAGCAGCAGTAACATTAAAGTGGACTGCTTGGCGGTAGTCTTGCCGTGTCCTTCCGTCCGGGCTGTATCTTTTGTGTACAGCCCAAGAGATGATACTGACTGACTCGTCGGGTTTTTGTCAAGAAAAAGGGAACAACGTATTGGGTGTATCGTAATTTATAGAGGAGGGTTGACAATGGTTTCCGGTTGGGTTGGGTTCATTTTAAGGTTTTTTTTTCAGGTTCGTTCTATTGTGAGGGGTAGGTTCGGTAGCGGTGGTCTGAGAATGTCTAATAAACGGTGAATCGGGGTTGATTTTAAGGTTCGTAAGGACGGCAATAGACATGTTACAATAAATACAAAAAAGATATTGATAAAATTGCACACCACTATAGCTAGCGTTTATCCAAACATACCCCCATTTATCTGAAATCTCAGAAGCACAAAAATGAGGTTACTGAAAATTGTTCGTAGTCTAATTTCTAAATCTTTCAATTTAAAAACTTGCTTAATACTTATTAACAAAATGTTATTGTAAAATAGGTATTTTGTTACTAATTTCTCACTCAAACAAAACTATCGTTATTAAGTATATAAAAATCATTATTTATTTTTATATTTCAGGGAGACAAAGGAGACAAAGGTGAGAGAGGACTAACGACAACACTTACCGGCGATCAGTTCCCTACGGGAATTATTGAAGGACCTCCCGGCCCGCCCGGACCACCAGGTAAAGTTTTTATTTTACTATAACGTAACTTGCATATTTATCAATTTGAAAGAAATATGATTATTATATATAGGCACCAACTCGCAATTCCAGAATATTATTTATTATTTACCATTTATTTAATATTTCTAAAAATATTTTATAAGGTGATAAGGGAGAACCAGGACCATTGGGACCTCCAGGAGCTCCTGGAGAAAAAGGAGCTAGGGGAAGGCGAGGGAAAAAGGTACCGTACACCTTTAATAGAAATATAATGTCTTGATTACTTAATTTTATATTAAAAATAAGATTTTATTTCAAGCTTGTACCTTTTTCTTCACCAAACGTTTATTTAATTGTTTAATCACTCCAAATCAAGTTTTTGTTATTATAATTCTTTAAAAAAACAAGCAAACAATAACTTTTTAATTTTAAAATAATTTTTTTCGCTACTAGCCTCTGCACTTAACGTTTTTGACTTTTATTGAGGTTGAAGTTGTTCAGTAACCAAGGAAAAAAATACAAAGTCTGCTTGATTAGAACAAAATCTCAATCCATTTCACAGAATGTGAGGTTAACTGATGCAAAGACAAAATGAAAAATTTAATTTAACACCTACTTATTCAAAAATGAAAATCAATTGACTTATCCATTTTTTTTCATAGTAATTTTTACAGCACAATACGTATTATCAAATCAAAACAGACATTATAGCCATTATACTGTCATGTCATGTGAAACGGTAGTGACTGGTGGCTCGTCCAAAATGTTTATTAGTTGTAAAAGCTAATATTTAAAAAAATAGAATGCCAGTAGTGAAAAAAATGTTATAAGAACCACGGTAGAAAAGTATATTATTGTCTCAGATTCGTTAAAGATATCTTTTCTACTTTGGCGCATAATTACTATTTTTCTTAAAATATAACAATTTTAAGATATTCTTAATAATAAATTTAATTTTTTAGTCTGAAATCAAGACATTATATATTATTGACCTAATTGTTTCACGTTCACCTCATTTCATAGCTTCAATGATGATCTTGAATTGCATGTTTAACAATACAAAGGGAATTTTATTTTTTTTAATTTTCGTATTTACGCATTGCATGTTTGCATGAACAAATAGATTTATTGCATGTTTGTTAGTAAATATAGTATTAAGCAAAACTTTTTAGAAGGTGTATTTACTCGCTTAGCTACTTATGATGCATGAAATAAATACAGGGTATTGAACATTTTTCTCGTTCGGCTGTATGAGTTTGTATTAATATACAAGACGACATGATGTCCTCAAATTTTCCAAATTAAAATATTTAATAGTAGCAATAAAACTCGAAGTCAACCCACAGTATATAGTTAATTCAATGGTAAAAGTTACATCAGTGCTGCGACATGTTTCGGTCAACAGACCATCATCAGGCTCTATGAAGAGAACAAATTAATGTCAGAATAAAGGTCACAAAATATATAATACTAACATGATTAAAAATGAAAGAACATGGTTAATTAACAATATCAGCAAAATACAATCTAATAAATTTAGATAATATCAAAAGTAACATTAAAACTAAATAATTATTACATATCTAAAACAGACTCACCTATATGTGTAGACTGGTATGTTTAAATGATTAAATGGGTATGAAGAAATACATGGGAAGTTGAAAAGTAAATTGTTAAAAAAGTTAAAACTGTTGCAAATTATTTATAGCGTAGACATCATGAATTAATTAACAAGATTAGGGGTTGAAAACTAAGTAAAAAAATTAGCAAAAAGCAGCAGAAACTTTAAAAGAAAATTGTTGACCAACAATAAAACAAGGTAAACTTGTTTTACCAGGAGAGATCTCCAAAGGGAGTTCGATCTCCACTAATCCCGGAAAAAACCAGATTTAACGGGGTGGTAAGTCAGACAATCAGTTTGAGGAAACAACCTCAAAAAGGTAAAAACAATGTTGTATAATAAAATTTAAATCAACATCATTCTCCATAAGTGAAAAAATTACAAAATCAGCTTGGTAGCTCTGATTAATTTATTCAGTTGGTTTCTTGGTATTTATATTTCCATATTTGTAATTTAACAATAGTTCTATAGTGAGGTGCTTTGTGTAAAAAATTTTGTAATTTTTTCACTTATGGAGAATGATGTTGATTTAAATTTTATTATACAACATTGTTTTTGCCTTTTTGAGGTTGTTTACTGAAACTGATTGTCTGACTTACCACCCTGTTAAATCTGGTTTTTTACGGAATTTGTGGAGATCGAACTCCGTTTGGAGATCTCTCCTGGTAAAACAAGTTTACCCTGTTTTATTGTTGGTCAACAATTTTCTTTTAAAGTTTTTGTTGCTTTTTGCTAATTTTTCTTTTTCATATTAATGATTATTTGACACTGACTGTAGAATTTAAATTTTTACTTTGTTTTCAACCCCTAATCTTGTTAATTATTTCATGATGTCTACCCTATAAATAATTTGCAACAGTTTTAACTTTTTTAACCCTTTACTTTTCAACTTCCCATGTATTTCTATTCATATCCATTTAATCATTTAAACATACCAGTCTACACACATAGGTTAGGAGTCTGTTTTAGATATGTAATAATTATTTAGTTTTAATGTTACTTTTGTTATTATCTAAATTTATGAGATTGTATTTTGCTAATATGGTTAGTTAACCATATTCTTTCATTTTTAATCATGTTATTATTATATATGACCTTTATTCTGACATTGAGGCTATCAGCGCAAAAGTGGTGTAACCCCCGGCACTGCACTTAGGAAAAATAATATTTAAAATTTGCTAAGATAGATTTGTTTTTATTAATTTATTTTTTATTTAGCGCCATCTGTTGTTTTGATAACAAAAGGTGGCTTACTCCACTTTTGTATTCAAAGTTAATAATGTATGGAATGTAGTTTACACCAAAACTGCAACCAACACAAATAGTGGGTTACACCACTTTTGCGCTGATAGCCTCTATGTTATCTTCATAGAGCCTGATGATGGTCTGTTGACCGAAACATGTCGCAGCACTGATATAACTTTTACCATTGAATTAATTATATACTGTGGGTTGACTTCGAGTTTTATTGCTACTATTTGTACCACCCACATTTGAGTTATGGATAACCTCAACAATTTAAAATATTTAAAATCCAATGAGACAGACCACTAATTTTCAAAAACAGCATAATCATGATCGCAATTCCTAAAAAAATACTATGTGATGTAATTATATATTTTCATTTATTTTAGAATATTAACTATTTTCAATCCAAACATACAATTTTTCGAGCCATTTTTTAATGACTGCTCCTATTGATGTAAGGCAGTGTGATGTACTAGCCTCAGCAAACCTATCAATCAGGATCACTCAGTATATATTTGTACTAGGGTTATTCAGAAGGTGAGGAACGTTTTGTAATAAAACAAAAACTAGGCACAGGAAAAATATTTTATTATATACATTTGAAAGAGTGACTAAAATGCTACTTTTCTACATAGTCACCAAACAAATTGAGGCACTTATCGTAGTAGAGGACAAGCTTCGAAATTCCTTCGTCATAGAAATCCGCCGCCTGCGATCTCAGCCACTCAGTGACGCACGCCCGGAGCTCGTCGTTGTCATCAAAACGCTGTGTCGCTAGCCAGTTCTTAATCTTCGGGAATAAGTGAAAATCACTCGGTGCTAGGTCGGGACTGTAGGGTGGATGTGGGAAAATCTCCCGTTTGAATGAGTCAAGAAGTTCTGCAGTTCGATTTGCCGGGTAAGGTCGGGCATTGTCGTGAAAATACAAAATTTTTGACGATAACTTACCTCGGCGCTTCTTTTGCACTGCTCTTCTAAGTTTGCGCAATGTTTGGCAGTTCCGATCAAAGTTGATTGTTGCACCAAGCTCAAGAAAGTCAATAAGCAGCACACCTTACCTATCCCAAAAAACAGTAGCCATAATCTTCCTCGCTGACAAGGTTTGCAAACATTTTTTTGGTTTTTTGAGGGAATTTGTGTGCCCCCACTCCATGGACTGCAATTTTGTCTCGCAATTGACGTGCTTCATCCACGTCATGTTAAGGCTGCTCCCATTCGCTGACCTTTATGGAGGTCTGTAAGTATTTTTGGCACCCATCTTGCACAAAATTTATGGTAGTCAAGCTTGTGAGTCACAATTTCAAACAACAAAGTCCGTGAAACTTGTGGGAAGCAAATCGAAAGCTCCGTTATTGTGAAGCGAACAGTTTCCATGAATCTTCTCATCAACTTTGGCTAGATTGTCTGTTACAAGGCTCGGGCGCCCTCTCCTCATAATGCACGTTGGTTCAGCCATTTTCAAACCGGATACACTGAACTTTCATTCATTACTTCGTTGCCATACACTTAGCACAGTTGCCGATGAATCTTTATCGGTTTTTCGTTTTTTTGCAAACAAAAACCTTATTACGGACCACACTTCATAACTGGCAGGATTTGAAATTGCAGCGCACATTTCAAATCGGAATATTGGGGAAATGGGTACTGCGAAGATGTTCTCGTTCTGACAACTGGATGCCAACTGAAGCTCCGAGCACGCGTACAACAAAACATACGTGATCGCCACGCGCCTAGTTGCGTCAGACCGAAACGTTCCCTAGTTTCTGAATAGCCCTCGTAATATTAATAAAGAAATTACGGGCTAATACGTCACAACACGGCCCATTTATCTAGAACATTTTTCAGATTTGAATTAATATTTAACACTGAACAAACATCATTATTCATCGATTGAAATATATTTGAAGGGATTTCATCTCTTAGTAGTCTTCCCCATTATGTTCTGGCGGTCGAAACAGATCGACCATAAAATTACTAATAATAAGTTGGTAATAAGTTCATTCTAGAAAAAGATGTGTAAACTATGCAGCCATAAATTCAATAGTTGACAACTCTATATAACCAACAATGCTTACTGTCAATCTAAACAATTATGAAACCAGGCAACTAGATGTAAGTTATTTTTGAATTTTACGGTATTTTTACAATTCTATTAAAATATAAATTTCGCCACTACAGCCAAATATTCGCCATATAGCCTTAACTTAAAAATACATTCAGTGTGTTCAGTGGAGGACCACTAAGTCGTAGAATTTGTAAACATTTCCTTTGCGGTCGACTCGCCAATTGAGTCCAAGGTTTGCATTCCTACGAGATTAATAGCGGTAAAACGCTGCTACGTGCTAGGAGCTACCGTCTGTAGATTTCGCCGTAAAATTAGGGCTTAGAAATTTAGTTCTTCATACGGTCTCGTCTTGGAAACATATGACATGAAACTGTTCAAAAATGTCAATAAAAACAATAATAACCTAATTATTAAATAAGTTAAATTAAATATTATATTATTACTATTAGTCCAGCCGTGCTGTACCAAAAAAAATAAAAAATACGGAATTTCTGAGACCTGGAAAACAGTTGTAGGTGGTAAAGGGGCTCATAACACATGAAAAAAAATACATTAACTATTTCAATTATGATCATAAACTTTTTAGGGGTGAAAAAAGGGTAAAAAACTGAAATATTGCTGTTTGCGGCTAAAATTGACGTCAAAATGAAAAGTGCCCAATGGAAAAGTTGTAGATCATGTAAAAATCTAAAACTTGTCTCTTGGTAACTTTCTCACATAATCTCAGTTTTTTGAGGAAAATGAAAAAAAAAACGATTTTTCGTTTTTAATTTTTAATTTTCCTACGGATTCGTCAATCTTAATGAAACTTACCTTTTTATGTCCAAAATAACGTCGAATTTTTTCAACCTTGTAACATAATAATTTTCCGAGAAATTTTTATTTTTCTGGAAAAATCTCTATTTTTTCAACTGTAAAGTTTGCTCGGAAAATATTATTGGAAAAGGTTTTCCTGGGGCTAATTTTTTTCGTTTTTACGTCTACTTTCACGTGAAATAAAAAAAAATACACCTCTCATTTAAAAATATGCTCAAAAATGAAAAAAAACGTAAAATATGAATTTTGCAACAGCTAAATTTGCAATAATTGTTAAATTTTTGTTATAGAATATTAAATAATGCAGAAGCTGACTCTTGCATTACATTTTACGGGAAAAATTACAGAAGAAAATGTATTTAATTATTTAGTCGGATTTTTAGTTCATTTGCAATATTATTATAAACACTCAAGTCTATTAATGAAGTTAATCCGAGCGGGGATTTCATGGTTTTTACTATTGTTGTATGCTGATTTGTTTATATTATAAGGTTTTTCATGCGATAAATCGATTTTTTGATATTACAAGGCCCAAATACCCTTCCATCAAGGCCATATAGCCCAATTTTCATCAAAATTTCAATTTTCTCTGACTTTTTGGAATAATTAGTTTAATTTTAATAAAAAAAATATATGTATATATTTGTATAATATTTAAATTTAATTTGCCTAGGCATTCCCAAACCATCTTCGAACTGATTATATTTGAGCTCAGCGCTTTGATGGCTGCTTGACTATCCGACATGATCACAATCTCTTGTCTACGGTAGTTCCTTCCAATATTGAATTCCACACATCTTTCGATGGCGCGAACTTCTGCTTGAAAGATGCTCGGGTATGTGCCCAAGCTTTCTGAGTATTTGGCTCTCGGTCCAAAAACTCCTATCCCAGTTCCCTCATCTAGCTTGGAACCGTCCGTATACCACTTTATGGTATTCTGGTTTAAATTCTGTATGGTGTCTTTATCCCATTCAGATTTATTACTCAACTTTGTGATGAATTTTCTCACAAAGTTGAATTTCTTTGGCATATCATCTTAACAAATCAGCATACAACAATAGTAAAAACCATAAAATCCCCGCTCGGATTATTAACTTCATTAATAGATTTGAGTGTTTATAATAATATTGCAAATGAATTAAAAATCTGACTAAATATTGAAATACATTTTGTATTTCCCGTGTAATTTTTCCCGTAGAATGTAATGCAAGAGTCGGCTTCTGCATTTTTTAATATTCTATAACAAAGATTAACAGTTATTGCAAATTTAGCTATTGCAAAATTCATTTTTTGTTTTTTTTTTCATTTTTGAGCACATTTTTAAATGAGAGATGTTTTTTTTTATTTCATGTGAAAGTAGACGTAAAAACGAAAAAAATGAGCCCCAAATAAACCTTTTCCAATAATATTTTCCGAGCAAACTTTACAGTTGAAAAAAAAGAGATTTTTCTAAAAAAAAATCAAATTTCGCGGAAAATTATTATGTTACAAGGTTGAAAAAATTCGGGATTATTTTGGACATAAAAAGGTAAGCTTTTACCAAGTTTCATCAAGATTGACGAATCCGTTAGAAAATTAAAAATTAAACACGAATAATCGTTTTTTTTTCATTTTCCTCGAAAAATTGAGGTTATGTGAGAAAATTACCCAAAGTTTTGGATTTTTACATGATCTACAACTTTTCTATTGGCCACTTTTCATTTTGACGTCAATTTTAGTCGCAAACAGCAATACTTCAGTTTTTTATCCCTTTTTCACTCTTTTTCACCCCTAAAAAGTTTATGATCATAATTGAAATAGTTAATGTATTTTTTTTTCATGTGTTATAAGCCCCTTTACCATCTCCAACTGTTACATTCCAGGTCTCAGCATTTCCGTCTAAAAGTACAGCTCGCCTGGACTATATATCTGTGGCCGTAGATAAAAACATGCAGTCTGTTACACTTTTCTGTAACCTTGTTAAAGAGTTAACTAGACCTCCATCATATTTTGAAAAGAGAATTTTTTATGACATCAAAAGTTTTTTTGTTTAAATTTTTACAAATTGTGTCCCGTAAGCTGTTTTTAATGACATCCTAATTTAATTTTAGACATTTTTCTTGGCGTGATAAACCTTTTTCGCGCCTAAATATTATAAAAGCTCCAAATATTTCAAACGTTATCGACCTCGGTAACTGAGCCGAGTTTGTTGAACACCAAATTAATATTTTGTACCAAAACACGTAAAGCCAGGTGTTTATTTATAAAGTGTACACGTTGACAGGTATTTAATTTAAGCCCTCTGCATGCAATTAGTTTAATTAAATTGAATTTAAATTAAAACATTTGTTTTTCAGGATCGGTATTATAGTAGATTAACACTTAATTATTTTCATGAACACAGCCGTATTATTTATCCACTCACCTTGCTTAATTAATCACTTAACAAGAAATTAACAACCATTTGTTTTTGTAAGTATTGTATTTTTAATGTTGTGAATTACGTATTTGTGTATAAATAAATTTTTGATACGTTCTTTTAAATAATTTTTTACCAAAAAAGGTTTTACAATTTTTTAATTGCAAAAAATTAAGCATAAAAATGATTTACAAGCTAATACGGTAGATGAGCGGTTCTCAAACTGTGGGGCGAACCCCCTCCCGGGGTGTTAAGTTGATAGGGGGCGCAGTAAATTCAAAAACAAAATTAAGACCAATTTTTATTGTCAAATATTGAACTACAAACTTATTCTAAGCTTGCGCTTTCTTTATGGCACACAATATCTGTTCCATATTTGGTGATTCGGTTGGTCATCTAAAGATCCTGAAAAAAATTCCACTAACATCCTTAAACCAACCATTAGACACTATGCCAGCTAAGTTTGATTTTGAGACACCGTTTGAAATGGTTATAGAAAACCGCCATACGGTTAAAGAAGTCGAATCAGAGCTGGAAGAGGGCTCACTGGTGTGGTACACAGATGGTTCCAAGGTAGATTATAGGGTTTTCTTTGGTAGAAATCCCATTACGTATACCAGGTACGTGGTTCTGCCCTTACCTGGTAGTGTGAAGGCCCCCAGCTTGTTGTGCAAGACTGGTATACCCACCTAAACCAACCCTTCGCCAAAGTAGGAACCTATTTGGAACTGCCGTCAGGCATTACTTTGAATAGGCCAGCGGAGTTTGATGTTGTTCTTTACCTTTCTCATTTTTCTTTAATTTTCGTGGATATTATTTTCACGGCCATCTTATTTAGTGTCTTTCAGTTCTCTTCGCTTTTCAACATTTTATTAACTAAATTATCTGGTGTCAGTTCTCCTATTTTGTTTTGAGTTTCAGTCCTAATCTCAAACCATCTTTCACAGTTTTCAAGTAAGCCTGGAATCCTCCGTGCCCAGATAAGATCTGGGTCAGGTAAAAATTGTTCAGAACAATAAACAACTAAAAGGTTGTATTAACTTTCACTATTTATTCTATAAATTGCAATTACAGCTGTTTCGCTATAACTAGCATCGTCAGATTGACATATTGAAATTACATGTTTGTTTGTAACTAGGTACTTGATGTTGATAGGTAGTTAAGGCTAGACCAAGTAAGGAAGTAATAAGACATAACAATATTAAAGCCTTGATGTTATTAGCCCTAAGGGATTATCCTGGATGTATTTCCCTCTAAGATCAGTATAACTGTGCAATGATATAGAAAAACCAGGAAAAAACTATATCCTGCTGATCTTTACAATAACTTAATATATTTGTGTTATAATTACGTCTTATCTATGTATAAAATGAAGACTCAATCAAAGTAAACAGTTTAATAGTGGTGAACTTCCAAGATTTATTTGTTCATTAACTACTTTATATTGTTGATCTGCTAGATGTCTTTTGATTTCAAGTTCTTCGAGGAAATCTAAATTTTGTTTTTTATCACAGGTGTGTAATATTTGAATGTCATTAGTGTGTATGAGTGAGTGTGGATGTTCAAGAACGTGTTTGGCACAGTTTGACTTATCTGGTTGTTGTAATCTATATGCTCTTAAATGTTCATTGAATCTTATTTCAAAATTTCTTTGTGTTTGACCTATATATACAGCATTACATTTTGGACAATTAATTTTGTAAACACCAGATTTTTTTAATTTAGGTAATTTTGTTTTTCATCTTAACAGATAATAAACAGTTTTATTTTATATAAATATTATAAACTATAAAATACCGGAAGAATTACATAAAATATATGTAGACGAATATCAAAAATTTATTTATGTGTATTATTATATATAAGTAGAACTATTTTATTTGATTTTAGGTAAATGTGTTGGTAAATGTCTAATTAATAAAAAAAAATTCGGCCGCCAAAATTTAATAATTAAGAATAATAATAAGAATGTGTATTGAATTACCGTATCAATGAATTGTGAGTGTTAGCTAAACATAAAAGATTTTTGATAAAAAATACGTCATATGTTGGAAAAAGTAATAGAAATATATTTAATTTGTAATAAAACGAAATAATATTAATTGTGAAATAATATTTTGTTTATTAATTATGTTAGTTTAAAAAAAACTGTTTTCGACGAGCTCAAATAAAAATTTGTATTATTTAAATAAATTAAAAATTAATTTTTATAGTTGGAAATAATCAGAATTCAGACATTCACGATCGCTGCTCTAATTTGTTTTAATATCATTAGAAATAGATAAAAACAATTAAGTTTATCCTTTTTGAAAGAGTTTTGAATATTTCAAGATAATCTTTGTTTAATTTTCTAAAATGAATATAAAATTTACAATTTGGCTGTCTATATATTGGTTAGTCAGGAAGGCTTTTAGACACTATAATGAAAGAACATCCTAATAATTTGAAAAAATACAAACACTTTTACCTCCTAACTCACCATCTGCTTTTCCTAACCATATCATAGCTGAAAATCACACCTTTTCTAATTCCAACGTTTCTAGGTTATATAAATGTTTTAAAGGTCCTAGGATGAATCTACTTGAGATGTTTGAGATCAATGAAGCTACTAGAGATGGTACAGTTGTATGTTTGAATGAGCAATTGAGACCAAAAGACCCTATTTCTTAATCTCCCCTTTTAATGATTTATTTTCGTAGCAGATTGTACTTTGTCTTCCATATTTCCTTTATTTATTATCTGTTGTGCACTTTTTCAACAACTAGGTTTGTTCTCTCTCTTATTTGACTAATAATCTTCACATATTTTGCAATTTTATCATCGTCTTTTATTGTTGATCTCAACATAACCTCACAAACTTTTTCTTCTTCTTTATTAAGTTACTTAACAATTTGTTACTATTACTGTAATTTATATTCTATTGATTTTAATATAGTTACTGACTAGTTAATGCACTTTTTTATCATGCTTGCAACAAATTGTTACCCTTATTTTATAATGTTTTTAGATTTTACTTTGTAACTTCTTCCTGTTTTCAAACAAATAAAAAGTTAAATTATAGACCACATCCCTTTTTTGCTTATTTTATTTAATTTCATTAGTTATTAATAGTCACATTTTTATTGAATTTAAATGTTATTTTAAGTTTTAAATAATTACATATACTTTTATTTATTTTTAAAAAATGTTTGTTATTTTACACTTATTTATAGTACATGTTTTACCCCTTTTTTCTTACCCAGCAAGGCTGGCAAGTGTTATCCGAGTGTTTTGACTCAACAATGTTAACATTATAATTTGTATTTTTATTTGTATTGAGACTATAAAAGCTTATGCACCATTCTGATTATTTATTAACTACAAAAATTAATTTCAAATGTATTAAAATCATTAATGTTTATCGAGCTAGTCGAAAATATTTCCAAAACATGTTTTTTATAAAATCACTTAATCAACAAACATTATAATCGACAATTAATAATATTTCATAATAAATTATTATTTACAATATACATAATACAAACGAACAGACCTATGGTCGAAATATTTGGTGTTGGTATAATGTTACGCCACTTTTTTGGGCATTGGTCACGTGGGTGGTGATTTATATTATATCAACTGTATATACATTTATGTCAAACTAATAAAAACATACTAAAATTTGTAAAAACAATAGATAAAAGCTTATATATTTTTAAGTAATTAAAATTAAAAGCGATTTTGTTTTATTGTTTTCGATATATGTATATATTAAACACATTTCAATTACTTTCCTGGCAACAAATACATTTGTTTTAACATCGTAACGATTACTATAATTTTAATTCACTTAATATTCGACGATACTCAACTCTATATAAAAAAATAATTGATCATATGGTGTAAAAAAATAAGTATGAATAATTTACATTACTCATAAATTATTTTATTTTTTACAGTATACTAGAATTTTTATGTAGTAGCTCTTTGTTTTTACATAAAAACAGGCCTTATTATTTTTATTCAATATTTCTCTAATCAAAAAATATACAGGGTGTCCCGAAAAGAATGGTCATAAATTATACCACAGATTCTGGGGTCAAAAATATGTTGATTGAACCCCACTTACTTATATACAATAGTGCAAACAAAAAAGTTACAGGGTGCTAAAGTTAGAAATTTAAAAAATTTTTAACATTATTTTAAAACGGTTTAACGTTAATGTATGAAAATTTATAGGAAATACTAGTAGAGAATGCCCAATAAATTGGAAACAGTTGCATTCAATTATTTTGATTTATTATGGATTTTCAGAGAGGATCAACACTTCTTTGACCCCCCAACTTTTTTTAGGGCTATAATTTAACAAAATATGGACCTCCACTGGAATCAAACGTCTTTTCTTTAACTTTTTTGTCTCTCTGTATTTTTTTTGTAAATATTTTATTATGGAAGATTGAGTCACCCTTTAAAATGCCAATTTCAATATTGAATATTTAAACTACATTTTCACAAATATTAAAACATCTTTATTATTAAATTACAATTTATAAAAAAACAAGATATTTGCCTTAATATATTTTGAAAAATTAAATGTTTTTGTCGAAACTCGTTAGCAATTTGTGAAATTCGGTGCCTCAGTTGATCCTCACTGGTTATTTCCACAGAATAAACATTTTCTTTCATATATCCCCAGAAACAAAAATCTAATGGATTCAAACATGGACCGCGCGGTGGCCATTCAATTGGTGCATCTGGCCCCCTTCCAGTCCAATGTCCTGGATATTCTCGAAATAAATAAGCTCTAACGGCGTTACTAAAATGTGGTGGCGCATCATCTTGCATAAAATACATTTTTCGTCTAATTGCTAATGGGACATTTTCTAAGCAAATTGGTAGATCATTTTGTAAAAATAATAAATAACGTTCCCCATTTAATTTGTTTGGAAGAAACACTGGCCCTATCAAATAGTTATCGATTATTTCAGCCCAAACGTTTACTCTAAAATTAACCTGATGATGACGCACTTTTTTAACTTTGGGATTTACATCCGCCCAGAATGAGTGTTATGGTGATCAGTAACTCCATTTCTTGTGAAAGTAGATTCGTCAGTGAATAAAATATTATTTATAAAATTTATGTTGCGTCTATTTTCGTGAAGTAACTGGTTCTTAACTGTTCTCCATACCTTCATACGAGGTACTCTTAATTCAGCCGCTATCTTTCTCATGCTCGTGTCCGGGTGTTCGTCAACAATTTCTATTATATCATCATTCGCAAGGTCTTTTGGACGACCATTATTACCGAGAACTTGTTTTTTTAAATTGCCTGTTTCTCTTAAATTTCGGTCCATATTTTGTTAAATTATACCCCTAAAAAAAGTTGGGAGGTGAAAGGGGTGTTGATTCCCTCTGAAAATCCATAATAAATCAAAATAATTGAATGCAACTATTTCCAATTTATTGGGTATTCTCTACTAGTATTTCCTATAAATTTTCATACATTAACGTTAAACCATTTTAGAGTACCTAATGTTAATAGTTATTTGTGTACCAAGACCTGAAATTTGAAATTTCAGATTCGGCCAAAAAAGATCATACGGCTGAGGTGCACACAAAATTTTTTAAGAGAGTGTCTCATCAAATAGGTAACAACTTTTTTTTACAATTTTGTTTCTAAACAGAGACGAAACTGGAAGATTAGATTCAAATTTTTATTAACCAAATGAAAAGTGTATTATTAAGTAACAAAGATGTGTACAGAATTACTTACAGTAAGTATGATAAACAGAAGTTGGGTCATAACGAAGTTAATAAATTAGGGCATTATTTGCTTTTTATTGTTATGTTAAATGTACATTTACTACATTTTGAAAATGTAATACCACTTTTAGACATGACATTGTTAACAAACATTTCATTTTCTTGATTTTCCGTAACAATGGTTCTTGCTGGAAAGCTGCTTACTGAAGTACCATTTAATTCAATTTCTTTGGAATTATTTTGAACAGAAGAACGCATACCTGAAGTACCTTCTCCTCCTGCAAGAATTCTATTTGAAATTTCCTTCTTTCTTGAAATGGAATCTTCAATGTAGCCTTCTGCTACAGAGTTAGACTTCCAACCTCCGTGGCTTTTTAACATTAAAATATCAGCCCCTATTTCAACCAAGAGAGAGGCTGAACTTCTTCTAAAAGAATGACCCGTATACTTATTAGCATTTGGTACTTGTAGATACTGTGCAATAAGTGATGGTATTTTTCCAAAGGTATGAACACCAACAACTTGTGTAGAACATTTTCCTTGGCGATAATTTATAAAAAACGTTTGATGACGTACATTGAAAGGTCGTAAATTTAAGTATTTTCGAATCAGCTGTAGGGCACTTATATTTTCAATTATTTCATCAGTTATTGTAAATACTCGTTTTTTACCGCTTTTTGTCTCCGGGACTGTGATTACTAAATTAAATGTGTCTAGTAGGTTGCCCTCATAATGACTTTGTTTGCAAAAGCGGCCGTAAAGTAAAAAAGCGGCCGTAAAGTAAAACAGCGGCCGTAAAGTAAAAAAGCGGCCAAAAAAGATACACTTTAGGGACATTAATAGATCCGTAAAACTTCATTTTTTGTGACACTCGCTTAAAATAGTTATTTGTGTACCAAGGCCGTAATGTTGATCTTTTTTGGCCGAATCTGAAATTTGCGGCCGAGGCGTAGCCGAGGCCAAGCAAATTTCAGGTGAGGCCAAAAAAGATCATACGGCTGAGGTGCACACAAAATTTTTTAAGCGAGTGTCTCATCAAATAGGTAACAACTTTTTTTTACAATTTTGTTTCTAAACAGAGACGAAACTGGAAGATTAGATTCAAATTTTTATTAACCAAATGAAAAGTGTATTATTAAGTAACAAAGATGTGTACAGAATTACTTACAGTAAGTATGATAAACATAAGTTGGGTCATAACGAAGTTAATAAATTAGGGCATTATTTGCTATTAATTGTTATGTTAAATGTACATTTACTACATTTTGAAAATGTAATACCACTTTTAGACATGACATTGTTAACAAACATTTCATTTTCTTGATTTTCCGTAACAATGGTTCTTGCTGGAAAGCTGCTTACTGAAGTACCATTTAATTCAATTTCTTTGGAATTATTTTGAACAGAAGGCCGCCTTCATAATTTGACAATCTTAATATCGGACGTGGAAATAACTCAAATAAGCAAATTAAATGTGTCTAGTAGGTTGCCCTCATAATGACTTTGTTTGCAAAAGCGGCCGTAAAGTAAAAAAGCGGCCGTAAAGTAAAACAGCGGCCGTAAAGTAAAAAAGCGGCCAAAAAAGATACACTTTAGGGACGTTAATAGATCCGTAAAACTTCATTTTTTGTGACACTCGCTTAAAAAAAATTATTTAAATTTTTAACTTTAGCACCCTGTAACTTTTTTTGTGTGCACTATTGTATATAGGTAAGTGGGGTTCAATCAACATATTTTCGACCCCAGAATATGTGGTATAATTTATGACCATTCTTTTCGGGACACCCTGTATACATACTAATATTATATTACTTATTACAAAGTATAGGTAGGTACACATTGTTTCTAATTAATATTTTTATCAATAACAATTTTTAAATATTCAGTAAAAGGTACATAATTTATTTCTTTTTCAAAGCCTTTTATGCTGTTAAAGTAGGATCGACGATTAGCAGATTTTAGTTAGTTTTATCCACACCAAACCAGTTTTTTATTCTAATCAATCCAATAGATATTTTTTTCTTTTACTTCTTGCCATGTTTTACCATTAATTATTATGACAGTGTCATCAGCATGGGAATTTACCATGCCACTTTCAATACAAATATTTGTCAAAGAATTTATGTATAACGTAAAAAGTCATGGACCCAAAACGGTACCTTGTGGTATGCCATTGATACCTTAGAATGGTCACTATAGCTGTTACCAATTATATCAATTTTAGTCACTTGTCTCCAAGTAACCCTTAAAAATAAATAAATGAATAAAACTTTTACAATTATTTATATGCTAACAAGAAAACACAAAAGGTTTGGTGTGCCGAATTTTTTGTACATATTTTTTACAAACGCTTTATATTTTTTTGTATTTTTTGTTGTTACAACTACGTAGCGTGATCCAAAAATACGGTGAATATTTTTATTCAGAACAAAACAAAACATCAAATTTAAATTATTCTACACCAAAGTACTTTCGATGGCAAGCGGTGCACTTATCCCAGCGTTGATTCCATGATTGAAAGCATTTCTGGAAGGCTTCTTACGGAAGTGCCTGCAGCTGCTCCGTCGTGGCCCTCTCACTGTCCGGAAGTCGCATGACGCTAAATCCGGAGAGTAAGACGGATGTGGACAGACAGGAATATTTTTTTCGACCAAAAACTCACGGATCAGGAGCGAGGTGTGGCTAGGAGCGTTGTCGTGATGGAGAAGAAAGCCGCTGGCCCATTTCCTGGTCTTTTACTCTTTATATCGTCTCGCGAACCTTTTAGTAAGCCCTTGTAATATTAAGAGTATACACTTATATACTCGGAACGAAATCTGATCGCACTATGCCTACACTATAAAACAAATAATGAACATGACCTTGACGTTCGACTTGACTGCCGTACCTTCTTAGCTACTCGTTTTCCATAGGGATTTCTACATTTTTGTCTCGGGGCCATAATCATACACCCAACTTTCTTCTCCAGTTATAATTTTGGCCATGTCCCCTTCAAGACGATCCTTCAATTCCATGCAAACTGACACTCGATTTTCCTTCTGTCCACCAGTCAAAAATCTGGTAACAAATTTTGCACTCACTCGTCTCATTTACAAATTATCAGTTAAAATGCTTTGCACAGACCCTTACAAAACACTCAGTTCTTCGGAAAGCTCTCGAATAGTCAATCGCCTGTTTGAACGAACCATTTTGTCTACTTTTTGCACATTTTCGTCTGTTTTTCAGGTTAAAGGACGTCTCGACCGTTGCTCTTCTTCAACCGACTCATTTCCGCTTTTAAATCTCTCATACCACTTGTAAACCGTCTTCAGAGTCATCACATTATCGCCATATAATTATTTTAACATTTGAACTTCTTTAACACTTTTTTAAGACTTAAAACAAAACTTAATGTTGATGCGTTGTTCGAAATCCATAATGTCCGGCAGACACGGTAAACATAACCTCACTCTGGAAGCCGACTGACAAGTCAAAACTTGACCTTGACTCTCTCAACGTATCAGACTATTGGACGTATTACTTCAAATGGATGTAACGTCAGCAGCAGATGCTGACATAAAAACTCATTCACCGTATTTTTTGAACACAGATAGATGTAGGCATGATATTTTTTATGTATACCAACATTCGAGACCAAAAAAGTTGAAGCTATGTATCCTAATAAGTTGTTGCGGATTGTGTAGGGTCTAAATGGAGATGTGCTATCTAAAGGTGCTCCTGGAGACAAGGGGTCAGTGGGATCACCCGGTACTAAGGGTGAAAGAGGCATTACAGGGTTTACTGGGTTTCCAGGTATTTATATAGCAAATAATGGGTTACGTTTTAAAACACTATAGTATTTGCAACAAATCAATTGTAATATTTAGCCATCTTTTATTTTTAATGTACAGTATGGCAAAAGCCTTAAATACTTATTGAAAATTTACACATTTATCATTTATTGACCGTTTTGTAATTTTTTTTACAAAATTGTTTTTTCCATTTTTTTGGAAAGGATGAATATTATTAAGTTTATTTATTTTCCAAATAAACTAGTATTTGTTTGTCTACTCATTATTTATTTATAGTAGTATTTGTATTTGCATTCAATTTAACACCTTTTAAAATTACAAGCAAAAACAGTTCCAGTGAAAAACATTTTCTTCAACTAAATTTAATATATTTTTATTATTTTTATGATTTATGATAAAAGATGAAGTTTTGAAAAAAATTACCGTTATGATTCAAGTTAATTACTATTAATTTAAATTAAAAGCAAGGTACTTTTTGTATTTTATATTCTAATATTTATATTTCCCTACTCTTTACACTTACTTACACAAAGAATAAATATGTCAGATTGTTAAAAAATATAATTTGGATTCTTTTTAACATCTATTACGCCAGGTTTCACAATCGAGAGTTAACTTTAGGTTAAGATTTAACCCAAAAACCGACCAAAAGCAGATTTTGTCAAACATGTAACATATTTTTCTATTGGTCAATTTCCGGGTTAAATCTTAACTTGAAGTTAACTCTGGATTGTGAAACCGAGCGTTAATCAATAAAATTTTTTGTGCCTTGACAAACATCGCAGACATTTGTGTCTATGATTATTCGACAAATTAAAATGTTATATTTTAAAGGACCTAAGGGGGATTCTGGAGTTATGGGACCCCCTGGTGTATCTGGATCAAACGGAGAACCTGGACTTCAAGGACCTCCAGGACTGCCGGTAAGAAAAAAATGTACATGTTTCTTAGTTAATTACTATTCCACTTGAAGAAAGTATTTAAAATCTGAATGGTCTATTATACAGTGTGGAACCGCCAAATGAAATAAATTCTATAGCAGGTAAAAAACGTAGCTTCAAATGGAATAAATGATAATACCAAATTGGATACTATGCTTTACATTATTATTACATTTTCACTAAAAAAATATGGCCGTTCATACTAGACTTCATTACATTATAAATTCTGTATTAGCGCATCTGTATATTGTCCTCTAGTGACACTTGACAGTTTTGTTGTGTTCTATGCATTTACTATTCTATTTATTTGATTTTGTCTTGGAATATAAAAACTAAGGAAGGAGCCTAACACCTTTCCCAAGTTGGCAGTTTACGACGGAAATTACGTCACAGCGGCCATTTGCAAATACCATAATATGATTCATCATTATTATTATTGACGGTTTTTTTTACATTTGAGACAGTACTGTTTTAGTGTTTAAGAAACTAGAAATCAGAGACGTACAATATGCAATTTATTTACCTAAGTGATTTACTGAATATACACAGCTATGTAATATTTATATTTAATAAAAGTGTATATAGAAATATGGTTTACAAAATGTATTACGTTTTAAAACTTTCTTTCATCAGTATTTTTATTTTTGAAATTGATACAACATTTTATCATAAACTAAAATTGATACGCCACTGACAAAACGGAAACTGCTGACGCCATTTTTAAACACCATCTAGGACTATTGGTGTTTATGTATAACGCTCCTTCCTTCGTTTTTATATTCTAAGGATTTTGTTGAAATTTGAGGTTGTGACAAAATAGTTCGAAATGGCACTTTGTTCTTCAAAACATAACCCAAACATAGACATAAATACCATTTCACATTTCCATGCCTTTGTACTGCGCAAACGCATTTGCTGTTTTTACTAAGAATATTATGTAGTGTAAATGAAAAGTTGACAGTTCCCAACTTCTTAGTATGCTTAATGTAATTGCAATGCACTAATGTGTTGTATGAACACCTCCAATATAAAATGGATGCTCAACTTTTCTTATTGCAAGAACTGGCCTTTAATGCCTGTATGCACCGACATAGGTTAATCGCGATAAACGCTTAATCCGGGTTATCTCTACATTTTCTTATGCACCAACACTTTTTTGGCTATTAAACGAGTTTATTAAGAACAATAAATAACTGCACAGTTAAACTAAACTTCCACTATTTATTCGAAAAATTCGCTTTAAAATTCAATTACAGCTGTTTCGCTATAACTAGCATCGTCAAATTGACATATTGAAATTACATGTTGTTTGTTTGTAACTAGGTACTTGATGTTGATAAGGAGTTAAGGCTAGACCAAGTAAGGAAGTAATAAGACATAACAATATTAAAGCCTAGATGTTATTAGCCCTAAGGGATTATCCTGGATGTATTTCCCTCTAAGATCAGTATAACTGTGCAATGATATAGAAAAACCAGGAAAAAACTATATCATGCTGATCTTTACAATAACTTAATATATTTATGTTACAATAATGTCTTATCTATGTATAAAATGAAGAATCAATCAAAGTAAACAGTTTAATAGTGGAGAACTTCCAAGATTTATTTGTTCATTAACTACTTTAAACTGTTGATCTGCTAGATGTCTTTTAATTTCAAGTTCTTCTAGATAAATTTTGTTTTTTATCACAAATGTGTAGTATATGAATGTCATTGGTGTGTATAAGTGAGTTTGGATGTTCCAGTAGGTGTTTTGCATAGTTCGACTTATCTGGTTGTTGTAATCTATATGCTCTTAAGTGTTCATTAAATCTTACTTCAAAATTTCTTTGTGTTTGACCTATATATACTGCATTACATTTTGGACAATTAATTTTGTAAACACCAGGATTTTTTAATTTTGGTAATTTTGTTTTCACATTTAACAATTTTGTTCCAATACTATTTTGTGTTTTTAATGATATTAATGCTGATGTTGCCGACGTTATTATTTTTGAAATTGCATTGGAAATATTTCCACAATATGTAATACTTTTATAGCTTTTAATTTCTTTAGTTTGTTTTGGAAATATTAGTTCTAGTGACACTTTTTGTTCTTTCTTATTAATTAATTTATTTATCAAATGTATTGGATAGCCATTAGATGTAGCTATTTGTTTTATGATCTCAATTTCTTTATTAAAATTATTTTTGTTCATTGGAATTGAAAATGCTCTATGTATCATGGAATTATAAGCTGCTAATTTATGTGATAGTGGATGATTTGAATTATATGGTATGGTTACATCTGTTTGTGTAGGTTTCCTGTATATTGAATAATTTAATGAATTATTAACTTTTTCAATTCTTAAATCTAGAAAATTAATTGAATTATTTTCTTCAACTTCTAAAGTAAAATTAATTTTAGGATGCAAGGTATTATTATAATTAAAAAATATATCTAACTGCCCTTCGCTACCTACAAAACACATCATCAACATATCTATACCAAAATACAAAATTGTTTTTATAGAAGAACTTGAAATTAAAAGACATCTAGCAGATCAACAGTTTAAAGTAGTTAATGAACAAATAAATCTTGGAAGTTCTCCACTATTAAACTATTTACTTTGATTGAGTCTTCATTTTATACATAGATAAGACATTATTGTAACATAAATATATTAGGTTATTGTAAAGATCAGCATGATATAGTTTTTTCCTGGTTTTTCTATATCATTGCACAGTTATACTGATCTTAGAGGGAAATACATCCAAGATAATCCCTTAGGGCTAATAACATCTAAGCTTTAATATTGTTATGTCTTATTACTTCCTTACTTGGTCTAGCCTTAACTCCTTATCAACATCAAGTACCTAGTTACAAACAAACAACATGTAATTTCAATATGTCAATCTGACGATGCTAGTTATAGCGAAACAGCTGTAATTGAATTTTAAAGCGAATTTTTCGAATAAATAGTGGAAGTTTAGTTTAACTGTGCAGTTATTTATTGTTCTTAGTAAGATGAACTTCCAAAAAGTAGAGGTTAACACAATCAATTTCATTAAACGAGTTTATCTTTAATCGCTCGAGTTCGGGCGTTTAATCCAATGAAATGTCAATACGGATGGTTTAATCGAAGTTTTTGACTAAAACCTAACTTTTTGGTCCGACAAATTGAAGAGATACACTTTGTTGTAATTATATATTATTAGTTAAAAGTGGGATTCATTGTGAATTTATGGACGAAGAAGATGATGTCTGTTTTTTTATCCTCTAATACTTCTAGGTATTCAGGCAAAATAACATTAACATTAACATTTCTTGCGTAGCGAAATTAGGTTCTCTTTTTTTATCCATGATTTGCCAATGAATTACTTTAAACTTTATCTTTACAACTTCTAACGACTCTACTACATTAAATAAAAACCTTAGATAATAAAAAGACAAATAAATATCGATAGTAACCACAAAGAAACTACATTTCTCCAAGTAAATAAATTTAAAAATCTCAGAACGCAAAATTCTAGCGGTGTTGTCATAATGTGACACTAATCTGAATTACTTAATCCTCGTTTACAGTGACAACGGTGCATACGGGTAATAAAGACAAAAATTGGCACTGTGTCAAACATTTGGCGTCTGTTCACGTGACATCAACTATACTGCTGCCTCTAGTGGATCGGGGCTAAGTACTAACGGTTTGTTAAATATTGAACGTCAAAATCACATCCAAATTTTGAAATCGTCACGTATAGTGTGTTCAACAATATAGTGCCTACAATAAAAGGGGACTGATGGTAATAAACCACTTTTATTGCGATCGTCTGTCACGGTTTATTGCTTATGGTCATAATTTGCACACAGGATCGGTTCTTGTATTTGTATAATTTGGGTTGAGTATAATCATTTATATTTGTGTTCCCGTAGTGAGGGTTATGTTTAATAATTTTTGTGAAAAATGTTTCGTCATTGGGAAACTGCATCAGCGGCGCCCTGTGTTACTGTTCCTGTTCGACGACGAGTTTTATCCCTTGATGCCAAAGAAATCGTCAGACATGTTCATCAGAAGCTGGTCCAAAGGAGTTGGGCTTTTACTCCTGCTGTAAGAGAAACCAGCGATTTGACAGGGATACCGGAATCATCAGTGAGAGTTCACATTTCGAGGCCAATTCATCCGAGACGAAAACGAAACGATAGTGGTGTTTCCAGAACCACTGATGACGGTGATAAAGATTTGATAAGAAGAACTATCTACTCTATGTATGAAGAAAACTTGGTGCCTACTATAAGATCTTTGCAAATAAGACTAAGGATAAGGATAAAGATATCAATTGGAAACCTATGGACACTAGATTTTAAATACTGCAAAATTGACAAAAGGCAAGTTATTATGAAATCCCAACGAATTAGGCAATGGCGTTTTGAATATTTGACTGCCATAAGTGATTACATGTCTTTACAAAGACCAATAATCTATCTGGATGAGACCTGGTATGATAACCACGATACGCCGGCCAAAGGATGAACCGATGGAACAGTGCGATGCCAATCAAAAGCTCCATCGAACAAAGGAAAACAGATCACGATTATTTATGCTGGATCAGAAGATGGTTGGATTCCAAACAGTTTGAGAGTTTCGGCGAAGAACATTCAAGATTCGTCGTTGGATTACCACCATGATACTACAGCCGAATTGTTCGAAGATTGGTTCGAAAACACTTTACTGCCAAATATTTCCCCGCATAGTTTCATAGTTATGGACAATGCCAGTTACCATAGTCTCAAATTGAAGAAGGTTCCAGGCCCTTCAAATACAAAAGCGGAAATCCAGGAATTTATGCTCCAAAACAACATGTACTTTGAAGAAGGATAAAAAAACGCAGCTTTTAGAGGTTCTAAGGACATTTAACATACAGAAGGCATATGTACGTGACACAATTGCAGCATCCAAAGAACATACAGTTCTTCGTTTTCCTCCTTACTACTGCGTATTCAACACGATTGAGCTTATGTGGAAAAAACTAAAGAACAAAGTGCGGACCCAAAATACTAAACCTTCATTATGTCCTTCTGTAATTGGATTAATTCGTAAAATTTCATAATAACATAGAACCCCTTATAATGTAGACGACGATAGTGATAGTGAAACTGAATTGATATATTTAAGTTTTTATTAAATTTTATTGTGAATATCCTTTAATATGCGTTTCTATTAAAAAATTATTTTTGCAAATTTAATCCTGACCTGCATTCTATACCCAAACTTGTCAATACCTGAGATAAAAGTACCTAAGAAGAGTATTATCACCATCAGTCCCCTTTTATTGTAGGTACTATATTGTTGAACACACTTTACACACCAAGGCGACAACGTCGATGGACAGTGTCTACTCAGTGTGGATACAGCTTAAGGTGAAAACATTTTTATTTATAATTGGGATACGGCCAAAATGTTCGTGAAGAACATTTTGAATATTTACTATACTAACATTAATGTTTTTTCATGCTTAATAGCAAATTTTGTAAAAAAGGTTCTTCAATTGATTGTTACTTTTTACAATGCATTTTGAATATTTCTGAAACAGTAAAAGTTGGATATAGGACATTGCACATTAAATATGTCTAGAATATTCTAAATAATCCAAAAATTAAATAAAATACAAGGGGATTAAATTGATTGTACTAACCCTTACTTTTTAGAAGTCCATCTTACTAAGAAAAAAATTTCTTCGTTTTAACAAAACTTCTACTATTTATTTAAAAAATTGCTTTTTTAACCTCAATGACAGCCGTTTCGCTAGAATTAGCATCGTTAGATTGACATATTGAAGTTACATTTTGTTTGTTTGTTGATTAGGTAGTATTAAGCAAACAAAATGTAACTTCAATATGTCAATCTGACATTGCTAATTTTAGCGAAACGGCTGTCATTGAGGTTAAAACGAAGAGTTTTTTATTATTCTTAGTAACAAACAAGGGGTTGTATTTGAAAATAAAAGTTGGCATTGACCACGGTCATATGTGTGTCACGTGACACATTTTTTAAAAAAATTATTCATAAAACTATACTTATCGACGGGTGCAAGCGTTTTTTCAAACATGCCCCTATTTATCTGTTTTCGATTTAGTTTCATTTGGCTGTTCCACACTATATAAATTTAATATCATTTTAATAACAGGGATCAACTGGTGAAAAAGGAGAAAAGGGTGATTATGGTGATATTGGACCTCCTGGCTTGATGGGACCACCAGGTTTACCAGGACCTCCTGGTTATCCAGGACAAAAAGGGGAAAAAGGAGAAAAAGGAGATTCGGTATGTAAATTCACATTGGTAGTTTTGCAAAACCGCAAAACAAAAAACAGAAGATCATAATTTAACAATAACTACATAGAAGGGTACATTTGTAATAAATTTAATAAAAAAATTCCTTTTGATAAATGAAAATCTATCGATTTATGCATTTTTCATGTTTTTCTAAAAATTTCCCCCGGCTTAAAAGGGGGTAGGTTACAAACACACTTTCAAAATGCATGGTGAATGTTTTATTTTTATCTTTCCAATTATCAGCCTTACATTTAATAGCAGTTTTTAAATGTAGCCTGCTAACAGTGCCTATTTGTATAATTTATATAGGTGCACAAAAACGGAATGAAAAATTTGTTTTTAATTAAATTATTCTCCATAAAAACATCAATTTTCGAAGTAGGCCCACGCCTTTTTGAACTATTTTTAAATGTAAACGTTAAAATTGAGATACTAGGTCTAGCAGAAAAGATATGTTTCAATTACTAAATGAAGTTTGAATCTCATTTGAAAATAATAAATTCTTAATCACTTAACAACAGCTAAATAGTAGCTTTCATGACTTTTTTAAAAACTGGGTAATTTTTTCATTATTTATTAAAAATAGATTCAAAGAAATTCTTACATTTCATTATCAATACAAGCCATTTGTCATTATTTTTACGTTTTAAACGAAAATAAATAAAATAAAATAAAAAGCCAAAAACGAACTATTTCATTATTTTTTTACCTTACCAACGTTTTCAACTAAATTTTTTCTTGGGCCTCCTACTATCTGCAGCAGCATCCTTAGTGTTAGTGGTCTCATCTATCTACATTTACTCTTTTCTGTCCTATTACAATTGGGTGACCCCCCAATGCACTATTTTATTACTTGACATTCTATCTGCTTAAACTTCTCGATATCTACCCCTTTTTGGAACACCCAGTAGCACATACCACCTCTTTCTGGTGGTTTCATCAATAATAAGCGAATTTTGTGTAAGATTATACAGAACAACGTTTTGATACAATAGGGTATTTTACTCTTTACGAGAAGATATCAAAAGATATATTATTGAGCTGGCTCAGGCAACAAGCAATCGGTATGTGTTAGTTTTGGTTCATAAAATAATAAAATCATTTTTATAACTCAATTCAAGGTTTTCAGTATTTTTTATTTGTTCTTTATATTCTTCTTCGCGTGCCATACTCTGTAGAGAGCGTAGGCTACCTCTCACTATTATCTGTGCTTTACATATTTCAAGAATTCTCGACACAGATAATTGGGACCTACAGTCTAACGCCGGATGCGAACGGCATTGTGAGAGGCTTTCCTGAGCAAAATACTTTCGGTGGTTTGCCATTGCCTTCCGAAAAGTAGCCGCCGTACTATATTTTTAGATATTTTTCACCGATACTTAACCCGCACACCACGGCGACTACCTGTTCTTTATCACGATAAAATAATAGCCGCCAGGTTATTACGTTATTCGGCTGTGTAAGCAACTTTGAGCCAAGTATTTCTTAAATTTAAATCACTTGGTCAAAATTTGTGCTGTGTTTTTACACTAGTGTTGTTGGATTCCAGAATAGCATACCAACGATAAGTGGAATAATAGCTCATTTATCATTAAGATATAGAAAATCAGCTCATTTGTTTACGCAGTGAACTGACGTCACAGCCACACAGAATACATAATTTTCGTCAATTTACGCGCGAAATTTAAAAATGTAAATTTTAAATGCATTTTTAGGGAGAGAATTTTAAGTTAGAAATTATTGTATTATGTAATGTATCAATATTATATCTTGTACATAAACATGTTATTTAAACCTGCTAGAAACTTCGCGAATGTGTAAAAAAGAGACAGATATATTTTTGTTCTCGAATGATCGACAATACACGAAGTGAGTATGTCTAGTCATATACCTATATGAAAGAAAAAGATACACATATTTTTCCAGAAATGACTAATCTCTAGAACAAAAAAACGAAGTTTCTAGAAAGTTTGAAACCTATAAAAAGACTTGAACAGAGGTCGTAGGGGGTAGTATATTATTGGAAGTCAAACATAAAAGATCAGTCAGTGTGAACAGTCAAATAGAAAAAAGTGAACAAACAGTTTTTAAAGTAGTTATAATAAAGTGTTAAATAGTGACGTTAGGAATATAAAGTAAAACAATCAGAAAGTAAAATAAAGTGCCAAAAAGTGACATTAAGATCGAATCAAAAAGTAAAATTAAAACGTTTTTGGTGGTTAAAAAAGAAGAATATAAGAGGACTTACTATTATTAATACAATTAAAGGAACTATAATCCAAAAACACTAAACACTATATCAATTTGGAGGAACAAACAAAGAACGATAATATTACACAAGAAACCAAACGTCTAACAACACGACATTTTACCAAATTCGCAAATTCCAGGTATCACTTCGTTCCTTTCCGTTTTTCATAGGGTGACTACAGACTTTTTTCACCAATCAGGACTCTACATCAAGGTCAGATAAAATTGTAAACTTTTGAAAAATTTTGTAGTAGTTAGTTAAGTTTTATAATTTAAAACTAAGGAATTTACTTGATATTTAATAATTAGTGTATTTTGATAATTCAACTTGCCATTACATAAATAACATTGGTTAATTTAACTTAGTTCAATATCAAGTAAGTTCTTTTATAGTTACTAAAAGGCCTTTCTTTTTAATATTTTCCTAATTAGTTTCATTATTAAACTTTCAATATTACTGTTTTAATTTAACTATTTTATAATAAATTTATAATTATAATTAATCAATTTTATTCAAATACCTACCTAATAATCCAACTGGAAACTTGCATAACCAAACACCTATATTGCATTTAAATAATAATATCTAATATTCAATCAAATTTATAAATAAATAAATAATCTCAAATCATAATATTCATTACAATATTTATATATTATACAGGCTGTCCCATATCGACCTTCACCTAGAAATTGATGAAGAACGGATAATACTAGATGGATGAAATTTGGTATACAGGGGTTTTCGATACTTCTGAATTCAACTAAAATATTTTCAAATTTATAGCACTTCTGGTTATACTGGAAATTGACACCAACTTCACTATTTAAATGGAATACTACATTTTTTTCTTTTTTTGGTTAGACGATTAAATTTAAGGGCCACTTTATGTAAGGTACCAGGTAGCTAAAAAGACGATTAATAAAATGTTAATGATTTTAATTAAATAATTGATAATATTTAAAAATTATTACATCGTTTTGCACTTAAGGGCCTAAATTATAAGTTATATTGTTTAAATAAGAAATTAATTATACAGGGTGGTCACTACGTTGAGTTTAATTTTAACTTGAGAAAACGACGATTTCTTCTTTTTTTAAATTGCAACCCCCATTTTTTATATTTTTATTTTATTCCTTATAGAAAAATAAGGTAAGTTTGTATTTACTTTCCTATATCAATTTTTATGGCGGAAATTAGGTTTTTTTGGGTACCAAAATTGTAATTTGGATTTCCTTCCTTTATTATTGTTGATTTTAGTTTCTTATTATTAAACACAACTAAATACAAATAACTTTTATTATTTTTCTATATCGTGTAGTGTGTTTTGATACATAATTTTTTTAAAATAATTTTTTATAACACACATTCAAAATTTCTTCCATCTACTTCCAAACATTTATTAATTCTAATTAATACTTGAGATGTCGTGGCCCTTTATAAAAATTCCGGAGGAAGATTGTTAAAAGTGTCCCTTATCCTTTCTTGAAAATCAAGTTTTGTTGTTAGGGGATGAAAATAAACCTTATTTTTGACAACCCCAAAGGAAGAAATCCATTGGATCGGAAGTGCTATAAATTTGAAAACATTTTAGTTGAATTCAGAAGTATCGAAAACCGCTGTATACCAAATTTCATCCATCTAGTATTATCCGTTCCCCATAAACTTCTAGGTGAAGGTCGATATGGGAGACCCTGTATGTTCTTATAATTCGTATACAATATGAAGATTCCCCTTAAAATTATTTTCATTTTTATTCTGAGTATGAATAGTACCAATTTATTGAAAACCCAAAAATGAAGAGAGAGATTACCTAAATTGTCATTGAAAGCATTTTTTGAGTTTTCAGGGCCTGCAATATCTAATTACAAAACATTTCAGAAGGGCTAAAATAGCTAAAAGCTTATTCTCCATAATACGAACTTGAGACTATAAACTTTGACTTTCCCAGCTTTTAACTAAATTGAATTTGTATTTGCAAACAAAGACGTAGAAAAGTTTCTTCTTTTAAGGGTTTATTTTGTAAGCTTGGTTTATGTTTCGGTGGTGTGCTTTAAATTTAGATGCCACGCTTTTTATGTAATTACCCAATTTATATCGAAAACAGAAATTTTTTAAAACTATTTGGTAAATGTTTAAATAATTTTGCAGCAAAACTACGTTTCTTACTGTACTATTTTTCACACAGTTCCAGACGCATTGTTTTAATACTTGTTTTATTTTTATTCTTTTTCCGGATCCACGCAACCTGATTCACAGAAGTACAAAAAGCTAAGGAGACGGCAGGTAAATATTAGACTAGCTTTACAAGATTTTAAATTGAAAATAAGCTTTATGGAAGCTTTTAGCTTTTTACATTATGTAGATAGTAGGGCAAAATAAGAAAATGCATTTTTCGTGTAAAAAGTATGAAATCTTTGAACAGACATAAAAAAATTATGTACCGCTAGAATAAAAACTATGGTGTTTATTTTTTAAAAGCATTCTCTTCAAAAAAAGGAATTTCTATTTTTTTTTCTTTATTTTTACAACTGTTTCAGGGTGACGGTACTGGAGACTTCTATACAGGAGAACTGGTGAGTTATATTATATAAATAAATTTTAGGTAAAATGTGTTCAACATTATAGTGCCTACAATAAAAAGGGACTGATGGTGATAATAAACTTCTTAGTTACTTTTATCTCAGGTATTGGCAAGTTTGGGTAAAGAATGCAGGTCAGGATTAAATTTGCAAAAATAATTTTTTAATAGAAACGCATATTAAAGGATATTTACCATAAAATTTGTAACCAAATTAGGGGGCGCCAATTTGTAACAAAATTAGCTCCTCAAAGGCGCCAATTTGTAACAAAATTAGCTCCTCAAAGGCGCCAATTTGTAACAAAATTAGTCCCAAAAAGGCAGGGAGCCAATTTGTAACTAAAAAAACTCTCCAAAAGAGATCCCGGCTAAGAGACCCTCTCCAGGGGGTGGTTCGACTCCAAGTTAATGCTCACTATAGGAAGGATTGTGATGTATAAGTAAAAAGGGCGCCACTGTCTTTTGAACGCTAACGATTAAGTAGACAAACTACACAAAAACTAAGGTGAGAAAGATAGAAACACCTTGTAATTACTTTAATTAAACAAATAAAGAAGTTACTTGAAATAAAATACCAACCACGCTACACCCTTAAGACTTATAGTCTAAGGTATACAAATGAAACGGTTTTTTAAAACTATTGTTTATTTATTGAAAATGTAAGTACTTTATTATAATGAACTGGAGTTGTAAAAAGAGGACTTAACTTTGAATTTCTGTGCTGTCTAGAAGGGCGGCTTCAGCTTCTTTGTGGAGAGATGGAAGTTTCTGTAATGGTTCTGGCTGCTCAAAATGTGATAGTATTCTTATCTCAGAAGTGGTTTAAAAGGCTGTCTACACATAGGCGGTAACTGGGCTCTAAATTTAGGGGTATCTTCACTGTAACTCGGCTTAAACTTAAAGGTAATTTAACTGTAGCTTGGCTCCAACTTGGAGATGTCAGGCTCCCACTTAGGGATGAGATGTCAGGCTCCCACTTAGGGGGTTGTATCTTTCTGAAAGTTTTATGTGTGTGAGAAGGAATCATGGAGGTATGGGCGTTGGTATTGGACAGACTTTTCAGATAGGACAGCAAATTACTAAATTTCAACAAATAAATTGTCTTATCTTCAAGTTTTCCAACACAGCGTCCATAAATATAAAACACATAAGCAAAATTGAAAATTATTAATTTACAGGACGGTGAAGCCGTTTCGCTAGAGTTGTCTAGCGAAACGGCTATCATTGAGTCTTTTAAAAAAGCAGTTTTTAAATAAATATTGGAAGTTTTGTTAAAACGAAGAGTTTGTTATTATCCTTTTGTAGAATATGTTTATTCCAAGTAAGGGTTCGATTCAAAATAACAGTTTCAACGTTTATAAATATTTATTGTCAAAAAAAAACTACAAAATGAGGATTAGGAGATAATATTGTAGAGCGCGCTGAGTACCCTTTATTCACTGCTTCAAACCGACTGACTCCCTTGAAAAGTGAATTTGCCTACCGCAACGAAAACATCCCCTCTTCTTCAGTTTCAAAGAACTTGCCGACAGTACTGCCGTTGCGTACTGAAATACATATTAAATAGGGTAGAATGGCTTAAGGCAGGACAGTAGTAAAATATTTGTTATACTCTCCCCCCTGGTCTCGAGCGTATGAGAAAAGACCAGCTAAGTTTTTTCGAGGTTTTTCTTGGGTCTTCCCTTCTTTCTTATGACACAACGGATTGTTCATCCAGTATTTGCTGGCTCTAAGGATGGTACATGATGAACCCTCAATGGCACTGTCAAATCCTTAACATTAGCAATTTGGTAACTATACTGAAACCAATAATGATTGAGAGTAGAAGTAGGGCCAGTTAACAGCTAATCGGGGGCGTGCTTATTAATTTTTGAGAGGGTTAAGAATGAAAGGAAAATTCTGAGTACAATTATTTCAAATATTCATACATATTTTTTCTTTATTTCATTAAAACTTTGCACTAGTAATAATCGTGGTAATTATAGTAGGTACCAAATAAATTACCAAACCAATGATACGCTCGTGCTTGCATTTACCTTACTGTAAAGTGACGAAGACAGAAATATCGTTGCGTACAGCGTTGCAACTAGTTGTAATAAATACTTAACACTATACAGAAAATAATGAATTTTAACTGATCAGTAATCAGAAAATGTATAAGTATTACTCATTATATGTTCATTACAGATTTTTGTCACTTTTATGACTTTTACGTCATCGCTAACATCATCCAGAGTATGCAATTGTCTGCCCAAATTTAAATAAGCAGCTGTTTGACCAGTGGTTTCACCCCAAGCAGTATTAATTGCAAATCTTACAACTGGTAATTTTAAAAAAGTATATCTAGTATAAATTTAGTAGGTAAATGTTTCCTTTTTAATTCAATACATTCTACTGTGTTGCTCCTGCAACGCAACAATTTAAAAGTTTGAAAATTCAAAAATAATTTCTACTGAAGACTGTTAAAAAGAAGCTTGTAAAAGTTTGTTGGCGGCTGAGCTGCATTATAAAGTCAATAAAATATTCTTTAACACTTCATTTGCGTCACGTTGGGCGCCAAATGTTTAAGACTTGTATAATAGGTATGCACATCGTTTTTTCCATGGATTGTTTTTAGTTTTTGATATGAAAAATACTTGATTGATTAGGCTGATGAAGAAAGGTGTAATAAAAAAAGAAAGAAAACGTCAATAAATCTTTAATAGCGAAATAGTATACTGCAGAATATCTGACAGAATGACTTTTGTCTATGACAAGAAAAAAAGAAAATTTAAAGCACAGTGAATTTATGGAAAAATAGGAAAGTTGGCCTTTGTTGTGGATTCCATTTTTTAGCGCCCTTGTGGACCCTAGATACGGCCATGATTGCCGGATAAATCAAAAAAAATATATATCAGTTTATTAAATAAAACATTTTTATTTCTTTGTCCTGGGCGCGAAAGAAATCTTTAAGTACCTAGCAACATCTAATAACCGATCACCTGCCATTTTTCACCTTCAGTTTCACTTCTGTCATTGAGATAGAAAGTTATACTTTCATATAGGGGAGAATGAAAACAAATTTGTGTTGGTTTGGTAGTATATACTGCGTGCGTTATTACCACTATTACCGACAGTCAGTACTAACTGGAATAAAACCTTTTTTTATTTTTAACAGATCATGGGACCCCCTGGACCTCCAGGTCCACCAGGAATTCCTGGACTACAAGGACCACCAGGAATAAAAGGAGATCGAGGAGCAGATGGATTAAAAGGAGAGCAAGTAAGTGTAATCACAATCCAGTATGTTTAAAACCTGGATCGGTACTTTATTTTTAGGAATATTTATATATATTTATGGGTATTATTTATAATTGTAGTTATGCATTTTAGTAACCACCTATTTATGACAATTTTGATTATTTTGTTTATATCTTATCTCCCATAGTTATTTGTTTCAACTTTTTTTCTTCATTTCATTTGTTAGAATGTCTTACAGATGAGCTAAAAATAAACATTATCCAGAACAGTTGTGCTAATGACTTTAGATTTGAGATCTATTCCAATTTTCAATATTCAAAGATAACTGATCGGCAAAAGTTCAATCAATACTTTATTGATAAAAGTGACAATAGTTTATTTATCTTACGATAAAAATTAAACAAAATTAATTGGGCTTAGAAAAGAATGAGCCCAAAATGAATAACATAGTCTTTAATTTAACAATTATAGAGAAATTTGAAAATGGCCTTTATTTTTAAAATAAATAAATTAGAATAAACAATTAGAATTTTGCGAAACTTCTCGACCGATCGCGACAATCTTTTGCAAGATCACTTGCCATTAGCTCTGATATTTTCTCAGACTTATAGCAGATCTTCTAGTCCTACTTTCCTAAGAAAGTTTAGGACATCGTCGGGCTTCAAATTAGGTAGATCTTCCTCCTCTATTTCGTGTGCTCCCAGGTATCTAACCCTAGAATTTTGCAAGGCAGAGCATTCTGAGAGTATGTGTATGGAGGTTTCGTCCTCTTCCTCACCGGGTCTGCACTTTGCTTCATCTTCTAACCCTAGTTTCTTCATGTGACTTCTTAACCGGCAATGCCTGGTTAATATTGCCGTTAAAATCCGAAGACTTATTTACTGAGGTTGAGGCAGACAGATCTCTTCTGGTTATAGTTTCCCAGAAAAGTTTCTTAGCCTGTCTCAGATCTTCCAGCTTATTCCAGTACTTGGATTTTTCTTTCTTCATTTCTTTTCTTAGTTTTCTTAAGATTGCGCTGCTGCTGATCCCACTGGATGGTTCCGGTCCAAGATGTGGGGTTTCGGCTCCTTTTTTGCCAGCTTATCTGCTGTTTCGTTCCCTTCTATTCCTAATTTTCCTGGGACCCATAGGAGGGTGACAGTATTCTTCTGGCCTAGTTCATTTAGCTTGCCTAGGCATTCCCAAACCATCTTCGAACTGATTTATATTTCAGCTCAGTGCTTTGATGGCTGCTTGACTATCCGACATAATCACAATCTTTTGAAAATAATCCGCACATCTTGCGATGGCGCGGATTTCTGCTTGAAAGATGCTTGGGTTGATGTCCAAGCTTTCTGAGTATTTGGCTCTCGGTCCAAAGATTCCTACTTATTCCAGTTCCCTTTTCTAACTTGGAACCGTCCGTATACCACTTTGTGGCATTCTGATTTAAATTCTGTATGGTGTCTTCTTCCCATTCAGATTCAGTACTCAACTTTGTGATAAATTTTCTCACAAAGTTGAATATCTGTGACTTTTCTAGGGCGTTTCCCAAGTTTAATCAAATTTAAGTGATCGAAGTTGGCTTCATGAAGATGATTTCACACTGTATCTCGTCCAATAGATAAGTTATGTGTTCTTTGTAAAGTCGTAACTAACTCAGGAGCAGGAGCATTGTGAATTGTTAAATTGGTGAAATTAGAGATCCTGCTATTGGTCGCATGAGAATTGGAAGACGAAACCAATAGAGAAAACCACAATTTCAAGTTTTTCAACAATTTTGATCGTAAATGTCGAATTAGAAATATTTTATTCGAAATTCGAGAATAGATCCCCTCGCCTTTAATATTGTCGCCTACTGCGGGCCGTGGGCAATAATTGTATCCGATTTTGCTTAAAATTTGATTTGTTCCTTACATTCGATAATACTTAAAATGATTTATAAAATTATTGGTTCAGTCAGAACTCAATTTTTGTTATTTAATCAATAAATGAAATAAAGTTTATTGAAAGTATTTAACAGTATTCAAAAGATCTTTTAAAAGAACCTTTAATTAACATGGCAACCTGCTTCGAAAATTGGTGTTGGAGTATTGAAACATATAATGAATTACATTGAAAAATTCCCAAAATAAAACACTGAAAGTATCAAAACATTTGATGTTACATCGTTACAAATTTAATTGAAAATAAACTACTATTTAATATCAACCGATTTAAGTATTAATGTAAATTTTAACATTATAAAAGGGTAAGTATAAATGTTAACCATAAGTAGAGGAGAATGTCAAATGACAATTAAAAAAAATGGCTTATTTATATACATGGTGAATTATGGATCTTCCAGCAAAATAATTTTTCCTCATACCTTTTCAATAATTAAGTCAGTTTTTCTAATTTTTTTGCTGTGATGTAGCTAACAGGTCGGCTGAAAAGTCCCCGGTCTGACCTATAGATGACGACACTAGAATTAAATCCATTTCATTTATAGATAGTATCAACCTTCAAAAGATTCGTGTAAAAATTTGACAGCTGTCGGACTATTAGTTTGTGAGATATTGCATTTTTAGTGAAGCAACTTTTGTTATTTTCAAAAAGATGGAAAAAAAGAATTTCGTGTGCTTATTAAATATTGTTATTTGAAAGGAAAAAATACAGTTGAAGCAAAAGCTTGGCTTGATAATGAGTTTCCGGACTCTGCGCCAGGAAAATCAACAATCATTGACTGGTACGCAAAATTCAAGCGTGGTGAAATGAGCACCGAAGACGGTGAACGCAGTGGACGCCCAAAAGAGTTGGTTACCGACGAAAATATCAAAAAAATCCACAAAATGATTTTGAGTGACCGTAAAGTGAATATGATCGAGATAGCTGACACTCTAAAGATATCTAAGGAACGTGTTGGACATATCGTTCACGAATATTTGGGTATGCGGAAGCTCTGTGCGAAATGAGTGCCGCGCGTGCTCACAATGGACCAAAAACAGCAACGAATTGATGATTCTGAGCAGTGTTTGCAGCTGTTAAGTCGTAATAAACCCGATTTTTTGCGTCGATATGTGACTATGGATGAAACTTGGCTCCATCACTACACGCCTGAGTCCAATCGGCATTCAGCTGAGTGGACTGCGGCCGGTGAACCGCCACCAAAGCGTGGAAAGACTCAACAGTCAGCTGGCAAAGTTATGGCCTCAGTTTTTTGGGATACACACGGTATATTGTTCATCGACTATTTGGAAAAGGGAAAAACAATCAACTGCGACTATTACTGTGCATTATTGGAGCGATTGAAGACCGAAATCGCGAAAAAACGGCCCCATATGAAGAAGAAAAAAGTGTTGTTTCATCAAGACAATGCACCGTGTCACAAATCATCGAAAACGATGGCAAAATTGCATGAATTGGGCTTCGAATTGCTTCCTCACCCACCGTATTCTCCAGATCTAGCCCCCAGCGACTTTTTCCTTTTCTCTGACCTGAAGAGAATGCTCGCGGGAAAAAATTTTGGCTCTGATACTGAGGTAATCGCCGAAACTGAAGGCTATTTTGAGGACAAACCGAAGGAGTACTACAAAATTGGTATCGAAAAGTTGGAAGGTCGCTATAATCGATGTATCGCCCTTGAAGGCAACTATGTTGAATAAAAAAAATGAATTTTGTCAAAATATTGTGTTTTACTATGGTAGACCGGGGACTTTTCAGTCGACCTGTTATGTCCATAAGATTGGAATATTTAGAAATAATATATCTACGCCTATGGTTTTTTTTAAATACTTTTCTTGATATTTATTTTAAAGCGTTTTTAAATCAAAATAATACTAAATTTGATTCGTTTTTGTATTAATTTGGTCATATTTAATTGATTTGGGTGCTGTCACATTATTCCAATTCTTGTTTAAATTTCATTTGAGCTATTTAAAAATGCCCAGAGACATAATATCATATTTTAATAGGTCTAGAGTAATTGCTTTTTTACAACAGGGCTTTAGTCAAAATGACATCGCGAATATTGTTGGTGTTACAAAGGGTGCTGTATCTAAAATTTAAAAAAAAATTCCAAGACAAAAATGACATGAAGGATCTGCCAGAAGTGGCAGAAGTCGATGTGCAACAGCAGCACAAGACCGGCAAATAATATTGATAGCTCGAAGAAATCGACAGGAATCTACAAGTGGCATATCCAGAGAAATTGCTAGACTTGAAGGACTGAATATCTCAAGGCAAGCAATTACACGAAGATTAAATGCGTAAATTTGTATCGTAGAAGACCTCTACGTGTTCCCAAACTAAACTATCAATAAAAATTGTAAGGTTGCAATGGGCTCAAGAAATGTTACACCATGGTCCTAACTGGAATTACGTGATGTTCTCTGATGAATTTAGAATTGGATTGGTTTCTGATTCGCTTAGAACGCTAGTTTGAAGGGCCCCAGGACGACAAGCCCGATTAGAAACAGCCCAACCACGTGTTCCATTTGAAGGTGGGAGTATTATGGTTTGGAGTGGTATTATGAGGGGTACACAGACGCCTCTCCTGGTTTTGGAGAGAAGAATCACTGGTGCTGTGTACATCGAGGAAGTTTTAAATCCTGTTGTGCGTCTATTCCGGGGGGCGGTAGCATGCCACATCGCCTACAGTCATGCATACAGGCCCATGGAAAAAATACTGATTATTAATGTTATTAATTTATTAAAAAAAATTTGTAATACATTGTACATTTTTCACCTCAAAAGAATATGTTTATCCGACTTCGAGATTTATTTAGTATTGGTTAGAGTTGTAGCAAAATGATGTTTACTTATGTCAAAAAAATTATTTATAAAAATTAATAAAAAGATGAAATATTTGTTTATTCCAAACTTTTGGACATATGTGTATTAGTGTCTGGAAACTAACTGACTTATTCAGAATTTAGAAAATCCAGGACCCTCTTCTTGAAAATGTTGTGGGAATGTTTCACATTAAACATGTATAATGCACGTTTTAATTAAAATCTTAGAAAATTAAAAATATTGAATAAACGCTGGTCAAACCTATGTTACTTGACAACGTGTTATTTCTATGTTAATTGGTAAAAGTGGGATATTCCCCCCTGAGGCGTATGCGGCTATATGAATAAGAATAATTTGATTAGTCTACAATAGAGGTAAAAATTGATTCTTAAGCTACGTTGTCACATTTCACAGAATGAATAAGTAGTCTAGACTTTGGAAAGAAGAAAATGGTATATGTTTTGAAATTTAAACAGACTTCTTTCCTTATGTTTTGTTACTGAATTAACATAATTGACATAATGATATTTAAAGATATATTTTTAATTATTTTAACGATTTATTTTGATCTTATGAGTAAATGACAGTTAATACATTAAAATTAAAGATTACCATTAAAAAAAGTGATTTTAAAATATACTTAATATACAATTTCAGTAGCGAAAACAAACCTTTTTCATCTCTATTTTTAATACTTTTTTTTTGGTTATTTAGAGGCCGTTGATTCTTAGTAGACCTGTGACGTCAACCGGCACAGTACACAAATTTGTGTTTGAAAATTGTGCTATTAACTATATTAATAATTGCCGCCCTTAATGATTCATTCTGATCAGTCCGCCGTTTACATCGTATTGTCTCTCTCTAATGCACCGCTGTCATTCAGTTGTGCGCAACTATTTACAACGTCACGGGTCTACTCAGAATCCACGGCCTCTACTTATATTTTTTATTAATTTGATACCATATTAAAAAATTAAAATCACAGATTACCATCAAATCAAGAGAATTATTTATTATTTATAGATTTTGGCAGTAAAAGTCCACTAATTTGTAAATATTAAAGTTCGTTTTATAATTTTATAATAAATAAATAAAAATAAACTAAAACCTATTCAGTTTCAGGGAAAAATTATTAAAGCTGACAACACTGTACCGTCAACTTCATCTAAAAATCAATAAATTTGAATTTGAATCGTTACACATACACAAAAGTTAACAGAATGTTAGATAACATAGGTTTAACTAGCTTTTATGTAACCCGCCCTAAATATGTTTTCGGCAAACGTTTCAGTAGGCACTACTGTTATAATTATGTACATACAACGGTATTTTTCGTAAATACACGCTTTATCGGTGATTTTTTTAAAATACAGAGGATCAGAAAAATAGGACTACAGTTAGGTGTTTCCTAATCAAAAGTGGGTAGAGTTACATCCCTATCACAAGTAATCAGCACTTATTTTATCAGACTGCAACTCATTTATAAATTAAAAACCCAAAACAGGGGTATTATTTTTATATGGACACCAGAAGAGAACATTAGAACACCAAAAATATTTTAGTGTAAATAAATTTGGTAAAATTAAAAGAGTTAACATTTAGAACATCTTGAAAACAAACATCAACTTAGTCAGTAAAAAGATATAACGAAAATAGTTTTGGTTATGATCCATAATTCACACTGCATATTAATAATCATACCAAAAAGATATTTTTTAATGTTTATTTGGTAATACTCTAATAATGTTGGAAGTATGTACAGAGCCTCGTGACACCATGTAAAAAATTTAAAAAAATATATTTTATTTAACGTTAATTTATTCTGTTACGAAATAGGACATTATCGGGTCTTTTCAAATTTTAAACAGTTTTTGGCAATTTTTAAACTTAAACTTAAAGTAATTTTTTTTCATATATTTGGACCTGGTATAAATTTTTTTTTAGTATACTACAGCCTAGGTTTAAATTTTTAATTTGAGAAATCAACGCCCAATAATTTAAAAGATATTGAGTACTTATTTAATCTATTTCTTTTTAGGGTGATAAAGGGTCAAAAGGAGATCCAGGACCAATGGGACTGCCTGTAAGTAATCTTAAAGTTAATTATATGATATTTTTATCTACTACTCTCTAGTTATTAAAAAATAAAACTTATTTTAAAACAAAAGTTTGATTATCAAATAGGTAACAGACTTTTAGTTTATCCAAAATATCATCGACTTTCATGAAGTAGTTTCGACTCTTGTGGAAAACAGATACATATCAAACTAATTGTTCTGACCTTTACTTTGTGAAAGTTCATCTTATTAAGAACATTAAAAAATGAACTTTGTAATAAAACTTTCACAGCTGTGTCGATATACGATATCCGCCAAAATAATTATATTTATAATCGTAATCCCTTCTGCCGATAGGTGTAGGGGGAATACATTTTAGAAATTTTTATGTAAAAATCTGTTCTATTCCTTTTTATTTTTGGTCAGCCTCTTTGCTTCTTCCCAGCACTTTCGCCGTTTTCTTAATATTTTCTCTACTATATTATGCCATGTTTCTCTTTGCCTGCCTCTCTCTCTCTTCGCGAATCGCTACTCACTTCCCAAATTTGCCTCGTAGGTCAATTGTTGCCCTTTCTTTGGAGATGGCCCCACCAGCTAAGTTGTCTTCTTTCTATGAAATCTAATACATCTAAATCGTTCCTTATTTTTTGGCTTCTTCTTTTATCCATTCTGGTAACTCCCCTAACTCTTCTTAGATTTCATTATTTGATTTTTGTTCTTTAAGTTAGCACCCAAGATTCACATCCATAGGTAAGTACTGGTCCATACATTGTTTTATATATGTTCATTTTAGTGTTTATTGACACTTCTTTTTTTCTAACAAAAGTCTTGGAGAAAAAGAGAGAAAACTTGTATTTCAATATGTTGAAAATACAAATTTTCTCTTTTTCTCTCTATTCTATCCAAAGTGGGTACTAAGTACTACAGTCCCTAGTTTATCGCAAAGTATAGTTTTGTTGGCTTAGTTATTATTTCTTTCACTTCTCTTGTCTTCCATTCTCATGAATTATTACTTCCAGATATTGAGATTGGCTAACTTGTTCTATTTCTTAATTGCATAAACGTACTTTTATATTTTTTTTTCGCTATTGACATTACTTTAGTCTTTCCCACATTTATTCTCATAATGTATTCTTGTAGTACCTCATTTCAAGCAATTATGTTGTGCTGCTGTGTCTTTTTTGTTTACAGTCATAATTACTAAATCGGCGGCAAAGGCACATTCGGATATTTCGGCTCCAATATAGAGTTTTACGAGTTTTTTTGTCGCATTGTTTAATAATATCGTCCGTGAAAACTATGAATAATACTGGGCTTATTACCCCTTCATGTCTTAAGCCTGCACTAGTTTTGAAAGCTTCTGATATCATATTTTTGGTTGCTATATAATTTTCATTTTTTGTGTAGAGGTTTTTTATAGCTGTTAGTAGCTTTCCAGGTGTGCCTCTTTCATGCAAACTGTTTTAAACCTTATTTCTGGCTACCGTGTCAAACGCTTTTTCTCTAAATCTCTAAACGCAAAGTAGGCCTTTTTTTCTTTTTGGAGGCTTTGTCAATGATCTGGTTTATTGCAAATATATGGTCTACCCTTTATATATGTATTTATATTGCAATGTTGCCATTTTGATTTTGTTATATCGAGCAGTTCAAAAATTTAAAAAAGTATAAAAAAGTATTAGTACACCTGGGACGTCCTGGAACTGGTCTTCTATTATAACTTCCAGTTTTTCTAAACCTTCTTAAGACTCTAGAAACGCTGGATTGATTGATTCCCATTAGATTAAATTAGATTAGATTAGTGACGGAGTGGTTTTTATGTCCTATCCCACTTCGACCTTTGCGGATCTATTGTGCTCCTCCCTATATTTAGAGTACGGTATCCTGCTTTATCGTTTTTACTAGACCTATTAGCCTGGACGCCATCCCCTTCGCATAGCTCTCTGCCCTCGGTTTTCCTTCTCCGAATAGGTGAAACCGCACCCTTGCTAGGCCTTCGCACTCACAGAGTTTGTGCTCCGCAGTTTCGTCTTTTTCCTGGCAAAACCTACATAGGCTGTTGTCTGCTAAGCCGATTGTGTGCATATTTTTCCTTAGCCTGCAATGTCCTGTCAGCATACCCACCATCATCCTCGTCGTTTCTCGACTTTAAGAAGCAGGTCGCGTGACAGTTTGATCGACGGTCCTTTAAGGAATAGCTTAGCTTGCCTCATTCCTGTGGTTTCATGCCATCAGCGCGACGCCTGATTGTTTATCCACAGTTGGATGCTCTCCTTAACGAGGCATTTGGCAATTCCACATGAAGGTTCTGGCCCTATCATGACCTCAGTCGCTCCCTGCTTGGCTAAATCATCAGCTCTTTCATTGCCTTTTATTCCTAAATGGCCTGGCAGGGTCACTCTGTTGACTGCCTAGAATGTTGAGGGTCTTGCGACACCAGACTTGACGATGTCCGAAATGAGCCTATCGCTGCTTGGCTATCGGAGTAGATGACGATTTTCTGGCTATTAGCCTTCCGTCACAATAACTCTTCTGCACAACATTGCACCGCCATTAACTTTGCCTGAAAGACAGTGGCATATCTTCCAAGGTTCAGAGAGATCGTGATCCTCTCTTTTCTCCCGTATATTCCGGCTCCTACTCCAGAGTCTGTTTTAGAGCCATCAGTGTAGCAGTTGAGATTCGCTGCTGTAGGAGGCCCAGCCTCCCAGTCATTTCTCTCTGGAATTACTACTACGTATTCGTTTTTAAAGCTATATTGTGGGGCAATTTGATCCATTGGCATTCCCAGAATTGGATCTGCCTTAGCTATTTATAGACCTTGACTTATCGGAGGAGGCCCCTATAGTAATCTGTGGCTAACAGATCTTGCATTACCTTGTACAAAAATATGCAGTGGCTTAATAATACCTCCAGGGCTGCAGTCGGCGTCGTTTTCCTGGCCCCGGTGATACTTAGGCACGCTTGCCTTTGGATACCACTCTGCCTCTGCGCTCCAATCTGCAGTGTCATGGGCCACCAGACTACTGACCCATAGGTTATAATTGGCCTAACGACCTGTGTATACAACCATTTGATCATGTTTGGATTTAATCCCCAATTCCTCCCGCATATTTGCCTGCACCTTTCCAGGGCGATTCTGGCTTTGTGTATGGATTTCTCGATGTGAGAATTCCATGTAAGCTTTTGGTCAAAGGTTACCCCTGGGTATTTGACCTCTTTCGCAAATGGAATTTCCACACCGTTAAGTTGCGGCTTTCGCAGATCTTGCAACTTTCTCTTATTTTTAAATGGTACCAGTGTGGTTTTGTGGGAATTTACCGCCAACCCTTCCTCCCTACACCAGGCTCTCACTATATTAAGCGCCCTTTGTGGGGTTTTAAAAAGGTTATATATTTTATATAAACTTATTTTACAATGTAGAAAATAGACGTGTCTCGATAATCCTTATTGCTTTATCAACGCGAAAGGGACAGATGTAGAATCTGTCTGGTAGGTTAATATTCTTGTCTGATGGAATTTGTAGAATTAACGAAAACTCGCCCTATCCTTCCTAGGCCACTTTCGTTGACGATAGTATACGAAATTTGATAGATACATGTCTGTGTAATTTTACACCTGGCAATACAATATTTTATGTAAGTTTTAAAGTCTAAAATTTTGGGAAGTATATTTGTTGTATATAATCTTTAAGTGGTAAATATTTTATTGACATCGATCATTAACCCAAAAACCGATACTTTCATTTCTAGAAGTAGATTTTGCCTTGATATCCCATCTAAATTTATTATCTCTGTCGTAATGCGATCATGTCCCGGAGCTTTTCCGTGTTTCATACTCTCAGTTGCTTTATTTACTTCATCTAGGGTTATGTCTTCTTCTATCGACTCCTCTTCTTCTTCTTCTTCTCGCAAAAATAAACAAAATCGAAATTTAGAAGGCTGTGAAATTGTGCACGTAAGATGCATTAGATTTAGTTTGAAAAAACAAAATGTAACTTCAATATGTCAACATGACGATGATAGTTTTATCGAGAATTGAATTTGAAATTGAATTGAATTGAATTTAAAAAAGCCAATTTTTTTATTATATTACTGTGTAAATATCATTATCTGAATTTAAATAATTGTTCTTAGGGTCCAATGGGATTAAGAGGCGAAAGTGGTAGGCCAGGCGATTATGGAAAACCAGGGCCGATGGTAAGAAAATATCATTTTAATATTTAATTTGACTTACTCGGCGTGATGATAATCTTCACAAAAAATAACAGGTATTAACAAGAATAATCAAATAATCAACTATGCTTTTGAGTTTTTCTTTAAGATTCATATTTGTACATATATTTCATCGTTTAATATGTTTTCCATGCTATCATTATTTAGGAGGACAATAATTGGAGATAAGGATTTAAGAGAAAATACAACTGCCATGGAAAATATCTTTGTTAATAATTAACTACTCTGTAAAAATGTTTTTTTTATAATTTATTCTAAAACATATACATTTTTTATACCTATACCAAAATCCACCCATTAACTTTGTCATTCAAAAATAGCATATGGTGCTTTCACACATTAATTTTTCATACATTTCTGGAAATAAAGTGATCTTCTATTTTAATTAACTGTATTTTTACATTTTATTTATAGACCCATTTTTTCCAAGGATTATTATCATTCAATTTTTTTTAAACATAATATTGACAGGGAGCGTTAAACGCTAAAAAAACAAGCTATTATTTGACAGCTATAATAAAAGTAGTAGGATACTAATTAGTTTTGTAATATCATCTAGAAAAGTCTTGGGATATTTTTGAAAACGTCAGTTTTTCTTGAGTTAACTTAGGAAAAAAATTAATACTTGTTTAGTATTAATTAATGTTCATTCTTACATATACCAAAATAATGTCTCTAAAAAACATCAAATCTAATTAAAACAAAAAATAATTTAATATATTCAAATTTTTTTGGTAAAACATTCCAAAAAGTGAAAAATTATCAATATCACTTTGAAATATACTCGCCCACTCTGCTCTCAGAAGGTTTCGAAATTGAACCGGTACATAAATGTTAGATACTCATATTTGGAATGATTCCACGTTGAAGGAATAGGATTAAGGTCCGGAGATTTTGCTGGCCATGATAAATTCCCTCGCTTTCCAACCAGTTGGTCACAATACGTGCAGTATGTGGACCGGAAGTTTTCATCAACTGCTCCTACAAATGGGTAAACAATACGACGAAGAATGCTAAGAAGAAAAAATTCAAATATTCACTTGTTATATAGAAAATAACAAAAATAAACGTGCAGCGCAAAGAGCATACAGGGAGTTGTATCCAAATCGTCCAACACCCGCAGACAACACGTTCATACGTATTTACCAACAGGTAAATAATACCGGTAGTTTTAATAGAAAAAGGCGACTAGTTCATGTCTACAACGATCAATTAGATATATACTGCTTTATTTCGAAGGTAAGCCCTCTTATAGGTATTCTTGAAAAGTATTTTGAAACACTATTATTTTTTAGAAAATTCTGAATGTAGTATAAATAATGCAGCAGCTCATTTGAATATGAGTTACTCTAAAATACAGCGTACGTTGATAACTAACAACTACAAACCATATAAAATTTTACCCGTACAAGTTTTGACAGAGGCTCATAAAAGGAAAAGGTTTGATTTTTGCCGCCAAATGCTCCAAAAGTTAGATGAAGATCCTGATTATTTGACTAAAATATTATGGACCGATGAATCATCCTTTTCCACGGCTGAAGTTTTTAATAGGAAAAATCGTAGGTCATGGAAAAACAAGGAGAATAGAAAAAAATTGATAAAACCAATAAAAAAAGCAGGAAGAAAAACTCTTAATGTATGGTGTGGAATTTTCAGAAACAAAAATGTTGCACCTATATTTTATAATTTCAATTCTGGAAATGATTCTTCCTGAAGTTGAAAATATTATTGTAGATAATTTTTTGGATACTCCGCATAATGTCCTACCTGTTAGAGATCATTTGAACAATGTATTTCAAGTGTGGATAGGGAATAATGGAACCGTATTATGGCCTCCTAACAGTCCGGACCTATCCCCTATGGACTCATTTTTTGGGGGTTTTTAAAAGACAATAAATAATAATAATGACTGTATTCAAGTCATTAAAGATCGAATTCAATTAGAAATAAATAATCTAAATGTAAACAATCACGCCATTTCTGATGTATTTCAAAATATAATTAGAGTTTTCATTTATGTATTGAAAATAATGGTGGACATTTCGAATAACTTTTATGAGTTATTATTTATGTATAGTAGTAAAGTTACCTCTGTTATATTCGTTATCTATTATTTGTAATTTTAATTAAATCTTGACCTATTATTTAATATCTTAAGAACGGTGTATAAGACGGGGGTATGATATGGTATACTTTTGAAATCAGAAGAAAAACATCTTTTTAAAAATTCAATAATATACAGGGTGTCTCATTTAAAAAAACGAATAATTTTTTTGTGTCCCCTAAACTAGCACGCTGATGTGTGTAATAAAACTGACATATACATAAATTAAAAATAAACAAACCTAATATAAATTGCCCGCATAACAAAGATCGCAATGTAGTCTACAATATAGTTTACAATGATTCGATGTAGTGGTCTCCACCATATACTTTGCACCCTGTCAATATTTCGAGAGCTGTAGTCTAAGATCTGGCTGCAAAATTAGTAACTTCATCATCGATAAATTTCTCATTCATATTCTTTCTATTTAAATGACCAATTCATACAATACAGATAATTAAAATTGAAGAAATAAATAATAATAGTTCTCTGCTCATGTTAGGCTAAAGAATTTTCACTTATGACACTTAAATTATTTCCGGAAATTTATTTGACAGCACGCCAAGCGACGATGGATAATTTTCTTAAAATCGTGTCCGAAAGAAACTTTCCAGGGGCTCGATTCTTGAATCTCGAATTCGAAATATCAGTGTCGACTTTCGAGATATGTCGATAGTTTTGTATAAAGGCGATTCTTGAAAGTCGAATTCGAGATAAATTCGACAATTGTTGTTCGAGACTGCATCGAATGGGTAAAACCGTTACATAATGAATTGTCGAACTTTATTCTCATTATGTCATGTCTCTGTCATAAACGTAGATATAATAATATATAAAAGTTTTAAAGTTTTCTTGATATTTTATTTAGTTACAATTTATTTTTATTACGTTTTATTAGTATTTAGTTGTTTGTTATTGGTATTATTATTTTTTTGGTTAGTATTACTGTTTACTGTTAGTTTCAAAATGAATCCAAACATAGTATTAGGATAGGAGTGGCAATAGAGAACTTGGAAGATAATGCTCCCAGACAAATTATAAACTATGTAGAGGCTTTTCACATGAGCGATTATAATTTTAAAAAGAATTTCATATTAACAAAAGCTGTTACCCACGAATTAATCGAAATGGTTCAACCTTATATGAAAGAGCGAACACGGGCATCTGTACCATCCAATGAAAGAAGCGTAAACATTATTTTTTTAATTGAATTAATGAGGTTTTCACTTGATGAAGATCTACACTGTCTTTTGTCTTTTAATTTCATTATATTATTTCTATTCTTCGTAAACCAAACAATAATTTTTTCTTCTAATAATATAAATGTGACACTTGACGTAAACAGAATCTTGTATATGGTATTCCGTGTCAGAATAATACGGTGTTGCCACTTAATCTTTCGACTTCAAATGTCGATTGAATTTCGAATGTCGATTCGTACTCAAGAATAAGTCCCGTACAAATCGATCGACATTAAAAGTGAGAAATTACGAATTCGACAAATTTCCTTCGAGATTCAAGAATCGAGCCCCAGGACTAATTTAAACGTGTGTGGTATTTGGTAAGAAAATTTCACGCCATAATTTGGATAATAATACTTAATCCAATCTGACGTCTGTCACAAAGCATCATAATTACCAGTTTAAACGTCTGTACCATAGAGAAATATTATATATTTTTATTTGTCTATGGTCTGTACGTTGAGGTTTCAGCATTTTCTATGGTTTCATCTGTCAAAAAATGTATACATAAATATCTTGGCGACACGAAAAAATTTCTGTAAATTTTTTTAGTTGCCAAAAGTAGAGGTGTGAAATTTTCATAAGTTAACTACAAATTAACTGTTTGGAAGCGCCGTAAAATATTTCTACCCACTTACAGTATGTTTTGATTATTTTATTTGGTTTATAAAAAACTGGGTAATTTTCATTTCATAAGATTGTTCTAGGAAACAACACGTACTTTAAGATCAAAATGCTAACAATTATTGAAAGGCAAAATAATTACTATACTATCAAAAAATGTTTTTATATTATCTTTGTATTCAAAAATCTGTAATAACCTTATTACAATAATTAATAATCTAAATTAATCTAAAGGAAAATAAGTACTACTGACGATTACTTTTTCTTGTGGAAAATCAGAACAATGTAATGTAATTTACTATTTTGTGTATAAATGTAATTTTTCTTCATTGTGTTACTGTAGAAACATAAAATTGTTTTTGCACGATTGATCATTTACTAGCAAGTCGACGGTAAGTAATTCACTTAGCGTCGAGTTAAAAAATCTCTTCATTTTAATTTATTTTTTTTTTAAAGAGTAAAAAAAACTAACGAATTATTTATTAATATTGAAACTTATGGTACAATTTGTTCAATTATTTAATGAAATCCCACTTGTTTAGCTGTGGTTTCACTTCTGACAGAAACTCCTGCAGAATCGCATACATTAGTAGTATTACTAGTATTGCACAATATTTTTTCCGCAAAATCTAATTTATTCTGAAGAGAATCTTCTACATAGCTTTCTGCCACTGTCGATGAACACCAACCTCCAAGATGCTTTAATCCGAGGACATCCACACCTTTGTTAGCCAAAAGCATTGCTGATGTCAATGCCATCATAAAGCAAAACGGTGGATTTATTCATTGAATATTCTGCTCAGAGGCTTCCAGGAGCTTTTAACCCTCTAGTACCCTAATTTATTTTTTTCATATAAAATTGTTGTAAAAATTATTATATTATTATATGCTCATTTTCGGTTTTTAATAAGTTAACACAGAAATATAATAATATAATATGAAATAAAAACAATGATAGTGTTCATTTTCTAATGTTTTATTATAAGTTCATTACAAAATTTTTAGAGAGCTATGAAAAATGGCAATACAATTTTTTGATACTGTGCAACATAGATTAATTTTACACTTGGAACAAATACACTGCGTTTCTGATTTACATCCAGTTATCTTACACTGTCGTTTACCAGAACGATCTAACCATTCTGGCCAATGATCAAATCTGTCATATCGAATATCTGCTGCAGGTAAATATGTTTTTTTTTTGGAAGTCGCTTTACGGAATCTTCTGGTTGAGGTGTTGTGGAACCACTTCTGGGACGTCTAATCTTCTTCGAACAAGTCTTCGATCGGTATAAAATCCTTACAGTTCTCCATACTTTTTATTTATGCCTGTTAATGAGTGGTATAAATGATACAGTGTTACCAACTTTATTTAAATATTTATTAAAATAGTACTATTTTTATTACTTTAATTTTAGCTAATTATTTATTCAGTAAATCCATTTGCATTGATTTAATTATGAAGTACTTATTTTTCTTTGCAATATAAGAGTATGCTCTTTACAAAACATTTTAACGTCCAATTAATTAGTACTTAAAATTAAAACAATGTATTTTAAATAGTAAATCCAATTAAAACCGGCTCTGTGTGAAAATATTTTAAATAGAACTTACCAAATTCATCGTTTGGGTTTTATTCTAAGCATAGTTTTCCAAAAATGTAAATATTTCGTGATAAAACATTTTTAGAGTGACTTATAAATTATCAGAATTGTAAGAAACAAAAAAATTAATTAAAATCTTGTTCATGGAAAAATTTCATTTTTATTTCTTTTTTTTTAACAATAGGGAAGTAGTTTTTTGTGTATTTTGGTATATTTTTGACGGATGAAGTTATATTCACCAATTATAATACATTGATTTAAAATGTTTGGTCATAGTTTTTAATGAATCTGCTAAATCATATTCTTGATATTTAGTAAATGTATAAAAATAAAAGACTCCATGAAAATATTATTTTAAGGAATTACTCTCTACTGTAATATAAATGTTAACATTTTTTTAAGTGAGTAATAGTAGAATAGCTATTATACTTTTTACAGTTCAAAAAATCTTTTCAAAATATATTTTTCTAGTATGCAACTGTATTAAACATTGAGTATTTAAAACAAGAATTTGTTTACAAGAATAACTACAGTCGGTAGAAATTGTGAGTTTAAAAAAAGAGATATTTTGAAAAGGTATTTTTGAGAATAACGTGACTGAAAAAGGCTAAGGGTTTTGAAAACCTGTGAATTGTAAGATATTTTTTAGATTTAATAATTGACTAGGAATACTTTTGATGTACTATTATTATAAAACATGTACGGAGTAAGTGTTTGTGCATGTGCTGTAAGTATTAAAAAAGCTTTAATTTATACTCTACTTTTTCCATTTTAACCTCTTTGCATTTACCAACAAAAAATAATAAACAATTTTTTAGAACAATTAACAATAATCAAAATATAGTTTAGTTATAACGCTGTAAATATCGAGGAAACGCAAAATGGTAGAGGCAAAAGATTCACAGTGTCTTCTATAGAAAAACATAAGTAATATTGGTAAAATTCTTTTTATTTTAATGATTTTATAAATTTTATAAAGAGAAAAAATGTAGTACACCATGGGGCCGGTTGCATAAACGCTTGTCAGGTCAAACCTCTGTTTCTTAACAAAGTGTTAACTTTGGTAAATGTTACATGCCTCTGAGGCGCATTCGACTATTTGAATTTTTAAGAATACAGTAAAACCTGTCTACAACGGCCACTAAAAATAAAAGAACTATTGGCCGTTATATAAAGGTGGCCGCTATTGTCAGTTTTTGCAGTCGACAAATAAAAAATATTTGGATTTTTGTTTATTTTATCCATTAAAGCAAATATAATTCTATACATAAACGGAAAACTACTAAAACTACTTTAATATATGTACTACATAATACAAAACATAAAATTACATTCATACTACCTATGCTAGGAAAAAAACAGATGGTAAGCTTTTTTAAAGTAGGTATCAATTTTTGTTTATTTTACATTTTTTAGCTTTTATTTAAAAACCTCAGCTTCACAATTAAGTAAAATTTGAGACATATCGATAAATATTTTACAAATTATTTTTGCACAATAAATAATTTTCTACGTCCCCCAATTTTTCACACACTTCGCTCATATTAAATAGAGTGGATTTTGGAGTTTCACATTCGTCCACATCACTATTGTCAGAATTGTCTTTTTCATCATTATCGCAAAGTTCTTTAATAATGTCCGTAATACTGAAGTTAGGGCTCTCTGTGTAGGTATATCATCGTCAGAGGAAGCAAATTCATCCAAATCTAAAATTTCGGTACAGACTGTAGGGAAAAGATGGGCAAGGGGTATATTATCCTCATTATCAAAATGTGTATCTTCTTGAATAATATCGGAGAAGCCGGCTTTAGAAAAACATTTCTTAACTGTAGCAGGAAACACTTTTTTCCAAGCAGCTGTAATCCAAATAAGTGCATTGGATAAATTTATGTTTTTTTCGCAATTCTCCATATCACATCCACTGTCAATAAACGCTAGAAGTCTTCTAATGAAAACATTTCGGTAAATCAATTTGAAATTCTGAATTATTCCTTGATCTAAGGGCTGGCAACGTGATGTGGTGTTGGGTGGCAGAAAGATTATTTTAACATTTTCTATTTGAACTTTAGGATGTGACGTGGCATCATCCAGGAAAAGAAGCACTTTTCTATTCTGTTTTTTTCATTCAATTGTTAAATTTATGCAGCCATCTTGTCATAATTTCTGTTGTCATTCAAGCCTTTTTGTTAGAAACCCATTCTAAGGGTAATTTATCAACATGACTACCCTTAAAACAGCGGGGATTTTTACTTTTTCCAATTACTAATGGATCTTCTTTCCTTTCCTTCCATATTTGCACATAGCAAAATAGTTGTTTTGCTGCCTTCTTCCCTGCACATTTTTCATTTTTTAATGCAAATGTCTTGTTAGGCATGGCTCGGTAATATAGTCCTATTTCGTCAGCATTATATACATCTCGTGGAGAATAATTCCTTAATATCAATGGTAACTTGGTTTTCCACTCCTCTATGTCTTCCAAATTAACCTTTGCAGACTCACCACAAATTGATTTAAACGCTGCAAAATTTTCCATCTTCAAATTGCTTGCTGCCTCGAGTGCTTTATCTTTAAGTAGCGGCCCAGATATTGGAATTGCTTTATTTCTGGCTTTGCAAAACCAATTGTAGACGACTTGATTAGGGATTGCAATCCGGTCCGGCGGATCCGGTACGTTTTTGTTGCCTACCGGATCCAACAATTTCACCGGATCCGGTGGCCGGTTCCGACATATTAAGAAAAATTGAGTTGGCTGAGGCATTGCGTGAAAGGATTAAAGAACGACGTAGTACTGTAATAACAGGAATGTTAATTTATTTAAACAATCCAAAAAAATACGAAAGTGACATGAGACTATCTGATAATACGTTCCCTATGCCAAAAAAGAATTTGATGCGTCAAGAAATGAAAAAAATATTAAACCAAGTTATCAAAAACAATAATGAAGTTGAAGATGTAGGACCTGCTTCTGATGATTCTGATTCTGAGAGATTGGTGTCAGATAACTTATCCCTAAAAGAACAGTTGGAAAAAAAAATTCTACAAGAAAAAAAAGACTTTCGCAAACCGTTAAATTTTAAGAGAGTATCACTAGTATCAGATTATGAAAAAATACTTAAGAAAGAAATGAGCGCTTATGAAACTGAAGGAGATAGAGGAAAATACTTGTCTCTAATATATGATTTTTTAACTTCAATAAAACCAACCAGTGTTAAAGCTGAAAGGGCTTTTTCGGCCGCTGGTTATATTTGCAGTTCCTTGCTAAGTAGGCTAAAGGACGATACTATTAATACAATTTGTTTTCTAAGAGCGTATTTCCAACAAGAAAGGGGATCTGTGCTGTGATGAATGCATGGGTATATCCATAAGCTGTTGATTTTGAAAATTTTAATTTAGATTATAGAAGAATATGATGTTGATTTAATTTAGTTTTTATGAACAGGTTAAACGTTAAACTTAATTTAAACCATAAATAATTCACTGTTGTTTGTTATCTTTGAGACTGATTATTATATAATAACTGACTGATGATAATTATAGATAATAAGAGTTGATTAACTCACAAAATCGTTTCTATTTTTCCCTGTAGATTATTCCACATATTATGCCATGAAGTTAGAAAAATGCGCTATGTTGAACACCCAAAATACCGATCCGGTCGGATCCGGCGGAATTCTCGTGATTCCGGCTGATTCCGGCCGGATTGAAGGTTGTACCGGATTGCAATCCCTAGACTTGATCCACTGCCAATCCTTCTGATTTCGGAAACTTTCGTTTTTGCTCCAAGTTAACACCTTCCTCAATATTCTTTTATTTTTTATAATATCGTTAATTTGAGTTTTTCCAACCCTATATTTTTCGGCCAACTTTCGCGAACTTAAAACATACTTTTCGGCGATTATATTTATTTTGTCTTTTAGCGACAAACGTTTCCTCTTTCGCGACATATTTTTATAGCAACTTAAGAACCTTTCGAACACGGAGAAAGCTTTAAACTAACGAAATATGTATGTAACAAGAAGACCCTTTTTAGGTAGGTTGATACTTATTTAAATATCTAATAATATTGGGTATTACCATCAACAAATAGACTAAAATATTTTGGCCGATATTAACAGGTAAATTTCTATGGAATGGGCTTTAAAAATTTGAGTTTATTTGGGCGCGGCCGCATTATAAAGGTGTCTGTAAATACCATGAGAATTTCCATATAATCGGCTTGGGGAATTTTGAAACTGACCGTTAGCACAGGTGGCCGCTTTTGACAGGTGGCCGTTGACACAGGTTTTACTGTAATTTGATTAGTCGACGACAGATGTTAAAATTGATTCTTATGCTACGTTGTTACATTTATTAAAGTAAAAAAGTAGATTAGACTTTGGAAAGACGAAAATTGTATACCTATATTTTGAAATTTAAACGGACTTCGTTACTTATGTTTTCTTACTGAATTAGCTAGATCCTTGACATAATGATATTTAAAGAAATATTTTTAATTATTTTAACGGTTTATTGGTTTTGATCTTATGAGTAAATGACAGTTAGTTCATCAAATTTACAGATTACCATTAAAACAAGAGATTTGAATGTTTGCTAAATATATAATTTGAATAGCGGAAACAAACCTCTTTCATTTCTATTTTAAATACTGTTTTTTAATTCCCTATCTACTTATTCTAGTAGTTTATATTTTTCATTTATTTCTAACCATATTAAAAAAATAAAATCACAGATTAACATCAAAACAAGAAAATCATTTTTTATTTTATATATTTTGACAATAAAATTCCATTCATTTAAAAAAAAATAAGGTCATTTTTTTTAAAATAAACTTCATCTAAAAATCAATAAATATGAAAGGCCCGCGCACGCGTTATCGTTGCACATATTATTGTCGAAAGTTAACAGAATGTTAGCTAACACGGATTTAAGAATCATTTATGCAACTGGTCCCATATAATACAAAATTTTCAAAAATTGAAACGGTTCGACGATTAGTATTACTATAGAGTGGGTCACAGTTATTATGCAGCATTGCGTTTATGGACGACGGCGTTGCCATATCGGCATGTTCTTCGAATTTGGTTCCAACTGGCGCGGGAATATAACTTGCCATTGTGTTACTATTATGATTTAAATGTTGACTAAATTATTCATTTGAAAATCGTTTAGTGAGTAATTAAGAATATTTATAAATATGCTTTTAGATAAATTTTACGCGTTTAAAAGAAAATATTGTAAATCCGCTAAAATATTCAAATTTTATACGTTTAATTATCACGTATAAAGAAATAAATAAATACAGCGGCCTTAAAAAAGACCTTTGTCTAATTATGAAATAATAATATAATAATATAATTAACAATAAAAATATGTCAATAATAATAATATATACATAAATTACAAGACGAGTGGTAAAAAAATCAGCTGTCATCTAAATTTTAAGGGAGAATGATTAATAGAGAAAAGCTAATGAAATCTTGCCGACGTTTCGATGATTTTTCCGAGGATTTTTCTTCTTCTGGCGGGTTGTTGTAACAAACAAAATATAGAAAAAGTAAATGAATTAATAATTACGTATTTTAACTTGATTTAAAATTAAACTTTAAAAATGACAATGATTAGCAGGTATTAACTAAAATAAATGAAAATTGAATGAAACATTTGAGGGTTAAGAAATATATTACTGATCTTCATCTTCATCCAACACTTCATCTTCATCGTCTTCATTTAGATTTATTATTATTGGCTCAATGTCTTCCATTAAATGATCTGTTTGCCACATCTTTTCCTCTGTCTTCTCTACCTTTTTATCATAATTAGACCACTGCATTGGGGTTACTTGCGAATACGCTGTTTTTATAAGTTTTTCCACATCCTCTTTTTTAAAAGTACTATTATTACGAGCCACATATCCTTTCACTTGGCTCCACACCATTTCAATAGGATTTAATTCGCAATGATAAGGTGGTAATCGTAGGACTGTTATATTATGTTCCGTGGTAATGTCGTCTATTTTTCTTAGGTCGTACTGCTCTCTAAACGCGTTTGCAGTAGCCAATAATTTTGTTTTTAAATAATCATCCTCGAAGTAAATCTCTTTTTCCAGTAGCCAGTACTTTATTTGTTCCTTATTCCAAGTTGTCTTTGGAAAAGGTAACTTCGCCGAATGGTATGACGCATTGTCCAACACTATAACATTCTTTGATCCGTTTTTCGGCAAATTAGGGATTAATTGATCTTTAAACCAGGCCTCAAAGCCTTCTGCGTCCATTTCGTCGTGGTAATCGTCTGCACCTTTCTTTGCCAGAAAAGTGTTTTCTGCACCCTCAAGAAAACCGTCTTTCCAGCCTGCATGAAGAAGAACAAATCTCGGTCCTCGTTGACTTGGAGCCTTCAGTCCTGTTGTCAGTCCTTGGACAAATGCATCTCGGGCATTTTTTATGGTAGTGTCTTTCCATTCAAAATTTACACTGTGGCCCATTAATCCATGACTCGCCCAGATATATTACGTTATATCCTTCTTCGCGGAACTTCTTCACCGATCTTAAATATTTGTGCTTCCAGGCGATTGTATCAGCTCTTTCTATTAGAATCGAGTCTCTTCCTCTCTTTCCATAAACAAACCCCATATCGTTAAGCAAGCGTCTTAGCATACTTTTAGAAAAATTTGGTACATTTTCGTCTGAATTTATTTTAGCAAGAACATTTGCCAGTGTTGGTGGAATATTTTCGGAGTAGAATTCATGCACAGCTTTTCGTATTTGCGATTGGATACCTTCATCGTAGGTGATCAGTCTTGAATTCGACTGGCTGCTGTTCCGTCTTCGTTTTTTTGGCGATGTCAAAGGTCCAGTAGCGGCTTCGCTTTTCAGATTATACACTGTTCTCACACTAAGGCCAGTCATTTCAGAAATCAGTTCTATTTTCGCTGTCACACTTTTGTCATTTTTTGTATTCAACGTATACGTTAAAATATTCAATAAAAGCCTCTTGGTTTGACGATGAAGATTTTCACCTTGTTTAAATTTTTCAAACGGTGCTGCTAACTGCATGGCTGTTGTTTCAATAATGCCCTTTCGTTTATCAGCAGAAACAGATAGGTACCTGCCTATGTTATTACTTACCTGTACATTTACTTACCTCTACATTCCAGGAATATTACATAACGGTTTACGAGGATCAAGGGATCATACAGGTAAAAATAATTAGCATCTTTGTAATTAAATAATATTTTCACTGACAATAGGATTAGGATTTGTCTGAAAGATTTAGTAGAGACCTAAATAATCCATCAAGTGATCAGGTATATACTGATTACAATCTACATAAATAGATTTGAATTCCATTTTTTAATAATATTTATTATATAGAATACATCTGTTTTGCAAAATTCATAATAAAACGTTTCTACGAAAATAAATTGGCTGAGTTAATTGTGGTTCAAGCCGTAACCAAAGCGGCAACAGTGTTGAATATTCGCCCATAAGATTTACATTGGCCTATGCCGGCCACGCTGCATAATAACTGTGACCCGCTCTATAGAAAGAAAAAATTAAAGATAGAAAATCTTGGATGCTTTGTCTATTACAATACAATCGGGTTATTTGACATGAAAGGTCTTACTAAAGACTTTCAGAAAAGACTATGGATCACGCAAAATGAAAATATTGCTAATATCGACCAATTGGTTCTGCTCAATTTCTATTTGCGTAGAATTGCAAAAATCCGTGCATGCGAAAGCTTGTAGCTTCCTACAAGTTTCAAATTAATAGTCCAGGAGCCACCAATCCTGAAAGCTCCGTGATCACGGATTCTAATATTTTTAATAAAAAATAAAAGTTAACGTTTAGACGAACAAGATTTGCTTGGTCGGCGTGGATTTGATTGGCCGAAAATATTTTAATTGAATTTTTTTATTATTAAATTTCCATAATTTTTTTCCGTCATCACGGATTTTGATTAATCTTATATGGAATTGTGTGAAATATTATGTTTAACAAGAAAAAATCCGGCCGACCAATGATTTTTAGCCGGAAAGGTCACGCATACCTATTTGAATGGTGTTATAAGGGGTAAAATTTATCCATTATCACGGAAACCTTTTTTTTTTTAATTCACGCGTTTTAATGTCACATTTATGATTATCTTGGTATGCGTACTTACAAACTGCCGAAAGTATCGCGCATACCAAATTTTAACTCTCCGCTTTTAAACGGTTTCTATATTTCTGTAAAGAGTGAGTGAGACAGATTTTTGGTTCAAGTTGAAACCTTGCATGAGTTCGTCTCTTTCTATTCCCTACGAATTTAACATTTACCTGCCTCAAAGATACACAATACAGGTTGTGATTATACAGCAGCTTTTGTTCGTAAAGGAAAAATTAAAGCCTACAACCTCCTGTTAGAAAATGAAGAATATCAGAACATGTTCGAGCATTTGACAAATCCGGAAGACATAAATGATAAAGAAAAGACAGATTTAGTCCAAAGATTTACAAATGAAATGTATAACGTAAAAAATAATAATGTTAATGTGGCAAGATTTGAATTATTTTTAAAATTTTTTGCAAGTACAACCGACAAAGAAAAATTTTACAAAGGTATGATAAATTTCAATTCAAATAATATTCCACCATGCTGGAAAACTTTAACGCAAAAAATATTACGCACCATTTTTGTAAACGCAATGTGGCAAAATGCTACTGAACCCATTTGTACATTATATGATCCAACAGAATGTGGATGGCAAGTAAATGAATCCAGTAAACTCGAACCATTGTGGTACATTGGCCCATCAGCACCGTTGAAGGTTGAGGAAATATTAAGTTGCCAACAGAACGAGGAAGAAAGCGAAGAATCAGAAGAAGAGAGAAATGATAATTTTGATGATAATGATGTAGATGATTATTAATTAATAAACTTGAATTAAACATATTTTTTGTATCAACCTTCATTTCTTATATAATCAACCCAAATAAAAATTTTCCTGTATATCCTCTTTTTCATATTAATTAGTATATATAATAAATAGTTGAAAACTTAAGGAAGAGACCAGAGGTAGAAGAAAGACTCTAAAAGAAATGTCATCAAGTAAGTGAAATCTATAACAGTATGATCTTCACTCACACAATAAAATTTGGTATGCGCGATACTTTCGGCAGTTTGTAAGCACGCATACCAAGATAATCATAAATGTGACATTAAAACGCGTGAATTAAAAAAAAAAGGTTTCCGTGATAATGGATAAATTTTACCCCTTATCACACCATTCAAATAGGTATGCGTGACCTTTCCGGCTAAAAATCATTGGTCGGCCGGATTATTTCTTGTTAAACATAATATTTCACACAATTCCATATAAGATTAATCAAAATCCGTGATGACGGAAAAAAATTATGGAAATTTAATAATAAAAAAATTCAATTAAAATATTTCCGGCCAATCAAATCCACGCCGACCAAGCAAATCTTGTTCGTCTAAACGTTAACTTTGATTTTTTATTAAAAATATTAGAATCCGTGATCACGGAGCTTTCAGGATTGGTGGCTCCTCGCCTATAAGAAATTATGGAATATAATTCTTCTAAACAAAAATCTTGGTAATAGACATTTGGGTGATTTGGGGATTTAAATCAAGGACTTCAAGAGTGGAAAAACTCTTTTATGGACAGAACATAGTGTGTAAATTTCGTACCTTGTAAAAATGCATTAAAAAAGTATTATTAAATTATTAATCTCTCAAATTTATTTCTCTTACTAACAAGCATGTATGGCTGATATGGTAAGCAAAAGCATTTTGGTTCATATCATTAAAAATCGGTACTCAGTTTTAATTTATTATGACTTATTTTACTATAAATATTTCACAGGGACCTCCGGGATTAGATGGAATGAAGGTAAGTTGAAAATTGTACGTTTTTTAAAAGCAGTTCCACTACCTATAAATGCGAATATTTTCTAAAGAATCGTAAAATCCATTCTTCTTTATTAGGGGGCACAAGGCGAACCAGGAAATAAAGGGGAACGAGGAGATCCTGGCCTTCCGGTAAGTACTGATTACACTTGGAGTAACATACAAATTCGAGTGATTTAAAAGGGGGATTTAAAGCCAAGATATACACTCACCGACTTAAAATTCGATCCCTTCAAAATATTGATTTATTTACAAATATTCTAACTTCCGAACGCGGAGGCTGATTTCTTTGAATTTTTTTGCAACTTGTAGATAAAAAACTGTACTTTTAAGTTTATTATTCTGATGTTTTAAAATAATTTCATATTCCCCTCATATACAGGGGAGAAAAGAAAACAATGTTTTCCTCTACTTTTGACGCACCTTCTGCTAGTAGATGTGCACATATTGAACTTTATGAAGAAGTCTAATTTGTTACCAACACCTTATTTTTTTATTTACCCAGATATCTTGATTTGTTTGTGAAATGTGACGGTTTAAAGAAAATAAAACATTTCAGATACGATCGTTATTTAAATGACTATACAGAATAAACTACATAATGCTAGTAGAGTGCTGTGGCCAACTCACAATTTGACAACTGTCAATATTTATTTTCAATTGCAGTTTAATTGTCTACATAACAAATATTCATTTTTTGGCAATAATTGCTGTTTGAACTATCACCATATCATGGTTTTAACGGCTACTGATGCAGCACGAGCAGTTGCTCTAGTACAAGACGGTAGGTCTCAATATTATGCTGCTAGAATATTAGGTGTTACAAAGTGTAACGTCCAGAGAGTTGTAAAACGTTTCAATGAAACTGGTAGTTTTTCGAGACAAAAGAGGATCTGGCAGACGACGGGCTACAAGTGCTCAAGATGATCGTTTTGTAACATTAAATGTTTTTCGAGAAACAAATATTACTGCTATTATGGCTCTAAAGCGTTTAGAAGAAGTACGTCAAGTAGCTGTTAACGAAATAACTATACGAAGGCGATTAAGACAAAATGGATTACGCTCCAGAAGACCTGCAACTGGTTCGGAGTTACTTAGAAATCACAAAACAGCCCCTAGTGTTCGATTTGCCAGGGAGCATCAATATTGGAATGTAGATGACTGAAGTAAGATATTTTCTGACGAGTCAAGGTTTTGTTTACACACCTGATGGCCGTGAAAGAATATACCGAAGAAGAGGCGAACGGTTCGATCAAGCAAATTTTTCTAAAAGAGGAGGATCGGTAATGGTACGGGGTGGCATAAGCATGGACGCTCGTACTGTTTTAGTCATTGTTGGCGGCGGAGCAATGACAACTGACGGATATATTCGTGATGTCCTAGAACCACGTCATTCCATTTGCACCATTTGTAGGAAATGAATTCATGTTCTCTATATTTGGACGAAACAGAAATTTAAAGAAAAACGAAGAAAAATATCAAAATCAATGTCACAAAATTTTATTTGTTAAAAACAGCAACTAGTTTCGGCCATCATCAGGCTAAAAATTAAAGAGAAAGTGAAAACATTACATATCAAAGAACATAAAGTTGGTTTTACACGGAAACAACACGTTTAACATCGCTCCGTATAATTAATGTTTTTAGCAAGTATTTAATGACTGTTTATAGTGAAATTTGGTATCAGATTGTTGCGAGTTTTTCGTGCTATCTAGTTATGCAAGTTGTTTTAACGTGGAATGCATTTTAAAAGTGAGTTTTGTTATATTTTGATTTGTTCCCATTATCGTTAATAAACAATCGTCAATAAACATAAAAACTAGTTGGTGATAAAACAAAATAAAAAAAAACTAATTAAACTACAATTTTTGTGCTTGTTTTATATACCAGTGCCGTGGGTGTCCAAATTAACTGTAAAAATGGAGGTATGTACAAAATGTAAAGACACCTTTGATAATGGACAAACTTTTTCATGTGATAGCTGTAGATCTTTTCTGTGCGTCGATTGCGGAAATTTAACTGCATCAGAAGTTAAATGTATGCAACTTAAAACGAAACGCAGACTCAAGTTTTTTTGTGAAACATGTGAGGATGGTTTCTATAAAGTTCCGGCCCTTATTAAAGAAGTGGCGGAGCTGAAAGATTGTATTAACAAAATTCTAAATAAGGAAAATGAGACTTCAGCTAACGGTATTGGGTCATCGGAAACACCAGACATGGAAGCTGTTATCTCTGAAGTGCTAGACAGACAAAGTCGTTCTTCAAATGTAATTATTTTCAATGTTAATGAATCCCTTAAGAGTACTCAAGTAGATCGTAATACCGAAGATAAAAAAGCAGTAAACAACGTTCTTCAAAGCTATAACATAAACAAAAATAATTTAAAATGGTTTAGATTGGGCAAATTTACGGCTAATAAAATTAGGCCAATAAAAGTTATTCTGAACTCACCTGAAGATGCCAAACTTGTTTTAAAAAATAAATTAGGGAATATCCCAGGGATTAAAATCGCATCTGACCAGACTAAGGCGCAACAGCAATATTTTAAGAAAGTTAAATCTACACTAGATGAGCTGATTAGTCAGGGTGACAATTCGAAAACAATTAAATTTATTAATAATATTCCTACTATTGTAAAAAAGCCAGTACAAAAAAACTAAGAGATGACCCTAATATTCCGTTTAATATTGATATACTATACTTAAATGCCCAAAGTTTGCTTAACAAAATGGATGAAATTCAGATTAGTCTGTTGTGTTACTGTCCTAAGATAATTTTTATAAGTGAAGCAAGAATTACCAAGGAAATTGAAAATTCTGAAATTACAATCGATGGTTATAATCTGATCAGATGTAACTCCTCAAATCGGAGCACAGGAGGTGTGATCATTTTTGTGAAAGACAATATAAAGTTTTCGGTTGCAAAAACCTTCGTACTTGAACCTAATTATTGGTGCAAAGTTATCAAACTAGATCTTGGTGGTTATCAATGGAAAATGGGCTGTCTTTATCATTCACCATCGACTTCCGATGCTGTATTTTTGGATGGCCTGGAAAATATATGTGATGCTGTTTTTGCTAATAACAAGCGCTGTTTGTTAATTGGTGATTTTAATTTTAATTATTTGAATGACTGTTTTTATACTCGTAAAATTAAAACAATGTTTTTACAATATGGAATAGACCAATTAATAACGGAGCCTACACGGATTACAAATAATAGTAAAACATTGATAGATTATGTATTGGTTAATAATAATTTTGTTAAAGCTACAGTTCACCATACTCCCAAGATTAGTGACCATTCTATAATATCTGTTTGTCTTAGTAACAGTAATAAAGACATAATTGTTGCCGCTAAAATGTATAGAAACTTTAGTGACACTAATTTAGATAAAATTAAAATCGACTTACTATCGTGTAATTGGAACTTGAATTCTGTTGACGTAAATATTATATACGAAGAACTTTACAAGAATTGTGAAAGCGTAATTAATAATGTAGCGCCTATTCAAGTTTGTAACTATAGAAGTAATGTACCTTGGTTCGATAATGACATTCATTATAAAATAAGGGATAGGGATAAAATGTACAAATTATTTCAGATCGCTACTGGTCCGGATAGAAATGAAAAATGGGAAGCATTTAAAAAATTGAGGAATGAGGTCGTAAATTTACTAAAAATAAAAAAAGAACAATATTATTTTAATAAAATCGATAGATATAAAAATAATTCTCAATTAATGTGGAAGACGCTTAAAAAAATAATTAATACTAATTGTCAAAATTTTCCAAATTTTATTGAATTTAATTTTAATAATGAACGCCAAATTGAGCATAATGTTAACAAAATTGCAAGTGGATTTAATACCTTTTTTATAGACAGCATTACCCAAATAGTTGATAGCATCTCAATTGGAAATACAGGACATTTCTATAACTATAATCTATTTCCAAGTTTTTCAAATTTCCGGTTGTTGTCTTTGAGTGAATTGGGGGTCATTGTAAGGTCGTTGGACAATAAATGCAGTATTTATGAAATTCTTAATGCCAAAATATTGAAAGAAGTATTTAAAACTTGTGGTCATATTATCTTAAATCTAGTTAATACTTCTCTTCGAACTGCAACGGTACCACATGCATTAAAAGTAAGTACAATAGTTCCTATTCCTAAGGTTACTAATACTATAGATGCTTCTCAGTTTCGACCTATAAATATGTTACCACCTATCGAAAAAGTGCTTGAATTGGTTGTATATGAACAAACTCTAGAACATATTGAGAATAATTATATTTTATTTAGCAACCAATCCGGATTCCGCAAAAAATACTCTTGTGAAGCAGCTTTACAACTTTCTTTATGTAAATTTAAAACAGAGGTGGACAATGATAATTATGTAGTAGCGGTTTTTCTAGACTTAAAGAGAGCTTTTGAAACAATTGATCGAAATATACTCTTAAATAAACTTACTAGATATGGCATTGATGGTTGTGTTTTGAATTGGTTTGTTGATTATTTATTTGGAAGAAAGCAAAGAGTAAAAATTAATAATAATATGTCTACCGAAAAATTTATTAACATTGGTGTACCCCAAGGCAGCGTTCTGGGACCACTTTTTTGTATTTTATATATAAATGATTTAAACCTCTTTGTTGATTGTGATTTTGTTAATTTGTTTGCAGATGACTCTGAAATCGCTTGTTTTGGTAATAACTTAGAAAATGCTGTTCAAAGAATGAATGGGGCTCTGAACTCTGTCAGTAACTATTTAATATATAATAAACTCAAACTTAATGTTTTAAAAACAAAAGCTATGATAATAACTAGCAAATATAAATATAATAATATAGATTTAAATGAGATTAACATTACAATTAATAATGAAAAAATTGAAATTGTGACATCAATTAAATATCTTGGCTTCCAACTTGATAATTTGTTATTATTTGGTGATCATTTTAATTATGTTTTAAAAAAAATATCAAAAAAGCTTTACTATTTTGCAAGAATCTCAAAAAATCTATCCACTGAAACTAAAATCACTGTTTATCATTCAATTATTCAACCTCATTTCGATTATTGTTCTTCTGTTTTGTTCCTGCTTAACCTAAATCAGACTGCTCAGTTACAGAAGCTACAGAATCGGGGTATGAGGATAATCTTAAAATGTAGTAAATATACTTCTATAACAAATATGCTTACATCTCTAAAATGGATTTCAGTGTACCAAAGAATATACTATTTGACAATGGTATTTGTACATAAAATATTAAATAATTTAGCACCACCTTACTTTCAGGAATACATAAATTTTAATAATGACATTCACAACTATTGTACCAGAAATAACAATAACTTACATATAGTTAGAACAAATAAACGAACGTCCATGAATTCCTTATTTTTTAAATGTTTCGATCATTATAACAAATTACCAAATAGTATTAAATCTAAATCGTCACTAAGGATTTTTAAAAAGGAAATACTTAAATATATTCACAACTAAAACATCTGTGTTTTTCAGTGTAAATTTAATAGTTCTAATGTGATACTTTTAGATGTAATTAGTTTATTTTATTTTATTGTTGTTCTTTATAATTTGTAAAAAGAATTGTTTGTATATTAGGGTTACCTATTTCAATAAAGATATTTGATTTAAAAAAAAGAACCAGTATAAACCTACTTTAATAACTATAGTTGTAATTGAAAATTAACAACTTCTACCATGCTTGCACATAGCAAAATTAATGTGTATCAAAATTGTGTCATTGAAAAAAGGAAAGTATTAAATGAAGAAAATAATGAAAATAATTAAAAAGAAAATAAATATTAAAAAACTAAAAACTAGGTGAGTAGCAACTCATTATACCTAGTTGCGTTATTGGTTAATAACGAGAAGAATACTGGAATATAGCTTAGGATAAAGATACCCAAAAGCTTAAAAAACAAAGGAGTGTAAGTATGAGCAGTATTTGTAAAAACCGCAAGGAAGGAGAAAGGTCAAAGGCACATTGGCAAATGTATCATATCTTTCATTGTGAGTGAAGAAATGAATAAGAAAGTAAAATTCAACACCACTCGTAACACGTGGTGCTACGACCCATCATCTGACAATTTGTGGCGGGTACATTCTTGCCCTCATCCTCAGATTGAGGCTTACATTCGCCACATTTTCAACTTTTCTTACCTTGTTGAATTTTACTTTCTTCATTTCTTCACTCACAATGAAAGATATGATACATTTGCCAATGGGTTTAATACTTTCCTTTTTTCAATGACACAATTTTGATACACATTAATTTTGCTATGTGCAAGCATGGTAGAAGTTGTTATTTTTCAATTACAACTATAGTTATTAAGGTAGGTTTATACTGATTCTTTGATATGTAATGTTTTCACTTTCTCTTTAATTTTTAGCCTGATGATGGCCTATTGACAGGCCGAAACTAGCTGCTGTTTTTAACAAATAAAATTTTGTGACATTGATTTTGATATTTTTCTTCGTTTACCAATCAGTCACATTTGTGCTATGGATGATTTACTTCTATTAGAAATTCAAAGGATGAACTGGCCATCACGTAGCCCAGACCTCAATCCAATTGAACATATCTGGGATATGATGTGTAGACAAGTTCGTAACCGAGTTCCTACTCCAACTAATTTAACTCAGTGTTGGAAGCAAATCAGATATCTTGATAAAGTTCAATATGTGCACATATACTAGCAGAATTAACCTACAGAGTGAGTCAAAAGTAGAGGAAAATATTGTTTTATTTTCTCCTTTGTATATTAGGGGAGAATGAAATTATTTTGAGACGCCAGAATAATAAACTTAAAAGTACAGTTTTTTATCTACAATTTGCAAAAAATTCAAAGAAATCAGCTTTCGCGTTGGAAGCATTTATAATTAAATAAATATTTTGAATGGATCGAATTTTAGTCGGTGAGTGTACTTCCACAGCCACAGGGCTGTGGAATTATTAGAACGCGTCGTTGTAAAGTTTAAGAGGTTATATTGGCATTTGAAGTGCTGCAAAACTTTAATAGGGAAAGATTTGTAAAACATTTTCAAAGAAACATTACAAAGAACTTGCTCAAATGCTTAATAATATTGCTTCTTACTTGGCTCCCCCTGTACATCTTGATTAGATAATTTTACAACAATTAAGAAAAGGTCTTCCTAATAATTACACAAAATTTCACCAAAATCAGGCTGATTAAAAAATAAGTATTCAGAGACAAATTGGGTTCAAAATAAATTTGGCCCACTCATTTATAGTATTTATATATTCAATAGCCAAACGCAGCTTATTTTATTAATTAATCTTAATCAATTAAAATTAACTCTGCTTTTTAACAAAATAACAACAAATATAGTAGTAGTAGTAGTTTAAATAATTGTTGGTTTTTAGCGCTTACTAGTAGGTATTACTAACCAAAATGTTTGTATCTTTTGTATTTCAGGGTACCGATGGAATTCCAGGACAAGAGGTATTGAATTAAATCTATTTAGTCAAAATTTTATATGTTATTGTTGTTGATATTGTTTCCGTATGAAAGTATCTGATCAATAAATACTACAACTGGTTTTTTTATCACTTTTACAAGTAAAGTGACGTTTTTCTAAATTGCTGTTACATTTAAATGTCATTTGAAAATCTCATTTCAAAAAAGTAACGAACAATATTAAGCAAATACACTTCTCCAAGAAATTAACGCACCGCACCTAAATAAATCAATTTTATTTGTAAACAGGCAAAGTATAAAAATTGAAACTTTCCCCACATTTATACTACATTTTATTAGTAATTATAGTAATCTGTCCACTAGCATTCAGGTTGAAGTACAACAGAAAAAAAATAAAAAAGAAAATTCTAACAAAATTAATGTTGAGAAAAGCAAACTAAAATATGAAAAAAAGGCTTAATAACGAGGGTTTCCACCTTTACCACGTATAACAGCCTCACATTGACCTATTTCATGTTGGTCTATTTCTCTCCAAATCTAGATCACTTCCTGTAAGTTGTTTGGTTGGATCGGTGTCGCCTACCAAGGATTTCCCAGAGATGTTTGATCTGATTTAAGTTCGGACTTCGTGCTGGTTATTCCATAGTGTTAATTTCTACTTCTTTTAGATAATTTCTTACTACCTGTGCAACGTGAGGCCTGGCATTATCTTGCATTAGTAAGAAATTTTCGCCGATATAAGGGGTGAACGGTACTACAACATGTTGCTTCAGGATTTCCAATATGTATCTTTCAGCTGTAACAGTTCCATTTTGTATGACTACTAGAGGTTTGTTCCAACCAAGTAAAGAACCGTTCTAGAACGGTAATATTACCACTCATGATACCAAATTAGTGCACTGCGCAACTCACTACACCACTGCGCACAAAAATTACTATTTTAGAACGGTTCTCTGCTTGGTTGGAACAGGCCTTAGGTCGTACATGCGGTCAAAGAAATACCACCCCGCACCATAACGGATTCTTCACCAAATACTGTGGTGTGTGAGAAGTTACACTGAGCATAGCGTTCGTTGGGTCGTCGCAACACACGAATACGCCTGTCGTTATTGTACAGGCAAAATCGGGATTCATCAGTAAACAGCACTCGTTCCGAGTCAGCCTCTAATCAATTAACGTGTTCTCTGGCAAAACGTAGTCTCTTCCTTCGATGCTCTGCAGTTAATAGAGGGCGGCGATCGTAGGTGTTAAGTTGTATTCCCTAAGACGCTGGCGAACAGTTTCAGTACTAATTTGTATAGCATGTACTATCGGCTATGCTATCGAATAGCATATACATTCTAAAACTCAAATCAGTTACAATGAATTAATTTTAAGGACGGCCTATTTATTGTGTATAACCAATCACGGTTTAAATAATTATAAATTTGAAATCAGTTTAACAGTTGTCCACGCCCACATCTTTAATGTTTGCAGCATAAGGTATTTTATTGACAAATTGCCTGTCCCTCTGCCCCTTGTAAATAAACTTAATCCCCAAAAACCATTTAATGTAGGCGTTTAAAGGGCATTTTTATAACTTCGGTAGGTAAACAAAATTCACATTTAACATGTATATGCTATTCTAAAGCCGACTGTACGTCCCGAAGCTGAGTTTGTAAACTACAAAACGTTGTCGAAGAGCAGAAATTCTTAAAAATCGATCTTGAATAGGGGTAGTTACCCGGTTTCGTCCTTGCCCTGGTCTGCGAATATGATCCCCTGTTTCGAGGAATCTTTCCTCAACCCGTGAAATGAATGTGTGTGACACATTAAATCGACGACCAACCTTCTTCCGACAGCATCACTGCTTGGGCACATTCATCGCCGGTTAAATTTCGCGATTGACGCTCCATAACAAATACAATTAAAAATAAACAACAATTAAACAGTAACCGAATACAAAGATCTCTTAAATTCGTCAACACTTGGAAATTTAATTAATACATTTTTTGTTTCTTTGTGCTGCAAAAAAAAACTATAGCTACAAAACATGTTTATTAATGCTAATAAAATATTTTAATTTTACAAAGTGGTGCGTTAATTTCTTGGAGAAGTGTATAAACAAATAAAAACTATTTATCTATTATAATAATATTATTATAGAAAAACTTCAGAAGCATTTAAAATAAATATTTGTTTACGGGAAACTGTATTTATAAATATTAACAATTGCTCAATTCCTACAATTATTAAGGTTAGATTCAGATAAAGAAGTTATTTTTTTTGTAAATGTACTTGCTGCAAATTGGCATTATTATTATTATTATTTGTTTCGCCTAAAATATCGCAAGCTATTCTTATTTAATTTTCATTGTGGCTTCTATATGTATCTTTCATCAACAGCAATGAATGTGCGTTTGCTAATCCAGTTCTTCTTGCAAATAGTTGAGGTAGTTTTCCAATTATTTATTTCTAATGGTTGAATACCACATTTACCATTGCTATCTTAAATAAACAATTCCATTAATGTTTCTCTCTGCGATAGCAAACTCACGAATTACTTCAGTTTCAGTGTGTGGTATTTCCAATCTAAAATAAAATTCCTGATCGATATCTCTCTTGGAAAAACGCTAGATCTCTTTGGTTAATATTTTGCTGATTTCCTACAATATTAGAAAGCTTGTTTATCCATTTATATCAATACATTTTTTCAAAATGGTTGATTTTATGCCTTTAAATATTGTTTTAAATCAAAATAAGCAAGTACTACTTTTTCATTTATGTCATTTATATTATCAATTTGCTCATAAGCCAAATTATATAGTGTGGAAACCACTTATGGAATAAAAATATTTGTGGGGTTAGTTTAGAAGATTATAAAAAACGCTGGGACCCGTCAACTTTGAAATTCAAATGGGAACTTTTTGGCATCGTCCATGATCTATATTTTTAATGAAACACCCTGTAGATTTTTATGATTTTAAAAGCTCCTTAACAATACGATCTCAGCGAACTATACCATGTAGGGTCTATTACGAATTGTACAGGGTGAAATTTTGAAATTATTTATAATTTTGTTTAAGATAGTAAATACAAAAAAAATCCAAGGGGGTAAGGTCCGGTGATCTAGCTGGCCACTTGATAGTATCTCTTCGTCCAATCCATTTATTGGGGAAAATTTCATTCAAGTAATTTCTTACAATTAAAGCATAATGGGGTGTTGCTCTGTCCTGCTGGAACCAGAAATTTTCATCCGGTAGGTTCGGATCTACTGCGTTGGGATATAAGTTGGCCAACTCAGGAACAACTTCGTCTCTAATCATGCTTAAATATTTTTCGGCTGTCAAATTTCCCTCTACAAAAATAGGACCAATAATATCATCACCTATGATACCTGCCCAAACGTTCAATTTTTGAGGATACTGAGTATGTGTCTCACGCATCCAATGATGATTCTCCTCTGACCAATATCTACAGTTTTGTCTGTTTACTTCCTCGTTCAATGTGAATGTTAATTAATCAGAAAAAAGAATTGTACCAACAGCTTTTTCATTTCTTTGAAGTTGGATTCTCCACGACACTTTCACATCGTCTTCAACGAAGTACGGTTTTCTCTTTAATGGTTTGACATGTCCAAGTTCTCTGAATTGTGCATGAATTTTAGACACAGTACCTTGTGAAATATTAGGCAACTGAGGACACCTCTGATTAAAGTTTGCCACTTCAACTTGACTTCTTCAATTATCGCCGTAACCAATCATCCTTAATATTTCAATCTGGTGACTCTCAGTTAAATATTTCATTATTACTTCGCAAGATATTAGTTTTTGATTAAGAATTGACAACTACGATATTTAAATGTCAACACATCCACAACTCAGAGACATTATTAACCACAGAAAATGCAAGAGACCAAGACCAACTTCAGGCTGCAAGATCAAGACCGAGCAGTGCAAGAGTCTTGCGTCTTTTAAACATATAAACCGAAAAATAAAGCAGCCATGGATTATTTTAAACTTTAAAGCTTTGGTTTCCTAGGATAGCGGTGCCGCAATAAAGCGCCCGTAATTTGACCACCGTTCAAGACGGCCGCTATCGGTGAGCACAGATGTAAAGTAAGAGTTGAACGTTATTGACCGCCTAAATCCATTTTTGTATTTGCTTTTGTTTTGTGTGTTTATGGTTTGTTTTATATCTTGTGTTTAGTTTCATTATTTGACAATAATTAGTGTTTCTGTATTAAAAGCAAAAAATGGATGATTTGGACTTGGCAATGATGATATTTTTGGAAGACAAGTCTTCATCGAAAGAAGAAACGAAAAGGTCGGAAGAAAGTAAGATTTTAAAGAAACGGAAAACTGAAGACGTCTATGAAATCTTAATATGTCGTCACCTTCAAACAAATTATGAAAAATTTAGATAATATTTTCGTTTGACACCAGTATTGTTTGATTATGTTTTAAATCACATAAAAGTTGACATTGTTTCAAAACCATGCAATAGAAATAAAAATCCAAATCAAAGGTAAGTTCATGGATAAGCTTTATTAATGTTTACATATTAAAAAACTTGGACAATGTTATGAATCATTTGGAGAAAGAGGCATTGTCGTACTGTACTCCGGTGAGAACGCAGGTAGAGGAGTCCTTGACGAAGACGAAGAAGAAGCTTGGTTTTGAGGGTTATAATTACTGCTGGTACCATAACAAGCAGAAGTTGATCGGCTGTGCTTAGTTGCTATAGCTACAGTCGTGTATTTATTGACACTATGAAAGATTTAATTATCATAATCGCTTCTTTTCAAATATCTAAATAATTTTCGAGGATATTTTGCTTGTAAAAAAATATTGATCCTAACTCTTGCGGAAATTAACTTTTTCGCACTTGTTAGGATAATAACTATTTCATACTTGATTTATCGCTACAATGTAATATAAAAAAAACAAAATTTTTATAATGAAAAATACTATCCCTTTCATTTAATCTTTCTTTACTTGTAATGATTTTAAAAACTATTTTCCTTTTTTTTTGTAAAAATGGACCCCAGTAAATCTAAAAAAAGTGCAAGACTTGCAAGGGTCTTGGTGCAAGACCAAGACCAAGACCAAGACTGGATCCTGCAAGAACAAGACCAAGACCAAGATTGCTTATTTGACTGCAAGACCATGACCAAGACCAAGATTTTTTATTGGACTGCAAGACCAAGACCAAGGCTAACCCGGTCTTTGTCTTGCATGTACTCATCACTATGTGAAACATTATTATTTTCACAATTTTATGTATTTACTATCTTGACAAAATTATAAATAATTTCAAAATTTCACCCTGTACAATTCATAATAGAGCCTACATGGTATAGTTCGTTGAGATCGTATTGTTAAAGAGCTTTTAAAATCATAAAAACATACAGGGTGTTTCATTAAAAATATAGATGATGGATGATGCCCAGACTTGCGTGTATCACCCTGTACACTTAAGTTTATGTTTAAAAAGCTCACATTTGAATTTTAAAGTTGACGGGTCCCAGCTTTTTTTAAAATCTTCTAAACTAACCCCACAAATAATTTTATTTCATAGGTGGTTTCCACACAGTATTTATACTTAGATTTTTCCGGAGTAATTTTTTTAAACTGCCTTTTCTGTTGCTTCCTGGTAATTCTTACGAATTAATCATGTACATAATAACTAGTTTAAGTCAAGAACTTTTTAACACTTTTTTATTAAATTATTAAAATTAGGCAAAATTATCAAAAATCTTGTACCAATCTAGTTATGAAAAGGCAGTTTGTTTAGCTCCTGTTCACACATATTGTTTAAACAAAACCGTTCTTTTCATAACTTAAATTCAATTTATTTAAACAAACTGGTTGTAACATACTATTCGTTAATATCCACTTTAAAATTTCTAAATAATGTCTCGATTTCCCACACTGTATATTTACAATAAAAATTGATCAATTCTACTGACAAATATTAGTAGTAGTTTGACTTTGATGTATGGCTGTGAAATAACGAGATTAAATAATATCCTAAGTGAAAGTTTTCCTTATTTATTTAATTGATGTATTCTGTATTCTTCTTTCACGAAGATTTGAAGTTTTAATTTAATTATAAAAGTTATAATTACAAATTGCAAAACTCATTTAAAAATAGTTTTTAAATCTCAATTTGAATCATGTGATTCATTAATCTTACATTCTATATTAATTTAATTATTGTTTTTAAAATATTTCACAACTTTATTGTATTTGTAAAACCAAAAAATGTTCTTAAATTACAGATGGATTTAAAAGTTTTGCATCACCCTATATCTCTGTAACTAATTTTTTCTTTGCCAAGAATGGACTGGGTACTACTTAATTGATAAGTTTCAAGTAAAAAAAATCCAAAGGTTTTTGTACAATTTTTTTTTGTCAAGAAATACCATCCTACATTTGTTTTGTGGAAAAGTACCTTTTTGGTAAAATAATTCTGCTAGCAAAGACAGCTGAGTTTTATGATTTAGACTGCCAACATGAATCGTCAAGTCTTAAGTTAGATTGACCGTGCCAGAATAATTTGTTTAATTCAAGAAGGCCATTCTCAAAGGTTCGTGACTAATAGAGTTGGAAGATCGCAAAGCGATGTATCTCGTACATGGAACCGCTATCTCTAGACCAATTATTATCTTCGTGACAGACCTAGGAGCGATGTTACATGTTACCAATGAACGGCAAAACCGCTATATCCACTTGGTGATCCGGAGAAACCCGACTATGGCTTTACCGGCACTCCAGAGACTTGCCTTGGGAATTCCAGTATCGGTCTCTGCATTACTAAGGTTTCTTCGACCGATGAGAGTACCCCGACTACTACTTGTCCACACACTTCGCCGCTTATAATGGGCCCAAGAGCACGCAACATTGCCTGAATAATTTTGGATTTCTCTGCTTTTTTCTGTTAAGACAATAATTTGTTTGGTAACCATCGAATACGTGTGTCGAGAGATCCGACAAGGGCAACCCAGCTCACCCATGCCCATCCTGTGTTGCCCTTTAGAGGAGGAAGTGCTATGTTTTGGACTGGAATTATGCCCAATAGTCGTTCAGGGAACAATGACTGGTGATAGAATACGTGTGTCGAGAGATCCGACGAGGGCAGCCCAGCTCACCCATGCCCATCCTGTGTTGCCCTTTAGAGGAGGAAGTGCTATGTTTTGGGCTGGAATTATGCCCAATAGTCGTTCAGGGAACAATGACTGGTGATAGATACCTCAGGGTAATTCTACATCTTCACGTGAGACTATGGCGAGAAGCTGTTGGCGACGCTTTCGTTTTTTTTTGGACGATAACGCCTGGCCTCATCGCACCAAAGCTGTAAATGAGTATCTAAAAACCAAAGGCATCAGTTTATCGCCAGACCTGAGTCCAATAGAACATGCTTGGAATATGCTTTCCAGGGCAGTGGCAGCACCCAGAAATCCACCAAGGACTGTACAACTGTTTGTTAATGCCACCTAGGAGCAATAACGGAATATCCCGCAACAGCATATCAGAAATTTATTAACAGTATGGGTAGGCGTCTCCAAGCTTGCATAGATTCTAGAGGTGGAAATATTATTAAACAAAAGTCTTAATTTATTATTTTTTCAAAAAAGTCATCAATTTGTAAATTTAATTATAATATATCATAAGAGAGAAAATTTTGCCGGCAAAAATAACAAACTTGAATAAAACCAGAAGAAAACTTGGCCGGGAAAAATTTTTTCTTCGAATGGTATTCGACAAGACTATTTCACGAGAAAAACAAGACAATATAAACGAAACATAATCTTTGTTTATTTGTTAGCAATATTAAATGTACAATTATTATAAGATATAGTAGTTTGTCCGTTCTTTTCTACAAAGATTGATTTTGTGTATTATTGACATGTAATATTTGAGAACACGAGCTTCATTTGTTGTCCTGAGATTCTCGATCACCTTCTCGTCGTGACTGGAATCCAGCTGCAGATAAGGTTTTAACGAGCTTGCATTTGAGTAACCCGTTAATTTAATTAACTCCTGTTCAGCAACACCTTGCTTATACAAGGCTGTCACAGCTGAAGATCGATGAGAATGGTTTGTTATTTTATGTTTTTTTGTGTCTATTCCAATTTTTTCAGCTGACATTTTTGTCCACCTAGAGACGGCCTTGTTCCAAGTGAACAGTTTTTGAACCAAGATCCATTCTTCCAATTGGGGTGAAAGTTAAGAAAGAGTCTGTCTGATAAAATCTTTGGTTCTCTTTTCTCCATTAATATCAAGAAAGTCTAACTGGGCCTAAATTTTCGTTTGATAAATTTCTTACCAACCATTTGCTGCTTGCCAAACTTTTTGACCCGCCTCGAGTTGTTTTTGAAAAAAATTCTGTTGTATTCAATTCGACCCGTAAATTCTCCCATAATAACAATTTCCTTCTGGAAAAAGTTAATCTTGCAGTTTACGGCCTCATTGTTTTTCCAAGCAAGTTCAAATAAGCAAAGGTGAAAAAAATTTTTGTGCTCTATCGGGGGTTTCTTCGTCGTAGCTTTTGATCATTTTTAATAGTTCTTCGGTGGTTTTCTTTTTTCTGGACAACTTTGAAGCTGCCTTCGCTTGGCACCTCTGGCCAATCTTGCACATTTGAAAGATATATCCGTGAAAGGGATTTTTATGCCGTATTCCGTAAAATATTTTTCTTGTACCATTTTGCTGTTCTATTCCATATTGACTTTACAGACGACTCTATAGTCTTCGCCATTACCTTTTTTCATATTAAAAGTGTAATCCTCGAGAATTTTTGCTAGTTCCGTTATGGTAGTAGGTACATTTTCCAAGTGTAAAATTTCTCACCCGTAGGAAATCCGAGAATTGGTTACAAATTGAACTTCTGCGTGTTCAATGGGACATTTTCCGAAATCAATTGTCTGATTTCTTCGCCTGACCGGCACCCGAATCTTGATATTTCGTCTGAATTCATTATTTCTTTTCAAAATTATGAAGACGCTTCAATGACGTTTGTGAAACTGACAACTATAGAAATACCAGACACCTTAGTAACGGATCTCTCATAATTTTGTCGCTGAGATATTACGTATTGTCAATATGACACGTGCCGTTGCTCTGCAGTTTTGTCAAAGGTAATACCACAAGTCCTTAAAATTTTATCGATAAATTTTTAGTTTCGACGAAAACTTTTTTATTTGGCAAAAATAAGAAAACAAACTGAAATGTGATAAAATCACGAGTCCGTAGGAGGAGTGATTTTATCGTATTCAGTTTGTTTGAGTAGTTTTGCCTAAAATAAAAAAGTTTGAGTCTTCCAAAAATACTCTTATGTTTAAATCAAATTTATTAGTGGATAATAAAACGTATATACAAAAACCCTTAATGTTTTCATACATACAATTAATCAATTAATTAGTATCCAGTCCATTCCTGATGAAGAAAAAATTACTTTTGGACATATTGGGTGACGCAAAACTTTTGAATCTATGTGTACTTAATTATTAGCAAAACTACTGTATCCTAGTAATTTTTAACATTTGATTGGTAAATTTTTATATAATTTATAGAAGGCCTAAATTATAGAATGCATTGTTTCACTTACCTACAAGCCTTCTATTTTTTTATTTTAAATAATTCCTAATAGTTAATAAACTAAGGTTTAATTCATGAAACTGCCAAATTATTTATAATTTTCGAAATATGCTTTCATAAAGTAGTGATTTTAAACACTATGTTCGTATTTTAAGAATTGGCAACAGTGTACCAACAAAAAGGTGGAAAAAGGTAAATAGACTTCCTTCACGCTTGCGCATGGTTTACGTTTCTGGAGCTGTGTTATATTTTTTATATTTCATACAAAATAATAAAATCGCTAATAGAATTTAAATAAAGAACAAAAATAAAGCTCCAAAAAACGAATGGATCAAACGTAAACAAACCAATCTTCTTTTTCTTCTGTATAATTTGTGGGCTGAGTTGTCCATTTCCTTGTCTCATTAGGAGACGGTTAGATATTAATCAAAGCATGTACATAATAAATTTCATAAGATTGCCGACAGAAAGTTTTTTATATTATAATAGATTCGTTCCAACAAGAATCCGAAACTATCAGACATTGTTATGAGCATGCGTATGTGCATTTTAGCGTTCCAACAACAGTCTGTGACAGTTTGGTGACTGATAGTAAGCTGTTCCAACGTTACATGCGAACGGTTTGAAAACTGTCATAAGAGTTTGTGAATTTGTTAGGAACTATAAATCAGACGCAAGCGCAAAGGAGATTTGATCATTCGAAACCAAGTGTTTGTCCATTTAATTAAACTTTTAACCTTTTTCGCGTATTATATATTTATATCGTGAGGAGATCTATTTACTATAAATATGAGTTACAGTGGCTCGGATGAAAATATTGGCAACAGCGATTTATTAGACGAAAGTATTGGTGCATTCCACAGTGAAGATGAATCAAGTCATGTTCTCGAGTAAATAATTGAGGAAATTGGTGTTCACCCAAAAAATTCGGAATGGGAAAATATTTTCCACTTGTTGCACTGTCAGGTGTTAAATGTCAAACTAGTACTACAGTGTTCCAACAGAACAGTTGTGGACTAGTTTCAAATTTCATCAAATGCGCGCATGCGTAGAAACAAACTTGAAAACAATCCAAAACGCATACCTGATTGTCTGTTGGAACGAATCTTATAAAAATGCAATGTTACCAAAACATTGAGTTGATTATATAGTTTTGATTCATAAATAAAGTAAATATTAAATGCCCTGTTGTCACTTTTGAAAACACGAACACAATGCTTTAAAAACTATTCTATAATTTAGACCCATTTTTTATGTAAGTATACGTATACATACAATCAACTGTATCAATTAATTACTTAACAATTAAAATTTACTAATATTTTTTTTCATTTTAGGGTCCAAAAGGTGACAAAGGATACAAAGGTGATGCGGTAGGTTATATTTAACAAATTTAATGTGTTATGAAACAATTTAATTATACTATATTTGTTTGTAGTTGGCAGCACAGTGAATTAATTATAAATGCAAATCCTTCCAAGCCCAAGCAAGGGTGGTTCATGAAAAATAAGTAAAAGTAGAATACATTTCTATTGAAACATAGTCATAGTTGTTATTTTTCAGAGTCCACCCTGTAATTAGGGATTAACTAACCCAAACACAATAGAAACCCTAGATAATATTGTCACAACAGGTAGCTGAATAGATCCCATGACCGTAGAACTGAAGTTTTATTAAAGCATAATTCAAATTAAAATAAAAATTAAAAGTAAAATAGAAATATGCTACATATTAAAAAATAAGAATTAAATGTAAATTAATGCAAAAAGCACTTACTCCTTTAATTGTCGGCTTCCATTTCGTCGTATTCATCCGACGATGAGTCAGATTCGTTGCCTGGTCCGATAAGAATTACAATGGGTTCGAACAGTTCAATATTCATATCAACACTCCATAATCGTTCTTCTTCCTTCTTCACATGGTTTGTGACACTGGTCCAATTTTCCCGTGTTACGTTTCCAAAAGAATTTATCAAAAGTTGTCTAACGTCATTCAATTTAAAAGTTGCATTGTTTCTTGCCACCTCACCTTTTACCTGTGCCATATTAATTCTATAGGGTTTAATTGACAGTGATAAGGTGGAAAACGTAATACAGGTATTCCTTTTTTCTTCGATATTTCGTCAATTACATATCTTTATATTGTAATTTGTGGCGCTTTGCAATTTGCAGTAATTCCGTTTTAAGCATGGTGTCGTCAAAAGAAATATTTTTGCTCTGAAGTCACTCTTTAATATCTCCTTTTTCCATGACGTCATTGATAACTTTTCTACCAGTTTTTAATGATAACTGGCGTTATCTAAGACAACCACAGCAGCACTTAGCTAAAAGTCCAATAGCTGGGAAAAATAATCTTCAAAAACATCGGAGGTCATTTCCTCGTGATAATCTCTGGTTGACTTTGATACAAAGTCTAAATACCCATTTTCTACAAAACTATGTTCACTGCCAATGTGTGCGATTATTAGTCTGTGACCTTTTCCTCAAGGAGCATTTAATCCTGTTGAATATCCCTCCAAAAATGCTTGATGGAAATTTGAAATATTGGTGTCCATCCATTCTTTAGAAACAGTGTGTCTTTCATTCAACCATGTTTCATCTAAATAAAAGATAGTTCTTCCCTCGCTCCGAAACTTTTTAATACTTCTTAAGTATTGAGTTCTCCAGCAAATAAATTTTTCTGTCTCATTCAAAAATTTTCGTTTTTTATGCGACTCATACTTAAAACCAAGTTTCCATAACGTATTTCGTCCAAATTTGGGAATAGTGTCTACTTCTGCTATAACAGTCATTACTTTGTCCAAAGTCGGAATCTCTTTATTTCTTCTAATGATATCTCTATTAAAGTTATCGACCATAATGGACTTTTTTTCTACGTGTTTTTTTGGTTCGTTAACATTTCCCTGTTTTCTCTCACTTAAAAATCGATAGATACTTCGTTCTCTAACACCGGTCATATTGGAGCCCCTAGTCACCACATCACGAACAGTTGCTGATGCATCTTGATATATTAGTGCATCATGAACTTTTTTTTTTTGTAGATTATGCAGCGTCGACTACTAGGTCATTGGCTGCGTGGCTTTATACAGTTCAATTTATATTGAATATATACACATACATACACATGCACACACACACATATACACATATACATTAGAGTTTCCAGTAGAAACCAGTGCATTTAAGAAACGATATCGTTGCTCTAAGCAGATCAGGGTTCCTCAAGTTTTCTGCAAAAACTGTGGAGAGACCAAAACTGTTTCTGAGATTATTTAAAGCTTGGCACTCCATTATGATATGCATTACAGTTAACCGTATTTCACATGACGGGCAGAGTGGATGGTCTCGACCAGAAAGCAGATAGGAGTGTGTTAATGTAGTGTGACCTAATCAAAGTCTATGGATCCGAACTGCTTCTTCTCTATTCATTTTGATATTAGGTGTCCATTTAACTACACTAGGTTTTATTGATCTCAGCTGAGTAGACTCAGCTTCCCATTGCCTTTGCCACAATTGCATAACACTTTGAGAAATGTTCGCCTTTATATCAGAAACTTTAACTGTTGTACAATCTATTGTATGGAAGGCAGCAGCCTGTCTTGCGAATTGATCAGCCTTTTCATTTCCAGCTATACCGACGTGCCCTGGTACCCATATGAAAATTACAACTTTGTGCTCATCTGTCAACACCTTTAGTGTGTGGAGACATGCTAAAATCAGTGGATCACGGCTATAACGATTTGACATTGCGTTTAAGGTGGACAAAGAGTCACTAATAACAAGTGTAATTTTACTTTTTGAGGCTACTTGACAATATTTCAGCGCTTGTAGTATGGCATACTGTTCAGCTGTGAAGATCGAAGTTATGGGTTGGAGAGTCCATGAGTGAGCTATTCCGCCGATAACAATAGAACAGCCCACCCCCGACGCGGCCTTTGAGCCGTCGGTATAAATAACTTCAGCACATGGGTACTGTTCAAGGATGGCTTGAAAGTAGCATTTCAATTGTATCGCTGGCGTGTTACTTTTGGGGAAGTCGTTTAGCTTTGTATTGATTTGCACAGATGGGATCTGCCAAGGAGCTACTTCGTTACTATATTCATAGACTTTCATTTTGGTCATATTTAATTCTTGAGCTGTTTCGCTAATTCGTACATTGAGGGGTCTTGTGATAGTACGCAGTCGATTATACACATCGTCATATGTATTCAGTACAGAGAAATTTCGATGATGTGGAATAGCTGATATATTGGCATCATATGAAAGTATGAGCCTCTTTCGCCTCAAGGCTAAAGGTTCAACAGCTGCTTCTACGTGAAGGCTTGTTGCTCTGGTTGTACGAAATGCTCCAAGACAGTAGCGTAGTGCTAAGTCTTGGATAACATTTAGTTTTTTGAGTACAGTAGGTCGAGCGGATGAGTATACAATGCATCCGTAGTCGATTTTTGAAAGAACCAAGGACTTATATATTCTTATTAGGACCTCCGTATCAGCTCCCCATCGGGTAGAACAGAGACACTTAATAAAATTTAGTGTTGACTTGCATTTATAAACTAATTCGTTAATATGATTTCTCCATGTTAGTTTAGAGTCAAATGTCAGTCCCAGAAACTTGACAGATGTTTACTGGGGATCATTTAAAACAATAGTTTTTTCTCTTTGAGAAAACGCACTTTGTTTTAAATGAGCCACTTGTACTGGAACAAAACTCGAACTTGACGCCATTTTCACTACCGAAAATGTTCTTGGAGTAAAATAATAAAATATAGATCACAAGTACCTATCTTTAAAATCGAAAAACAAAATATCCTAAATATAGTATTATGATTACTAATCCCTGGCCTTAGAAGATAAAAATATGATGATTAAAAGAAATTTCTTAATACCGATATAAATAAGTACGTGCGCTACTGATTTGGGGTCTTGTTTACAACATTTTACGATTTAATGACTTTTCTTTGCTACCAACTCCAAACAAATTAACTATAGTATCTTTCATAAAAATGTACTATACTTAAATATGGTTGAGAGTTATAAAGTGAGGTATAATTTTTATATGCCAATCCTTTATTTTATCAAATTTTAAATAAACTCTTGGTTTTCCAGTTTCTGAGGGGTGAAGTTTTCAATGGGTAAAAAGGATATAAAATATAATATAAAATAGTGTCTTGTAAAAAACTACAAAAGTTCTGAATCAGATTTTTTTAGTTTTTAATTAATTATATCCAATCTTTTTGGATTTAGTTTTTAAGAGTTTGCTTTATCTAGAAAATGTTTTATGACAACCAATCATATTTCTCTATTTCTCAATGTTCCTCTGTCCTTTAGTCAATCAATTTACAATTTCATTAAGTGAGTTCTAGTTAATTTTAATCATTCATAAATAATAGTTTTTTAATTCACTCAGACAATATAGTTATAATTATGTATACCTAATTATTTAATTTAAAGCTGCGATGGTATAAACCTTCCTGTTAAATTCAACAAAATAATCAAATAATATTCTATTCTAAGGGCCCATTTGGAAAGAGAGGAAGAAAAGGTGATAAAGGAGATAAAGGAGATCAAGGGGTACCTGGACTGGACGCACCTTGTCCCTTAGGTACTGATGGATTACCTTTACCAGGATGCGGATGGAGACCACCAAAAGTAAGTTTGTAAAACTGTTTATTTAACTAAATTTGTTTATTAATCTATAAATTTGTAGCAAAAGACTATTAATTCTTTAAGTAAAAAATTTCCTTTCACATTAGACGAACTAATGTCGCTTCTGTAACGTAGAAACTTAATTAATTTGTTTTTTTTACGTTAGAAAGAAAACTAATAAATTAATTAACGGCAGACCTTAGAAATTCGCTATAAATAATTAGTGAAATACGAAGCCCGAAGCATCAAAATACCTTTTCTTACAACTACAAATTGGTTAAATAGACCACACTTTTTTTATTTAAACGAGGAAGAAAAAATATAACAGGTTGGGGATAATTTAATTTTTTCATGAATAGCAGTAATGATAAAGACTTTATTGAGGGCAACATTAACTGTTACAAATAGAAAATCAATTGAGACCGATATGGGAATAATTAAAAATAATATAAACTAGAAGAAAGACATATTTTCTGGGCGATCTCTCTCATGTCTAAATGTTGAACTTTTGATTTTTAAATTAACAAAGAACAAAGAATTGCTGAGTAAAACTTCTGATTTTTAATCCATCTTATTAAGAACAGTAAACAACTAAACGTAATAAAAAATAAAATAAAATTAAGAACAGTAAACAACTAAAGGTTTGAACGGAACTTCCACTTTTTATTCGATAATAGATTGAGTGATACGTCATAAAAAATCGGATTTCATCCATTGATAGTTATTTGAAGCAATTATATATGATAAACCAAATAAATGAAGAAAAAAATTATTAAAATGGGATCATTTTAATTTCATTAGTGCAATTTGTCCACGCCTTTGCCGTATCTATAAATTAAATACAAATTTTATATTATTTACACCACATTATTTAAGGTTTCATATATTTCTTAAAGAATAACAAACACATGTTACAATAGGAATTATGTATATTGATCTATATGAAAACAAACAGATGGATTAATATAAAAGTATATTGAGCCAGCAGATATACCGGTATTTTTAAATTCAATAATACTACAACTACGAGGGTCCCCTTTTATATTTCGGGATTTGGCAACTCTGGTGTTGCAATCTGGCAACTGACAGTTCTATCGTAAAGTTGGACATTTTTGAGGTTATACGTACTCAGAACGTTTTGACATACGAGCGCTATTTTGTGTTGTTTACAGTAACTTAAAAGATTCATCTCGGTCCAAAAATGGAATTTAACCGTGAACCTTTTCGTGCTATTATTTTTACAACTTTCGACGTGGATTAACTCAGCAACAGTGCATGGATGAACTTAATTCAATTTTTGCCGATGAAGCTCCATCAAGGACCAGTGTTTATCGATGTTATGGTGAATTTAATCGTGGCCGTAGTTCACTCCAAGACGAATTTCGTGCAGGTCATCCAACATCAGATACTTGTTCCGAAAACCATTGATGCTGTGCGCGAACTGATATTGCAAGATCGCCATGTGACCTATCGTGCGATTGAGACAACCTTAGGCATTAGTGGGACCAGCATACATTAAATATTGCATAAATATTTGACGGTCAAAAAAATTTGTTAGCGTTGGATCCCACACAATTTGTCAATCGCTCAAAAAAGACACGTGTCGATTGGTCCAAGGAAATGCTCAAAAAATACGATCGCGGTGCTTATAAACACGTCTATGACATCGTGACAGGTGATGAATTGTGGATTTACGCGTATGAGCCCGAAAGTAAACAGCAGTCGACTGTTTGGGTGTTTCAAGATAAGCCCAATCCAATAAAATTTATTCGCGCACGAAGCACTGTTTTTTCGGAAAAACTAGACATGTCGCAACCGTACCACTAGAACTATGCACAACAGTCAATTCTGAATGCTACACAACCATGTGTTTGCCAGTTGTCTTCCAAGAAATCAGGAAAACCAACCGCCGAAGACGGATCACTCTTCACCACGACAATGTGAGCTCCCACACGTCGGCTCAAACAACTGCATTTTTGAGCACCCAAAACATCGATTTGATGAGTCATCCGCCGTATAGTCCTGACTTGGCACCGAATAACTTCTTTTTATTCCCGTACGTAAAAAACAAACTGAGAGGTGAACGTTTTTCGACGCCTGAAGAAGCGGTTGCTGAATCAGAATGCATGTTTTGGAGATAACTCAATCAGAGTGGCAAAAGTGCTTCGACAATTGGTTCAAACGCATGCGGGAATATTTTGAAAAACAATAAAGTGATTAATATTTGTTTTTGTTCTCTTATCCCGAAATATAAAAGGCAACCCTCGTATGAACGTGCTGAGCGTAGCGAGGTTCGTACCGACAAATTACAAACAAATTCTATTTTATTTACACTATATTATTTAGTTTTCCATATTTTTTTTCGTAATATCCAAAGACTCGATAAGATGCAAATTAGAAATTGACTCCAAGATTGTAGAACAGGTAAATCTCTTCAAATATCTTGCAGCAGAAATAACAAGCTATGGTAATCGCTTCAACGAGGTCAGGGAACAAAAAATGAAAGTAGAACCTCGGGATGTCTGAAAGAAATCGCCTGGAAGAATAAATATCTAAATACTGAAAGCAAATTCAAAATATATACAAAGTGACATAAAAATCCGAACACCCAGTTTAAATGATTTTATTTTAATAAAATTTGGTGAATTTTCAGCCTTATCAGTTGAAGATTTCGGTCTTTATACTACTTTTTTTGAAATCCACTAACAATCCAAAAATGAATATTGTAGCCGTAGTAAAGATCCAAATTTTGCGGATTTTGGTTCTTGACATTCTTTACGATTGGTTACGATGCCTAGGGTATGGAAACTTGTACGATTTCGTCAACTTAGTGAGTTTGATAGGGGTCGTATAGTGGGACTTCGGGAAGCTGGATTTTCTTTTCGGGAAATTGCAGTTAGAGTGCAAAGAAGTGTAGATATCGTGGTTAGGTGTTGTCAGGCATGGCTTCGAGAAGGCCATACGCAACGAGCAAGGGGCTCTGGACGCCCCCGTTGAACAACAGACCGTGAAGATCGCCGCCTAAGATTATTGGCCTTAGGGGACCGTTTCTCCACTACCAGGTCCATTGCAAATGAATGGTTTGCAGAAAACGGAAGACCTATTGGCATGCGAATTGTTTACCGACTAATAAGACGTTTTGGCCTGTTTTCATACCGACCACACTGGGTCCTCCCTTTAACTCCAGAACACCGACGTAATCGCCTTGAGTGGTGCAGAGAACGGTCACTCTGGGATCAGGAATGGAACAGTATTGTCTTTAGTGACGAGTCTCGATTTTGTTTAGGCATGCACGATGGACGAGCGAGGGTTAGAAGACGACGTGGTGAAAGGAGAAATCCACGGTTTTTTGTTGAAAGGCATGTTCATGAAACTGTTGGAATTATGGTTTGGGGTGCTATAGCTTATGGTTAGATCACCTTTAATCTTCATCAGAGGTAACCTGAACGCGCAGCGTTATATCCAAGAAGTTTTAGAACTCCATCTTTTACCCTATCTTAACACCCTGGCAAATCCAACTTTCCAACAAGATAATGCCTGACCACATGTCGCAAGAGTCACAATAGACTTCTTTTAACATAATGATGTCACATTGTTACCTTGGCCACCAAGATCTCCCGACTTATCCCCACTTGAGCACGTGTGGGATATGATGGGTAGGAGATTGCTCAATTTACAACGTCCTCCTCAGACTCTAGTACAAAATTTTATAAAAATAAAATCATTTAAACTGGGTGTTCGGATTTTTATGTCACTTAGACAATAATAATACAACAACAAATAATAATTATTATAACATACGCGGCAGAAACAAGACCAGACACAAATAGAATCCTCCAAATGATGAGAACAGTGGAAATGAGAACACAGAATAAGAAGTGAAGACATCAGGACATAGGAAGGTGGGTCAGACAGAGACGAAGATATTGGAACAAACATATAAAAAGAATGGAGGACAGAAAACTAAAAGTTTACAATATCATTTTTCTCCTAAAACGCTGCTAATCCCAACTATTTCTCCAATTTGTATACACCTACATTTATTTCATATCTTAGATGAAAAGATATTCAGGATAATCCCTTAGGGCCAGTAATAATCAAACTTCAATATTTAGTTTAAAAAGTTATTTTTTTAAATAAATTGTGAAAATTTTATTCACAACTTATTTGTTTAGAGTTCTTAATACGATGAACGTCCACAAAGCAAGAGGTGATACAATGAATTTTTTTCACTACTAGCCTACGAGTATATACCTAACTTTATTGACTTTTGTTGAGGTAGTAAAGTTATTCATTTTTAACCAAGGTATAAAAAGACAGGGACTACTTGATTAGTGCTAAATCTCAATATATTTGACAGAATGTAAGGTTAACTGATGCAAAGACAAAATGAAAAAAATGTTTTTCATTACTAATTTAATAGTCCACCTAGTTATTCAAAAATGAAAATCAATTAACTTATCCATGTATTTTCATAGCGATTTTTACAACACAATAATTATTATCAGATCAAAACAAAAAATATTGAATATGTTATTGATTGCCTTGTCACTGTCATATGTCATATGAAACGGGAGTGACTGGTGACCCGTCTAAAATTTTTATTAGTTTTAAGAACCAATGTTTAAAAAAATAGAATGCCAGTAGTGAAAAAATGCTATATGAGCCACGATAGAAAAGTGTATTATTGTCTTCGATCCATTTAAAACCTCGAAGCTTCGCTTCTCCGTCTTTAATGGACCTCGACAATAATAATTCACTTTTCTACCCTGGCGCATAATTATTATTATTTTAATTATATTCAACAATATTGGTCCGTGAATTTATTATTCAAAAACATAACTAACTGCCTTATATAGTTTTAAAAATGTTTGTTGTGTATTAACCGCATGGGTGTTGGTGTTACTAATTTCAGGATATACCACGACCTGCACCTCCACCTCCAATACATATGGACTTTGAAGTAGAAGAGCCCACAGATGAAGGCGATGATTACGAAGAAGTTGAAGGAGAGGAGTATGACGATTATGCTGAAATAAATCAAGCACTGCCCACGGATACTTAATCCACACTAACATTTTTTATTGTTAATATTGGTAGGTCTTTACCAACTAACAAAAACATTATTAATACTATCTTTAACCAACCAGATGCATGTTTTCAACGGTAATAATCAAATTCGAATTTTCGACGACCATGTTCAGTGATATTTATTATTGTTAAAAAAGAATATTTTGATTTCTCTATAAAATTATGTTAGCTATTGTATACATTTCTTGATTTTTTTCATTATTATTATTGTTTACTTTCTTCTTCTTCGAATGCTGTATCTTATATCATTATTTCATCTACGACTACCCTGAATAGTTCTATGAGCTACATTGATACCATTCCCATGAAGTTTTTCTTTGTCCCATACTTATATTTCCCTTATATTTCATATCTATCTCTAATTACATAACTCAAGTATTAAGTTTCTTTTTTTTAGTTGTAATTAGTTCACACTCAATTTTGTTTTTTTCTGAATTTACGATATGCGCAACATCCTTCAATCACATTAAATTTCAAACGACTGTATTTTGTTTATATGTTTTTGTTTTACTGTTCAGCTTTCCATTCCGTATAATAGTGTTGAAAAATAGTATATTGTGTCACAAGGGCGAATATTGGGCTTTAGCAGACCGTGACTGTTTTCCGCCTACCTTTATGACTATTAAAAATTTCTTTTTAATTATTATGGTTGAAAATTGAAACCCAACAGTCCGCTTGAGAGACAAGTATGTATGTCACTGCGCCAGCTGGCGTTTTAGAAAACATTGCTCGTAGTTTATATTTGTTTTATCACACAGTTATTTATTGTTCTTACTATACTATTCCAATTACTTTTAGAAAAAATTATTAGGTAAATTGGTACGTATAATTTTAAATGCTAAAATAATCTTGGCGTTATGAATTTTCTGCTCTTGAGTTGATAAACAATACTATTTTTGGTGTTAATACCATTGCTTTTTCGGTCAGGTACGCGGAAAACATATCAGTTGTATCGGAAGATCTCCACTGCAAAGATATATTTTCATTTTATTTATTTTATAGCAGTTACCAAGTTGACAGTTATTATTTTATTTCAGCTGAATTCTTGTATTAAGTGAAAATTTGTGAATAAATATAAAAGTCCCCACAAGTGTTTAAAATTGGTGTCAAGTGTGGGGTCATCTAAAGCATCGAGGGAATGATCAATCCTTGGCAGGGTCCTTTGTAACGTCATCCAGCTTCCCATAGTTGACGCAGAACCGCATCGATCCGTCTCTTTTTCTGACCAATACCACAAGATAAGCCCACGGACTAGTAGATAGTTCAGCTATTCCAACTCGGCTGCTAGGGCTTATCTGCTTCTTCATTTTTAACTTCAGGCAGTCGTTGGGGTACCTGTCGAATCGAACGAGCATCCCAGTTTACCTTCAGAACCAAAAACGGGTTTATAGTAAATCTCTTACCTGCTTCTTTTCTGGTTTAGACAAAGATGGATCTAGACCTGTCATTAATGGTTCTATTTCATTGGTTTTGTCTATTTCAAGAGCTGCTACCTGGTGAATCACGGCCGAATCCAAGTTTCCGATTTCAGTGTTCTTTCACAAAAAAACTGAAAAATCATTCACGATAATAACTCCGGATCTTTCCTTGGTCCGCAGCCCTTTTGTGGGCTATCTCCACCATGTTCTCCCAATACACTGCTACCCCAAATCTCCTCTACAACTTCTCTAAATCCTCCTTGTTCTTCCAACATCTAAACACATGACCCCATTATCCTCCACCTCACGCATATTGTAGTCTCTCTTCCCAATCTTGTGTAAATACCCCACTTTTTACCCATGTCCGGTGAGCACTTGGGTCAAGAAGTAGTTTACCTCCCCAAACTCTCGGTTCATCCACTTACTCCTTAGCCAAAGGGTATGATCTTGACGGCACAGTTGCTGCTATTGCATCCACTGTCCTGTACCCCTGTACCACTCTCAACAAAATCCCCCTCTGCACCTGCAGTAGTGGCTTTATCCTCGCATGGATCCCCGCTCTTTCACCCCACACTTCCGCTCCGTACAGCATACTCTGCTCAATCGTCCTACCAATAACTCTCTTCTTCCATTCTCTCGGCCCTTTCACGTTACACATCAATCTCCCCAGCCATATTGCTCGTACTCTCGCCTTCTCTGCTGCTTTCAACATATGGTGCTTAAAGGATAGTTGGCTATCCAACCAAACACCTAGATACTTCACCGACTCCTCCATGCGAATTTTCTTCCCTTCACCATCACCCTAACTTCACTCGTTTTGCTTCGTCCCTTTACGAGCAATCCCACCGTATTATCTTCCGCCACTTCCAATCCGCATCGTTCCGTATCTTCCCCACAATCTACCTACACATCTTCTCTCCCTATGTCTTACACCAATATTTACAAATTTTGAAGCAGATGAGCAAAGACTTCAATTTTAAAGCTGTTACTGCAGAACAAAATAGAGATGATTTCATTCGAGACTCGTTTATCAGTGGCTTGAGTTCACCTCAAATTAGACAGCGGCTTCTAGAGCACTCTTCTTTAAGCTTAATTCAAGCATTTGATACTGCGAGAGCGTTAGAAATAGCCAAGCAACATGCTGAATCATATTCATCAAATTTTGACTCAAGTGTTGCCGTTTTAAAAAACGCAGAACCGTCACAAGAAATGTTTCTTTTGTGGCAGAGATAGACACCTGCGCCAACATTGTCCTGCTAAAAATGCATTTAGACAGCTCAAACAAGACATATCCAATTCTTCGATTTCTTCAATTGATGACGACGTTGTATTAACTGTTGAAACCGATGCCTCGGAGTTTGCGATAGCTGCTCAGTTATCTCAATCAGGTAGACCAGTCTCATTTTTTTCAAGAACCTTATCCTCTCAGGAACAAAAGCATTCTTCAGTCGAAAAAGAAGCGTACGCAATAGTAGAAGCACTGAAAAAGTGGCGACATTTTTTAATTGGCAGACATTTTCAGCTCGTTACGGACCAGAAGTCAGTGGCATTTATGTTTAACAACAAGGAACATTAATAAAAGCCACCTCACCATTTGAACGTCTTAATTTGGATTTTAAAGGTCCTTTGCCTTCATCTTCAAAAAATAAGTACTTACTAACAGTTGTCAATGAATTTTCCAGATTCCCATTCGCATTTCCATGTTCTGACATATCATCCTCTACAGTTATCCAAAGTTTGCGTCAATTATTTTATATTTGGCACTCCTTCATATGTTCATTCTGACCAAGGTACCTCTTTCATGTCTCGCGAACTTTTTTTTAGAGTCTCATGGTATTGCTTCAAGTCGCACGACTCCCTATAATCCTCAGGGTAATGGCCAGTGCGAACGATATAATGGAATCATATGGCAAACAATCCAGTTGGCTTTAAAATCTCAAAATTTGAAAATCAACCAGTGGGAGCAGGTTCTAGTGAATTCTCTGCACTCTATTAGATCTCTTTTATGCACTGCTATTAACTCGACCCCACATGAACGTCTGTTTAACTATGTGAGACGCTCAACTTATGGATCGTCAGTTCCTACATGGCTAGCTTCTCCAGGACCAGTGCTATTAAAGAGATTCGTCCGTATGAATAAATAGGAACCTTTAGTTGATGAAGTCCAACTTCTAGAAGCCGGATTACGCCTATATCTGAATGAAAAATGGAGAAGAAAAGACAGTTTCCACTCGGCATTTAGCTCCTCGAGGAGACACATCATTAATTAATTCCAATGAAAATTCTAATAATCAAATTCAAGATCATCTAAATCAAGAGCTTCAAAATCAAGGCAAATCGGATCGAGACCAAGGCATTCAAGAAAATCTAGTCCAAAGCTGTCAAGAAAGCCAAGGCCAAATCGTTCAAGAAAATCGAGACCATATAATTCAAGACAACTTAAACCAAAACAATCAAGACGCAGTACTGAATATCGATAGGCCAGTTAGGACACGAAGGCGTCCTCAATATTTAGAAGACTACCTCGAAAAATAAGAAGGCGGGAAGAATGCCATGATATTACTCTCCCTTAGTTACGTTTATAACATTATCAGTGGTTATATTAAGTTGACAATCATTTATGTCAGTTTTTGTAGAATAAAGCCTTGTATTAAAAGGTAATTCTTCGTATTCATTACACACACCAGACACACATCATCCGCATACACCGTAATCTCACATCCCTTTTCGCAAACAATCTCATAAACCTCGTCAAACACACACTTCCAGAGCGTCGGTCCCAGTACCGATCCCTGGGGCACTCCTACCTCCGTTCTGAGGCTTACACGACCTAATACAATCTAATCTAACTCGGATTGGTGCCTCTTTGGCTGATATAACAAGAGCATTTCCTACCAGAAGTCCTTTCCCCAATTACTGATCATGGTTCTTGGGTTCTATCATAGCTGGCATTCCCTGTGGTTCTCCTTTCTCCAAGCATGCGTTTGAATGTGAGAGATTGAACCAAACTGTAGGACCATCCAATTTTGTTATTTAATCGTAGTTTAAAATGAATCCTCTTTAAACTTTTCGTATTTCTTGTTCTTGTTTTTTAAAATATTAGAATGTTTGGATTATAATTTAGTTTGTGTTTATTGATTAAAGAAAATTTGATAGTAATTTGATAGGTTTTGTACCTTTTTTGTTTCAGATCAGGCATTAACACAACACTAGGACTGTCTAGTACTTATAGTGCGGAGTGACCATGTACATAAATGTGTTCCGTGAAGACAGAATTGCACAGTGATTTTATAAAACATTTTTTTGTTACATCTAATAAAACTGAAGTTTATTTTGTTTTTGGAACTTTCTCTTACTGCAGTTTTATATTTCTGAATTTATATTTATCATTGTAGTCAATTATGAATATTGTCCATATATTTATAAAAATTTGTAAATATAAATAGTTTGTATCAGGCACCTATTTTTTAGGTTATATAAATATTTTATGATTGTCTTTTAAATGCTTTTTTTGATTTAGTAAAATTTAAATACCATATTTAGTTCATAGAAATTGTTCGTAACATTTAAGTTGTACATTTTCCCATTAAAATTTTACAGTATAATATTCTATTATTTGTCCTAATCTGCTACGCATCATATTATAAATATTACTTGTATGGAAAAATTTTAAATTTACCTACAGACTATGAAGGGTAGAATGTAGGAGGACTGTCTCAGGGGCGGGCCCACATACTTAAAAACAATATACCGAGTAAAGTCCTACTGCGCATTTTACTGCACATGGAATAAAAGCAGATAGACAACGCGACTAGTTTGTTTTTTAGTGTAGATCAGAGTAATCTGTGTAACACTCTCGCCTGTGTCAGCCAATGATAATTTAGCAAACTCGTTCTGGGGTTTAACCTCAAACAAAGTAGTAATTGTGACAATTTATCTAGGTTCAGGACCGGCTTATGCGATTGTGATCATTGACCATCGTGCTTATATGATTATAGCAGCTTATAGTGATTTTGAACTTATTGCGAAAATTCGGTTTGTGTTGTGTTTTAATTTTAGTGACAGAGATTAGGTACGGTAATGAGTTGTTTAGTGAAACAGTGTATGAGTACTAAAAGTCGGATGACAAAAGAAAATTCAGGAATAACATTTCATAGGTAGTTAGTTAGGTATAAAGTATATGACTTGATTATAATTACTGTACAATTTAGGTTGCCCAAAGATAGACCGTCGAAATAAGTGGATGTCTGCATTAGAGAAGAAGTACTTGGTGTTAAGTACGTGTGTTCCAAGCATTTTAATGTAGAAGATTTTGTCGAAAACCTTAGCATAAAAGTGTTTTTTATATTTTGCACTTATAAAAATCTTCATTATAAAACGCATTTGCGTATCGTAATGTAACTTTTACGCACGCAAATTTTTGTTTTAAATGGTTGGCGACATGAGTGAAGTTTCTAAAGGCAAGACTATTGACATTGACATTTGTGGCTAATAGCAATTTATTAATTATATATTGTTCTTTAAAAAAGTATCTGTGAATATGAATATAATATTTTACTTATATAATATATTATTATTGGTATATTATTCATTTTAAAATATTTTAAAACATTAACATTTGATAATTTAAATGTCACAACTGTCAAATTTTATAAATTACACAGTGCTGCCGACATACTTTTTAAAATAAAAATTTTTGTAATTACATAAAAATAAAAAATTAATTTAAAAAATGGTAAAAAGGGCAAAATATAAAAAATATTATAAACAACTTATTTCATATGGCTGTTGTGACACTCGTTCTTTAAAAAACTCATCGCTTCGCGATTCGTTTTTTAAACTTGAACTCGTGTCATAACAGAATTCCATATGAAATGCGTTGTTTAATATACTATTTTTTGAAAATGCTTTGATTCCTACGCCTTCAAAAAGTCAATTACTTCTGTCTTCACCACAAGGTGAAACACTTTAAAAATTAATTCACAAATCTTTTTTTATATGTGGTACTGTTTATTTTGGAGGATGCTGTATTATTGATATTTTTAACATTGATCAATAATTTATATCATTACTTCAATAGTTGGTCTAGTCTTGACACTATTTAATAAATCAAAACAAAATGTAACTTTAATATGTCAATCTGACGATTTTGATTGAAACAGCTGTCATTACCTTAAAAATATTAAATTTTGTCAATATACTGTGGAAGTTTGTATTTTGTATTAATTTATTTGATGTTAATGTATTTGAAGTTTAATAAACTTTTAAAAAGCATACATCGCACCTTTAGAATTATACTGACCCAATACGAAATTTTTCATATTTCAAATATTATAGTTTTATTTATTTATTTAAAATGATCTAGGTAAATAACTAAATTTTGATATAAAAATAACAATTTAATAATATTTAAAATTTAGTCGAATATCTTTTGATTTCTACAAGATTGATAGACTTGTGCATCTTTTATGCCACGCTTACCAAAAAATTTGCGTTTCCTTGTTGAGTCTCTATAATTCTAAGGGTGCGACATGTTGATTAAGTTACCTATTCCGTTTTTAACAATTTTTCTAAAACTCATTAATTAATTAACTGGTAGTAAAATCATATATTATTTAATTATGTATTTGGATTTAATTCTTTTGGGTATTAATTTAAATTATTTAAAAACACTAAACACAACCCTTCCTTTAATTGTACTTTTTTATTTAAAATAATATATAATTCCTATTTTTAACAAACACTTTGTAAGTGTAATTAATTTTATACTACATGTAATTAAATTTTGTGGTTCCCTATTATTTTCCTCTTTAATTAATAAATATTTTTTCGCTATTTTTTGGAATTAAAAATTTAAACATAAAAATTTTAATTTGGATCCTTCTGGGCCAAGCCGGTACTTAAAGGTAGTCTAATATGGCTGCGCCCTATATTCCGGCTGTCGGACCCTTAGATTAGGAGAGCATATGGATACCGCACTTCGCTTTATTTTGAGCTTGCGTTCTGTGACACATTTTTAGCAGCCGCCATTATTTCTGTGGCAAACAAAGCGAATACAGCGTGTGCTTTATTTGTGAATTTTTAAGTGAAAATTATTGAGATAGTGAATTATTTTTGAACTGAATAATGGTGAATTGTTGTGCTTACGGATGCCGAAGTCGCAGCGAGAAAAGGAGATAGGAATTTCATTTTACAGGTAAACAAACGATTGTATATACAATGACCTCTGTAGATTTTTCTATTTTAAAAGATAAAAGAGTTATCTTTGAGCAATTATATTTAAGTATGTAATTATTCAGTCTTTAATTCATCTAATTATAGTGTTTGGATAACGCGGTTTAATAATATTCATTCTAAATCTGCATAAATAATATATTTTCTTGCTTCAAAACAGCCATTTTACCAATGGCGTAGGTAAGCAATTTTTAAGTTTCTCCAAATAAATATAGCTATTCATTTCAATAGGAGATTACTGCAAAAAGGACTAACTCAAAACGACAAAAGAATTATTCACTGTAAAATAGGAGAATTTTCACTAGAAAAACATGTAGGTATTTTATGAACTTTTTATTTTTTGTTACAGCCTTCCTACAGATGTAGAAAAACACAAATTATGGATATGTAACACCAAAATTAAGGATTTGGGAACCAACTAAAAATGATAGACTTTGGTCAAAACACTTTGAGGAATGTTGGTTATATAAAACTGATGTAAATTCAAGACTACATTTGCTCCATGAAGCTGTTCCAATAATTTTTCATCAGTTGCCCACATAACTGCAACCCAGGAAGGTATGTACCTACATAACTAATAACAATAAAACACTTTGGCAGTTCTAAGTAAAACATAATTTAAATTTTTTGTGAATTGGAAATATTTATATAAAAATATTGTTTTTTCTAGGCCAAATAGAGAGCACCATTAGAATATATTCAGAGTACAGAACCTGGTCCTTCTACTTCCTCAACACAGTCATTAAACCCAACAGCTGACTGTCCTGGTTAAAAATACTGAAATGGAAGTTACTTCTAGAAACTATTAGAAGTTAAGAGAAGACTAGAAAAATTAGGGTATTGAAACAATCTATAAACAGGCTAAAAAGAAAAGTTGTTTTCCTTAAACAATTAATAACCAGTTTGAAAAATAAGAACTTGATTGTTAATGAAAAAGCCGTTTTATTAGAAAATGTGAGTAGTGTAAATAAGCAATTGTTACAAAAAATGTAATGTCTAAAAATAAAAAATACCCACTTTTCACAATTGAATAATTCAATACTCTGAGTAAACTTGTAGAAAATTCAAATAAACCATTACTTTGTTCTCTTATCATTGATGAGATGTCAATTCGGCAGCACTTGGTATGGAATGGTAAAAGTTTCTACGGTTAGTCAATTTTGGGGTTGATTTGGATGATGATTCAAATTAATTAGCCAAAGAAGCTGTTGTTTTAATGATAGTTGCAATTAATGACACATGGAAGCTTCCACTTGGATATTTTTTGTCTAATGGTTTAAATGGTGAACAAAAATGTTCTATAGTCAAACATCACTATTAATATCAGCAAATAAACAGTTTTAATTTAAGTATTTATTTAATATTAAGGTAGTTATAGATTAATTATGTTAATATTTTCATAACAAATAAAGATTTTTTATAATTACTACTAAATTTTATTCACTTCCTTCCTTTGATACCAACCTATTATTTGTATCTAAGAAACATACAATTATTACCTATTATGTGGGAAAAATGTATTGTAAACATTATGTTACGCCACTGACCACATCGACTATGTGGCAAGTGGTAACAGTTTCACGACTCGGGTTACGCGTCCTCTCTCTTTCCTTGTCTAAGGTCGGACCTCTCTCTTGCGCGGTATATTGTTTTTAAGTATGTGGGCGGGCCCTATTCACTAACTCGTGAGAGTGGTCGTGTAGGAGCTCTCTCTCACAATTTAGCATTACTGCGCATGTCACTCTCCTAAAATTATAAAATTCGTATTATGAAATGTGAGAGAATGCTCACAAACTTCTATAGAAGCACTCTACTGGGTAAAACCAAGAGAGTTGATAGATTGTGAGAGAATAGACTTGCGCACAAGGCAACAAAATGAAAATTGAAGTTTATTGTAACCTAACATATTAATTTTTCATGTGATTAAGTGCATGTTTAGTTTTTGCGAGTTTGATTGTTTATTTATTATTTTTAAAATGGATGATGACGATTTAATATTGCAAATGCTAATAGACAATGTTGAAGATGCCGAAGAACCAGCTGCAAATAATATACCTCGCCTATATTTTCAACGTCAAGATGCTTTCTTGGTCTTGTCTGATTTTAATTTTATTAAGCATTTTCGCCTAAATAAAGACAATTTTACAGTGCTTTTGGATGAGCTGAAGCCCCAAAAAACATCAGGTTTTAGTTGTAAAACAAAGGTAAGAACATCAAGTTTACTAGTCTGTAAATAAAAAATATAAATAAATGAGTAAATTTCTACTTTTTCAAACAGAGTGAGGTTATGTTTCTATTTCGGAAACCTTTACTAACGGTACATTAGAACTACTAATAGGTCAAAGACAGTCGTTCCACTTGGCAACGCCTCACAAAATCTAGTAGAGTATTCGAAACATCGTGAATATGGACCATGAGAGTGATGAGTGAGAGAGTACTCACATCGGTGAGTAGTCGTGCACGAGCACTCCTACATGTTACAGAATAGGGCCCCTGTAAGTAAAAAGTGTCCGCTCGAATACCTTAAATTAGGATGGCGCTGCAGCAGCAACAACAAATAACATTTATTGTGCTAACCCTCTGCCACTAAAACTATAAACAGATCACAGAATTATTATAATTGATGACCTCTCCCTAGACCGTCTAGACATAAGCTTTCAGATGGTTAGTACTTATAACCTCTAAATGTCAAATAATTATGCTTAAGAATATTTTTTAAAAATGACAAAATTTAATATTTTTTTTTCGTTTAAGATGAAAACTGTTATTAGTGAAAATACTCATCGTAATATTTAAAAATATTGTAAAAGTGCTGTTTCTTAAACTAAATTCGTCATTTTTAAAGTAATTAGTGAATGATCCAGTGAAACGTTTATTTTAATATACTTTATTTAAGGTAAGCTATCAAACAAATTTAAAATTAACATGGTCGCTAAGTAGGTACAACGGAACCAACATTTATTTTTATTTCATTTAAACGTTAAAATTGTTGCAAAAAGTCAATATATACTTTTTAGGCGAAGAAAATGACTTTCTTTTACTTTATTTTAACCAAACTATTAATATATTTAACGTCAATATCTCCCTCACTAATTTATTTCAACTGTTACTGTTCTATTATAGTATATTTTTCTTCAGCTCGGTGACAATACTTATAAAGTTCTGGGCATAGTGTTCTCGATTAGGCATCGGCAAATCGTTCCAGTACCATATTCAGCATCGAAAGAAAATTCTTGTAGACTCTCGAGAGGGTAGGTACCTTTCGGATTATTTCGGAGTGCAATAACCATTTCAAATCAGCAAGCACCGTTCTCAGCAAAAACTTCCTTCAATAGAGATATTTGTAGAAACTTTCAATCCTGCCAACAGCTCCCTTCGGGTGAGACAATAACTACACTCTGACTTTGACAGAATTTTGCTGAAGTACCCTATGACTTTTTCTCAACATTGCTTAATTTGGGCCAAACAGCACCCAGTCCGTCGGTGCTGGTAACAGTATCCACAATAAACTGCCCTAGTAGCGGTGGATATCCTAAAATAGGTGCATTACTGAGGGCCTGCTTTACTTTCTGGAAGCCTAGCAATTCCGATCCCAGTAGAAACATCAAACGACTTTGTTCTTCTGTGAGCTCCTTAAGCAGCTTGACGATACATAGCCCAAAAACACGTGTTTATTATTGGATATCTACCATTCTTGGACGGCTCTGACTTTCTTTTGGTCCATCGCTACTCCTCTACCCAAGACTACGTACGGGGGATTGCACTCCCTTGGGAATAGTCTTTTAAGTACTTCCTCTAGGTTCTTTAGGTGGTCATCAAATGATTCTCTAACTACAATAATGTCTCAAGGCCAATATTGAAAACCTCTTGGATCCGGCCAGGGTGTCAAGCGCGACATCGATACGAGGAAGAGGATAGTCAACAAGGGGCCACTAGAGAGCTCGATGACAGCATCCTTCTCCATGTCGCGAATGATTTTCTCTATCTTCTCTCTCTTGACCAGAGGTAATCTTCTAGCAGCTTGGCGTATTGGCAGATCGTCCAATGTCGATTTTATGCTATTCCGCTTTTGTTCTGTCTATATTTCATCGATCAGCATTGAAAACATCCCGAAATTGCTATATTGGGTTCTTCACTTTTATCTTCTGTTGATTTGTCAGGTTTTTCATTTTTCCAAGAAGCAGCCGCGAGCAGTGACCCAAAACTGTGGCTTATTTTAGCGCCATTGGGTTGATATTTTGCGCTCAGGCCTGGTCTTTTTTGTTTGCAGGGGTGCTTTCCAACTGCCACTCCTCGGTCTCTTGTTTCATCTCTTGAACCGACGGCCATCCAGAAAAGCTTGAACTGCTAGGCGCTCTATGGTATTCTCTCTATTCTCTATTTTTTTATTTATAATACAATCAGCAATCAGAAAATACATATAAGCTAATATTATGGTTGGGATTATGACATGACAAACCTCAGGTACTTCATATCAAGTTGGCCAGTTTCTTTTGAGTTGTCTGTTGTCTCCTCTTGTCAGTAGGGGTGCTAAAGTTGGATTTTCGTGGTTTTCGATTTTAGCGAGGTGGGAGTTCTTTCTTCGATGGATGACATTTGTCACAAGTTTTATTTTGAGGTCGTTATGAATTGTTTCACTGGAGACAAACTATGAGGCATCTAATGTTGTTCTTAAGAGTTTAGATTGGCATTTTTGGATTATAGTTATATTAGATTTGCTCGCACAACTCCATAGTTCAATGCCGTAGGACCAGATTCCTATGATTATTGTCTTATAGATAAGTATTTTGTTATGCACCGCTAGTTTGGATCTTCTACCAGTTTAGTTGTCTAGTTGTTAAGTCTATTTACTGTCCAAGGTCAATCCTAGGTACTTTGTTTCTTGTTTTTTGGGTATTTGGACATTATTGATGTGTATTTCAGGTGTTGGAGTTTTGCATAGTGTGAAGGTAATGTGGCTGGATTTATTTACATTTATCTTTATTCTCCATCTTTCAACCCAATTTTGGAGGGTGTTAAGATGTTCTTGTAGGTTAATTACTGATCTTTCAGGGTTGTTGTTCACCGATAATATGGTTGTATCATCGGCAAATGTCCCAAGTGTAGTATGTCTGGAGGTTGGCAGGTCCGATGTGAATAGGACATACAGCAGCGGCCCAAGAACACTTCCCTGTGGAACTCCTGCTTTTATTGGTTGAACTTCTGATCTTTCGTTTCCCATTTTTATTTCGAATTTTCGGTCACTGAGATAGGATTTAAGTAGGATAAAGTAGGAGGGAAGGATTTGTTTGATTTTATAAAGTAGCGCCAGACGCGCTCGAATGCTTGGCTGACGTCCAGGAATACCTCTATTTGAAGTAAAATTATGGACTTAAATATAAAATGGTCTGTGGACATTGTAAAACAAAATTTTTCTTTAAATAATTTATTTAGTAGATAAATATATTTAACAATATTTACATTTCAATTAATAAAATCAATGAAATACTATTTTAAGTATATTAACTACAGGTGCTTCAAACGCCAACGAAATTATAAATGCAGCCATAAACGATAGCACTAAGTTTCCAAAATATATAACAACCTACAAAACAAAATTATTTAATAGTTTAAAAAATAAGTAAAGGTTTTAGAAAATATAAATGTGGTGAATGTGGATAAATCCGAAGTAAAGAATTTAAAACAGCAATAAATATATCTACTAACTGAAAGCATTACCACAAATATAAACAATAAAAATAACATATGATTGGTTTTCCGATAAAGAAGGCGAAAAACATGATTAAAACACCGTCCAATTATCACTGGGGGAAATCTCTGCTAAAAATGTATTCGCTCAAAATTAGATTATGGACGCATCATTAACATGTCAGCATCCAAGACAGACCTAGGATCTCTAAATTCGATTCACAACACAGCACTGCGACTTTGCTTAGGCGCTTTCAGTAGCAGCCCATCTGAAAGTCTCTACTGTGAAGCTGATGAACCCTCGCTATGAATAAGACGACAAAATCTGCTTCTATCTTACGCAGCCACTGTCCCCTCTAACCCTCTCAATCCTGTGTATTCCCTGTTCACAACAACTGTCGGTCCTCTTAGCAATCCTTCACCAATAATAAAACCTATCGCTCTTATATTAGCTTCATCAACAAATAACTACAAATAACACCCCTGGATGGATCACGCACCCTCCTCAGGTTAATACTTACTTATCAAAATTCAATCAACATGAAACACTTTAAGATCTCATGATTAAAGCATTTTTTGAAATCAATTATAAAAGTACCACTATTATATATTGTCCTCGGTCAAGCTATTTTTCCAGAGAAATGGAAGTTAGGAACTTATACTGCGATACACAAGTCGGGTAATAAAAATTAAATAGAAAATTATAGGGGAGTATCGATTATGTCTGCCCCGTCCAAACTTTTTGAACAGATTTTGTATTTGAATATTTATAATCACATAAAAAATAAAATAACTGACCACCAACACGGATTCATGTCGGGCCGTTCCAGAAATACAAATTTGGTATTATTTACAGAATGTGCAAGCGATGTGCTTGAGGAGAGATTGCAGCTAGATGTAATCTACTCTGATTTTCAAAAAGCTTTTGACAAAGTAAATCATAATACATAATACAAAAGTTTCCACTTATTAGTAAGTAATAAATTCATGAAATGTGTAACATTTAACGTGATTTAAACGAATCTAAAACAATGACCACCTATCCTCTCACTGTATATCAACCATTAGAATTGATTCCATGTGCTATTGGATTATTCGGTGTGCAATTTCTTTCATTTGTCAAAAATATGTGACTAACGTATCAATTTCATTGACAGATAAACATTGCTGTGTGTCAGTTTTTGTGATTGTATCGTAGTTTTTTTTAATTATTCTGGATATTGTTCTGTTTTATACGTCTCCTGATGCCTCTAAGTGCCGAAGATTCTGCAAAAGCTATAGCTCTTGTGGAAGATGGCCGCAGTTTGCGTTATGTTGCTAGACTCCTTCATTGCACCCACACAACGGTTCGAAAATGTGTGCAAAGGTTTAGAGAAACTGGTAGGAATACACGAAGGCCAGGATCTGGCAAGAAACGAAAAACAACGGCCGTTGATGATCGTTTCCTAACCTTACGTACGTTACGAAACCGCACCTCTACGTCTGTTGAAGCAAGAAATCAACTTAGAGAGGTTCGCGGCGTTGATGTAAGTGTGTGGACAGTTCGCAGAAGATTAGCGGAGGTAGGTTTAACTGCTTGTAGACCAGCACATGGACCAAAATTGCTACCGCGTCATCGAACAGCTAGGCTACAATTTGCTCATAATCACTTGGCATGGACGTTGGAGCAATGGAGTGCTGCACTGTTCACAGTTGAATTAAGGTTTTATATTCATCAGATGGTCGATAACGAGTGTGGAGAAGAGCAGGTGAACGGTATGCAGCTTGTACGTTTATTCCAAAAGTAAGGCTCCATTATGGTATGGGCCGGCATATCATTAGCAGGCCGTACGGACCTTGTCTCTGTAGAAGGGTGGGCTTTGACAGCACATCGATACATTAACGACATTCTGCAAGACTATGTTGTTCCATTTGCTCCATTTATTGGAGATGATTTCATCCTCATGTATAACAATGCAAGGCCACATGTTGCAAGAATTGTAAATCAATATCTGGATGAAGTTCGAATAACCCACATGGATTGGCCAGCTTGCTCGCCGGACATAAATCCAACAGAGCATGGTTGGGATGTGTTGGATAAACGCGTAAGGAGTCGACCGGTGTCACCAACTTCGCTACAAGAACTTCGCATTACACTTCAAGAAGAGTGGGAGAATATCCCTGAAGATTACTTCCGTATTTTAATTAACAGTATGCAAAGACGCATGTAAGCTGTAATCAGAGCTATAAGGAGGTATTACGAGATACTAAACAATCATAACTCGCTTGTGTTTCTTATTAAATGTAATTTTGAATTTTTGAATTTTCGAGTTGCGTTCAAACATTAGCTATTTTTTGTGAATAAATACACCCATCTACTCCATTTGTATTGTTTTCTTTGGCTTTTTAGATGCTTATGACGTTAAGAATACTAGATATAGAATTTAGAGCACAGTTTTTGTTCCTGCTCTGTTAAACCTTAAAAATATTTGTTGGAAACTTACACCTGAGTGTATATTATTGAAAAAATTAAAAGAATTCGGGTTTTCTACTTCTCTATTAAATCTCTTTAAAAGCTATTTACAAAACAGGAATTTTATCGTCAAACATAACGGGAATACGTCTGATAAGTTTCACGCTAATTCGGAAGTCGCTACTTCAAATTATAGTAAATACTTCAGCCGTTCTACTTAGTATAGTGAGTTCCGGAAAAATTAAAAGTATCTACTTTGAAATGTAGCGCATTCTTACTTTTGAAGTATATACTACTGCTAATCTAATGAAGAGAACCACCAGCATATCAATATAGGTGTATTGAAGGGGATAGTATAACACACATTTGGGTACACAAATGACCAGTAAGTATCGAGACAAACGCAAGTACTCTAAAAAACCAAAATTGTTTAACTGCTCAAATTTCATTATATTAAGAACAGTAAACAACTAAACGTTTGAAACAAAATTCCACTTTTGTTCGAAAAATAGGTTATAAATACAGCTGTTTCACTAAATAATAGCAGCCTATGCTACTTTTTAGCTAGTTTTAAAACATTTTAAATATTTGGTATTACGTAGTAGGTATTACCGTCATAGTTTGGTGCATGTGAAGTGCTCCATCTAAATGAAAACTCGTAAGGCACATCAGTACTGGATGAATAAGATACGCACAATAAGTTAATCGACTAAGAGGTAAAAAGAATTTAAAACTAAGGAATGAGTTTACAAATCCTCCGTATCCTGTGCAGCACGCTATAGTGATCCATGCTATGGACGAACCCCATGCGGAGTGACCCAACGCCGCCTGAAAATCAAATACACTCATTAAAACCATACAGACAGTGTCCGCCAAAATAAACCATACCGAGTATAAAATAAAATATTTATGAATTCATTTTTATAATACGTATACTCAAAATGTGCATCATGCTGCAAACATTTAATGTAAGTTAATATTATTTGTCGTAGTTCTAGAAATCAGGTGGTTAGGTAAATGAGGAAAATACTCGAAATCTGTGAGCAATTTTTTTTGATGGATACAAAATGACTCGAGCCCTTGAAACTAATTTTTATGTATTTGTTGAAGGAAGTTCTAATTTGAGCAATTATTGTTGTTACTTGTGTTTAAATTGGCAGTGTTCTCACAATGTTATATATAGCAGTATGAAGTCCAGTCTGTTAGGACCTTTAACTAGTTAGGATCTTGAACGATAAACAATATTATTAGAGAGTTTGCGGTAAGGTGTTTTACGTTATAAAAATTTCCGTTATAACCTATAACATAAAAATGTAGTAAAAATTATACCGTATAAAACTAATTTATACGCTATTTTTGAAAATAACGTTAACCAATCAGATATTAATGGTTATACTTTACTTCCACGGTACAACAAATTTACATTGTAAATTGTTGTATCATGCATGTTTATCATTAGTTTCAATCCTGTTAGGTATTTGCGAAACTTATACACTGTTACTAATAAAAATCTCTTATTCTTAGGTTATTCCTTATTTAAACTTAGAATAGTTATTCTAAGTATAAGCTTGGTATAAATTGTTCACTAATAAACTCGGAATAAATTCGGTATAACTATTCCCTCTTTATTCCAAAATAATGATTTGGCAACGTAGCAAAAGTCGACACAAGTACATGGAACACTGTAAAATTAAATGAAGTATGACAGTATGACTATTAAAAAAAAATAAAAAAGTTTGTTGTCGTCGGGAATCCAACCCGCAGCAGCTGCGTGAGAGGCGAGTGCGTAAAACATTACACCACGAATGATTATGAAGTATTTTAGATTTTTTGCTTTATAATTTATAAAATTTTGTTTAAGAAAAGCTCTTTGTGGAATTGGTCGAAATTTACCTTACCTTGCAGGTTTTATTATAAAAATGTCTTTAACTGATCACTTTTTACTTATTTCTAGCAAAACATAAATTAAAAATCTCTTTATTAGAGTATATTGTAAATGGGTATATTCTTTCTTTAAAAATTTTTCTTTTTCTTGTATTTTCCATATTTATATCTACATTTAAATTAATAACCTCCTCAACAGCTTCTACACCTTATCTCAAACATATTTTTTAGGTTATCGTACACTTAAACAAGGCTTAGGGTAGGTATAACTTTATACCGAGTTTTTATTCCGAGTATAAGTTATTCCATATTTATTAGTAGACATTTTGCCTATTCCGAATTTATTCTCGGTATAAATATTTATACTCCGTTTATTAGTAAGGCTGATAGAGTTCAATAATGCCTTGTTCTTCAAAACGAAATAAGAAGCTATAATACTATTGCTCTAAACTGATTGTAAATTAAATTTAATTGTAGAATAAAGTTTTTATTTCTTTCTTCGACTGCTTTCTGTAAAGCAGTAAATAGAAGGAATTATTTTTATTACTTTTGTTTATTATTTTTAGAGGTCTTTTTTAAACTTGCACTAGTGACATATCATATGTCATCTGTAACCTTGATTTTTAAGGTACGATAACCGCAAGGTATGTTTACAAAATTTACGATACACTACAGTATAACGTAAAATAAGAGTCTAACGTAACGTAAAACGACTGACCGCAAACTATCTATTAAAAACGTAATTTTATTAACTTCACAGATTTTGACACATATATGACAATGATTGATTTATCTATACCTACTATATCTATATTAAATAAAATGTCACTTGACTTTTCTAATGTCCTAAGTCTTTCAATATAAAAGTAAGGACACTAACAATTATACGTATTATATACTAAGTGACATAAAAATCCGAATACCCAGTGTAAATGTAAGTAAATGATAAAAATTTCAAAATGATTGCATTGATTTAAAGCCCTTCTACCTTTAATAATGTGTGGATGCACCCCGATGTGTTACGCATTTTCCAACGCGCCTAGGCATGCTTCTGATCAGGTGGTCAATATCCTCCTGTGGTATCTCATTCCAGGCAACCACCAACTCCTCTTGAAGTTCTTCTAGAGTCTGAGGAGGACGTTGCAAATTGAGCAATCTCCTACCCATCATATTCCACACGTGCTCAATTGGGGATAAGTCGGGAGATCTTGGTGGCCAAGATAACAATGTGACATCATTATGTTGAAAGAAGTCTATTGTGACTCTTGCGACATGTGGTCGGGCATTATCTTGTTGGAAAGTTAGATTTGCCAGGGTGTCAAGATAGAGTAAAAGATGGGGTTCTAAAACTTCTTGGATATAATGCTGCGCGTTCATGTTACCTCTGATGAAGATTAAAGGTGATCTCGAACCATAAGCTATAGCACCCCAAACCATAACTCCAACAGTTTGATGAACATGCCTTTCAACAAAAAACCGTGGATTTCTCCTTTCACCACGTCGTCTTCTAACCCTGGCTCGACCCTCGTGCATACCTATACAAAATTGAGACTCGTCACTAAAGACAATACTGTTCCATTCCTGATCCCAGAGTGACCGTTCTCTGCGCCACTCAAGGCGATTACGTCGGTGTTCTGGAGTTAAAGAGAGGACCCAGTGTGGTCGGTATGAAAACAGGCCAAAACGTCTTATTCGTCGGTAAACACTTTGCATGCCAATAGGTCTTCCGTGTTCTGCAAACCATTCATTTGCAATTGACCTGGTAGTGGAGAAACGGTCCCCTAAGGCCAATAAACTTAGGCGGTGATCTTCACGGTTTGTTGTTCTACGGGGGCGTCCAGAGCCCCTTGCTCTTTGCGTACGGCCTTCTCGAAGCCATGCCTGACAACACCTAAGCACGGTGTCTACACTTCTTTGCAGTCTAACTGCAATTTCCTTAAAAGAAAATCCAGCTTCCCGAAGTCCCACTATACGACCCCTATCAAACTCACTAAGTTGACGAAATCGTACAGGTCTCCGTACCCTAGGATTTCAAAAAAAGCAGTATAAAAACCGGAATCCTCAACTGATAAGGCTAAAAATTTTATCAATTGTTTATTTCGGTGAAACAAATAAATTCACCAAATTTTATTAAAATAAAATCATTTAAACTGGGTGTTCCGATTTTTATGTCACTTAGTATATATATGGAGCAAAACATGGTCAAATACTTCTGAGCGGTAGGTATCATATAGGTGAAGAAATTTATATATTAGAGCAGAGGAAGATGCCTCTAGAGCAGATATTGCCGAAAATTTCTCAACACTTGTTTTGAACATTTACCATTAGGCAAGTTTAGATACTCATCAAACATTTGTTCTTGGTGAGATTGTAGAAAGAATTCCTTAACTTGCAATACCCAGTTGTATCTTGGTGCAGCGTTCGTAAGTGATAACAGCCTGCGTATCTAAGTCAATGCCGATTTAAAGACAATCAAACTAAGCATGACTGTTCCTTTTCAAGTCGAACTATATAGTTTGGTGTGTTCCTTGCTAAAGATAGTAGACGTTTAAAAAAGGACAATTGTGCTTTCTTTTCAGTCTCACGTAAACCCCATACACCGATGGCATGGGAGAGAGAAGACAATAAAATAGAGTTAAATAATTCGATTCTTGAGTCCCATGAATTTACATTAGAACGACACATAACCTCCATAATAGAGCTGGTGGCTTGCTGACATTTAGTAACTATTGTTTGAGACATCTGGCGATTCACGTGCGCGAATTGCGAAACGTCGAGCCGGCACGCTCGCGAGATCAATCTGCTTCAATATTTTTCAAACGGGAATTATTTCTTCGAAATAAATGATATTTGAAATAAGGAACTGAAATTAAATACTTGAAATGTTTGCTGATACGATATTTAGGTTCAAAAAAGCTTTATGGCCCCTACTTGGCTATTTCTTTGAGTTTCTTTTGAGTTTTGACTAATCACTCGTCTTGATTCTAACAATTATCACTCCTATTTAAGTTAGGTTAGGTTAAGTTAGGTTACATTTGCCAAATGTAAAATAATAGTTCTGTAAAAATGTAAAATAATGGCAATATAAATATAAAATATAACTATATACACACACCAGCAAATTTAAAGGAGCAGATAATGAATTGAATTAGTTCTTCTATAATATACACATTGTAAATATTGTACAGATAATCTCTTAAAACGAAGTTAGATTATAATGTTGGAATGGGGTTTACAAAAGTTGTACCATGTGTAACCTGCTGAAAAAGAAAACAAGTCGAAGATAACAATGAAACAAAATACTGGTTTTAAACAGAATAACTTTATTGTACAATTTTAAACTTAAATGCATTTTTTCTTTCTTTTTTCTTTCGATCAGCTGTGAGGCAGTCTCTCTCATTCCTCAATCAATGCAATTCTTACTTCCTCTTTGGTTTGAGGTACCGGAATTCGTGCCCTAAGTTTTCTACCTAGCATGTTCCACACATGTTCTATCGGATTCAGGTCTGGGATACACGCTGGTCAATTCATTGTTGTTATAACTACTTGTATTAAAAAGTCTCTTACACAGTGGGCCACGTGTGGGCGCACATTATCCTGCATTAAAATGAAATTGTCTCCAATATATGGAGCAAAAGTTACCACATGGTCTTGGAGAATATATCTGCTGTTAATGCCCCGCCATCAATCACCACTAACTCTGTTCGTGCCCCCAAACATATACCGCCCCATACCATAATTGAACCTCCACCAAAAGGTATAGCAGTAGTAAGATTAAAAGGTGCAGATTGTTCTCCTTGGCGTCGATACAATCTTTCCCTACCGTCGATGGAATTTACACAGAAACGGCTCTCGTCCGTGAAGAGAATGTGACCCCACTGGTTAGCATTCCAATTTTGATGTTCTCGACCAAATCTAGTCGCGCTATACGATGGTGTCTCTTGAGTCTTGGGGCTTTTATTGGCACATATGTCTTAAGACCAACTTCCTTAAGTCTTCTTCTCACTGTGCGCTCACTTTTGTTGGTTCCACGAGCATCTTGCAGTACGTTTTTGGTTTGAACTGCCGTTTGACGTCTGTTTCGTAAAGTTTGCAACGTTATAAAACGATCATCTACAGCCGTGGTTAAGCGTTTCCTACCTTGCCCCGTCTTCTTACATACTCCCATGTTTGTCTCCAACGACACACTACGGTGGATAGTTGATGGTGACTTACCAAACATTAAAGCAACTTCCCTGTATGTTCGACCATGTTCGATCATTACTACTGCCCTAGCAATATCAGTCGGTATTAAATCACTCATTATTACTTGTTCGTTGCAATAAGAACACAACGGAGCCAAAAGAAAAACCAGTAAAACACAACACAAATAATTTGTTGTTTTGACATATAAAACTTCACTAGTAGCGTGCAGCATTCAAAGCTATCTAGACATAGTTTATAAAATAGTACAATAAAGAAATAAACTACAATCATAACCTGCTCCTTTCAATTTGCCGGTGTGTGTAATTAAAATTAAATAAAACAAACACTGGATTATTTAAAAAATACTTCTTTAATTATCAGCAATATGTTCGTAAGAGAAAGAATATTTTATCCTTATCGGTACATTTAGTATTCATTTTTAAGTAAAAATCATCAAGATCATACATGTTTTTTTTATATAAAGTACGTTTTCGTAAATTATTTCCAAGCTGTCACGAGAGAAATCCGAACGGCAACATTGTCCATCCACTGTATTTTTTTAAGATTTGTGATCATCTGATTTCCAGACATAATTGACAGAAATTGTCAACATGGAAAGCCGCCAATAGATTTAAACATTGGACTTGTAGATGTTTCACTTATATTCAGTTTACGTGCTGTTCATTAAGACCTCTTTACGTATCCGTATACGTATCGCAATGCGCATGTGCAGAAGCGATACGTGGGTTTCGTTACGTTACGTGAAACGTATCAATCCGTCACACGTACCTAACGTAACGTATCGCATTACTGTGTTCCGTGATCGCGTTTTTCAACGATTAAGCAACAAAAGTGATGTATATGCTCAGAAATCATAACCTTATTTTCCGTTATCTGTTTCTGTGATATACGATAATAGATTTAAAAAGAAAAAGATTATTTTACAATGGCAATGACGACATTATTTTGTTAAGGGAGATGTTGGGGCTATTTTTTCAGGTTAAAAATTAAAACACATGAAGGGTTACGTTACGTTACAGACTCATTTGCTTTATACTTGTTTTGATTAGTTACGTATCTCGTTACATTACGTATACGGATAAGGATACGTGATAAATTTTTAGAATGGCTTTATGTCTCTATTACCTGAAGAGCCTTTACGTTGACATAATACACTACCAGTGCGACGAAATTTCTCAACAGCCACTAACAGTACAGCTTTTCTCTTTTTAAACATGGGCCATTATTCCGTCCAAGTACGCATGAACAGAAATAGTGCTATACTTAAAAACTTTGTACCATAATAGAGAGATTTTAAGCCACTAAATTTAGCGGCTGTTTTAGACTACTTTATGGTTATTTTTATTAACGGTAACGATTACTTCGACAAAATAAAAGTGAGATTTTAAGCCACTAGAAATAACGTCAAAATTTAATGAATGTTACTTAACCTAACCTAAGAATAACACCTGTTAAATTTGTTATGTGTGTTTATCTCATTCATTGTTTATCACAAAAAACAAAATTAAGAAAAATGTGAAACAACTAATCTAATAGTAATACCTTTTTTTAGGTTAATTCTGTCGTCTTACCGTAGACAACTTCATAATATTTTCGGTGTTGCCAGATTCAATTTATTTTCTAGCTTCAGCCCAAATGTTATAAATTTAAAGTATGGTTTCCTTTTAACCACATTGCTATTAAAAAAAATACTAATTCGCGAATATTTGCAGTAAAATTAATCTCTCCTAATGCTTTTAAATTATTCTAATACACGTAATAAAACATGTAAATTTAAAATGCTCTAACATTTGAACGAAATACTGCAACAAGTGGCAACGTAGATGCTGCAGAAATAACGATAACGGTAAGAGATGCGTAACTTTATTTCTCCGTAACTAACGGAATCCGGTATGGTTAATAGGGAGTTTTTGAGCCACCTAAAAATCTATGTACGTAAATCACGTTTCGGTTATTATGAGCATGCGCTTTCCTTGCGCTTTCGTAATTAGCCGGTTTACAACAAAACAGTTTTTGGTCATCGAATTTAACGTATTTACACAGTCACATCTGTCGGTGTCACTTGTCACTAATGTCAGTGGTGAATGTTTGTTTTGATTGGATAATAGGTATTTTCAGTTTGTGTTTAAACCGTAGATTTAATATTTAAATGGAGAACGTTCTAGATATTGAAGAAATGCTGTGTTAGATCATAATTTAGTTAGAAATGTGATTTTGCAAAACATATTTGTAGAGGAGGCAAATGATCCTCCAATATATAGGCCAGAGTTGACAATTATAAGCACACGTAGCAAAACAAAGCACAACAAAATTAAGCACATTCGATTAAAAACACAAATTATACTTAACCTAACCTTATTATTTCGTTGTTAGCTAATTTAACTAAGGTTCGATGATACTCATGGATTACAAATATTAACCATTCCAATCGAAATACAAACGAAGGTTTAGTATAATAGCAATAGTTTAATTATGTTGTAAAAGTTATAAGTAAACAGTCCAAGTTACTATTTTTGTCTTATAATAAAGATATAAATACAACAATATTCTCTATCGGCAACGCCGTGAGAACTTTATCGTTTAATAACCGTTACGTTGTAACTCCGCATATTACGGGATACGTTATCGGTTAATAACGTAATTCATAATTTTTTAGCTAATGCGCATGTGCATAATAAAGTATATCGTGACACATACGTTAAATAGGTGGCTCAAAAACTTCCTAATAACGATAAAGAATTTCAGAGTTGCTAACACGAATGCTCACAATAACGATAACCATAACTAGGCATGTAAATAAGGAGCTTAAAATCTCTCTATTGACAAATATTTTAACCGTTATTTAATGAAGTTGACAACTAATGACAGGTATACCAAATATAATAAATACAACTTGCGTGCATAATTTCACAGCCCTCTTTATTTCGGTACAGTTTATTTTCGCGGATAACGTATTAAAAAAAAATTTTAAAATATGGAAAGTGTTCATTCCTAGTGATATTTAAGTGATATTATGTTACTTACATAAAATGCTGACGTTGGTAAGACAAGTCCATCTCTTCCAAGACCATATACCAAACTACCCAGGCACGATAATGATAAAACCCATCCTAAAGCGATGATCCCGGAAGATATTTTTATTTTAGAATTAACCTAAAAATAAAAAGACACATTAAAAATATTTTAATTCCCACAAATATGTTTTAAGTTTTAAATTAATTACTCATAAACATTTCAGGACTCCCCACCCTAGTTTTCTCGAAATGTGTGGATTTAAAAAAAATCCCGGGACACGTCGAAACATTTATCTAAAGTGACAACTTTTCATTAGAGTGGCCACGCGTGTCATTTTGTCCATCGAAAGAGGGAGCTACTAGTTAACATAATAAATGTTAAATGGAAAAGGATATTCTCATTTTAAAAATCTTTTTAACCGTTACACGTTAGAGTTTTTTTAATTGATAGATTCGCTGTCGAAATATTCAGGAACATTTGTTTGTTGTTTCGTACTATTAAATTAAAAGTAGCAACTGTTTATTATCACTCCTATTACTTTAAAACTTATAAATTACACAAATTTTTAAATTTAAATTGTTGGAAAAGGAGTCGCACCGTAGAGCAGGTAGGGGCAGCTGAACCTCAAATGCAAGTCGCATTCCAGAGATTGAATTCTGTGTCTTGCGTTTCTTTTTTTGGTGCTGCCGGTTTTTGCTACAAAATTTTGTTTTTATAAAATTGAGGTACTAAATAAAAAATACTACATGTGTATGTATAAACAATAAAGCCTAGAACCTTCTACAATTGCTATAATGCACCGTCAAGCCATGCTATCGAGTATTGAAGGCGAACAATCATTATCCCGTACCTAGACTCTTGAATCACATCTTTAAAAACAAGATTTTGCCCTGAGAATAGACCTCCCTTTAAACTGTCATCTGTCCATCTGGCCTGTATGATGGATAAATAAAAGAGTTCATCATTCTCACGGAAAAAGGGGAGGCTGAAATGTGGTATGTGATGTGGCGGAAAAAAAATGTCAAAGGAAGAGGCAGAGAACATTGAAGTGATCTTGTGAGGGAAGATACGCCCTTCTTTTCTTCCATTAGACAAGCCCACATCATCCTGAGTACGTTGCCACCCACTACAGCTACTGCGTGGGGCGCTCCTTCAGTACCCTCAGGAAAGTCAAAACTTGGCTTGGGAGCACAATGGAGGAAATTCTTAATTAGACTAATTTGCTAGAAATAGCAGGAGGTTGTTGCTACAATAAAATACTTGATACACGGCTAGTTTAATTATTTTGTTTAATATTTTAGAGTTAGAGACAAAATAACAATACAAACAACAATCACAACCTTCCAAGTAGAAATTATCTTACTGACTATTAGTCTTCAATATGGTCCAATACTGAAAAACACAACGAGGTTGCAGTAGGGATAGAATCCGAGAAGGATAAGTCAAAAATTTCTTCAATGTTGTTTGATATCATGACAATAGCTGAAGTAAACCAAACTGTAAGAGAAAGTAATAGTTGGAAAGCTCCAGGAATTGATAATGTTCAAAATTTCTGGTACAAAAATGTTGATAGCTTACACGAAGTAATGGCATCAAAATTTACACATATTCCTTAACATCCAGAAGACATTCCATGGTTACACATGGTTTGACCCATATGCTTCCCGAAACAGCTAACACACAGTGTTGCATCCGTTTTGCAGCCGTCACACATCGGATCCAGTCGCTGTGTATTCGAAGCAGCAGCGCATACAGTCCATACACAACTCATGTAAACGACATACATTGTTTGTAAAATAAAAATAAAGACAAAAAACGAGTGTACCTAACCATTTTTCTAACAAAGAACCAACAACAAGTTGAAAACTCAACACACAGGATCCTTCGCAGTAAGGACCAATAACCTGTCTTTACAAAATATTAACATCTTGCCTCGCTTATCGAGTTTACAGGCATGTCGACCAAAATAACATCTTGGTAGAGGAGCAATAGGGATGCAAAGAACAACTTATTATCGTCTCTATGATCCTAAAACAAGCGCAAAATCAATCTCGCAACATCTCGACTGCTTTTGCAGACTACCATAAGGCATTTGACAGCGTACTTCGTTCGTGGCTTATAAGAGTTTTAAACATATACAAAGTACACCCCACCATAGTTACTTTTCTTGAAGCCTCGATGAACAAGCTTTCAGGTAAATATTAATGGTCAGTAGCTTAAGACTAACGAAATTTTTATTTTGTAGGGGAATATTCCAAGATGACTCAACAACACAAAATTTGGCTTCCATCTAAAGAGAAAAACTAAACGCACCTTTTTCCATCATCTTCATATGGATGATATTAAAATGTTTGCTTCCAATCAGAAAAAAAATCAACATCTTCTGGATGTAACTGAAAGGTTTTCCAATGATGTACGTATGGAATTTAGCTTGGATAAATGCAGAACCTTAAACACCGATTGACATTGTGGTAGTGAATAAAAAAGCTAAATCATTGCTGGTAATGAATGTTACAGTTCCAAACAATACCAATAATTTGGAGCAAAGCACACCAATCCTGCTATAGAAGTAGGGCAGATGTGACATGCAGAAAAAGTGGAATTGGTACTGATCATCGTATCATCAACTGGACTTATCCCCAGAAGTCTTGAAGAAGCCTTAAAAAACTCAGTCTTCATAAAAACATGTCACACTGTTTGTGAATTCTTAAACATGTAATTTTTTAGCCTGATCTCATTTACGTTTACGCTCGAGATAGGTAAATATTACCAGCAGTTGCTGAGTAAGTGCACGTGTTTTTTCTTTTCACCTCAACTCCCCCAATGGAAACTGCCCCCTACAGAAAAATCTGAGTACGCCCTTTATTGTTGGCCAAACAAATAAATGCTATAAAAAAAATTTAAATATAAATAATAGGTTTTAATATTTGTAAATTCAGTGGGGCTTGAAGTGATATGTACCTAAACAAACATATCAGCTTATTTCGCATTTTTAATTTATATTTATTTTTAGATTTTTAATTTTATACCATACAATTAAAATTTATAATTAATATTAATTTTACAATCAAAAATTAAGTAACCATAACAGGAATATGTGTAAAACAATTTACCTTAAACAGATAATATCCAGCGACGATTCCAATTAGATATGGACCTATTCGTAACCATGGTTTGTCGTACAGCTGATCAAAAAGAGCAAATGGTTCTTCTACGCGTGCTACATAATCCCATTCGGTCGCTATAATAAAAGTTGTAATCCACGACGCTCCCAAAAGGATAATTATTAGAATTCCTGCAACTTTTACATAGTTCGGTCCTCTGAAAATTATTAAAAATAGATATATTTTGTGCATTTATTAAAATGGCATCAATTTGTGACAGGATGGGTTTATTTAACCATATAGATATATTGTAGAATAACATTACAGTCAAACCTGGATAAGTGAAAAAACTCTATAAGGACCTGTTATTTTCAGCTCCCAAAACCTCTTTTAGCGAGAAACAAGAACATCTATAAGAGAGAGTCCCTCATGGATCTCCGTAAGTGAAACTGCTACTTATCTATACCTCTATAAGCGGTAGTAGAGCTTTATTTATTTATATTATTTTATGAAACATTCTTAACTTTTGAGGAAGTTCTTGTCATTGTTTTCTCATCAATATTGTACCGATTTTATTTCGTGGGACTAAATAATGCTGCTGTGTCGCTTGGTGTGACTCGTTATTGCTGCGTACCTCTATAAGAGAGAAACGCTACCCTGCTGTACCTACATTAGCGAAAAACTTCTTGGTCTGCCTCTTCCTCCCAAAAAAAACACAGCCTGCGCATTTGTTACCTTTTTCTATTCCAAGATCTACTGCTTTTTCTTCTTCACAGTTATTTATCACAAGCAATCCCAAGTGCATTTAGTTATTTTCATTCCACATTTAATTTTCTGCTTTTCTTTGCCTATTCTTCAGTTCCAAGTACTTCGCCTTGCTTACGCATATCTGCAACCCCACAGTTCCTGCAGTTTCTAGCAGCTGCCTAGCTATCTTTTCTAATTATTTGATTATTTCTAGTGGCTTTTGTTAAATATTGTTGATGAGCTGTTTATATTTCTGTCTCTGAATATCTTTTCTATAGGCAAGTTGAACAGAGTTGTTTTACACTTTTCCTTACCCTAAAGTAATCTTTCTTGTTGCTATTGATTTTAACTGCACTAATAGTACTCTGATATTTATTAGCTTTATTATCTTACATAGTGTACTAAATTCTCCAGTTTGAGTCTATATACGAGCTCTGACTATTAAATAACGAGACTGCTTATGAAAAATCGAATGCTCCCCTTCAATATACTTCCCTTCCCTCGCCACACACCGTTCCATTCGCTTTTTCCATTGGTCAAAGCAATGCTGGAAGTCTTCTTTTGTAAGAGCATTTAGGAGCTCCGCCGATTTGATCATCGGAAACAGGAAAAAGTCACAGGGTGCTAAATCAGGCGAGTACGGCGCGTGTTCGAGCACTGGAATGCCTCTAGCGGCTAAATAACGCTTCACAGACAGCGCCTTATAGGCAGGTGCGGTGTCCTGGTGCAATATCCACGATTTGTTTTTCCACAACTCCGGCCGTTTCTTACGAACTCGCTCTGACAGCGTTGCCAAAACTTTCAAATAGTAAGTTTGGTTTACAATTCAAACCTCTGGAACCCATTCAGTCATCACGATGCCGTTGATGTCGAAAAAACGATAATCATGGCTTTAAATTTTGATTTCCACATCCTTGCTTTTTTCATTCTCGGCGATGCAGGAGTTTTCCAGGGCATGGATTGCCGCTTAGTTTCAACATTGTATTGGAATATCCAGGTTTCATCGCAAGTGCTGATGTTTTGGTCAGGGGTCAAATGTTTTGGGACCAACTTCGCACACATGTTCTTCATGTTCAATTCGCCATGTAAAATTTTTCTGACAGTTTCTTTATCGGCGTTTACAGTCTCAGCAATCATCCGAATGCTCATACGACGATCTCCGCGCACAATTTCATTTATTTTGGTCACTGTTTGCAGAGTTGATACAGAGACAGGTCGACCTGGACGTTGGTCATCCTCGGTGCTCTCTCGACCTTCAGAAAACCTTTTATACGATTCGAAAACACGCGCACGAGATAGAGAAGATAGAGTTTTTTTTAATTTAACGAGAAATTTCACATTGATCCGTTGCTCGTGTTTTTCGTCACACATTGTAATCGGCACGAGAAAAAAACACGTTCGTTTCTAACCTCTACAGAAAAAATACTACTACAGCGACAAAAACGTGTTTTCGTATTGCAATAGTAGACGCTTCCAGCTATCTAACGCTGCATTCGTTTCCCACCCTACTCCTCTAGGACGCCTTCTGCGCGCGCAGTCTCATTATTTAATAGACAGACCTCGTACATTATCTTAGGCTCCTTTAAGATTCAAATTCATATGCACCGAAAAGAACTTGTTTTAGCATAAACACATGGTCACTTGTTAAACGATATGTTTTCTGCATTTGCTTCTAGTTTTCTACACATTCCAGCAAGATGGCGCACCTAGCCATACGTCAAGAAGTACTTAAAGATATCTGCAGGAAAATTGTCCTAACTTTTTTGAAACAAACATGTAGCCTCCAAATAGCCCGGAGTTAGATCCCGTTGACTATAACATTTGGGGAATATTAGAATAAGTTTATAAGAACACTCGCATCAATACTATTGATCAGCTCAAAGAGAAAATAGTTTACTGTTGGCATCAATATAATCAAGAAATTATAAATCAATTGGACAACGGCGCCGAAGTTATAAATAATCAGGTCATATTCACAACAAGGAAAAATAATTGGAAAAATATTTGTACTTTATATTTTCGTTCTGTTTATTTGTTATTTAATAAAACCCTACCAGTTTTCGAAATAAATACTTCTTAAATACAAAACCTACAGTATTTCGATACATTTTTTTTCTGGCTTCTTTTTCGGTAGTTTCAGCTCCAAAGGCAATGATTAGAAATATTGCTTCTTACTTGGCTCCCCCTGAACATCTTGATTAGATAATTTTTCTACAATCTCCCTAATATTCACAAAAAATTTCACCAAAATCCGGCAGATTAAAAAATAATTATTCAGAGACAAATTGGGTTCCAAATAAATTTGGCCCACAGTGTATATGTCTTATTTGTCTTTAATGTATGTTCTATTTGGGTGGTAATCCTTCCTAATTTCCTTAACGTCTTTATAAAGGTATCATGTATATTCTTTGGTATTTTTCTTTCAAATTTTCAAGCTGATTTCACTAAAATCCTTTGCTTATTATACATTTCTTTATCAGAACTATTTTTGTTTGCAACATCCTATGCCTGTATTTTCGTTATAGTTCTATTTCATTTTCAGCCATTCATTCTTCTTTTTCCTTACAATCCAATTTAAATTTTTTGTCCATTTTCATTAATATACTATTTTAAAGGTTTCTTCTATGTCATTTCATTATGGCATTTACTTGTAGATTTTTTCTAAAGCATGTAGACACATTGTGCTGAGTGCAATAACTTTTTCAGAATCTTCTTCACTTAAAAATTTAAATTTAAATATTATAACGTAAAATTTTAATATGAAAAATTTTATTTATTTATTTAATTTTCGAGACGTTAAATGTTTGTTACTTACCTAACGGCTATCATCAACAAAATGGAGGCCACTAAATAAAATTGCGTATCGTTCGCCATATACCAAGACCAAAGCATACAAAATTGATGTTGGGGATAAAAATTATTGATGTACAAAACGTTTCTCCACCAATAGTTATCGCAACTGATGTGATCGATAATGGCAGGAGAAAAAACTGAATTCGAATGTAAATATCTCATTATAATTTCGTTTAACACCAAAACGAAAAGGTAAGCAGGAGTTAGTCTAAATAACCTGTAAAATATCATCAGAAAAAAGCAGCGAATACTGGACCAAAATTCTTCGAACTTTCCAGTAGATTGAGATTTTTGCTTTTTAATTATTGAACGGAAGTAAGTTAAAGTTACAAGTAAGCCACTGAAACAAAAAATATATATAATTTAATTAAACATTAAAGAAATTACTTTTTGTTGTCCATTGCTCTATAGATTTTCGATATTATTGAAGCAAGTACAGTTCTGTACACACCAGAAGAAAAAAAACAAGACATAGCAATTTAAAGTAGAAAAAATACTTAATTTTCTTTCAAAAATTATAAAGTATCTACTCTTATCAGGGCTCACGTAGGAGGCTCTGAAAGAGATGAACAACTGGTATGAGAATGACTGCCTGTCGGTCAATCTTCAAAAAACAGCACTGGTCGCTTTCACCAGGAAAACATCACTACCAGCCACAATCAATCAAGGGGATAGAGATTCCATTCGTAAGTCAGGGTAAATACCTACGTACAATATTTGACCAGAAGCTGACATGGAATCCACAAATCCAAAAATCATATAAAAGGCTACATTTAGGGTGTCCGTTATTTACCGATTTGATTTTTGAGTTTGCAGCGCACCTAAAATATTTAGTGTATGACCCAAAAAAAATATTGAACCTATATAAGCCTTTAATATTGATAATAAACCGCGCCACAAAGCGATTGATTTCCCATTTATTTAACATGGGATTTTTGTAATTTTTGCAATCAATTTAGTTGTTCCTCAGCCAGCTCATACAAAGCTGCGGCAATCAATTATTTTTGTAGTAAGTTTAATGCTCTACAACAAAGTCTTAGTAATTTTTTCGATAAATTCACTTGCTTAAAAGTTATTCAAGCTCAAAGTTGAACTAAAAATAACTTTTCTTTGTATTTTGACCGAAAAACGATCATTATCTGTTTTACAATTCATTTTTTATTGTAAAAAAATATGATTCAGCTAACGCCTCGGTAGATAATAATATCGTACTAAGGTGGGTGAAAGGGCACGACAGGAGCAAAGGGAACCGTATTGTTGACTCTCTGGCCAGGATGGCGGCTGGACTAAAAATTTTGGGACCAGGCGACACCCATGGTTTGACGACTTCGACAATTGCGGAACTAGCCAAACGTTACACCCGTACTCAATCCCTTAAGAAATGAGATGAAACCAAAGGATACAGTTTTGCTAGGATTACCCTGGGCGACCCTGAGAAGCTGGATACGAATAAATATTTGGCGATGACCAGGAAGAACCTACGTTTAACAGTGGAATTTCTGACTGGACACTGTCAACTAAGGAAACACCTCCATATTATGGGGCTAGTGGACATACCTCTATGCAGGAGGTGTGAACAGGAAGATGAAACTGTCAGGCATGTCTTTTGTGAATGTCCGGAGCTATCGTCGATAAGAGAGTGTGTGTTCGGTGAGTCTTGGCCTACACCTGCCGACATTAAGGAGATGTCCCCTGGTGACCTGTCTTCCTTCCTGGATAAGGCAGGATGGACAATGTCCTAGGAGGGCGGCTCCTTGGGAGTATGTACAATGGGCCATATTGTGGCCTAAGTGCTGTGGGTCTATACTCACCCTTCCTACTCTACAGATACAGAGATACAGATGATTCAGCTATTTGTTTGGGTCTGTCAAAATAATTGAAAAGAGGAAAGTATAATTTATGGTTGGTATACGGCACCGCAATTACTCCGAATCCAGATTTGGAATTTCTTAAAGCAGTTTATAATTATCAAACAATTGATAAAAAATTATCCGCAGTAGTTTTGGCAAAGTTCAGAAACCATATATGGTATTTAAGTCCTGAAACAGCAGCTGTATCATTTTTCAATGAAAGTATTTTTTCTGAAGTTAGGCAAAAAATGGTGGCAGCTTCGACACCAAGCGACGAGAATCAACTTGACTTTCCTAAACGCTTTATTTTCAATTCATAAGATTTTTATTGGTTTCTTGACAAAAACGTTGATTATTTCATTAATTCTGATTCTGTCAAATTTTTCGAAAGATGTGGTATTGATACAAATTTTCTTCTGTTAGAAGATAGTACATGGTCAAATAACCCAGATTATTTAAAAAATTTGGAAATTGTAAAACATCTAAAAGTGGTCAATGATTCTGCAGAGCGAACTGTCAAACTAACTGAAGAATATGTTAATACTTTGGCTAAGGACGAAGATCAAAAACAGTATGTTATTCAGGCAAGAAGTGAATATAAAAAAAAATTTCCAATTGCCACCAAAAAATGTTTGATAAAATAAATTTTGTTCATGAATGAATTGACAATTTCATTAAATTTGTCACATTTTTTACCAATGAATTGTAATTGATTGCCGCAGCTATGTATGAGCTGGCTGAGGAACAACAAAATTGATTGCAAAAATTACAAAAACCCCATGTTATTTAAATGGGAAATCAATCGCCTTTGTGGCACGGTTTATTATCAATATTAAGGGCTTATATAGGTTCGATATTTTTTTTGGGTCATACACTAAAAATTTTAGGGGCGCTGCAAACTCCAAAATCAAATCGGTAAATAACGGACACCCTAGCTACATTGCCCTTGGGAGATGTAGTCGGTTGTGCGGGAAAATCCGGGGACTCGATTCAAAATTGAAACTGAGATTGTACATGAAGGTCATAAGACCAATGTTAACCTATGATTCAGGAATTTGGTGAGCTAAATCCCAGCAGGTTGGTGAGGAAATAGAGAAGGAAAGGCGTGGTATCAAGGAGAGGAAGGGCCCAGGAATAGATGACTTGACGAGAGAGACTGTTGAACGATAATGGAAAGTATTTCTTGGAACTTTTCAACAAAGTCTGAGGGAGGAAGAGCTTCCAGAAACGTGGAAAGTAGCCAGATTGGTACTCTGGTAGAGAGGAGAAGCGGACAGGGGACTACAGGCCCATCAGCCTGCTGTGTGGGATAAGTAAAGTTTTGGAGGGGATCATAACAACAAGAATTGAAGAGGAAATGGAAAGAAATAGGGGCTTTAGGGGAAACCAGCATGGGTTTGTGAAGGGGAAGTCTTGTATTTCTGCACTAGACAGAGTGATGAGCTTGGTGGAGGGCAGTTGGAGAAATAAAAAACTGGCCCTACTTATATTCTTCGACGTCAGGAATACGTTCAATGGGGTCAGCAAAATGGCAGTCTGGGCTCCTTGTCTAGGCTTGGAGTAGGGGAGGGGCAAATTAACTTAGTAGAGGATTATCTGACGGAGCGGGTTTTGGTTGACTCGAGAGAGCGGAGGTATAGCACGAAGATGGGACCGTCGGTATTGGAAGCGACGCTCTGGAAATGAGTGTTTGATTAGATTTGTGTGATAAAATGTGAAGATGGATGCGAGATTACGGTTTATGCAGATGACGTGTGCCTGGTATGTACGGCAAAGGGAGTGACAGAAATAGAAAGAAAGGCGGAGACAATGTGTAGAAAGATTGTGGAAAAGATAGAGGAATGCGGATTGGAGGTGGCCGAAGAGAAGACAGTGGAATTACTAGTGAAGGGACGCAGTACATGTAGAAATCGGTGAAATACCTAGGTGTGTGGTTGGATAGCCATCTATCGTTCAAAAACCACATGTCGAAGGCAGCGCAGAAGGCGAAAATTCGGCCAGCATGGCTGGGGAAATTGACGTGTAAAGTTAAAGAACCGGGAGAATGGAAGAGAAGGGTTATTGGTAGAATGATTAAGGAGAGTATGCTGTACGGGGTGGAAGTGTGGGGTGAAAGAGCGGGAGTACATGCAAGGATTAAACCACTACTGAAAGTTCAGAGAGGAATGTTGCTAAGGGTGGTGCAAGGGTACAGAACAGTGAGGGGGTTAGCAGCAGGGGTGCTGGCAAGATTCTACCCATTGGATGTTATGGCTAGAGCCAGGAGACTACAGTGGAAGGGCGTGATAAGAGAGGAAATGGCAATAAGGTGGAAGGAGTATGAAGGTGTGCTAAAAAGAGAATTTGGAAGTAGGAGAAAATGGATGACTGGAGGAACGAAGAAGTGCTGAAGAACTTGGAGGAAAGACTCGGGGAGGCGGTGTATTGGAAAAATGTGGTGGCGATAATGTTGAGAGAGGAGGGGTAATGGATAGAGGTGAGTAAGGCAGTGGAGAGTATGGTTAGGAGAAGAGAATGGTTATGAGTGACAGAGTAAATGGAGAGTGTGCATTGAAGTATGCTAGGGTAGTGATTCCAAGACGGGAACGATTAGAACTTCCTCAACGGAAGCGTTAGAGGTTTTGCTGAACTTACCACTTTTGCAATCTATATTCAAGGGTAAGCTATGCCAATAGCAGACTGATGCAAGGTCAAGCTCCAATAAGCTGTAGGCAAGGTACCGACCAGGATAGGTAGATAGGTATAACTTTCACCTGTAGGAGGAGCAAACTCAATTTGGTTCACGTATGGCTCCAAACCGTTGTTGGATTTAAGGCTGAAATCCATAGGTAGAAGTCCAGCTATGCCTAGGGGAGTACGCGACTGTGTGTCAACACTAACGTAACGGGCATAAGGAACTCAGGGCCATGAGAAGGATGATAAGTGGACTCAGGAAGGTGCAAACACCCAATGATGGGACTTAAACCCGTCCTTGGAAGTATTCCAAAGACTGCCATTAGCGAATATGTGCAAAGAAAGTCTCTTGAATTGTGGGAAGGTACGCCTAGACAAAGACAGGCCAAACAGCTCATAAGGGGACATTCAGCAAACTTTACGGCAGACCTATTCTCAGACAGACGAAAGTAAGTAAAAATGATAGAAGGATTGTTAACTGGACATTACAGGCCCAATAAACACATGAGTCTGATAGGCCAAACGGAGATATACTTATGCAGGTTCTGTCTGGAAGGGGATTCTTATGTCAGTGTGAAGGCTTGAGAAGACTGCAGTTTATAGAACTTGGATAGGAGGAATTGGAAGGAGCAGGCTATATGAAAATCACTATAATGGCTGATGAACTTCATCTGAGGGGCAAGACTAGATGATGCAAAGAACAGCAAAATAGATCTACAAAGGTCGCAGTGTATCAGATCGAAATAAAGTTGCTCTCAGTACATTCGGCGTACATTACTCTTCAATTTTTGGTTGACTTTTTTCCATCGTGTGATGCCTCGAGTAGATAGTCTACTCCAGTAAGAAATATTGTCGATAGTTTTGAACAAAATATCATTTAGGCTCAAAATAATATTATGGATAAAATAAAAACTTATTTACAAATATTTTATACATACCTAATAAAGAAAAACGTATCAACTGAAAATGTAGCATTTGAAATCGTTTGATACATAAAAACCCTTTCGGTTACATTTCTTAAATTCTTATTATCGCTAACGGAAAATATTTCCAAATAAGTGTGCACCATTATGATCCAAGAAATTGAAAGAAATCTCAAGCCGTGAATACACTGTATAGATTCCAAACATTTTTGTTCGACAGAGAGTATAGTCTTGCTATTTTTGACCGCTGAGAATGATAAGAACAGTTTCATTGGTAAAGCTAAAAAACGAATATCAATAATCAGTAATATTCTAGATGGATTTAAAATATACAGGGGAAAATGGCGTGCATTATCGTCGATAAAGACAAATTGTTCGTCTATTGCACCAAAAAATCGTACAATTATTGGCTCAATAACCAATTCCCTATATCATACAGCCGTCATTGTCATATTCATTAACACCATTCATTCATTAATTAAAAGATGTTGTAACTGTGATGTAACCCTTTTGACGTATTTTAGTAAATATCGATCTATTTATCGTGCAATTATAAAGGCAGCGAAATTGTTACACTATGACAGACGAATAAATAACGCTAAGAATAAACAGAAAGAAACATTGAAAATTGTGAGGGACTTAAGGGGAAAATCGTCTTCATTTATTTGTTCTGGACTAAACGCTAATGATTTTAATCAGTTTTACTGTTCCATTGGGCCCAATTTAATTAAGCAATTTAATTTCTGTCATGATCCTTCTTCCTTTTTAGATAATCTAAATGTTTCTGAGTCTTTCTATTTGATCCCTACTGATATCTTTGAAATCAAAGAGATAATTAATTCAATAAAAAATATTAACTCTTCAGGTCGGGATGGTATTCCAGCTAAAGTTTTATCTCAATTGCCTAACAATGTCATTTCAGTAGGTACTGGCAGGCGCCATTAAAGTATCATTTAACTCTGGTGCAATTTAGATCACAGACTTAAATTCGATAGTCATATTAAACATCTATGCAATAAATTGTCATCAGGTTGTCATGCTGTTAGAGCCATTTCAATAAATAAACAAATACTGAAAATAATTTCAGATACAAGGTGCAGTCAATGGTAAAAATGAAAAGTAGAAAATTGTTTCTACCTGCACCCAAGGTAAAGAAACTTAATAGTTTCTATACCAAGCTTGACCGTTTTCCATGAAACAACAACTACTTCCTGGGCTATATGTCCCAACGGACATTGAATTACATTTCAATAGAAAACGTGATGGCGACCGACTTTGTCGATCTATCGATTTGCAAATTAACGGGAAGAACACTACTCGTAGACCGGTTTCGACATTGTTGTGTCTCATCAGTACGAGGCAAGTAGTTCTTCTCATCCCGCAGAGCAGGATGCAGAATGATTCTTTTACGCCAATACATAAACCGTGAACCCACGATTCCATGATAAAGTCTGCATTCTGTCAGATAATACCCCGGCCTCTGATGACAATCGCTATGTCATCTGCATATCCTAGACACTGAAAGTCTTTTTTGGATAATTCGTTGAGGAGATCGTCTACTAGGGTTGCCCAAAGTAGTGGTGACAGAACTCCTCCTTGTGGACAACCTCCACCTGCTTTCGCTTTGATGATAGCTTGACCTAGTAAGGATATTACAATCCTATTCTCTAGAGCTGCCCTTGTCCATCTGCCTATCACTTGAGGTGTGCCCCGTCTACTCATTGCATCTATCAATGAGTTCGTTGTAACATTGATTTTTTTTCAGGTAAACATATTTATGGACTACAGTAACAATGTTAAAGTCACTGCAAGAACTTCTACACAACTAAAATGTTAGTATATAGTATTTTGAAATCGAATTCCTACAATTCTGGTTAAAGAGATAACAGCATATAAAAAAACGACAAAAACAATTTGCTATAAACAGAGTTTACTGATAGCATGAAACGTATATTTAAAATGTAATTTTTGTACGCGATTTTCTGAAATTTAAAAAATAACCACTTTAATTGTTGAGCACTGTTTATAACGGTAAGTAAAAAATGTTTGATGAACTTACCAGATAAAGTTTCATTATTTTTTTTCGACTGCACAACGCTAACATTACTTCCGTTCACAATATGAGTGGTACTATTATAATTCATATTATTTTCTGTAAGTTGTAGTTTATGGCATTTTTCTTTATCTTCATTGGTTGAATTTGTGTTGTAGTCTACCAACGAGGAAATTATAATCAAAAGAAATATAAATAAGCTGCAACCCCTAAAACCAATTTCCTCATAATTATTATCTGTAAAAATTTCAAATAAAATAAAATTTATCACATTATAAGTAGGTAATTAGTAATTATCCTGCTCTTTCTATTATCACAAACTTAATTTCGAATTTCTCGTCAACTGCCGACAAAACTAAATAAAGATCCTTTGAAAGGTGAGTTGAAAGTTGTAACAAGAAAAAGTAATGACTATACTTACCCTAGGAGGTGAACTTTGAAATCGGACAGTAGGGAATAATCCCCAGGGACCTTTCGGATGCCCACAATATTTACTGAATTTGCTTGATTACGTTCCGAGGCTAACAAAGATCTCACCCCTTGTACGCCGCACGATTCAGGAAGACATTCTCCAACATTTAATTGCCTAGTCTGAAAGGAGTTCAAGAAGTTACAAAAAAGTTTTATAATACATTTATACAGAGTTATGCAACGCCTTTAAAGAGAGTTTTAATAAATTATTATACAGAGTGAGTGTTATGTATAGAACACCTCAATTATCTCGGAAACGGCTTTGCACGATTTTTATAAATTTTGATATTTGACGATTTTGTAATACGGCCGAGCTTATGATAGTGTTTAAATAGCGATAATTATTTAGCACTCAGCCAAAATTAAGTAAGCCCAGCTTTAACAAACTTATTCTTATTCCCATTAAATATAATATGGTTTCAGCAAGATGGAACACCCCATTACCAAATTAATGTCCGGCATTCTATCAATCAAATATTCCCAAACAGATGGATTGGGAAGCGCAGATAGATGGAATGGCCTGCACGATCCCCTGACCTTACGCTTTTAAATTTTTTTATGGGAATAAAAAACTAAGCCGGTTAACTTAGATGACCTAAAAGCAAGAAAATCGCTTGTGACTGGATCAGGCACGCCTGATATGTTAAATAAGGTGAAAATTTAAGAGGAATACATACCCTGTCCGTAGAATCGGTGTCGGAAGCACCCTCAAAGTTCGAACAGAGATAAGCCGAGATATTTTAAATGCTGACGTAGATTACAAATCATAAATCGACGTATATTAAATCTTCCATGGGCTAGAATTTTGGGTGGGTAGGAAATTAGAGATGGGCTTGTGTACGGGCGGCATACACATATTAAATTCGTAATATTATTACATCGGTAGTTTCAACTGATCAGATAAGGATTTTACAACGAATACAACAACCACCCAGCCGATAATTTTATTACCAGGCATCGGTACTATTTTTTTATTCTGAATATCTCCAAAACTATTAATATAATTTAATTATAAATCAATAAACTTTAAAAAAATTAAATTAGGCTACATTATTGAGGGTATTAAGGAGAGAAATTAAAAAAACATTTTTAAAAAAAATTGAAATGTATAAAATTTTTAAAGAATCGTTAAATTTATAGACACCTTTTTAGTTGAAACATTTTAAGATAACTTTTCTTATTTTTTTAAAACTTTTAACTAAAAAAAGTAGGTATAATTCTATTTCTGGGAAAGAAATTATTATTACTAATTAAAAATCGATAAATATACCTAGAAAAATAAAAAACTGTGACAATATGGCAATGTTTTTTATTTATGATAATCCAGGAATTTTGTTTTACGTGTCTTCAATTATTCATCCCGTATTCCGTTTGAATATAATAGAGGGGAAGAATTATTGTGATAAGAAAAAAATTGGTTTGATTGATTTTTACGTTGTGGAGATACCTGACCGAAAAATATTTGTTTGCGGAACCATTTTTGGATGTCAGTGTGAAGTAAATTTGTTAACACTGTCGGCTAAAGGGATTTTAAAGAAATTTTTACCCTGACTGTGACAAGTGACAAGGGATATTTAATGGGATTTTACCATTTAGAAAATTCATAAGACTAAGAAAACTAATTGAAATAAAATTTAATATATACGTGAACAAAAAAAAACCTTTTTAATCACATTTACATAACCCCTTTTATTTGAAATAAAAATCAAACGCCGTTATTTTCCGATCGATTGTTTTGAAAATGAAATTAAATGAACATTTAGGACTTAATATTTATTACCTATATCTTTTTAAATATATTTTATAAGTAGATTTGTCATCGTACAAAAGAATTCTGAATATTAAATATGATATTAGCCTAAATTCATGGAATATTTAATCAAAACCAAATTAGTTGCTATCAATCCGCAATTTACCTTTAGAATAACCATACTTTATAGAAATTTAATCTTAGTAGGTACATAATAATCTTTATTGCTTGATAAATAATAAAAGGGAATTAACATTCTTTGGAATAACTATAAATCCAAAAAAACCTTTGTATCTGTAGGTAGCTACCTAATAATTATTATTCCATAAATTACCGAAAATTGGTGAATTTATTTTATTCTTGTGTCAGTTGGCTGCTATTTCCTATAACTCGAAAGATACCTACCTTCAACAAATAATAAATGCATTTCAAGAAACTACCGGATATTACACAAAAAAATTTTTAGCAAGAAGAAAACTCAAGCGACAAAGAACTCAAAATTTTAAATGTAAACGGGGATATAAACCAAAATTAATTATTTCAGTTGCCGATGAAGATTATGGGGCAGTGCAAGATGAAGTAAGTGAAGAAGAACTAAATGCTAGAAAAGAAAAGCTCCAGAAAATATTAAAAAAAAACAATGACAGATAAAATTAGTATAGGAATAGCTACAAGAGGACAACATTTAAATCCGTTATGGCATCAAGTACGACAGTATAGACTAACTGCATCTAATTTTGGAACTATCTGTAGATTGCGAGAAATGACAAATCGTCTTACAGAGGTTTTACAGGTAACAGAGCTACACGATATGGTCAGGACAATGAAGCCACAGCAATTCGTGCATTTGAGGAACTGACAGGTTTAAATGTTGCACCTTGTGGCTTATTCATTGGAACTGGAGAGGAATATTTTCTAGGGGCAAGTCCAGATGGCGTGATTAAAGATGACAACCATTTCACTATTGAAGTTAAATGTCCCTTGGTCCTAAAAAGCTGCTCAATAGAACAAGGAGTAGCTGAAAAGAAAATTAAATTTCTTGCGTATGATGAGGATGGTTTTTTGTATTTAAAACACACTCATCCGTATTATTATCAACTACAAGGGCAGCCACATCTTTCAGGCAAGGAATATTGCTATTTCATTGTCTGGTCTCCTTTAGGGCCGATACATGCTGAACAAATAAGCAGGGATGATGTGTTTTGGAAAAATAAAATGTTTCCTAAATTAAAGTGTTTTTATTATAATGCTTATTTAAAAGAAATAATAAAAGATGTTATATAACCTTTATGTTGTTTTTAAAATTCCTTATCTTAAAAAATATCTAGCAAACTCAACCGGTTAAAATATCTCATAAAAACAAGTGTTCGGTGTTTTTGGCATTTTGTTTAGCGAAGCACTTAATATGAAGCAAAAGTAACCATTAACGTTTTTTACAATGAAGCTCCGGCTCTTAGTTACTTAATAAATCAAAAAAATATACTTCGTAACTACAGAATAATATCCCTATTTTATTATCTAATTTCTCTCTACTACAAGTTATATTGTTAAACGATAATTCAGTAAACCGGTACTTAGATTAACTGATAAGGTTTAAAATAATTATACCTAAGCTTGGTTGCGACATTAAAAATTGCTTTCAACAAAGTTGATATAAAATGTCTTTCAATTTATATTTTTACCCTTTAAAACCTTCTATATTAATTAAATAATGATTACTTTTAAAATACTAATGCAAAAAAATACCTACTTTAAACAGCGCGTGTTGAAAACAGCGTATTTTATTTTAATTTTTATTACCTATTGAAGCTATTTTACCAAATCTTTATTCAGTCGTACTAACCGTTACTTACAGTAACTAACACAAGTAACAGAGTTTACTGTTACCACCTCTATACATGTTAGTAGTTCCGTTTTCACAGAATTTAGAAGAGGGCGCTATCAATCAGGAAAGAAACTTAAATGTTTGTTGTGCGCCCAAACGACTTAAGATAAATTCACGAAATTTTGGGAATGGTTACATCTAACTAATGTCTAAAAAGTTATGGGAGCGAATTTTTGAAAAATTAAAAATTGGAGTGTAAATAATTTTTTTCTCAGAAATTAGACTTTTTTTAAAAAATCTGTTTCCATACTTTTTTTTAGAAGTATACATTAAATTAATTTCCAAATTTTCAAAACAATCGGTTGGTAAATAACGGCGTTTGACTTTTATTTCAAATAAACGAGGGTATGTATTCCTCTTAGGATGTTGCCGGTGAACATTTTGAACATTTACGATGTTAACAATAATGTTTTTAATGTTTAATAACATATTTTGTTAATAAAAAAGGTTCTTTAATTAATTGCCATTACATGTGCTAGAAATTTCTTAGTATTTAAAAACTATAACATAAAATTTATTCAAAATACGTACCACAGGCGTACTATTTCTATTTAAATTAATGCGTATCTTTGATACATAGAAATTGACGTTAAACGGTGGAACAACTTCATTCCATTCTTTTTTAACCAGTTCTTCGCACAATGTTTTTGAACCCAACCAATAGTCATTTCCAAACAAAAACTGACCAGCATATCTTCCGGATGCATCATACACTATAAAAAAATAAATTAATATTTTACAAATATGATTTAACAAAACGTTTATTTGACACATTTATTGAAATTATTAAGATGATAATTTATAGATATTGGGGAAATATTGCAAATACTGTAAGTATTTAAGGATTCCTTATTTTCCTAATTTGCCAAACCTAACCTAAAACAGGTTCTTCACTCAAGTAATCTGTCTGTATATTTCGGTTTGAATTTTGTTTTGTGTTAGTATTGGTTCTGAAATTGTCTGTTTTCCGCCTGATGTCTGGTATAGACATCTATATTACAAACTAAGATTTAAAGTAAAACTAACACAATGGTTTTATGTAGGTAATAAAGGAAGGAATTTTTTTTGTATATTAAAAACCGTAAGTTAAGTGTGTAACTGAGCGCTTTCGGCATCATCAGAGTTACTTCCTAAAAGGTGTTAAACATAAATAAGAAATAAGAAAAAAGTGTAACTTACGTTAAAAGATAAAACCTCTTCAATTACTATTATAAAAACAAAAAATAAAATGGAAATGACTACGTTATTGTTAGAATCTGCTCTGTAGATAACCATATAAATTACACATTTTGTTATATATTGGTATTTTATTGTCATAAAAACTTTTGTAAAAAGTCAAGTTGTCAGAATAAAAAAACTATTTTTCTAAACTTTCCGAGTTAATCAGTCCAATGCATCACTGCCTGAAACTCTGCTAACAGGTTATGGGCCCAGATATAGTGGTTTGCACCAGGACGTAAGAAAATTCAATAACAAACATTGGTTATCAAGAAGGTTCCAGACTTAGATTTTATGGTATAAAATCGCCGTAAAGATGTCTAAAGAAGAATCTACGTCTTTGCAGATTGGAGGATTCGCCGAGCTCAAAGGGCGAGAAAACTATAACGTTTGGAAATTTCAAATAAAAAATCTTTTGCGACATGACAACTTGTGGTATTCCATCACTGGATATCCTGAAGGAGATAAGACCGATGAAAGTACCAGACTTCGAAGAGATGAAAAAGCGTTAAGTAAGATTAACCTAATGCTAGAAACTAGCTGTTTGGTACATGTACTGAATGCTGAAAAAGCAAAAGATGCTTGGCATGCACTTGAGAATGCATTTGATGATAGGGGCTTAAATCGAAGAGTGGGGCTTATGAGAAATCTATTTTCCGTTAAATTAGATAACTTCAGCAGTATGGAAGAATACGTTAATGAAATTCTATACATTTCCCAACAGCTGAATGGAATTGGTAAACCTGTAGATGACGAATACATTGCCATAATTATGCTACAAGGATTGCCATCCACATATGATCCAATGGTAATGGCCCTTGAATATTCTAATGTACAACTTACAAGTGATCTTGTAAAGACTAAATTGTTGATGTTAAATGGAACAGTAATGAAAATTCTGCGTTGGTAGCTAAGAAACCAAATAAGAAAGCCAAGAGATTATGGTGTTGGAAATGTCGTTCTGAAGGTCACTTAAAATTCAACTGTCCTAATCAATCAGATGATAAAGACAAGGAAAAGTCAGGAAGAAATGATAAGAAAAGCGGTTCATCTAAGAAAACTGGACAAAACAAAGCATTACTTTGTGCTTTGGGTGCTGGACTTAATTTCAATAAAACTGACTGGTACATAGACTCCGGAGCAACGAACCATATGACTGCAGATACTGAAAGTGTGGTTAACTTCAGCGATAAAAGAAAAGGTCTTGAAATAACAGTTGCAAATAATGCAAAATTAATAAGCACTGGGAGTGGCGATATACATATAAATCTAAATAAGGGTCAAGCCAAGAAAATCTCAGATGTAATCTGCGTACCAAATCTGACAGCAAATCTGTTTAGTGTTAGCACATTAACCAAGAAGGGTTATACAGTAGTGTTTGATGAACATGGCTGCACAGTGTTCGATGAATTAGATAGTCAAACCAGTGGCGAGATCATAGCAACTGCAAGTGAGACGTCAGGGATCTATAAACTGGATTTAGCGCCGAGTCAAGCTGTAGGTACGCGTGTAAATTTGACAGTCAATAAATATGATGAACTATTATGGCACAGAAGGCTAGGACATTTAAATCGAGTTAGCTTAAACTTATTGAAGAATGGTTTAGCAGTTGGAGTTCAATTTATAGGCAACGCAACTGAAGCATCGTCTTGTGTACCGTGTATAGAGGGCAAACAGGCTCGAAAACCTTTTCCCAAAGACCGAAACAAGAAGTTAGCTGAAAATAGATTAGACCTTGTTCATTCCGATTTTTGTGGGCCAATGCCGACTGCATCATATAGCCATAAGAAATATATGTTGACATTTGTCGATGACCATTCACGAAAAGTGTTTGTATATTTTTTAAGTACAAAGGATGAAGTTAAAGATTACTTTGAAGAATTTGTAAATCAAGTAGAGGTGGAAACGGACAGAAAAATGAAAATTTTACGGACCGACAATGGCAAGGAATACTGTAACAGTTTTCTCGATACATTCATGAAAAATCGTGGTATTAAACACCAGACAACTACGGCTTATACACCACAACAAAATGGCGTAGCCGAAAGAATGAATCGGACTATCATGGAAAAAGTTAGGTCAATGATGAGTGATGCAAGAAGTGATCCTAAACTGTGGGCTGAAGCGGCCAATACAGCTGTTTACTTAGTCAATAGGTCACCAACCAAAAAGCTACCAGGGAAAACGCCTGAAGAAGTATGGAGTGGCAAAAAAGTCAAGCTCGATCACTTGAGAGTTTTTGGTTGTACTGCATATGCTCTAATTCCTAAAGAAAAGAGAAAAAAGCTTGATTTCAAAAGCCAGAAGCTAATTTTCGTTGGTTACTCGGATGAAAGTAAGGCTTACAGATTGTTTGATCCAACATCAAAGAAGATCATCACGTCACGAGATGTTGAATTTATCGAAAATTCAAGTTCTTCTAAAGAAGAAGTGGCTGAATCTGTAGAACCGTTAAGCTTTGAAGAAAATGACCATCAAGAAAATTTAAGTGGGGAAAATCACAACAAAAAAGAACTTTTTTCAGATCATTCTAATATCGAACAGTTAGATGTTGACACTGTGAATGATGAAACTGAAGAAGTTCTTGCACCGAAGTATCCTCAAAGAATAAGAAAAGCTTATGAACTACCTGATTTTATATACAACTTTCAAAGTACGGTAGATTCAGAAGATCCATTGACTTATGACGAAGCTGTGCATAGCCCAGAAAAGCAAGAATGGGAAGAAGCTATGAAAAAAGAAATGCAGTCAATGAAGATTGATCAAGTATGGGAACTTATACAAAAACCTCCAGATGTTAAAAATATAGTAAAGAACAAGTGGGTGTACAAAACAAAGAAGAATGCTGAAGGCGAAACTCAAAGTTACAAAGCCAGACTTGTAGCTAAAGGGTTTACTCAGAAAGCTGGCATAGATTATGACGAGACATATTCACCTGTAATACGTCATAGTACCATGAGAATTTTGTTTGCTATATCCGCAACAATGGACCTGGAGATTGACCATCTTGATGTGGAAACTGCCTTTTTAAATGGAGAGCTTGAAGAGAGGATCTATATGACTCAACCAGACGGGTTTATACAGCAAGGAGGAATGGTAAAGTCAAAAATGTTTTGATCAGTCTGGGCTACAAACAATGTGAGAGTGAGCATTGCGTTTTCTTAAAAAGAAATGGAAAAAGTATCATGTACGTAGCTTTATATGTTGATGATTTCTTTTTATTTTACAATGACAAAGACATGGCCAATGCTCTAAAATCAAAATTGCAAGAAAATTTCAAAATTAAAGATTTAGGATCCATATCTTATGCATTAGGCATAAAAGTGCACAGAGATAGAGAAAAACGTATCATTAAACTCAGTCAAAAACAATATTTGATGTCAGTACTAAATAAATTTGGTATGCAAGATGCTAAACCGGTTGGAACACCATTAGAACCCAATGTAAAATTTAATAGTGAAGAGTTTATTGATAGTGTCCCATATCAAGCGTTGATAGGATCTCTAATGTATTTAAGTGTAGCAACAAGACCAGACATAAGCTTCGCTGTATCATTTCTAAGCCAATTCAATACTAGGCACACAAATGAGCACTGGATTGCAGTAAAGCGTATCCTGAGGTATTTAAAAGGAACAGCTGATTTCTGTTTGACATATGAACAAGATAACTTAGAGTTGAAAGGATACATTGATGCTGATTGGGGGAATGATATAAGAGACCGAAGATCATTTAGCGGTTACGTGTTTGTGATGTCTAAAGCAGCAGTGTCTTGGGGCTGTAAGAAGCAAGGAAGCGTTGCACTTTCTTCGACTGAAGCCGAGTACATGGCGATATCAGAAGCGAGTAAAGAAAGTGTCTACTTGTCAAGAGTAGTTAAAGAACTTTTGTGCAATCTTGTGAATAACATACCGGTGACTGTTATTCTATACAATGACAATCAATCGGCACAAAAATTAGTTTATAATCCTGTTCACCACAAGAGAACCAAACATATAGACATAAGATTTCATTACATTCGTGAGTTGGTTCTAAAAGGTGAAATAACAATTATGTATTTGTCAACTACAAATATGATTGCTGATGTTTGTACCAAGTCGTTACCTTTGCCTAAGCATAAATTTTGTACAAACGGATTGGGATTAAGGACACTTTAAAAGTTGTTGACATTTATATGTTTAAGGGGGTGTGTTAGAATCTGCTCTGTAGATAACCATATAAATGACACATTTTGTTTTATATATATTGGTATTGTATTGTCATAAAAACTTTTGTAAAAAGTCAAGTTGTCAGAATAAAAAAACTATTTTTCGTGCAATCGCACGCGAAATCAGTATTTCGCGTTCTCAGCACAGTCCGCGAAATTTAATTTCGCGGCCGTTACCCATAGCAACGGCCGCGAAACCAAACGTCACTTCCAAATTTGACATTTCTAAAATACTACAAAGACAACTGCTTGATGTCGATATTGTCTCGTATGTTCAGCATACACTTCAGCATGGAATATATGCTCCATAAAGTTGAACTTTTTACAACATTTGATTTCTGCATCAAATAAGCCAATAAAATGTTTTCAGACATCGTCTTAACATTCTGTTTGTCACACCAATCTTTAAACTCGCCGTAACATTTTTCGTACTGCCGTTTAGATTTTTCGGGTATTAAAACGGAAAGCGCCGAATTTACAACGCTTTTGAGTTCCGGAGGAGTGGAAGGTACTGAAATATCGCTATCAGTATCAGACATTTTGCGTTTTGACAAGAACTGTCAAAATATATATTGAAACATATAATTTCCATAGCACACGGTGATATTGTTAAATGAATTGAAATGCTGTTGATTTTAGAGCAATAATATATTTATTTACAACTATCTATTTTAATAATTTTAACGATTGCACGAAAAATAGTGTGTATGCCATGGCCGCGAAACTTTTTAACGACCTCAAGATTATCTTGCCTCGGCCGCAAGCGGCCTCGGCGATAACTGTTCTTTCGGTACGTTAAAGAGGTATTTCGCGGCCTTAGCATACAAATAACTATTTCTAAACTTTCCGAGTTCGTTAATCAGTCCAATGCATCACTGCCTGAAACTCTGCTAACAGTTATCATAAAATGTTAATCAACAGATAAAATTATTTTAGTAAAACATTGAGTTGTAAAAATATTAAAATGTAAAATATAAAACAAAAAACAAAAAGGAGGTTTATTTAACAATTCCAGTAGAATTTAAATAAGGGTGTGAGCTTGGTATTCAAATTGATTTGCGTATTAACGCAATAGGTAGGATTAACCTTGAGTTCCCTCAAAATTTCCAAATCTTCAAGTAGGTTCATTTTTAAGTAACCATTCCCTGGAATACCATGGATAATAGTGCTATTTTTATTGGGAGAAATTCTGTGATTATTAAAGTTTAAGTTATGGACAAAGCTGGACTTATCTGGTCTTGTCAGGTGTTCCTTGATACGGATCTCCAAAGATCTTGTAGTCCTACCTACGTAAGTGGTTGGACAGTTTTAGATAAAAGGGATTTAATGGTTCTTTGGCATTTAAAAGAAATCTTAAGATTCGGAATATTCCTCTCGAGAATAGAAGCTACATTGGAAGATACTTTTCCGAAATAAGGAAGGGATCTAAAAATCGGAGTATCAACATGTTTCTGCGGATGGGGATTAAAAGCTAAATTTCGGAGCTGGCGATATTTAATCTTATTAATGGATTTATCAATAACATTATTCGGAAAACCATTAGCCGCCGCTGATTGTTTATGTATCAAAATTTCTCTGTTATATGAAGCTTCAGTCATCGGTATCCTCAAAAGTCTATGTATAAAACAATTCAAGGATGCCATCTTTTGATGATAAGAATAATTAGCGTTTTTGGTTATTAAAAGAGTTATCGTTGGTTTACGAAATATAGAAAAACTTAAAATGTTGTCGGCATTCCTGTGTATAGTCAAGTCCAAGAAATTAATGGAATTATTAAGCTCCAATTCACAGATAAATTTGATAGATGGATGAATATTATTGATTTCAGACCATGGGCGTAGCTAAGGGGCGGGTTTTGGGGGTCCAACCCCCCCCCCAAATGTAAGAAAATTTGTATACATTACCTAATTAAATATACTAATGGAAAAAATGAACATTATAATATAACAGTTTTTAATTTACCGCGTTTTCACTTGTCATTGGTATCTAGGAATCGACATTCTTTGTTTATTTTCATGAAATACCTGTTAGTTCTGTCTGTTACGCACTGAATATTCTTTGTATAGCATTTGTAACAAACAAAACTATAACCTGGCTACGCCCATGTTTCAGACAATATCAAATGTATATCTTCCGCCGAACCATCAATAAATGCCAATACGTCGTCAACATATCTAGACCAGTGAAGGATTTTGTTGAAAGGATGGATGCTGGAAAAAGAGCTATTGAAAATATGGGTAGTTTCAAAATTATCTAGAAAAATATCAGCCAGCAAAGGTGATAAAGGATTACCCATAGCAAGGCCAGTGGGTTGACGATAAATAACATTGTTGAAAACAAAGGAATCCTGAGAAAGACAAAATTCTAAGAGGGTTGTTAAATGATCAACGGTAGTAGGTGACATGTTATTGGAGACGAGAATATTTTTAATAATAGGAATGGTATCTATTCTGGGCACATTGGTAAACAGATTGTTTACATCAAAAGAAACCATAAGAAACTTTTTGTTAGGATTAAATGACGAAATTTTGTTTACTAGGTCAATAGAATTCTTGATAGTTTTAGAAGGTTTATAATCAAGAATATCCAAAAGAAAACTATTGGTTATTATGGTTATAGTAGTATTTGTACTACTTTTTTATATAATAAAATCTTTTATAATTGTAGCGTGAAACCTTTTTATTAATGTCAATACATGTCAAAATTACATTATCCATCTAACAATTATCAGCACACTATATAAAAATAAAAATATAAAACTAGTGAAGTAGTGAGTGGTACATTTCATCTCAACACTCCCCCTCACGAACTACTTCGTTTTTCAAACCAATTAAATCTGTTAAAAATATGTGACGAGTGGAAGGTAACGCTTTCGTGAAGATATCTGCTAACATATCATCAGTCCTAATATACTCAATTCTAATTTCTCCTTTATTAATGGATTCTCTTATAAAATTTTCTTTTATCTCAATATGTTTTGATTTTGAACTTATTATTGGATTCAAAATTAGTTTCTGGGCTGCTTGGTTGTCATTTAATATCAGTATTTGATCTTGCTTAATTCCCATGTCATTTATTAATTGTTTTAGGTGAACAGCTTCTTTAAAAGCTTCGGTTATAGACATGAACTCTGCTTCCGCAGTAGATAAGGCGACAGTCCTTTGTTTCCTTGATTCCCAGCTTATTAGTGCTCCAGCAAAAGAAAAACAATATCCAGTATAGGATCTTCTATCCACAGCACAAGAACCCCAATCTGCATCAGCATAACCAACGATTTCTTCTTCTTTTCTTTTGTAAACTAAACATTTTTCTTTTGTGCTTTTTAAATACCTCAATATTCTTTTTGCTGCAGTCCAATGTATTCTACCATGGCAAGTATTAAATTGACTTAAATGGCTCACTGCATAGGATATATCAGGACGTATTGCTACAGCCAAATACATTAAAGAACCTATCAGATTTTGATATGGTACATCAATCTGTTCGTTTTGATCCGCTTTATTTAGTTTAGAACCTACTTCCATGGGGCTAGAAACACTTTTACAATTTTTCATTTCATATCTTTCGAGTAATTCTTGTATGTATTTGCTTTGGCTGACACTTATGAAATTTTCATGTTGTTGAAATTCTATTCCTAAACAGTAATTTAAATTTCCTAGATCTCTCATTTCAAAATATTTTTTGTAACTCTTCTTTTACCTTTTTCTTTTGTCTTTTACTGGACGTTGCTATGATCAGATCATCTACGTAGACTGCAATAATGGTTTTTTCTCCCCCTTTGAAGTTTACGTAGATGCATGGATCAGCTGTAGAAGATCTGAAACCCATTTCCATTAATTTTGTATCTAATTTCTTATACCATTGTCTTCCAGCCTGCTTCAAACCATATAGTGCTTTCTGTAGAAAACAAGTGTTATTTTTATTCCTTTTTAAATCTTCTAACATTCTAACCGATTTTTTAAATATTTCATCATTTGTATTTGAACTTTCTTCCAGAACTATTTCTTGCAGATATTTTTCAAAATTTTCTGGTAATTCCATATAAATTTCTTCGTCTAATTCTCCATTTAAGAAAGCTGTAGTGACATCTAGTTGTTGGAGTTCAAGATTATCTTCAGCAGCAACTCCTAATAATAATCTGATTGAGCTTAATTTTGCTACAGGTGCAAAAGTGTCGGAAAAATCAATGCCTGGTCTTTGGTTAAAACCCCTAGCAACTAAACGAGCCTTCTTTTTATTTAATGTTCCATCTGCATTGAGTTTTTCTTTTAATATCATTTTGCAGCTTACTATATTTCTATCTGGTTTTCTTTCTTTTAATACCCATGTCTCATTTTTTATATGAGCTTTAAATTCATTTTTTATTGCTTCTTTCCAGTATTCTTCATCTTTTGTTTCTTCATTTTTTATTTCTTCTCCAAAGTACGACATATAATAATCTTTGGCATTTTGGCATCTTTTTCTTTCTTGTTGTCGTCCTATTATTACTGTTTTCATTTTCAAAACTGTTTGCTTCTTGAATTTGGATTTGTTCTACAATATATTCTTTATTTTCTGGCTCATTTATCTCTATTTCTTCTCCATTTAAAAAATTTTGTTCTTCATTGGGTAAATTTTGTTCTGTATTTTGTTGTAAGCTATTTGTTTTTCTGGTTATTTCTATTAATTCTTCATTTATGGCTGTTTCTTCTTCATTTTCTGGAATAATTTCATATTTTAAAGGATCAAAACAAATTTCTTCAGATTCGTTTGCCTTTTTGTTAAGAATTTTTACATCCCTTGAAACTATTATTTTGTGTAATTTTGGCATCCATATTCTAAAAGCTTTTGAAATTTCTGAGTAGCCCATAAAAATTCCTTCTTCGGCTCTTGGATCAAATTTTCCTCTATTTGGCTTTTTATTTAAAACGTATGCTTTTAAACCAAAAATTTGTAAATGTTTTGCTGAAGGTACTCGTCCTGCCCATAATTCAAATGGACTTTTTCCATTGATAGAACTTGATGGACATCTATTTAACAAATAATTTGCTGTGTGTACTGCTTCAGCCCAAAATTTTAGAGGTAATTTTGCTTCAATAAGTAAACATCTTGCTTTATCTAACAGTGACCGATTTTTTCTTTCAGCCAACCCGTTTTGCTCTGGAGTGTATGGTGACGAAAGTCTTCGTTTAATTCCACATTTTTTTAAGTAATTATCAAATTCATTGTTGCAATATTCAGATTTTTCATTGTCACTTTGTAGGTATTTAATTTTTGTATTGTGTTCATTTTCTACTTCATTTTTGTAATTTTTAAAACATTCGAGTACTTCATTTTTGTGTTTTAAAAAATAGATTTTACAATATCTAGAAAATTCGTGAATAAATGTTACAAAATATTTTGAACCAACAGGTGACTGCACCTGAAACGGTCCCCAAACATCTGAATGAATAATTTCTAAGGGTTTTACAGTTTTTGGAACTACTCTTGAATGAAAAGGTTGTCTAGTCATCTTTCCTTGAATGCATATTTCACAATCTTCCAGTTTTTCTTTCACATTAAAATTTAATCCACGAATTGTTTCATTTCTTAAAGCATTTTTTAAGTCTGTTTTATTTAAATGTCCAAGTTTTCTGTGCCAGGTCATTATATTATTATATAAAAAATAACATGCCTCATTTAATTCATCTTCTTCAGTAATGTAGTAGAGGTCACCTTTTCATTGGGCTTTTAAAATTGTTTGTCTATTTTGATCCATTATTAATGCTTCATTTTTCTTAAATAAAACTTCATAATTTTTGTCAGTTATTTTTCCTACCGACATTAGATCTGTCGTTAATTTTGGTACATAGAGAGTATTTGTTAAATTAATAGTATGTTCTCCTGCAATTTTTAATTTGATTGTTCCAATTCCTTCAACAGAAGTAGTTTGATCTTTGGATGCAAGTTTCAGACATTTTTCTTCAGCATTATTATTTATTTCTCTAAATTTTTCTTTATTTAAACATAAATGAGATGTGGAACCACTATCTAGACACCATTCTTCTTTATCTTGATTTTGAAAATTTGATGAATAACATATCTCTGTTTTAAAAGTGGATTCTACCTTTGAGTTATTATGATTTCTTGGAAATTTAGATCGACAGTATTTGGCTAAATGTCCATATTTAAAACATTTGTTGCATTTAATTCTATTTTGCTGATTATGATATTTATTGGTATTTTCTTCATAACAATTTTTGTTGAAATTTCTTGAAAAATTTCTGCTTACAAATGCACCTTCTTGAAAATTTTTATCTGCATTTTTATTACGGGCTTCGCTTTCTTCCAATATTTTAATTTTTAAGTTTTTTGGTGTTGGTAGATCATCTCTGGATTCAATTGCAATACGAAAATTTTCAAAAGAACTTGGTAGTGAATATAGCATCATATACTTAACAAATCGTCATTTACTGTTATTTGCATATCAGCTAATTTATCTACAGTATCATAAAAATTATTTAAATGTCTTCTTACATCATCACCTTCTTTCATCTTATGTAGAATTAAATGTTTTAATAAGTTTGCCTTACGCGCCTGTCCTTTACTTTGATAAATTTTTTTCAACGTCTCCCATATATCTTTAGATGTTACACAGTTTTTGATTTGTTTTAATTCTGAAGGGGAAATAATTAGTATTAATTCTGATTTGGCATTTAAATCATTCTCTTTCCATTTTTGTTTGGCTTGATCGTCTTCTGGCATTTTTTCTTCTCCGGAAATGTAAGCCGAGAGTCCAGCTCTTATTAATAATGCCTGCGCTTGAATTTTCCATGTATCATAATTATCATTACGTAGAGGTGCAATTTTGTGACTTGTGTTAATTTGAGCCATATTTTTAACTTCTGTTTTTTAACGTAATAAAACCTGGGCCCATAACCTATTGGTTATTATGGTTATAGTAGTATTTGTACTACTTTTTTATATAATAAAATCTTTTATAATTGTAGCGTGAAACCTTTTTATTAATGTCAATACATGTCAAAATTACATTATCCATCTAACAATTATCAGCACACTATATAAAAATAAAAATATAAAACTAGTGAAGTAGTGAGTGGTACATTTCATCTCAACAAAAACTGTTCCAAAAAGTGGTCAATGAAGAAAGGGGAGTGTTGAAAAAACTCACAATTGGTCTAATTGGAAAATTATCTTTATGGATTTTAGGCAAAAAATATAATCTAGCCTTCAAATTAGAAACTAGTGTCTTGAGAGGGTCCCTACTTAAGATTTCAAAGTCGTTTTCCTGCAGAGAAATGTTTCAGTTTTATGAATATATTCATTTCCATGCATAATTATCAAACAGTTACCTTTGTCAGCTTTGGTAATTATTAAATTATTTGCTTGAAGTTTCTTAGATATATAAAAAATGGCAAAATATAAAAAATATAAACAACTTATTTCATATGGCTGTTGTGACACTCGTTCTTTAAAAAACTCATCTCTCATTCGTTTTTTAAACTTGAACTCGTGTCATAACAGAATTCCATATGAAATGCGTTGTTTAATATACTATTCTACTCTTTTGCATTATTTAAATAAGACTTAACTTTATTAAGGGATTACCTTATAGGACGGTGTTCAATAATAGAGTTTATGGGATTAACAAACTGGTTTTAAAGAAAGCTATGGCAGAAAGTGTTTATTCTAGAACTAAATTATATAAATTTAATTAAAATTATATAATTTTCGTACAAGGTTACCCTCATTAGTTCCTGATCATGCATAACATTTCTCTAGTCATAAATTGTTGTTTACCTTTTTATGTCTGTTTACACTTTAAGTAAAACCCCATTAGAAGTAGTACAATGACTGTTACATTACGAGGAACGAAAATAACCTTATATAACAACCGGTCTAGTTTCTGAATAATTTTGATGAGATCAGACCATTATCGAATAGAAAGTTTCTAACATTTGAAAAAGTTGTTTTCGCCAAAGTAAAATATTTTATTATATTTTATTTGTAAAGGTTTTATAAACATAAACACAGCTTAGTTAAATAATTACATTTTTTACAGATCGGGATCGTAAATTGCTTTTCGTTTCGTCTTTTTTGTATTTCAAATACACAGATATGTAATTTATATCATTAGCTTTAAATAAATATCACCACTACCTAAAAAAACAGTGAAAAAATAAAAAAAATACCTAGCCCGTAATCCGTCAATCACACACGGTAAAATAAACGCACAGCTGTAAAGTAACTGAGTAACTGTCAATAGACGTCGCCATTTTAACCAAAACAATTTACATATTTAAGGTTGAGTTTACTATATATACATGGCAGATAAGATTTATTAGATAAAAGATTGCATTTAATATTTAGATTTATTTGGAATTATATATTTGTTCCATTTTTATCAACCCCCACTTCTTTCATATATCTAAATGTATCATAATATAATAGTAAATATATTTAATTACATTGTCCAGAATAATTTACGTTATTTTTATGTACTTAATAAAGTGAATTATTTAAGCAATTAGAAAATGTTTATTGCCGAGATACTTTTTAATAGTATGTTACGTAACAAGAGTTTTAAGTAACCCATTACGCACGAAGTGAAAACGTTTACGCACGAAGCCACCCAGCGGCGAAATGGGATTACAAAACGTATAAAGTACTAGACTTTTTCTACGCCCGGTGGATAGCTCGTAATTTCATCACTTTCACTACTATTATTAACTATGAAATTAAATGTACCTACATTAAAAAACGTCAATGGATTAATATTCACTGAATGTAATATACAGAGTGTCCCAGGAAATCAGAGGTAAAAACTTGGTAAAGAGTAGGTGTTATTAAAATAATGTCAGTATGTTCTTTTTTACCTTTTTTTCTTTGTTGAGTTATAAGGAGTTGATGAAAATTGGGTGGGTTGTCGAATACATCAATTCATTTATTTTGTCCACACCAGTAAGTATACTAATATTACAGTCAAGATACGAATGAAATGAAAATTTTTTTAGTTAATTAGTTCTGCTAAACATTACATAAGGAATATGACATATGATACATATCTTGACAGCTTCCTACTTGATCATAGTATATTACGTAACAAGAATTGTTAGTAACCCATTACGCACGAAGTGAAAAAGTTTCACGTTATACTTTTGACATATGGTATAAAACGTAACTGGTACTACAAATGAACGTCTCGTTTTAGTTTTAGAATCTGGAATATTAATTACAAAAGAATTTCCAGTATCCTGAATGGGATTACAACTCGTATAACGTACTATACTTTTTCTACGCCTATCTATTTTCTTCTATGAAATAAATAAAATCGCAATTATTTAAACTTTATTATAATAATTATTAGTAAGAATAGAACAATTATTATAAGTTGTTGGTCCCTTATGCCTTAAACGATGATGAACGGTTAGCTGTATTCGTGTATTCGTGAAGCGTTGTCTTTTAAATTTTTATGTGACTTACGCACGAAGTGTATCATGAATGTCTTCCAATTTTATTTTTCTAAGTTCTTGTTTACGTCAAGCTCCGCTTAATTCAATAATGAGGATAACCTGAAAACCCATTATTATGCGATGATAATTACACAATATTTGAATTCTTTACCTTTGACAACAAATGCTTATCGTCTGGAACATCTTTCAGATACGTATCAATTTGTTTTTTAGACAGGAGTTTCGATTTTTTACTTTTAAATCCATCCGATCGCCGTTTAAGTAGGGTGATTAGTTTTGGATAATTTGATATATTAATGTTACTATAAATGCTTAGTGTAGTTCTCAGAATTTAATAAATGGCCCATAGTGAAGATGGTTTCATAGTTTTTGATAATTCTTCAAAGTACACAAAGAAAACATTCTCCGAAAATGATTTTACGTTATGCTTGTGTCGCCAATCCATAAGCTTTTGATAGGTAATTTCGTATCTTTCTATGAATTTTTGCGGTAACAAATTTTGTGTGACAGCTTGAGCTTTTTCTAATATCTCCGGTGGAGTGCTCATAATGTCATCATTTTCACTACTAGAAGACATTTTTGTAGGTGAAGTTGAGAAAATGTTCATTCGCATACAAAACTGGACAGTGTAAATGACATGACGTTTATTTCCATAACATACTATGAGAAAATGAGACTTATTTTGAGAAACTGTATAATGTGTTGCCGATATTTAGGGGCATTACTCTTTTAATTTAAATGGAATGTCTCTAATATTAATAGTTTTTTACTAAAAGTATGTAAATCGACCAAATAAAGTATTGCGTAGGTAAAAATTTTATTGCAATTTGATTAAACAAATAAATTTAAGTTTTCTTATCTAACCGCACGTGTATGTTATGAGATCTCATTACGTGCATGCTAATGTTAAATGTTACTTACAATGAATGTCGACAGTGCGATTTTTGACGTTTACACACATGGGCGTAGAAAAAATAACATTGTTTGAAGGATGGTTAATGCAAATGACAAATAATTCACGGCAGCCTACTCGGGTATTCCTACTCGGGTATTCCTAAATAGAGATAGGACCTGAAAGTATTCTGTGGTGTTCTAGGGAATTATAGTTTTGAAGTTATAAATAATTTCTAGCTTTAAAGCCCTATAACTCAGCAGAGGAGATCAGTTGAAAAAAAAGTTATTTGAAGTACTGGCATTTTAACACCACCTACTCATTCCGAAGTTTTGGCCTTTTTTCCTGGGACACCCTGTATATCCGTTAAAAATACTTTTAAAACAATTTCACTAGTATTTTTTTAGAGTGGTGTCTGTTACAATAATTAAAACATTTTTTTTGTAAATTTCTCCTGTTTACGTTTAAAAAATGTGCACGTGGGTCATTATTTATATAAATACTTGGAAGCAGAAATCTAGAGTTACCCTATAAATGTGTTGCTAAATTAAAACTTACTTCTTATGGCCCAACTCGTTTCTTTTCGAAGTTCTGTCAAATATACCGTCATATCACTTTTACACGCTGGATTAGTTATATTGTCCAACCGATTCCACCATCTATGGTGATCATACAGTCTAGAAAACCACTGAAATTGAGATTCATACTCAAAAGCACTACTAGATTCATTAAAAAGTTGAATATCATCCTCGGAAACAGAAAATTGTATCCCATTCGATAAGTACGATAAATCCGATGAATTGTAAGTGTACTTTGTAGCAATTTGATTCGAATAGGCATTTGTAGCACAACGTGTCACAAGTATGTACAAAATCAAATTCACCTTTGACATTTTTTATTAATTGTTTGTGAAATTATTATTTTTTTATCATTTTAATTACTTCTGCCTAAAACCAAGTCGATACTTTCGATTTCAAATTCATTGACTGACTAGGCGAAATGCAATATTGTCCCCACTGCACTGGTCACTCGTGCCGATTGCACTTGTTAGGCCGGTCAAATCAATACTCAACATGGAACAATAATAAAATTTTGAATTATTACGGAACAAGTAGGTTATGTTAGGTTAGGTTAGATTATGGACATTGTCCTATTCCAGTTATTCAAGTTTCTTATGATTTTTACAACAAAGAACCATTACCGTATAAAGTTAAATACTACTACTACATTTGCAAAGTTTTATTGTCTTTCTAAGACAATGAGCCCGAAGGCAATGAGCCCTATTGTTTCAGCTGTGTGTACACCTAGTTATACGATTTCTAAGCGGTTATCAAACGAATTTAAAAATCTACCCGTGAAATATATTTTATCAAAGGTAACACCATGAGTTTCGACGAAAACTTTTTGGCAAAAATACGAAAACAAACTGAATAATAAACTCCCTAAAATAAAAAAGTTTGAGTCTGGAAAAAAAATTATCTTGTAAAATTTTACAGAACCAGATTAGTTGTAAAGTACCTAGCTATTTGATTTTATTTATCGTTTAGATGAATTGAATTGATATAATACTAACAAAATATTTTTTAGAATACTTAAAAAATATAAATGATTATTGATTTATAGTTAATTATAATACTTCATGCTCAATACTCGAATTGCCTGTACTAATAGAGAAAGGCGATATGTGGGTAAGTAAAACTGTTCCTTTGCTAGAATAAATGCAATAAATTCTATTTATGTAGGGTACTTTTGTTTTCCTCGTTGTGATGTAATGAACTGGAATGGAAAGAATGTTAGATCATAAAGAATTTTCACAAGTTTAGGCAGTTCCATCAATACTTTTTTATTTAATACAAAATGCAACACTACCTACAAAATAAATTGCATTTAATCTGTTAGTGGAAATTAGTGAAAGTAGCACAAATTAAATAATTTATAATTACTTGAAAATAAGAAATTGAATGTGAAGGACTATTGCCAATACATTTTTATCTATTTGGGTAGTAAGGTACAAAATAAGTAAATTTGTTGATTTCTTCCATTATAATAAATTAACATTTTTCGCCCTGACGTCAGAGACGTCAGTGATTAGATAAAGTTACATTTTGTTTTGGAAATACTATTGGATTCTATTTTAGTGTTTATAATAGACCAAATAAGAATAAGCCATAAGACATTTTGGGGTTGGACAAAAAACGAAAGTAGAATATTTAAAAAACCAAAAGTCGTTTACCTTTTATTAAAAAATGTTATCAATATCTACGAGGTTCCCATAAATAATTTATCTCAAACGATTAATTGATTCATTACTACATTTGAATCGCTGAAAGATTACCCGTGCGTCACGATTCAACGATCATATCACCGACACCTTTTCTATGTGCTGTCCTTTTCTATAAATATCAAACGATAATATTAAATTATAAACTGTTGTCTTCTCTATCCTATTTGTATGCTTACATACAATGACGCACGGGTAACTTTCAGCGTTTCAAGTGTAAGATAGTCAAAAATCGAATTACTAGATCGGCGTTACTTGAAGGCTTCTACAACTATGACAACTATGACGTACTTTGTAACGAGTTATTTTTACTTACAGTTATTTTGGACTATGTTAGTTGGTTTGTTTCATTAAAATTTTGATTTTTAGTACTTTTATATAACTCGCTACTATATTTCTGCCTTAATTTCGGGTACCGTTGTAATATTTTAGTATTAAGTTTATTTCTCCGGTAGTTCAATTCCATGAATTACATTTAATTAGTACCTATGCAAATGTATATTATATTAATTTTTAATATTCAAGTTTAAAAACTAAAGGACATCCGGTAGAGTTCAGACAAGAGCCGCCTAGTATATTAGATTTTTTTTCCTTTTCTGTTTTTTAATGTCATTAGTCGAAAATTGTAGGTAGGAATGAAAATATAAATTCGAAAACAATTTTATTTAAGGTCTCTCTTGTTCCTGATACAGTTATTTCGCTTTTGTCCGAATATTACCGACCAGTTTTTTTTTGAGTTTGAGAATTTTTTTTCTTTGTTTTCTATTTTTTTGGTTAGAAGTGATTTGCCGTCCGAACTTGTTTTTTTTTGGTAAGTCAACCGAATTGTAATTATTTTTTTTTAAAGTATTGTGTGAAGCATTAAACCGCCGTTAGAATTTTACTTTTTTATGTTAATAATTATTTTGATAATTATCGATAACTATTTTCCGATTTTGTTTGAAACGAATTTAATTTATTATATTCACTATTAATGTTTGATCCGTTTTCCCTAACTCCCTACTGTTTAAAGTTTATTAGTTAGTTTTATCCGATAATTTAACATTAAAGCTGATTGTGGAACGGGGGCGAGGCCGATGCCATGCGTCGTTCAACTTTCAGATGGTAAAATTTCATTATTTTCAATAGAAAGCTTATTAACAAATATACGATCTTCAGACAAGGCGGAGGCTGTTGCCATATGATTGTTTGAACATCGAAGTTTAATTTGTTATAATTATTATTATTGTCTGGTCCGTTTTCCCTACCTCCCTACCGTTTAAAGTTTATTAGTTAGTTTTATCCGATAATTTAACATTAAAGCTGATTGTAGAACGGGGGCGAGGCCGATGCCATGCGTCGTTCAACTTTCAGACGGTAAAATTTCATTATTTTCAATAGAAAGCTTATTAACAAATATTGTAATATTAGTTGATCGTTGGGCGCTAATTTGTAACCATATTATTACGTTGGACGTCAATTTGTAATATTATTTGTGCGTTGGGCGCCAATTTGTAATATTCTTTGCGCGTTGGGCGACAATTTGTAATATGATTTACTGTTGATAGTGAATTTATAAAAATATTTAGTTAACTTTTTTGAAAAAATAACAATATACCAAAAGAAAAAATGTAATTTACAATAAAACAAACATTAAGCTTAATTTCGTCTTTAATTAGTTGTAAAATATACTTCAATAATTAACAGAATTTATAAATGTTTATCACACAAAAATTATGATAGTTAAATACCTCGGCTAGGGGTGAGTAAGTTCATTAGTTCTGACTATTGTACAATATTCGTTTCTTTAAGAAATTATAAGGGCGCCACTGAAATCTTTTTATTTTTTATGATACTACTGAAGAAAGTTGTTTTAAGCTGAGTTATTTAAATAAGTATCATAAGATGACAGAAAGATGTCAGAAAAAACTGTCTATGAAGATAAAAAAATGATTTGAAAATGTACAAACATAAAAGATAATAAGATTTCTTTGGTGCTGAAATTAATGAGGTAGAGAATACGTTACAACAAAATAATCCTCAAACAGTTCTTTAAAAATACTTATTCTAATACAGTTGACGATATAGATAGATATACACGGAAATAAAAGAGAAAAAATATGGGAACAGTAAACTTGATAGATCACAATAAACTTATCTGTTACAATAGTGGACGATCCTTCGCCGCACCTTGGGGTCGCTACGGCACTGTCTAGGTGGTTCCAAATGATTATGGAAGATCACTAGTGGAGGGATGATCTGCCCCAGTTGTAGAGATAATTCAGTTAAGAATGTACATACGAGAGCTTAAAGTTTACAAGCTGTTCAAGTTTACGGAATCTCCAAATTCAAGAGATGCTTCTGGTTTACAGAATCTTCAATTAAAGAGTTGCCTCTAGTTTACTGTATTATATTCCAACTTTCTGAAAATTACCAGTGTCAAACACGTGTTACATTTACTTTTCTGGCACAAAAAGTACAAATCAGCATAGTCCGAAATCTACAGTTAGATGCTAACGTATTTTAATAGATTACAAATTCAGATTACATTTTTACATTAAATTTACTTTTTAATAATCTTACACACTAATCAAAATTCCAGAAATGTACTTTTACCAGGCTTTTATAAAAAATTATCATTAATACTTTTAATTACCATAAAAAGATTCTTTGAATAATAATGAAATATGTTGAAATTCTCATCTGATATAATAAAATATAATATAACTTTCGATATTTTATAAATATCTTAACAAAAAGGAATTATAAAATTGGAAAAAAACATACCTGTATATGACAGTAAATCAATAGAAGAAATGAGACTGGGAATAATTATTAAAACCTATTGAACTCGATAATGCCAACTCATTAGTACACCTCGTAGCGTAGCTACTTTGAACTTCCAATTATAATTATAGAGACCGTATTCATTATTTTATTATTAAAAATGTTTTATGATAGATGGAGCTAGCGGTACTAATTGAATTTAATATTTAGGATACCAGGTGCTTAAAATGTTAACAGGTACTGTTACAATATACAATCTTCAGACAAGGCGGAGGCTGTTGCCATAGGTTGTTTGATGATCTAAGATTCATCCATTATAGACAATTCTGTTTTTCTAACAGGTTTCCTTACCTACCTACCGACCATAGTAACTTTCCATGGTGAGCTTAGCCGTTAATTCTGATATTTATTTGTTCTTTTGTTACGATAGAATGTGATTGCAGTTTTTTTCTCTGCTTACACACTGCTTTTATCAAAATTTACTTGTTTACGTACGTGCCACTTGCGGACTTGGCATAGTACATATACATTTTTTATATAAACCGTTAAATTTGATGCCGATATACTAAAATGTTATTTTGATTGCACTTGCACACCGTACCTACGGAAATTGTTCGTAAGCGCCGGAACTATAACTGTTCCTCATTTAAAGTTGTATTTTGTATATTTATCTGTAATATTGAATATTATATTTGTGCCTTTGTATTTGGCTTATAGTCACGAAATACGTTCGTTGTTATATACTTATTAAAATCGGTGTTTACTTATTATCCCGTAACAAAGCCATAAGGGTTTAAAGTTGTATTAAAGTGTTGAATGAAACAAGACGTTAAAACAACTGGCGCCCGAGCATTTATTGGAGAGATTTTGCATCGAGGGTGGCCATTGTGACGTGCCCAGAAGGTAAGAACCAGTGGGCGGTAGGAAAAAGCATCACAACTTGCTGACTATTATTTAAGAATGTCCAATCCTAAAGAACAGCCTTCAAAGGAGGAGAGAACCATCAATAGAGTATATAACAGAACACAATAAAAAAAGTTTGACAATATTGATCTAACGGAGAAAAACATCAAAGTACATTTAATATGAATAATGACATCTTTGAAAAAAATTTCAAATCTCATAAACGTCAAATCATACAATTTGCGTTATACTAACGCTACATTGCGCTACAATAACACTTCAAATTTCAGCAGGAGACCACTAGGGAGATTCAAAACTTCGTGGCTGCAAATGACATATATACTTATTCTGAGGAAAATTATACAAAAAAAGAACTTTTACAAGTGCTGTAGTCATTTTCTTTAAAAAAAACGTATGTTTGTGATACATTTGCAGAAGAAATGGAACATACAGTGTTACGACTACCTCCGTACTACTGCGTGTTTAAACCCATAGAGCTTATGTGGCACCAACTTAAATCGAGTGCCATCACTGTAATATCTAAATTTAAAGAAGTTTTCTCACTATTCTGTAACATGTCTATCGTCATGTCACCTTGCACTATTACCGACCGTAAACGATACCGCTATTATTACCGTTAAAACCGACCCCGATTCACTGTTAATGCTACTGTACACAAGACACCCCTTATAGACGATAACTATTTATCTGTTTGAATGAGGCCAATCAAAGAACGCGTCCCTCGCTTGCAATTGAATAACGAATGCATTTCTTCTGACAAATGACACAAACACGATTTCTGTTTTGAGCAAGACTATTTAAAGACCCGTAAGGCAACCATATCTCCTTTCATCGACTAACAGGCCGACTGAAGAGTCTGAAGAAAAACGTTAAAGTACCTCATCTTGTGAATTTCCTTTTTGGTTGTTGAAAGATACAACCCTCTAAGTTGGAGTCGAGTTATCTCTAAGTTGGAGTCGAGTTACAGTCAAGTTACCGCTAAGTTGGAGCCAAGATACCTCTAAGTTGGGGTCAAGGTGTCGGCTACAGGCCACCGACACCAGGGTTGTAAGTTGAGGGGACCAGGCAAATCCCCGAGGAAACCTTGACCAAGACCGTCTGTGCGCGTTCGCATCCTGCACGAGGTGACCCTGCTCTTACTAAACACAGCGGATCTAGACAAGGTAAGTCGATAAAATCCCCCAAGTCAGAGGTGTTACGCGACCCGTGCCTAAGACTGGATGGCACCGGGGTTATGGTGTCGTGAACGGAGCCTTCGGGATACCAGGCAACCTCCCATAAGTATGTAGCCTTACTGCGATAATGCGGGGCTCTGTCGCAGTGGACCTTTATTTCCCTTGCTACTCGTGGGAACAATATGAGTAATAATAAAGAAGATAATAAAACAGACCACAGGGGGGATAACTCCCCTGTTCACCAGGGTACTGGCGGTACCATGGAGGGAGATAATCCCACTGGTCGCCAGGTTTCTGGTGAAGCAATGGAGATCACCGAGGAGGTGGAAAGGGAGTTGTTATCATCCCCTCAATCCTCTAAAGGTGAAACCAAATTAGGCGAGGACGAAGCCGTGAAAGCGGTCAAACGCCTCGACCTGAACAAAAGGGCAAGGTTCTCCGGTGCGACGAGAAAACGTCTTAGCCGGCTACTGAAGAGCGGCATCGAATATGATGTCGCGTTGGCCCAGATCCTGCGGGAGCTGGACGAGAAGGGAGGAGATAAAACTCGACCCAAGACCTCGTCTGATCAACGCTTGCCGGAGGTGGGGCAAGAAGGGAGAAAGGATCCCCCTGCCTCTTCTTCTGGTAAGCGTTCTCGCTCGGATGGCAGCACCCCGGAAGCGAAGGTGAAGAAACCTCGTATCGGGACTGTATCCGGGCAGACCACTGAACGCTCGTTTAGGGACGTGGCACAAGGAGTCAGAGTGGGCATTATCCACCTCGATCACCCTAACGTCCGTCTCTCAAACGAGCAACTGCGTCTCGTACAGCGGTCGATTATGACCGCATTAGACGAGGTGCCGGACGACGGACCCCAAGTCCGTTTCCTGGGTAGCACATTCCGCCCGGGAATGCTCATCCTTGAGTGCGCCGATGCGACGACGGTTGAGTGGATGGAGCAAGCCGTTACCGACCTGCATCCATGGCACGACGCCAGACTCAAACTGGTGCATAAGGAGGAAATACCCAAACCCCACATCTGCGTGGCCTACATCCCCGAAGAAGGGGAAACACCTAGATTGGAGGGGAAAGTGGTACTTAAACGTCTACGGACATTGAATCGAGGCCTGAACACTCCGGAATGGAGTGTGCTACGTAGGGAACCTACGGGTCCCGGTTAAACGTGGACGTTTGCAATCGACGATGAATCGATGCAAGAACTGGAGAGGCTAAATCTCCGCCCTTTCTACGGGTTTGGTCGGATTCACTTCCAATGCAGGGCCCGGGGAGGACGAGAGGAAAAGGCCCCCAAGGAAAAGACCACCGCGTCTACCGCTGTTGACACCTCGGTAGCCTCCGTGGGGTCAAAGAAGGGGGTTAATCCTGCTGCTAGGACTCCGGTAGAGGACTCAAGGAGTCAGTCAACAGCTGCCTCTGTAACGGCCCCGAAGGACAAGAAGGGAAAAACCCCTCTGTCCGGAAAGGCGCTGAAAAAGAGAGCACCAAAGGGGGGGGGGAAACCTAACCCAGGGGGAGAGGGGAAGAGAGATCCTCCTCCTCCTCCAACGGTAGAATAAAAATGCCGTCCCAAATTGGTGTTCTTCAGGCCAATATACAACATGCCAAAGCGGCGTCATTCCTCCTTGGCAGGGTTTTTGGCCGAGAAAACATCGACGTGGCAATGATTCAGGAACCCTGGATCTCCAACACAGGCCGAATTAGCGGCCTTGGGAACTGTTCGGGTAAGCTGGTAGTCGGCTCAGGCGACAAGCCTAGAGCTTGTCTACTTATTCGAAATAACATTAATCATTTTATGTTAACAGGGTATCGCACAGCAGATGTAGTTGCGGCGCAACTCTCGCTCCCGGTGGGAGAGAACAGACTCGAGCTAGTAGTCTGTTCGGCGTATTTCCCGGGGGATGAACCAGGACAACCTCCTCCAGCGGGACCTAATCGCCTTCTGCAAGAGGAACAACAGACAACTGATCATTGGATGTGATGCAAATGCCCACCATCTGGACTGGGGAAGTACCAACACCAATGCAAGGGGTGAGTCACTCTATAATTATGTATTAGGGGAGGGACTTTCAGTTAACAATGAAGGTTCTGAACCAACTTTCGTGACTAGGGTCCGTAAGGAAGTTTTAGATATAACAATTAGCACTCAGCTTATGAGCACTAAGATTGTTAACTGGCGAGTCTCCACCGAACCTTCCTGTTCCGACCACAGACATGTGAGATTCGAGGTGAAGGTCGGGGAGAGGCCTATAGTCCAATTCCGTGATCCTAAGTGCACGGACTGGAGTGGATACCGAAGGTCCCTCCGAGTGCACTTGGAGGGGAGGATTGGGTCTATAAAAAACAAAAATGATATAGAAGCAGCGAATGAGCATATGCGAAACGCAATTCTATTATCATACCAGGAGAACTGCCCACTCAAGGAGAAGAGGGACAATAGAGGGTCACCTTGGTGGAGCAGCAGCCTGGACAAAAAAAGGAAAGATGTTCGATGTCTCTTCAATCGAGCTAAAGAAGCAGGGTGCTGGGATATCTACAGGACTGCTCTAACGGAATATAACAAGGCCATTAGAAGGGCAAAAAGAGATTCTTGGAGGAGGTTCTGCTAGAGTATCTCTGATGTACCTGCCGAAACAAGAATCCACAAGATTCTCTCTAGGGATCCAGCACAGGTAGTCGGCTCGATAATACGACCGGACGGTTCCTTCATGGATTCCAAGAGACAGACTTTAGAGCTCTTACTACAGAACCACTTTCCCGGCAGTCTGCTTCTGGAAGACCGGCAGCCGATCCCGCTTCCTTTTGGTTCGCTGATACGACCAAACAAGGAGAAACGGTGAAGTGGGCGATGAGTGCGTTCACCCCATACAAATCACTGGGAGAGGATGGCATTTTTCCCGCGCTGTGAAGAGGAGTTGCTACCTCTGCTAACAAAATTATTACGGGCGAGTCTAGCGTGGGGTTATCTTCCGCTGAGCTGGTCGACCGCAAGGGTCGTATATATACGTAAAGCGGGGACGGTGAATAACTCCCTCCCTAAATCCTTTAGGCCGATCAGCCTCACATCGTTCGTACTAAAGACTCTAGAAAGGATTCTAGATAGGCACATTAGGGAGGGGAACCTTAGGAATTTTCCTTTGAATCCCCACCAATATGCTTACCAGGTTGGGAAGTCCACGGATTTGGCACTTAACAACCTCGTAGGAAAAATCAGCCACTCTCTTGAGAACAAAGAAATTGCGCTGGCAGCCTTCCTAGACATTGAGGGAGCATTTAACAACGCACTACCTCACTCTCTATGTGCTGCTCTTCTGCGCAGGGAGTAAACAGGATTATCTGTAACTGGATAAAAAACATGCTTGGTAATCGGTACGTAGTGTCATCACTGCAGGGAGAGACTGTTCGATCCAGGGCGGCTCGGGGGTGCCCACAGGGGGGAGTTCTATCGCCCCTTCTGTGGTCACTCCTGGTTGACTCGCTTCTTGGGACTCTCTCCCTGCGGGGAGTGGATTTCCAATGCTATGCGGACGATCTGGTTATAATAATAAGGGGAAAATTTGAGGAGACCATCTCGGAGATCCTTCAAATGGCCCTAAATATAGTACACAGATGGTCTGAGGAGGAGCAGATGTCGGTAAACCCCCGTTATTCCGTTCACCAAAAGGAGGAAGCTGGATATCTGCGACAGCCGACTCTTTACGGTGAACTCATTCCTTTTGCGGAGGAGGTAAAATATCTGGGGGTAATCCTAGATAGAAAACTTACCTGGAACTCCCATCTGGAGAGAACAATAAACAAAGCCAGGGTATCCTTCTGGAATCTCAGAAGGGTCTGTGGAAAATCGTGGGGGATGAATCCCAAACAGATTTACTGGATTTATCAAACGGTGATAAAACCAATGGTCACGTATGGCTCAGTGGCGTGGGGGTCGAAAGGACTACAACAAGCTGCTGCAGCGAAGTTGTCTGGTCTGCAGAGAACTGCATGCTTGGCCATTACGGGCGCTACGTCCACCACTCCGACGGCGGCAATGGAGAGACTTCTAGGTTTAACTCCACTCCCCATTCTTTTGGAGGAGGCTAGGATGGTCTCTTACAGAGCCAAGTCGATAGGTAACCAGATAACGGGGGAGGCACTTTGGGACCACGCGGGACTGGTGGGGAAGTTAAATTCCCACCAAGTCCTTGAAATGGTATCAGATATGCTTGCCACACGTGTACACGTGGAAAGGGCCTTTAACGTCCTATTCCCAAGTAGGGACGAATGGAAAGGAGGTGCAATCTCCTTCTCTGGGTCCGACTGCGTTGTATACACGGATGGCTCGAAAAATCCACTGGGTGTGGGAGCCGGGGTGTATAGCAGAAATCCGAGAGTTGACATTTCAATAAACATTGATAAGTACGCTACTATCTTTCAGGCGGAAACGTTTGCTATAGATTTGTGCGCAAGGGAGTTGATTGCCCAACCCCTGGTAAACAAATGCATATACATAATTTCGGACAGCCAGGCAGCGTTAAAAGCACTGAATTCTACCCGGGATGATTCAAAGCTGGTGTGGAGCTGTATCGAATCCCTCAACAACCTTGGAGCAAATAACAGAGTAACGCTACTCTGGGCTCCAGGGCATGCTGGAGTGGAGGGCAATGAAAGAGCCGACACTCTGGCAAAAAAGGGAACGGAGTCCGCGTTTATTGGACCGGAACCATTCCTTGGCATAGCAAAAAGCACTGCCAAGGACATTATCTCCAGCTGGGCATCGAGGGAAACCCTTCTGCACTGGGAGAATATACCGGGGCTTACCCACTCGAAAGCGTTTATATCTCAACCTTCGAGCAGAAAAACAGCACAGCTCCTGGAATTGAGTAGAAGTAACCTACGCATTCTTACTGGACTGTTGACTGGACACTGTCGTCTGAGAAACCACCTGAGGAAGCTTAGTCTGAGCAATACGTCGGACTGTCGCTACTGCAGTGTGGCAGACGAATCGGCAGAGCACATTCTTTGCTATTGCCCAGCGTTAGAAATGATCAGGCTCTGCTCGTTTGGCCTCATACGGCTAGAGCCTACCGACTTTAGACAAGTCTCGCCAAAATCGATCTTGGACTTTGTTAAGAAGTGCAGACTGTCGTACTACAGCCTATTACCCGCAAGGTAATGGCCAAAGTGAACGCTATGTGGGTATAGTTTGGAAAACTATAGAACTAGCTATAAAAAATCATAATCTCAGTATTTCTCAATGGGAACAGGTATATCAAGAAGCTTTACATTCAATTCGTTTCCCTAGAAGATCGAGTAATGGTAGTACAATTCCGTCGTGGCTTTTAAATCCTGGACCAGTCTTGATAAAACGTCCAGTTCGCAATTCCAATTATGAACCACTGGTAGAAGAGGTCATGTTGTTGGAAGCAAATCCCGAATATGCCCATATAAGATTGTCGAACGGAAAAGAAACCACTGTTTCTTTTAGAAATCTCGCGCCAGTTGGTTCTTCCCTAGAGAAGTCTCAGATGTCTCTGAGAATCCTGCAGGTATCGACAGAGTGGGAGAAAACTCACGTCAATCAATCATTGACACTACTGATGCCACTCTTGAGCTGGAAGATAATAATTCAATTACCACGCCTCAAGAAATTCAAACTGATTAATTCAATAAAGTGCGCTTGAAAATGTTTCATTAAGAAGAAGTGAAAAGGAAAGACATGCACCTTCTTATTTAAAGATTCTGTAGGAAGGGCGAATGTCATAGAATATATTTGTTTCCATAGTTATACATTTATTATTTATATAATATGTCACTGTAATTATCAATTTATCAGTAAGTTATTTGTAGAATACTTTTACTGTAATAAAGCCTTATAAAGGTATATTTCATTATCTCTACATCAAAGATATATTAAGAAAAGTTTATAGTTTAAAAAAATTAGGAAATTAAAAAAACTGCAATTTAAATTTCTGTAAACATCACAAGAAAATTTCGTAAACTACAATGTTCACTACTTCATTTTTTTGTGATTTTGCTAAAGCGTTTGACTGTGTTAACCACAAGATTTTGATAATCAAGCTCGAATTTTATGGCATCCGTGGTCTTTCTTTGGAGTGGTTTAGTTCCTACCTCACAAATAGGAGAAAACTGGTGCGCATAAATGGTAAACATTCTGAAAGCCTGCTGATTGATAGTGGTGTACCTTAAGGCTCGGTTATGGGTACAATTCTTTTCGCGTTATTTATTAATGATATCACTGACATAAAGATTGATGGCAAAATTATTCTATTTGCAGATGATACGAATGTAACCTGGAGTAATTCAGATATGAAAACATTACATTCTACAACATTCAGAGATCTTCTTATTATTAAATCCTGGGCCGATTCTAATAAACTCTGTTTTAATACCGAGAAAACTATTGCTCTACCTTACAAATTTAACTTACAACCCATTGCATTAAATAACACATTAATACCATTTTAAAATTCAATTAAGTTTTTGGGAATTTATATTGATGACACCCTTAAGTGGTCCACTCATATTGACATATTAAAAAAATTATCTTCTGCATGTTTTCCCATAAAAACCGATTCTACAGATCTAACTTCTTCTATTGCGTTAACAACCTACTTTTCTCTGTTTGAGTCCCATTTAAGATATGGATTAGCTTTCTGGGGGTTTTGTTGTGTACATCTTTTTGACTCTTTTTTTAAGTGCAGAAAAGGGCAATACGTTATGTTTTTGGCCTACGTCACAGAGCACATTGTGTGAACCCTATTTTAAAAAATTCAAAATTATGACTCTTCGGGCACTATTCATCTTAGAATCTGTTTGCTTAGTTCGTAAATCTAACCTTATCTCAAAGCAGGGGCCACTCCATAACTACTCCACGAGAGATGTTCATTTGACTATGCCCACCTCTAGTCTTACAAAACATTCTATTATTTATAATGCAAGAAAAATGTACAACTGTCTACCAACACACATAAAAGCCACCAGTCCTTCCGCAAATTGACTAAAGCATACGTTGAGGAGAGAGGCCATACTATAAAGTAGCTGAATTCTGTAATATATCTTAGACTTCTAAATGACATGTAATATGTAGTATGAAGTATTTCATAATTATTTTTTAGCTAGGAAGTAGTAATTAAGATTGATTTAACCCTTTGTCTCCCAGAAGTCAATTTTATGTCAACCCTAATTATTACCCAAAGGTACTTTAAAGTCTTTCATTTTCGTTCTCTTACTATTTTGTAAAACCAAACCGTAGAGCTTAGAATGCTGAAGGCACTTCAAAGTACCGAATAAACGAACCTATATTTGAGATATATCTAGGCAACACCTTCAATAACGTCATGTAATAGCAAATTTTATGACAGCTTGCTTGGTTTAGATGAAACGTTCTACTTCTACTGAAGTTTTCAACAGAAAAATATGGTAGTTTAGAGTGTGGTTTAGAATTTTTGTTTATATGTGCAGAAAGCAAAAAATTTAGAATAGTTTTCAACGTTCTACTAAAGTTTTCATCAGCAAAATATGGTAGATTAGAGTTTTGGTTTTAAATTTTTGTTTATTTGGGCAGACAGCAAAAAAATTAGAATAATTTTCAACGTTCTACTAAAGTTTTTAACAGCAAAATCCTATTTTGCTGCAGTCACTTTCAGACCTATTTATAGCTTGAACTAAAACAGTAACATATTTCAAACGGTATAATGAAAAATACATGATTTCGACTTCTGGCATTTGAGGGTATGGTCATTTTGAGGTACTTAGAAGTACCTTTAGGAGACAAAGGGTTAAAAGGAGTGATATGTTTATGTTTGTATGTTTACATTTAAATCATGCATATCATTCTTTTTCATTTTTGTGTGTATTTATTTATTTATTTAAATTATTTTTATTGTAACCGATCAATTATTGTTCATTGATATTTAGATATTAGGTTATTTTATTTAGCTTTGTCCATAAAATTTGTTAAATTTGGGTTGACAATAAAGCATATTTCTCTCTCTCAGTCTTAGAACAAAAAGATACAGGAAGGAGTATATGCAAAATGACCTTGAGTCCAGAAAGGAGCTTGCATATGGCGGCCAATTGTCAATTTTAATTTCCGTTTCCATTGACGTACCGAAAAAAAATAAAAATTATATCAGGGTTTTTATTTTTAATAAATTTCAACCAATCAAGAGTGTAAATATAATTAGTTTTTTAAATAATTTAGTATTTATTAGAACCGAATGATACGCCTATGCGCTAATTTTTGACAATGGACTAGGAAAGTAGTGACGTAAGTGACGCCATGTTTCTCGAATTGTGAAACCAAATGATTCCAAACAACTTTTGTTGATAGTGTGTTTTATATGTGTTATTGCTTATTTTATTGTATTTTCTTGCTTTTTGGGAGTTAATTACTGTTTTTCTATTGGTAAGTGTTCATTCATATGCTTTACATATCACTAAAGAACAATTTCCGTAAAAACATTGACATAACCACCTCCAAAGTTGTCTATTTGCATAAATTTTAAGAATACTTACTCAGAAATGGTAGTTTAAAAATTGAATTTTAAAAGATTTTACTTATATGTATTTAATTATGATACTTTCGTTATATTTTAATTTATAATAGTAATAAAATAACTTAAACAAAAGTTACTTCTGGAGATTTATAATGTTGCTGTTTGGAATCATTTCGTTGACATTTCACAGTTCGACAGCATAGAACCCAAATGTTGACGTCGCACTTTTCCTGTCCATTATATGCAAAATTGCTTTGACAGCATACTGTAAACTTAAAAAATGAGTCATACAAGGAGCTTCAAGATGGCCGACTTCCGTCGCAAATTTTCCTTAAAGTTAATATATGACAGACTCCTTCCTGTTTCTTTTTGTTCTAAGCTCTCAGTAGACTCTGGCATTCTGGTGACGTAGCTGTGACGTATTGGCCGCCATGTTGCCAGCAAAGTGAGGCAACCGTACTAAATTCTACAGACCGTGGCCGATCCTGCCATTTATAGCTTTGATCGTAGAACGATCAGCAACCGTTTTCAACTGCAAATCGCATGCGCATTAAATATTTTCGAATACCAAATAAGCAACCGTTTCCAAATCGCAAGCGGATTGGTTATTTGGTATTCGAAAATATTTAACACGCATGCTATTTGCAGTTGGAAATCGTTACGTACAAAGCTTATATCATGCTTATATCAAATTTGTTTCCAAATATTGGTGTGAATTATAAAAACTATACTATTTGTTTTTTCTCCAGAAGAAAAACAAAAAATGCGGCAGTACAAAGTTTGATGGCTCACATAATATTATGTCTTTGTCTGGTAAAGAAAAATACATGATTAAAAAATACGTTATTTATTAATCTTAATACCAGCATTTATTTTTTTAAACTGGTGCAATTATAACATTACAAAATTATAAACTAGTCGTCTAAGGCTGGAAGTCTCCATCATTTAAATCGTCTGAAAGTTCGTCACATTGACTGATTATATCTTCCCAAATACTATCGATGTCTTTACCGGTAGAAGACATATCTTTTATATTTATTTTTTTATTACCAGCTGTACATAACATAGCCGCATCGTAATTGTCACTGGAAGCGATAGATTCGATCATCGTTTTCATTTGGTTACGGCTAAGCGGACCAAAGTAGCTACAATTTCTAGTGGTACCCTGTAATTGTCTTCGTGACAATAGTTCGAAAAATTTTCGAGATAAAATTTTGACCCCGACAAAGTACATGTTGGTTAAACACTTACAATTATTGAGCATTCCGCACAAAGCTTTGCTTTCAAGTAAGTTTAAACTGTTTCCTTTAACGGAGTTTTTGATTATTAAAGTTTGTAATTTTTTGGAAAACTGCGAAGCTTTTTTGATGATAACGTTGACTTCACTTCTGCTTTTTCCTGAAATTTCAAGTTCGTTTAACAATGGAGAATGTTCCAACCATGTACAGATGGTTTTCAAAGGGATCTTTTGCGTGATATTGACTTTTTTCCAAAGACTTGGTGAACTCGACAAGTAATGCCATCTTTTACATACTATACTAATCGAAGAATATAATTCTTTATGCGTAATGAACGAGAAAATATATATTAAAATTTCGTCGGGAAGCAATAATGTATAATCGCAGTATCTTGGTTTTTTCTGTAAAACGTAATTATCTGACACGTCTGTTTTCAACGATCGTTTTTTAGAACGACCCATAATAGTTCACTAGAAAAATTTTGCTTATTTTATTTTTTATAAAAAGTACTTGATGACAAGTTATGACGTGAACTGTCGAACATAACACGCCACATTATTAGAAACGTCATATATATTTATAAAATTTATAAAAATTTCTGAAATATATGAATATGATAATAAATTAAAATTAACTTTGGAGCTGGGTGGCTATTCTTGAGATCCTTCGCAACCTACGAATAAAGAATAGAAAGGAAGTAACGTTGTCATATTTTAATGTAGCAAATAATCGAGACGGAAGTCGGCCATATTGAAGAACCAAATATGACTCATTCGAATCGTGACATTTGACATGTATAGTTTTTTCATGCTGTTTTATATATTATTTTCTGATCTAAGTAGTTAACCCAACTCTTGAATGGGAATTACTTTTCATCTGGACGTCTATTCTTGAACAATGAGCGGCATAGATTTATGACGAATGATCACATGGGCGATCGTCGTTATATTCTTGACCCGTGATCCGATATTGTCAATCGCATGAAAATTATACGCTCCGGATCGCATGGTCCGACATAGGTGAGCAAAGTCGAATGAATTGGCGCGTGTGACGTAGAGAGGTTTATTTATTGAAATTTTTTTCAATACTGTCATTACACTGTCATAGAGAAATTATAATAAGTGAGTTTGAGTGGTTTTTTCGGTGTTTTTAATCGGATGGACATGGAGAACTATTATTTTTGGCACGTAATGATGGAGGATTTACGGGAGGCAGAAGAGGAAGTTCTAATTGAAGAAGATAGGGGTTCCAGGTTTTTATATGACCATCGCTTGGAAGTATGGCGGCTCTCCGATAAGCAGTTTAAGAAAAATTATCGAGTAACCAAAGCTCTTAATTTGGGATTTTGTTCCATATATTCGATCAGCATATTTTTTTGAATTCCCTTTGTGGGGGCACTTCTTTTGGAAGGAGTGACACGCGACTGACCCATATTTATATAATTTCAATGCTAACGATTTACTAAACAGACTACCTTTTTTATTATTGGTAATATGACATAAAAAATGCAAGAAATAATTAATGACATAAAATTATGACAGCCGTACAAAAAATATATGCCAAAAATAACTAAAAAGTAGATCTTTTGTATCAAATAATGCTGGCAACAACGCAATAATTTTGAACGTTCACATGAAGGTTCAAGAATTAGTCGATTTCGACCGTGGGATCCGATAGATCGCATGGGATAGATCCCATCGATCGAGAGAAACATCGGATCGTATGATTTTCAAGAATAGGGCCCCTGTAGGGTTCTATTTATCTGAATTATTAAAAAATAACAAAATATTTTAATGACAACCACATTGTTATCATAGACGTTCCTATATTTTTTATTTAGACCATCTAAGTCAACTATTTAATTACCTACTTAGAAGTTTTTAATCTAAATTTGTATATTACTGTACATATATATTACTGTACAGATAATTACAAGCGGAAAACAGTTATTTTTTTTGAACAATTAATACGAGGCATAATTATATAATACCCTGTGTGTGACACCACTGGTAACCGGAAACTTCAAGTCAGCCATATGCAAGAACCATTGCGGACATCGTCAAATCGCAAGAACGATAAACATTTACCAGGATTGCCTAATCAGGCTGATTTGTCCGCCAGCTGTGTGACGTCACTGCAGTCCTTCATTATAACGTGTACCATATAAATGCATGGAAATAATAGGAATTAGACAGTATTTTTATGATTTCTGTAATACTAACGTACCACTATTTGGATTTTTAAGATTAAACACTTATAATTTATAATAAATATTCTCATAAAATCGTTTTAATACGGCCGAGGACTGCAGTGACGTCACGTGCGATCGATTTTTTGGCGAACGTACGTCTTATGGGATTAAGCAATCCTGGTAAAATGTTTATCATTCTTGGTCAAATCGTATTATGCTCCTTCCTTTTTATTCTTTATTCGTAGTTCGCAACTATAGTAAAATTAAATTAGAGGCCTGATGGAACTTCCTAAGAACATAAAACAGCTGAGAGAGGAAGGACTTTTATCAATTCATTTATGTTTAAAATAAATACTTTTGCATTTCCAGTACTTTTATTTTTAAACTAATCCTTCCCGAGGGCTGGGTGTCTACCGGGCGCGTCCCCAGGTGGCGGATAGGGGATCCCCAGGACAGTCGCTGAACTGCTTAAGCAGGGAATTTAGCAGGGAAGCGGTGAAGCTGGGGGTGTGCGTCTATACGAGTGGCGCGGTCTGGTAAGAGTAGCTGATAACTGCAAGATTGTCAGATTGGTCATTCCTAAGGTCGCACCATGGATCAACCCCCCCAATTCCAAGGTGTAAGGTAACGTGCCGAAGGATGGATGGCCGCTGGGGTATAAGCGGTTGCGAACGTTCCCCTGGGGGAACCGGGCGAAACCCCCTTGTATGTAGCCTTACTCTGGCATGCGGGGCTCTGCCGGAGTGGACCGTCATTCCCTTGCTACTCGTGGGAACAACCATGTTAAGAAACAAAAATAAAAGTAAAAAACAGCGGGAAAACACCGCTAAACTAGGAAAAGAGGAGAAGGAAGGAGGAAGTCACTCCCCTTCTTCAGTCCCTCGGGAGACTCCCCAAAAGGCTGAGAAGCTGAGGACCAATACCTCAGACTCCAGAGTGGGAACACACCACAAAGGAGAATCTGAGAGGAGGTGCCCTCAACTTCAAAACTACCTCCACTTCCCAATTTGGGAGAACCTGGAGGTAGGGACGACCCACTGAGACGTGGGCTCAGCTGAGCAGGCTGTAGATGGTACTTAAGGTACCTAAATCAGGGAATGTCCCCTGAAACAGCCAGAAGGAAGGCCCTGGAGTACAAGTCCCAAGAGTCTTCCAGCCAAAAACGCAAGCGGGTTGAGACGGTCATCAGCCCGGCGCAGGAACAAAAAAAGAAGAAGGGAGAGGTGGGAAAGAAAACCACCTCTACGACGGAAAAGAGCAGCTATGCGGTGGCTCTGAAGTCGGAGAAGGTTGTCATCCGTCCCAAAGGGTTCCCTGAGTTCTGTTGTTCCCTCAGTTCGGAACAACAGACTTTGGTGGAGGAGGCAATCGTGGAGAAAATGTTCGCCGGATGGGAGCACAAGCTCCAGTTCGGCGGCATCCACTTTAGACCGGGCCACATAATCGTGGCTTAGGTTGAAAGTGCCACGATTGAAGGAGTGAACACTGGTCGGGAGTGAGGAAGGTGAGGAAAGGGCACTCACCTCACAAACACCAAAGTAAGGGGGAGAAAAAAAATGGCGGGAATTAATATCGCTCAGATAAACGCCCATCACGCCAAGGGATCATCTGCGGTTATTTTAAGGACGTTTATCAGAAACCAAATGGGATTAGTACTGATCCAGGAACCATGGGCCCGTGATGGTCAGGTGAGAGGATAAAGTGAGTAATGTAGACATACCCAGAGCATGCATCTTGGTAAGTAACAGCATTGGTCACTTTTGTGTTTCAGAGTTCATGACAAGAGACGTTCCGATTCGAGCAAACCTCGAGTTCGAGAATAGACGTCAAGAAGTCATGATAGCATCATGCTACTTTGCAGGGGACGGGACTGCACCTCCTACAGAACTGCAAAGACTAGTCGAATGCTGTGAACAGAAGCAGCTGCCGCTTCTCATACGATGCGATGCTAACGGTCACAATACCGTATGGGGAAGCACAGATACCAACGAAAGAGGTAAGAATCTTGTTATACACAATAAAGGAAATACCCCTACTTTTGTAACCACAACAAGAAAGGAAGTACTAGATATAACACTAAGTACACCGAATCTTAAGGATAGGGTGAAAGATTGGAGAGTGTAATCCTCCTGAGCCAGCACCCAGGAGAAACCCCAGAAAAACTAACTGGGAAAATTACACCACTAACCTGAACATAAATCTTGCAAGTCTCAAGACTAAAAGAAATGCCAGGAATCACCTGGCATTAGAAAATGATCTCATAGAACTGAACGAGGCAATACTCGATGTCTATAAATCCAGTTGTCCTCCCTCTCCCAAGGACTAGAAAAGCAAAAGATGCGATATGGTGGAACAGTCATCTGTCAAACTTAAGATCCGAGACGCGACAGCTCTTCAACAGAGCCAAACGTAATGTAGATTGGTAGAGCTACACCGAGAAACATATAATAAGGAGATCAGAAAAGCTAAAAGAAACAGCTTCAGAAAATTCTGCGAAGAAATAGACGCTACACCCTCTGCAGCAAGGCTACACAAAGTCTTGGCAAAAGGAAAAGTAGACACTGTAATGGCATTACGGAAGCCAGATGGAAGCTTCACAGAAAGCGAAAAAGAACGAGCTCTGCTCCTGTTAGAAACTCACTTTCCCGGAGGAATAGTCCCTTCGGGAAAAACAAGTGAGAAAGCTAAAAGACCTACCAGGGAAGACACTGCAATGGCAAAACACATATGCAGTGAGGAACGGCTGAGATGGGCTATGAACCAAAACCCCTGGAACGGATGGAATATTTCCTGTCCTACTCCAACAGGGCCAAGAGGCAATAATTCCACACTTGAATTAGTCGGAGCAGCCTTGAACTGGGATACATACCAGAAGCGTGGAGAAGGGCCAAAATCACCTTCATCCCAAAAGCAGAGCAACGGGACACTACGCACCCCAAATCCCTTAGACCGATCAGCCTCATATCGTTTCTTCTCAGCCTTTACAAGGAAAAAGGAACCTAATCTAAAAATCATAAAAATAGGGGAGAACATCGTCGAGTGGAAAACAGAGGCAAAATATCTAGGGCTAATCCTAGATAGCAGGTTACTCTGGAATAAACACGAAGGCGAAGTAAAGTATTCTGCAATGGATGTACACAGCAATAGTGAGACCAATAATTACATATGGGGCAGTGGCTTGGGGCGCAAGGGCTAATCTGAGTACGACGAGGAAAAATCTCTAGAAGATTCAGAGACTAGCCTGTTCATGTATCACTGGAGCAATGGGAACTTGCCCCACTGCTGCAATGGAGGTGATTTTAAACTTGACCCCACTACACATTCTTCTAGAAAGTGTAAGGAAGAAAACGATATATAGAATGATCAAAGAAGGAATTATCAGGGAAAAACCTCGATCACTTCATTTTGATCAAACTTGGGAAATGCCCCAAGATGATATGCCAAAGAAATTCAACTTTGTGAGAAAATTCATCACAAAGTTGAGTAATAAATCTGAATGGGATGAAGACACCATACAGAATTTTAACCAGTGGTATACGGACGGTTCCAAGCTAGACGAGGGAACTGGGATAGGAGTTTTTGGACCGAGAGCAAAATACTCAGAAAGCTTGGGCACATACCCGAGTATCTTTCAAGCAGAAGTCCGCGCCATCGAAAGATGTGTGGAATTCAATATTGGAAGAAACTACCGCAGACAAGAGATTGTGATCATGTCGGATAGTCAAGCAGCCATCAAAGCGCTGAGCTCAAATATAATCAGTTTGAAGATGGTTTAGGAATGCCTAGGCAAACTAAATGAACTAGGCCAGAAGAACACTGTCACCCTCCTATGGGTCCCAGGACACATAGGAGTAGAGGGGAACGAAACAGCAGACAAGCTGGCAAAAAAAGGAGCTGAAACCCACACTTGGGACCAGAACCATCCTGTGGGATCAGCAGTAGAGTAATCTTAGGAAAACTAAGGGAAGAAATGGAGAAGGAAAAATCCAATTACTGGAATCAGCTGGAAGGACTGAGACAATCTAAGATACTAATGGGGAACTATGACCAGAAGAGATCTCTTAGCTGCCTCAACCTCAGTAAAAAAAGGCTCTGAATTTTAACGGGAATACTAACCGGGCATCGCCGGTTAAAAAGCCACATGAAGAAACTAGGGTTAGCAGATGAAGCAAAGTGCAGATTCTGTAAGGAAGAAAATGTAACCTCAATACAAATACTCTCAGAATGCCCTGCCTTGCAGAATTCTATGGCCATATACCTAGGAGCACATGAAATAGAAGAGGGGGATCTACCTGATTTGAAGCCCGACGATGTCCTAAACTTCCTCAGGAAAATAGGACTCTAAGAGCTGCTATAAATCTGAGAAAACATCAGAACTTGGCAAGTAAGGGGGGACACAATAGATCCTATAGGTCGCAGTGTACTTATCACCCCTAATTCATACATACAGACAAACTAATCCTTAAAATATTTGTTCTTAATATGTTATTTTATTAACATTGTTTATAAAACCTGCTAGGCTAGTAAGTATTTATTCATTGGGCATCGCCGAATTGGTTTTAAAGTATTTTTTATTTTCAATTTTAACTGGATTAAAAATAAACAAAATAATTAAGGCTTTTGAAATGACCCAAGACAACTGATTGAATTGATCCAAAGATATCATCACTGACACCGTATAAAACCGTATAAAACGAATCCCGGAACTGTATGTACTTATTCCTGTTCTGTAGTACAATTATGAGTTTTCTGATTATTAAACTTGATAAATTCCAATTTTTCTGACTAGTTTTAATATATGGCAACATCACAATTATAACGTGCAACGCTTTTTGTTTTAATTTTACTATACGATCTCTCGCAGCACTGCGAACGGCCACATTGTATTCACCATTGTCGGTCTTAACAACCAGATAAGTAACAGGTGGATACCGTTAACCAAATTTTTAACGAAATATTGTTTTCACGAAACTAAACTGACGCATGACGTTCGGTTAACAACTTAGAACAAAAAGAAACAGGAAGGAGTCTGTCATATATTAACTTTAAGAAAAATTTGCGACGGAAGTCGGCCATCTTAAAGCTCCTTTTATGACTCATTGTTTATGTTTACAGTGTACTGTCAAAGCAATATATGCATATAAATGTCAAAAATGAGCGCATAGGCGTATCATTCGGTTCTTATAAATACTAAATTATTTAGAACACTAATGGTATTCACACACCTGATTGGTTGAAATTTATTAAAAATGAAAACCTTGATATAATTTTTATTTTTTTGCGGTACGTCAATGGAAACGGAAATTAAAATTAACAATTGGTCGCCATATGCAAGCTCCTTTCTGGACTCAAGGTCATTTTGCATATACTCCTTCCTGTATCTTTTTGTTCTAAGGTTAACAAACAGGGTGTTGGAGGCCGTGGATTCTGAGTAGACCTGTGACGTCAACCGGCGCAGTACACAAATTTGTGTTTGAAAATTGTCCTATGGGCGTTTCTAATTTGGTAAAACTGCCTGAATTTAGTAAAAAATCTGGTTATTTTTAAATTACAAGAATGTAGAGTAGATGGCGATAGTGGTTTCAAATTAGTATTTTTGTTATAAATTTGAATATTTTTAGAGCTTGTTGACTTTCTTTGTCTAAGACAGAGATGAAAATATGAATTTTGCTTCGTAAATCTTTGAATGTTTCCACGACACACACATATATTTGACCTTGAGACCATAAACAGATGAAAAATACCTGTATATTTTTTATTAAATATCCTATTTGGTTATATTTTGGAAGTTTGTTGTGATATTATTGTGTCATAGGCGTAACAAATTAATTGTTTTTAGGATTTAAAATATCGATATATAAAAAAAATAAAATAAAATAAGATTTCGGCATTCCTAATAAATAATTAATTTATTAAATTTATTGTACTAACCAGAGTTGGTTCGGATATTGAAAAAAAGTATCCGCATACCGGATACGCATACTCAAAATGTATCCGGATACTTTTTTAAAAAGTGCGAATAGGTATTTCATTTAAAAATATATTCGGATACAAGTATCCGGATACTTCCTAGGATACTTTTTTTAAAAAGGACATAAATTATTAGTATTAAAACTATGTGATGTGCATGTATTTTTAATGTAATATATAATAATAATAAAAATACACTTAATGATGAGCCAACGAAAAACTTTTTCGTGTCACTGCCTGAGCTTTTGATATTGAATTTGGCCAGCGTCGGACCAGCCGAGTTTTCAAATTTTTTAGGGGGTGTAAATTTGTACTTGTAGGTACACTAAAAATATATTAGGATGTCCTTTATTATAATCCGAAAAATAATTTCTTCTAATAATTATAAATACAGGGTACAAAGGGGTTCTTGAAAAGAGAGATATAGAAAAAAAAAATAAAATAACTCATTTATAGGTAAAAACAAAGCTCCATTAGAATATAATAATATCTATATTATAACGGTGACCAGTACGAAAAATGCGATTTAACATGTTAGACACATCTGAATTAAAAGAAGGGCAGTGTTGTGCCTACGTTAGGTGCATTATCGGAGGGCGATAAATAATATTTAAAAGTATCCGAATGTCAAAAACAGTATCCGGATACCGGATACTTTAAAATTTGGTCACAGAATTTAAAAAGTATCTGGATACAGCTTTCGGATACATAAAAAGTATCCGGAAATTGTATCCGTATACAGAAGTATCCGGATACTACCCAGCTCTGGTACTAACCCTTACTAATTAAGGTATTTATTAGAATAAATATATTAATTATAATAAAAACATATTACGGTTTCTGAATATACACACATCAACATGGTCTAAAGAAAAATTGAAATAAAGTGGAAAGTATGTAATTACTTATACCTTTTTTAAAATTGAGATTAAAATGTATTGGCAACAGTGCAAAAATAAACAATGCTAGTTTGATGATCAGAGATTATTTTATTTACTTTCTGATGGATGTATTATTTGAAGGTGTTGAAGTAGATGTAAATTTTTAGAATATATTTTGTTGGGAAAAATTTAAATAATTTTCTAAAACGTTTGATGATTATTGCAAAAGTGTTACTATAATGTTTGTAAACATTAACAGATTAGTCTGTCTTATGACTTCAAGTAAGTATCTTGCTAATTATTTACTGCCTAAATAAATAAATATCATTTATTTTTTAGAGAGTATTGGACATTCCTAAATTACCACCCAGATCCATGATTTAATGAAAAATGGAGTACAAAGTAAAGCACACCCTACAATAAAGCTTACCTATAGTTTATTTTTATTTTGAGAATGTGGCACAAGAAAAAATATTTCCATGTTTTCAATAACCTACAATAATAACTAACCAATCTAGTATCTATAGAAATACACTTTGTGCACCTGTTTTCAAGATACCTAAAGAATTGGGATAAGCTGACTATCAGCGATTGGCCAACAATAACATAATTGTTAATGTAATGGGTGTCTTAATAAAACTAATTGTATCATTCAATTATGGCTATTAATTATATTCTAAAAATGTTAACCCCATACTTTATGAAATCAATTGAAATTAAAATGTATCCAATAGGATTGTAACTTTAATTTTTTAACTGGTATCTTTCACACAAATGAAAAAATCTTATTTATTTTATAAAGATCCATATTTTATTTACATTTGAAAGCACTCTCCATCTGGTAATCAGAAGTGGTAACAGGTAAGTTTTAATTTGTTTATTTAGTGGTTTAATTTTTTTACAATTAATAGGTAGGTATTATTTATTTTATTATCTATGATTCAGATCTAAATATCAAATTTAGTTTTAAAAGATGTATTGATATAGGTATTTTGCATATTAGATATATGAGTTTTCTTTTTTTTTGAGTACCTATACCTTTTTGAGTTCATATAAGAGGCGTTATTAGGGCATCTCAGAGAAGTGTTAATGCTACAAAACTATTTGATTAAGTTTTGATTATTTTATTAGGTGGAGTATGGTAAACAAAATATTTCTACAAGATTCAATAGGTTACTACTTTTCTAAAGTATTTCAAAAATGTTCTGAAAATACTATTTTTAGCAATATACTTTTTCTGGCAACCATATATGTTATTTCATCTATGTTTAGATAATTAAATTGTTGGAGAAATAAATCGATGGTTTTCAAAATGTATGCTACTGTTTCCTCAAAAACTTTGGACCTCAAGTAACTGCCTACACTGTTTGTATTCTGTTGATAGTAAGAAGACTGACAAAATTTGTAACCAAGTTTAGTAATGTTATGAATTATTTTATATTTTATTTCTAATCTTTAATTTTTTAGAACTGTTTCCTCAAAAACTTTGGACCTGAAGTAACTGCCTACACAGGTTTTATTCTATTTATAGTAAATAATTAATAATTTTTACTGTTAATTCTAATCTTTTATTTTTTAGAACTCTTTCTTCAAAAACAATGAATCTGGACCATTATAGAACCCATGGCTACATCAATATGAAACCTATTGTGGGCTACTATGTGTTTTAAAATACAAATGTTTATTTTAGTGTTCAATTACATTTTAAACATTACCAAATAACATCTGCATATTATTAGTAAATAACAAGTAATTGTTTTTCTTTTTTAGGACTCATTTTCTCAATTATATGTACCCAGTTCACCATATTATGTATTATGTATAAAGATAACAGATGTATCCAGTATCCAACCCAAATTTGTAAAACTGATTTAATAAAAATATTACATATTTGACTGTAAATTTTAATTCTTCATATTATCTAAAGAAAAGCTATTATATTTATGCATATTGAACAGTTTAACACTGTTAGCTGTTAATATTTACATATGTGGTTTAAATTTATAAATGTAAATCCCTTAGGTTGAGTTTAGTTATTTAACAAATAAAGATATAAGATAATGATTAGGTAACTTAAAAGATTAAAAAAAGTATAAACAAAAATCGGGTCTCTCAAAACTCACATTTTTACCAATTCGACTAAGACAACTGTGTTTAAGTAAAAAGTAATTTAGAAAATAACAACTGGTTCATAACACTAAATTCTTTGCACATTGACATCATAGTTGGATAATGCTATAAACGATGTAAAAACCAACGCAAATTGTGAAAATTTACTTTAAAATTAATTTTTTTAACTTCTGGTAAATTATAAACGAATATTAATATAGACAATTATATATTTAAAAGCAAAACACTGAAAATAATATATTTTGACGTTATAAACGAGAAATAAGGTTAGGTTGGTTATGTTTTAAGTGAAGTTTGGATTTGGAGAATTAGAATAGACATACGTTTCTGAAAAAAGCGCCACCAAAACTGTTGAACTAAGTTGACAGATTAGTGCAATGTTCAAATTTTGCGTGCAACAATTCTCAAAAAATATACCTTTCTTTAACTTCATATTTTGCTAGTCGCATTCTCTATGCATTCTTTAGGAGTTAAGCTTCTGGCGTTAAAATTCGTGATCACAAATTGTCAAACTTTTTAAAAACATACCATCACTTAAACACCAATATCTCTTTTATTACAATATAAAATTTAACCAAAAAACCTTATCTCCTAGAGAAAGGTCTAAGCTATATCCTGTTAAAATTTGAATACGTAATTTAAAGGCGTTCTTTAGATTTGTTGTTTACAAAATGATTGAAATTTTGGGTACAATTCAGACTTGCCACCCGTTTTCAGCTGTCATATTTTTGACGCCCCTCTTAACTATACTAATAATTGCAGCCCTTACTGATTCACTCTGGTCAGTCTGCCGTTTACGTCGTACTGTCTATTTGAATAGCGCAGTAAATTTTGCTTATTTTTAAATTATATTATTTAGTTTAGTGTATTTTAATTATAGCAGTGCACCGCTGCCATTCAGTTGTGCGCAACTATTTACGACGTCACGGGTCTACTCAGAATCCACGGCCTCTAAAAGAAAGTCACTAGAAATTTATGTTGGTAGGAAATGTAAATTGACATTTGATTGAGGATTTAACCTTATTTGTTTATTTTTTATTTTGTTATAACGAAAATACTGTTTTAAATATTAATAGAAAAATAAAAAAGAGCGCGTCAAATTATACGCTGCGTGAAAAGGAACTAACAATGTCGTTGGTGCAGAAATATCTTTTTCTACGGCTGCTATGGAATGTGATGCTTTTGACACATTTGACAGAACTACAAAGTAACGTATTGCTATCAACTGTGGGATAAATCTACCTCACGGGTCTTTTCCCACACCACGTATATTTAAATAGGAATTCAGCCGTGAGGGTGAGGTAGATTTTTTCCCACAGTTGATAGCTGCTGTTACGAAAAAATGAAACACCAGGAATATCAATACCAAATTGCAGTAATGTAACAATTAATTACAATATTAATTAAATTATTTTTTTTTTGTACAAAGTATGTGGCGTTTATTTTATAACCAATAATAATAATAAAATGTTATAAATTAACTTCTTTATTTTTATTATTAATATGCAGCCGTAGAAAAAGTATGGTGTGCAACACGGTGGAAAAGACACTTTTTCACTTTGTTGCACAATATACTATTCTATAATAGAAAATAAAAAAAAAACCACTGATTTCAGTACGGGTGTGATATTGGCCTATTTCAATCGTTGACTGGTCCAATATAATTCTATCTAGCAACTCTGATAATTCATGAAAAGTCTGTTTGTTTATTCTAAATCGCCTTTTTAAATCAACTTCGTCGAGTTCTTCAATTAAATTTTTACGAATTTTCACATTCCTAGCACGCGCAATTTCTTCATCTCTATCAGAATTTTATGACGAACTCAATAAGTTATTAAAATGAATTATTTCTAGTCTTTTCATTTCGTTTAATTATTAATTAATTCTTGACTTGACTAAACTAGGCTCACTTTTTTAAATTAAAACCACAACACCTTATTTGGTAAAAATCTAACCTAAATAGGTATATGTTCTGATTGTTCTATGATAAAAAATAAGTTCGTTGTTCAAATATTTTGTCAACTTAATCATTTTTAGCTAAAAAATTACTTTTTAATAACTAGTTTATTTATTGTTTTTGACCCAAATGAATTCGATTAAAAACTGACATTCTAATGCCTTCTAATTAGAAACCTACAAAGCTGTTTGGTAAAAACTGATGCTCACTTAAAACATCAAAATTACCTAAATCATTAAACCGATTATGTCTATGTATTGGTTCCTCTGCCATTTTCAAGTTTTCTAAATTTGCGAAATACTGTAACTCATTCATCCTATTCCAAACTTAAAAAAATCACGAACAACAACAAAAAAATATCAACTGCAAAACTTATGCGAGTATCATTTCAAAATTTGTTCGCAACTCATTTACGAACAGCAAAGACCACTCGTAGTAAATTGAGAATGAACGCAAATTGAACGAACGGTCAAGAATCATGGACGTTTATATTGATTAAAAAAATTTAAAAAAATCATTCCACTGATTGTCATAACTTAGTTATTTAGTAGCTTTGTATATTTTGTGAATCGTTTCTATATTATTTTTAAATGTACCTACTTGCCGTCATCAAACGTGAATCTGTACATAGGTACGTGTATATATATTATATACAAAAATCCTACGGTGTGGGGCTGGAAACAAACTTCGGAAGGATTTTTGATGCCAAAATACACTGAAGGACAGTTAATTCCAGACAGCTAAAAAAAAATTCCTGCAGTTGCAAAAAAGGTTGCAGTTCTTCAAGATTTATTTATTTATTTATTTATTCATTTATTATACAAAAAGGCCAAAGGCCTAATTACATGTATAAATAATACATTAATTACACATATTATTAATACTGACCATATATGATTATCTACGATTATAATTAAATCTACACTCTACATTTCCCAAAATTGTATCAGGTTAAATCAATGATATGCTGTACCTAACACTCTATCTCTAAAAGTAGTCTGTGATGATGCCCAATCTATGTCTACTAATAAGTTTAAATTATTTGCTAATTTCAGCATGGTTACAAGGGGAATTCTCATCGCAGAGGCTATAAACGGGATATTAAACATAACAGGGTGCCTAGTTCTTCTCGTAGGTACATTGAATGTTATTAAAGATAACAGATCTGGAGAATTGATATGATAATTTATTATTTTATGTAAAAAAATTAATACTCTCAAATTTCTTCTATTTTCCAATGATATTATTTTAAATTCAGCTTGTAAACGCACTGTCCTTACATAGTGATAGTCTGGATATGCGTGATATTTTTTTAAATATAGGTATCTTAGAAACTTGTTTTGTACCTTCTCTACATCATATAATACGGTATGATACTCCCCCATCCAAATTTCTGATCCGAATTCCAAAAAAATAATATTTTTTAAATGTTTAACAAAAGATAAAGTAACATCATATGTGATACCTAGATCCTTAACCTCCATGCATCTTACCAAGGTCTCGCCCTGCATGACATAATCAAATAAAACAGGATCTCGCAATTTGGTAATTGTCAATGATTTACACTTTTCAATGCTAAAGTATAACTTATTTCTGCAAGTCCACTCACATATACTTAACAAATCTTTCTGTAATAATACACAATCCCTAACGGTTTTTACATGTTTATATATTTTTAGATCATCCGCAAACAATAGACACTTGGAGTATGTTAAAACCGACGGAAGGTCATTAATAAAAATAATGAAAAGTAAAGGCCCTAAGTTAGAACCCTGGGGTACCCCCGAATTAGCTTCAAATTTACCAGACGTATTTCCATTATGTTTCACTACTAGTGTTCTCCCTTCCAAATAATTTTTAAATAATGTCAGCATATTTATTGTAAGTCCAAATTTATTCAGTTTTTGTAGCAGTATATCATGATCAACTTTATCAAACGCCTTTTTAAAATCAGTATATATTACGTCTAATTGAGATTTCCGTTCAAGGGTCTGATATGCATCATGTGCAAAGATAAATAAATTTGTATTTACAGATTTTTTAGAAACGAATCCATGCTGCTGATTCGCTATACTTCCTGCTACATGTTGATTCAGATTTAAATATAAAATTTGCTCAAATAATTTAGCCGGAGCAGATATAATAGATATAGGTCTAAAATTTTCTACATTAATTTTATTTCCTGACTTGAATATGGGAGTGACTACTGCAGTCTTCCAAAGCAAAGGAAATTTGCTATTTAAGATAATTAAATTAAAAATATGAAGTAGTGGCTTTTTTAACCACTCATTGCAACCCTTTAATACATACGGTGGCATTCCATCAAAACCCTCTGTTTTTTTTGGTTTTAATTTTTTAACGGCAATGTCATAATCTCTTTCTGTAACTGATTTTAAATTAAATGTAACATTTGTAATATTATCACATTCGGAGCCAAAGTTTAAATTATACTTCGATTTTGTAGTTGAAAACGTTGATACAAAAAATTTTGCAAATGCTTCCGCTGTTTCACTTTCTTCTAACTCTTTATTTTTGTACATAAAATTTCCAAAATTAGTGTTACTAGATTTTTTTTACTATTTACATAATTCCAAAAATGATGCAGTTGTCGAAAACACGGTTTAAAGTGTACGAATTTATGCTCGAATTGCTACGGCGTTAATGATTGTACTAATATCGAGCAATCAATCACAGAAATTGCCGATGTACATCCTTCAGAACCTGTTGACCAAAACGATGCATTTCAAGATGAGAATCGCATGCTAGAAGAGGAAAAAAATGTCGAATCTGACGAAGAAGAATCAGAAAATGTTAATGAAGATGAAGACGAACATGATAAAGATGAAGACGGAGATGATGAAAATGAAGACGAAATTGATGAAGATGACGATGAAGTAGAAGTAAGTACAAGAGGAAGAAGAACGTAATTCGCAAGTCAAAAGGGCGAGATGTAATTAAAAATAAGAAACAGTAAAATTGTACTTTCTTTGTATAATTCCATCGTATGCACGTATAAAATAATTTTTTTTATTTTTTTAATCAATATAGACGTCCATAATTTCCTTTATTTTAATCCTACAAACTGCAATAAGGTGTGATAAATTAAATGCATGTACATGAAATATTTTTGATAGTAATATAACGTGTAGAAGGGTAGGAAAAAGATACGCGTGAAAAATTATGAATTTTTCAGTTTTTTCGATTTTAAACGATTTTTTTGCTAGGAGTAGTATTTTTTTATTATTGTAAATGAAAATTAAAATCATTACGAAAAAAATGAGACCTTCAAGAGGCGTCTAAAATAAAAATTCGGACCTTGGGAGCCGTTACAAAATGAGGTATTTTTTTAGAAAATCTTTAATATGTCGGAAAAAAATTGAGTAATCGTAAAAAAAAATTCTACTTTTTTGGGATACAAAAAGCTATCACTGTACTGAATTTCATAACAAAATATTGATTTTTCGCTGAGTAAAAAATAAAAAACGAAAATTATGGTTTTTCGCTTTTTTAGGCTTTATTTTTAGGTTATGTGAAAAAATGTTTCAGACAAAAGTTGTCGATTTTTTTATTATCTACAACTTTCACCCCCTTTCCACCCCTACCACGCACCCCTTGCACGCATCTAAGATCTTGGATGGTCGCCTTTCGATTTGTCATTATCAAACCTACCCCTTTCCACTTAGCTACCTCAATTCGGACTTAAGTCCGAAAAGGTAGGTAGCCAAAATTTTGAAATTAAAACAAAAATATTTAGTAGTTTTGCATAAAGTATAGTATTCTACTCGCGTATAATAGATACCATTATATGCCCATTGAATAATAAGCTAATTATTATTAATTATACTTATACAATTAGTTAAATATAACTTCCTACTTTATTTCAATCTGTTGTATTACACCTCCCTAGTATACTAAAGTTTTATAAAATATTTATTTTATTGTAAATTGTAAACCTGTTGTAACCAATGTTTGTGTAACAATTTGCTTCAATTAACAGGAACTTTCAATTTTCTTAATATTCATTCATATTTACGACATTATTTTCAGTTTTTCAAATTGATATTTGAGCAAGAACTTTTAAGACTCATGTTTTTTTAATATGAAACAAAAACGATTTTGTGCAAAAACTAACAAAAAACATTTAGGAATGAACCAATCTTAACATTTAGGGGTATAAAAACTATCCTTTAAGTTGGGCCAAAAAATAAATATCCACAAAATTTCTTTGGGTTCGGTTAAACAGTTTAGGAGTGAGTCTATAATGAATAAAATATTTTCCACTTTAAAAGAGATCTAAAACTAGAAACTAAATTGATAAACACAGGTTTAACTTTAAATAAGAAAGTATTCAAAATTACCTCAAATCGAAATTACTACAAAAATCTAATTCTGATAATAATAGGCTGTATGTTTTTACTAACACTTTTATTATTTACCTTATAAAATATAATTATGGCGTCATAGTGTGCACCATTTTCGAACATCATGATCATCATTTATTAGTCTACAAAAACCTAGAGGGCGGTAAGCTGCTCCCTCGAGCACTTGAAATCATTTACAAGGTTGCCACGTTAAATAATTTCAGACCATAATAAATCTTCACCTTGCATTTATAAATCTATAGCCTTTTCGAATTAATATTTGATTAAATCTAAGTGTGGCATATTTTGTCAATTCAAATCAGAAATGTTGAATAAAGAAAATTATTTGAAACTTCAAATCCCAGGTCAGCTAGGTATGTTATTTCAAAGGTATCTTTATTGAATAGTTTAATTGTCATAACCGAAAACATCGTATGTCAAAATTTTTGAACTGTGTTAAAGTTTTTTCTTTGTAAATAAATTTAACATAAAATCAATTTAATAGACATGAGCCGTTCTTCAAAACGAGAGTTGGTTAAAAATGTACCTGATAGTTCCGTCGTACCGAAGAGACCAAGACACTGCGATTATATTAATAAGTTACCGAATGAAATATTAATCGTTATATTTTCATACATGACACAGAAAGAACTATGCAGTAATATTAAAAGAGTTTGCAGAAGGTGGCGAGACTTGTCTTGTGCACCCAGACTTTGGCAAAAAATAATTATTACCAGAAGAATCCCATTGAAAACTATTAGTATGTGGATGAAACATGCTCCTTTGCTTAAAGAACTTGAAATTCTCGAAAAAGGTAGAACTGAAGTTAACTTAATTCTGAATATGGTTGCAAAGTATTGCAAGAATCTACAAACTGTAAAAATTAAAAATTCGATTAGTAAAAATAAGTTGATTCTACTGGAAAGCAATACTTTGTGCCAAATGCTTAATAACTGTAAACATTTAAAAAGCATGTACTTTAGTGGGGTCAAAATTTTATCCCTTAAATATGTTAAACTGCTAAAACAAAGAAATTTATTGAAGATCTCAAAAAGCTACCCAGGTTTCTTTAACCCCAAGCAATGGATGGTAATTTTTTTAGTTAGAATAGAAGATGGATTGTGGCTAGTATGATAATTTCTGTTTGTAGTATTAAAATATAATTAGAAAATTTATGTCATATTAATAATAATTTCACTCATTAATTGATAGCTTTTTTATACAGTTGATAGAAATAAGTTTGTAGTGTACTGTTTTAGAAAATAAATATTGTTATTAGGTTATAATAGTTTATTGTCTTATTCCTGTTAAATATTTGGACAGGGAAATTATCCTAAATACAGAAAATGCCTAACTAACAAGAAACGAAACTCCCTGTCAAATTCATTTTTGTTTGCGCATGTCTGAAATCGCCATATTTATAATTGTATTGTTGTCATTTGTCAGGACTGTCGTGCACACAAGGTAATTCATATTGTAACGTTTATTTATTTTTACTAGTCTTTTTAATTTATTTTTATACTATTTAAATCACTAACACTGTTTAATTTATATAACACAATTTATTTACAGTACTTTAATTTATGTAAGACAATATTTCTATTCGCATTTATCTAACAACATACTACTAACTAACTAACTAACTAAAATATTCGAATCGGTCCTTTATATAGGTAAATATTGTTCCAGTCTATTCTGGTAGTTTTCTCGATCGTTCGACGGCTTCGCTCATCGGGCGCCGTTGAAAGAAACGTATTCTGGAATATTCTCGCGTCTTCCGTCTGCTTCGCGTCTGGGTCATAGCGCCAGGGGCGTACTCGCACAACAATATTATCTGATCATGCTTCACTTCCCTTTGATTACTGTATTGAAACTTTACTAATAATAAAAGTGTTAATGAATAAACACTGATCTTTGAAACACTAGAATCGTTGATCTACGTAAACTATGTACTATTTTTCTCCATATTACCAAAATTTTACATTTCTCCCAGTGTATTTACTAAGTTATCTGTCAATTTCAGTTATTCAGTCATACATTTTGGCCATACGAACATCAAAGGATTCTGATTCATTTAGTTTTGGATTGTGGACTTTCAAGGCTGCACTGCCACCATTCCTGATCCATATTGTTATCTCCGCATACTACATTTTACGGTCAACATTGCATTCTGCAAGAAATTGTAGTATTTACTTGGTCATCAGTGCTTTGACTGATTCAGGTAGTTTTGTAGTTTGGCTACCGGACATTCAAGAATGGCGTACATTTCCACTTGGAAAATTTCGAAGAACTTTCCCACCTTTAGGACTATTGCCTTCTTTGACCAGTCATCCCTAGTAGTACCTCAGGTTACTCAAGAGCTATGTTTGCCTTGAGCACTAATAACCCTGTACATGCTTACCCTAGCTTTCTCTAAATAGAGATGAAGTAGTGGCAGGCTTAGAATTTTCTTTAAACAAAGCATCTACTGCACAAGTAAACGTGCTTTTTTTAGTGCAGGGCTTAAATAGCTGTTACCGTTGCCCAAGGGCGGATGTAGGAAGTTTTTTTAAGGTAGCATCAGTTAATAGAAATTTGTAACCAAACTAATAAGTGATGTAACATGAAAAAAAAATGTGACTAAAAAGTAAAAACTTCATATGTCTTTGGTCACTGTAGGTAAATCTATCAATTACTAATAGTTCACCATCGCAGTCTCCGGAGGGGGTTCACTGGGAACCAATCAAAACTTCACTTGCATTTCGATGCTCTAGTAGTTGAACTTCAGAATTCTTGCCCAGTCTCTTCTGGTCACACTGCCATTGCAGCTGTGACTAACAATAACAATGGAATAAAACTTCCAGCACTCCCCTTAGGGATTAATGGCGGTGGCTTTTGAGGTACCCCAGTCTTCACTGGTGACACAGTAATTCAACCAACCCTTGACAATCAATTAAAAAAGTCTTATATATATACATATATGAGTATTCCACGCTACCTGCTTATGTTCTTTATGGTAAGCTGATTCATCATACACCAAATACAACAAACTCAATTTGCAGTAAAATAAGACCTTTGGGCTTAGTTTTTTTCCTAGGAGCCCTCCGTGCGCATGGTCCCACCTCAGCCTCTTGGGCTGGGCTTATTGTGGTTTCTCCTGTATTTGACTAGGACCTGTCAAGAAATTCAGTTCCCTGTATGAGCTCCTACAGGTTCTTTGCTGGTTGGCGGAGAAGTCTTCGGGCGCCATATGGGATTTCCCATATATCTGCCTTCTGGGATCCAGGAACTCGCAGTGGCATAACATGTGTAGCGCTGCTTCTGTTTACTTTTTGCACCGTATGCAAGTAAGTTCTCCGTTATAAAGCACTCATTTATGCAGGTGATCTCTAGTGGTGAACTGTCCCTTAAGTAACCCTGTTGATTCCTGTTCATTGTGAGCAGCTCTTTTGCTACTTTTTCAGATGGTTCTTTTATGAATTTCTGTCCATGTATTTGTCTGAGCGTGTACATCTAGTGAATTTATGTTTCTTTCTAACTTTTTGACCATGACCTGATAGAGCATTTAGGAATGCCTACGGCCGATTCGGGTCCGTTAAGTGGAGTTGATGATCCTCGCCTTGCTAGTTCGTCAGCTTTCTAATTGCCAGCAATTCCCTGATGTCCTGGGACCCATTCCAGTGTAACCCTGTTGTGGTTCGCCAGTCTTCCAAGTTCTTCGCCGCAATCCCATATCAACCTGGATGACACTTTAAAGCTTTCTAAGGCTTTAAGGGCAGCTTGGCTGTCGCTGGAGACTCTGATAAGTCTTCTGTTGTAAGCTCTCATATTATTTTCCCTTGCACAGGAAAGTATAGCATAGAGTTCTTCTATAGAACACAGAGGTGTTTGCCAAGTGGGAAGCTACCTTCGTATCTGCCTGACTTGCTGTATATACTTAGAGGAGGTGTTTTGTCTTTCTCTAATACCCTTCGATCTTCAATGACAATGTTGTATTTCGTTAGAATGTGGTCTGTTGGCATTTTTAAAATGTCATCTTTCACATTTCTGAGTGTGCAACCGTACGTTGCCATGTGATCTAGCTGGCTTAATTATTTATGTATTATTACGGGATTTCCAAAATGTGCTAACCATCATTCTTTATTAATTTATATTTAATAAAATAGACAACCTGCGTAGTATAATAAAACAAAATTCAATATTTTTATGGTAATATATTTCAAAATAAAGCAATACCAAGAATTTAAATAAAGATCCTTTTATTAATAATAAATGCCCGAATATTTTATTCCATATTTAAGTGATTAGGGTTTACAATGATTTAAATAACGTGGGTAGAGACATACTTCTCTAATATGATACCGATTCAATAACCAACATATAAACCTTTCCAAACCTAAACCATAACCTCCATGAGGACAGGTTCCATATTTACGTTGATCAGTGTACCAGAAATATGGAGCAGGATCAATGCCTTCCCGTTTATACCTAAAATAAATACTTATACTATCAAACACTCCAATACATAGAACAGATAACAGTTTAGAAAGTTTAAACTTAATAAATAATATCAATCAACTCATTTTTGTACTTACCCTTCTAGTAGTTCTTCTAAATCCCAAATCCTCATAGATCCGCCGACAATTTCACCAACATTCGGTAGTAACACGTCAACACTTTCAGTGAGCCTCGTATCTTCTGAACACTTGCTCATGTAAAATGATTTTATATTAGCAGGGAACCTACATAGCATTATAGGTTTATTTATTTTATCAGTCATTTTTCTTTCAGGCATTTCAGGTATATCCTAAAAATAACAAAAAAAAATAACAATTCAATTATGGATTTCAATTTTGTTATTAGCATTTACCTCGCCAAACTCGTAGAACGAACCATCATCTTTAGTTATATTATTTTCTTTAAGATATTCAATAGCCTCTGCATAATTCATTCTTAAGAATGGTCTTTCTGGAACTTTGAAATTTGGGTTGAGTTCATGAACAATGTAACCAAATGGAGATTTTAGAACACGATCCACTACATCGCATATTAAGTCTTCTAAACGGTTTAGCAAATCATCAAATGTGATAAAAGGACATTCGGCTTCAACATGAGTATACCTAAATTAAAAAACATATTTGGAATACTAAATATAAATGAATGATGTTTAAAATAAAGGTCTCATTGTTACTTTTTGTAGGGTATTGAAGAATTAGTTTGGTAAAATTTGTTTTTTGTAAAAAGAGTGGTGTTGTTGGTGGTCGTTACCAACTTGTTTTTTTTTATTTTATTAAAGTCGCATCAACTACAGGAGTTATTAGCGACATTTGTTAGTGATTATTACAGTAAGTTATATACGGGGTTGGGATAAAGTATGGAACCAAGTAAATATCTTTTAAACGAAAAGAACGATATTTATGAAAATTTGCAGGTAAGTGCAATGGAACAAAACGCATCTGATGTACATTTTTTGGATAACAATATACTTCCGGTTTAACCGGAAATGCCATCAACACCCTATATATTTTTACAGATTTTGAAAGAGCTTGTTATTTTGAATTCGTACATACTGAGTTTAGTGTACAAAAATTTCTATCTATTCATCTATTGTACTACTAACAGTGAGTTATTCCTCGTTTTTACAAATTTGCTTACATTAAACTCAGTATGTATGAATTCAAAATAACAAGCTTTTTCAAAATCTGTAAAAATATATAGGGTGTCCCATTTAAATTAAAGAAATTGATGGCATTTCAGGTTAAACCGGAAGTATATTATTATCAAAAAAAATGTACATCAGATGCGTTTTGTTCCATTGCACTTACCTGCAAATTTTCATAAATATCGTTCTTTTCGTTTAAAAGATATTTACTTGGTTCCATACTTTATCCCAACCCCGTATGTTAATAGCTTTTAGGTAATTGATTAGATTTTTGATGTTCGCTTCTTCGCTGATAACAGAGTTCAAATCGTTTTTAATATTATTGTTCAGTCTTTAGATTGCAAACTTCGGACATTCTACTAATAAGTGGTCGACAGTAATGTTTTTTAGATACTGCCCGGGCGCAGTCTTGCGATTTTCACTTGGTGGGATCTGTTTGTTGTTGGCTGGGTCCATGGTTTCACTGACGGTTTTATATTTTTTAATTTTGCTTGAGATAGGGTCCACGCACTTTGCCACGCACTGATCGGTTTAGATTTGATTTCTTGTTTCATGTCATTGGAGATTACTTTTTTTTCTGGAATTGCATCGTTGCAGGTGGGTGCTAGGCGAGCTTGCTGGTCTGCTTCTTCATTTCCCTGATTTTCTGTGTGTGAGGGTACCCACATCACCGTACATAAACAAGACTAGTAGAACAACTCACCCTTCGGCACTTTGATGTCGATGCTTCAAAGTAAAGCCGCTATCGTTCGAAAACAAGCACGTGTCTCCTATTTACGTACATAAGCTGTGGGCCCGACAAATCCCGAAATCGGCGAAGGGGTAAGGAAGGAACGTTTATGGGCGTGCCCTAGAGTTGGAATTCTAGTCTTTGTTAATGTTCGGTGCCCACATAAATTCTACGTTGGTATTTGTTTGCTGTAGATGGTATAGTTCATTTTTTATCCGAAGTGCGATTGGGTCATTTTTGTATAGATGTTGGATTGATTGGAGAGAGCTGAGTGAATCTGTGATTATGAGACAGAGAGGGCTTGTAATATGGTATACATTTCAGCTGTATATATAGTAGTTATTGGAGATAATTTATATTTTAGGGAGGTATTTGGAAGAATAACTGCTGCCCCAACTCCATCTTCAGATTTAGAGGCATCTATATATACAATATAATGACTGATATTTTTCAAGTTGTTTCAGGAAAAATTGGTTGATTAACGTTTTTTGGGGTTTCTGTTTTATTATAAAGTAAGAGTTTTGTATTAATTTTAGGTAGTGATATCAACCAGAGAGGATGGGTTTTAATGTATATTGGAAAAAAATCAGGGAAGTGAATTTGTAGGTCTGATAGGTTTCTTCTGACTCTGGAGTAAAAAGGTGGATCAGTTCTCTTTCTAGTGTTTGTTTCCGGGAAACGGTCTGTGAATGTGTTTAAAAAAGTTGGATGGGACTTGTTGGCAGCGATTGTTGCAGCATATGACAGACATAATTGTTGATGTAATGAGATTTCTCCTGTTAAGCATTGCAAACTGTTAATTATTGGAGTTGTACGAAAGGCACCTGTAGCGATACGTAGAGCTGTACTTTGAATGGATTCTAGTTGTAATATGGATCTTTTAGTTGACGAATAAACGATAGCGCCGTAATCTACACTTGAAACGCTGAAAGATTACCCGTGCGTCATTGTATATGTAAGCATACGAATAGGATAGAGAAGACAACAGTTTATAATTTAATATTATCGTTTGATATTTATAGAAAAGGACAGCACATAGAAAAGGTGTCGGTGATATGATCGTTAAATCGTGACGCACGGGTAATCTTTCAGCGATTCAAGTGTAATTTCGATCTAATTAAGGATTTATAAACGTGAAGTAGAGTTGTTTGGTCTGCCCCCCAGTTTTTGTTAGACAAAGTCTTCATAATATTTAATCCACTTTGGCATGACTTTTTTAGTTCGGTGACGTGATTTTCCAGTTTAGTTTTTGGTCGAAAATCATTCCTAAAAATCATATGTTTTCTGTGTATTTGAGGGTGGTGTTACATAATTGGACGCCAATACGCAATACCATGTTAACCCACAAAAAATCGAAAACAGATATATATACACAACTGGAATTTTTTGGTCGAAATTGTATTGTCTGTGCGTACATGGAAGCTTTTCGTTTGAAGAAAATTGATTATAAATTTTAACATGTTACCTCTAATGCCCCATTTATGAAGTTTGGATATTCTATCGAAACTCCAGACGATATCATAAGCTTTTGTAATATCGAAAAAAACCGCGATGGTTTCCTGGTTGTTTTTGAAACCTTCGTGTATTTCTGTTTCTAAATCTATTAAGTTGTCGATTGTGGATCTATTTTGTTGAAAACCACTTTGTTGGGGAAGTAGAAGGTTGTTTTGTTCTAGGTACCACATAAGTCTCTTGATCATTTTTTCTAGGATTTTACATATGATAGTTAATAATATTGGGTGGTATGCTTCAGGATTTGTTCTTGATTTGTTCGGTTTTAAAAGTGGTATTGTTCCAGACGACATTATATAGTTTTAGTAATTGTGATTTTCCATTTTCTGGTAGATGTAAGGAAGGGTAGTGGGATGCCGTCTGGTCCTGGAGCTGACTCTTTTGTTGTATTTAAGGCCTCTGTGAATTCTTCTAATGTGAAATAAGGAGTGTTAAAGTTTTTATTTTCGTAATTGTTACCAACTTGTATTATTTACAATATTTGTTTTGTTATAGTTAGCAGATTTAAGTTGTCATGTAAACTGTCAAACATTATGTACACGTTTTGCTGAATAAAGCCTAAAATTAGAGGTCTATTTATTACAATTTAATCAGTAAATCTATCTCAGTATCTACAATGGATAAATACATACATCCCAAGAGTCTTGTATAGATTTAAAACCAAGGAATGGGGGCATTGGTACAAAACTTTCTTAGAAAGTACAGGGCAAAAGATAACATCAAAATGAAACTGACAAATAGATATCCCCAACAGTATTTAGCTTATTAGCGAATGAAAATTTTAAGATGAAGCTGTTCAAGTTCTTAAAAATGATTATGACAAATCAATAAACGAAATCTACGCCAAAAGACTTACTTGCTACAAGGACACAACAATCCGGTGAGTCAATAGACCAATACTTTCAAGCTATTAACATATTAAGCAAAAACTGCAACTTTAAAGCTGTTACAGACGAGGAGAATTATAACAGTTTTATTTGTGATACATTTATTAATGGTATATGCTTGATTTTCCAAATCAAGAGCGTTTGAAACTGCTCTAAAGCATTCAGAAGCTTGCCCATTTTTTTAAATTCCTCCATATATGCAAATTCTTCAAGTCATGAAGAGGATGTCTGTACAGATACCCTTCTTCTATTCAAAAATGTTTTTTCTGTGGTAAAAATAAACATTCTCGCAGTTTGACTGGCTGGAGATGAGACATGCCAATATTGTAAGAAACTAGGACATTTTGCAAAGGTTAAGGTATGTTTAAAATCAAAATTTTTTGGCAAATCAAACAAAGCATCAGCGTCTTCAACGTATCCTCTGACAGTTTCCTTGATTATGATTTTGTAAAACTACACAAATTTAATATTTATCCCAGCTCTGGACACGTATCTTTGGCTGCTACATCTCTTTCATTAAATGTAAAAGGTTACTGTTTGATTGCCTTAAAGATTGTAGGACATATCATATTGCAAAAATGCTTGTGTAAAGTGTATAAGTGTAATTATTAAATAAAACATATTATACACTTTTATATTTTAAATATTAGCAAGCACATAAAGTAAATTACTTTGGCTGCTACATCTCTTTCATTAAATGTAAAAGGTTACTGTTTGATTGCCTTAAAGATTGTAGGACATATCATATTGCAAAAATGCTTGTGTAAAGTGTATAAGTGTAATTATTAAATAAAACATATTATACACTTTTATATTTTCAATATTAGCAAGCACATAAAGTAAATTACAAATTGTAGAAATGCAATAGATCCCAAATATAACTAAAAGGAAATTCAATTTATAATGAAATTGAAACTTCACAAAAATTCATCAATTCATATCTCGGTATGGCACATGAAGAGAAGGCTTGTATTTGAATAGAAGTATTACAGCATTGGCAAGGTGCAAAGTATATGGTGGGGACAACTTATTCAGATAATCAATCAATAGCACCCTTAATATGCCCATTTTTGTTTAGAATTTGTATCAAAAATATGGACCTACAAAATTTTGAAAATTTTAACAATTCATAAGTTTTTGGAGTTTTTATTTTATGTTTCCATATTCGATTTTTTTATTATTTGATATGTGATAGTACAAACTGACAGCTAACACAACTAATAGCGTTTTCGGGTGAAATGATCTGAAATCGCTCCCAGATTGATCGAAAATCTATGAGGCTCGGAAAAAGAGTGACAGAGTTCTGTGACAGAACATCATTCACCCGAACAAGAGTTGATTCGATTTACTTTTGGATAACTGTGATAAATTTCAAAATATTAAAAATGTAAAATTAGCAAACTTTACGAAAGTGTGGGAGAACCGCTCAAAAATGGCCAAAATCTAGTTTTACAGAATATAAAATGTAGGTACCTAGTACCTATAAAATTTTCTAATTTTTCCTACATATTTTCCACCTTTCCTTGAAAATAAGGAAACCCAACTCCGTCACTATTTTCTGAAGACTACCCGCCATATTTGCTCTGCATCTGTTGATCTGACCCTCGATCTCAGATCAACTCCGATCAACCCGAGAGCGATCCAGTCGATCAGCCGAACAAGAAAATCTACCATGCTCGGTGCTCTCTGTGAGAGCGACCCAGAGCAACCAGCCGAAAACGCTATAATATTGGGGCAATTATTTTTTAATTGATGCCAATACATATGTACGTAAAAATTATATTGAATTAAAAACAAATTATTTTTAAATATCTATCTTAACAAGTCACCTTTTATTTAAAACATCATATATAAAGAGGGCGTTTGAAATTTAATTATTGAACACACACATTTTAATATTGTATGACTTACTCAGCTAGGTGTCTTCGAGTTCTACTTTGTTCTGCCCTAAAACTTTCTGCTATACAAAAAACATCTCCCATTGATGCAAGGCAAGTTTCTAGATAAAGTTGAGAACTTTGAGTTAGATATGCTTCTTCTCCAAAGTAGTCCATTTTAAACAGGGTTGATCCACCCTCAACTTGGGTTTGTACTATGGAAGGTGGAGTTATTTCACAGTATCCTCTACTAAGATAATGATCTCTAAAAAATGTACCAAGATAGGTGACAAAAATTTCAATTTTTCTTCAAATAGTGGTACCTGAAGGCTTGTAGCAGCACTGATCGAATTCTAAGAATGTTGCATGTGTTTTCTCCTCTTATCACAATATGTCTATTTTCTGCCTGAACATCAGGCAAAGCTTGTTCATTTAGAATGGAATCCGCTCCACCAGGTGGTGCTAAACCAATTAATTCCCAGTAATCTACAATAAGTTCATGACCTCCTGGAGCCTAAAGCAAAATTCCATATTTACCCATAAGAACCATTACACACACATCATTTTATTCAAAATTCCTTATCGTTGGCTTCATATGAAAAATGCGTAACTCACAAAACACTAATTTTACAGGAGACATAAAAAACTGATTTTTTTAGTCACATGAGATTTTTTGGATATAGTATTTGAAAGGTCTCCTATGAGGTAACATAAGTCAATAGAACTATTAACCTTTTATGTTGCTGATAAATAACGGAGATAGGGCAATTTTCAGTTCAAATTCATGTACAATTTGGGACTTGGGCAAATTTTAGTAATAAACGATTTTAATAAAAAATAATATAAAAGGAAAAACAAATTCTTTGTCGTGTAATAAAGGATTCAACCAAACCAAATGTACAGAAAACAGTAAACAATTTTAAAAGACTAATCATGTTTAAGATTATCATAGAAATTGTTCCATGGTCTTCTTTAGAAAGTGGAAATGATTATATTTCTCCTTTTTGATTTTTAGAGGACCTTCATGTAAATTGGGTAATTTGTGAAAGGGCACTTCCTTCGCATTTCTTTTTTGCCTAACTGGTAGAACTTTGTAACAATCAGAGTGGCGAATTTTATATTGAATGAATCCTTTGTATTTCAGAGCCCTAATCCCTTGAATAGTGGGATCTCCAACTTTCAACCCAGGCCGAATCGGATTAAAAAAATTTCATTTCAAGAAATCTTTGAAATAGTCATGATGAAGGTATTCTACAAAGTAGGGTCTTGGCACCTTTCTGGCAGTTTTGACAACCTCAACATAGTCAGCAGGAACGTTAATTACTCTTCCTTTCAATTTTCGTTCTATTGTACAGTGGGTAGAGTCGCACTCCATTTGAGTATGCCCCTTTTCAAAATATTTGTGGATGATGCAGATATCATTCAGTATAGTGAAATTCAAAAGAGCATTAGACAATACATTACGATTTTGGGCTTCGCAGCCGTCACTATAAAATATGATTGATGGTTTGTCTTCTTTGTCGATAGGTGGCAAAACCTTGGTTGTTAAGAATCTATAAATAATGGAAACAAAACAGTTTGCTTCTTTAGTGTGGAAGTCAAAGATGGTAAAATTACAGAAAGTTTAAGATATATACTAGGCGAAAAAAAAAAGAGTAATAAGGTTCACCCTCCAAAGTAATGTCAGCAATATTCGTGATGATTGTAGAATATTATGGATTTATGCAGTATTCTTTTTTGCCATTTTAGCGACATCTATTGACTTTTTGTGGAAGTTTTAACGATGTGCATGTAGGTATCATCATTATGAACCGGATTGTGACAAAAACCCAATTTGGATCATTTTGGACTTGGGCAATTTTCATATGAAGCCGTCGTTATGTAACCATAATTTGGTAAAAAAATTAAATAATACTCAAACAGCTAATTGGTAAAACTAATGTGTATTTAGTTTTAGAAAAAATGTCTTAAATTTATATAAATTTTGTTTTGCTAGATCTAAAAAACCATTTTGGTTGAAAAGGGGATGAAGGTAATTGAATGGCAGTAAACAAAAACAAAAATTAAATTATTATGTTAAACTCACTGTTTTTCCTTCAGGTAATTCTTTAATAGTTCCATACAAAATTACAGAAGACTCTGTTTGTAACACAAGAGCATTGTATGTTTGACATAGTTTGTCATTAAGTACAGATTGTAAAAATCCAGTACCATCCCTTAGTGTTATAAACATCAAATGTTTTCCTTGTCTTCGAATTCTATGTGTCCAACCATATATTTTTACTCTTTCTCCTCTATGGGTTGCTCCTTAAACAAATAAATATTGAGTTTTAAGAACTGTTTTCAGATTTTAAATATTTGATAGTTTATTTCTCTGATAAAATAATTAAAAATTTAAATTCAACTATTACACTTAGGAAGTAAGGGAACTTTTCAAGCTCAGTCCAAAAGATCATTTTTATAAATAAATTACCTTTTGACTTTAGATTAGAATATTAGATGTATTAATGTTTAAGTTATTTGATTCTATATTATTTCATATGAAGGAACATAAAAGTAAAAGTACCTACAACAAAATACAAAACTCCTTATAGACTTATGTATTTAAAAAACCAACATAAAAAATAATTTGAATGTAAAATAATAGCACTATAAATATGGCAGATGTAAATGACAATAAAATATTAAATTCTACTATAAGTAGGTTAAAATTTCTGTCCAATTTATTGTCATGTATTTGCTTTTATTGTTACTTTTATGAGTCATGTTGTGTGATTTAGATTTTAAATAAAACAATAAATAAAAACCTTCAAAAATTCGAATTTTTTTGGCTTGAGGCAAATTATTGTCTTCTTGAATAATAATTTTCTTTGCTTCTTCTAGATTGTGTATTCGTTTTTCTGCATCTTCTTCTTCCCTTTTAGATTTATCAGCTTGTTTGAAATTTTCTCTTACCCATATTTTTTGGATTTTCTTTAATTGAGATTTAGCTGCTGGTTCATATTTAGTACCTAAAATAAATTTACAACTAATTTTAATTTTAAGATAACATATTCTTTATTACTTTGTTGCCTAGTAATTTAATGAAATTATAACTATCTCACCTGGGCAAAAATAAACAATTTAATAAATTACCTATGTAAACATATGCTTCAGTTAAATAAAAAAAACTCCATTACCTATCTTTCTTAATTAAGTTTCTATTTAAAATTAATAGTTGGATTCTGAGCACATCTGTAAGCAAAAAATCTGTAAAAATAAACAAGGCAAACCCTGTACCTTACAGAATCTATATCTTATAAGAGATGCTCAAAATTCCTCCATAAAAGTGCATCGTAGCAAAACAAACATGACTTTAATATACTGATAGAATTTATCATGATAACAAAATGAGTAAATTAATTTTAATATTGTACTATTTTATCTCTTAAATTTAACAATATTTAATCCAGATCATAGACAAGTGTTGCAAAAAATAGTATTCTCAAAACCATGTACCCACGTTTATATTCAACATATGGCAAAAATGAATTACCTTCTTTTCCGTCTACATATATAACCGGGAACGGTTCGGAACCAGCATGCCGCATAGCTTGTAATATAGTTTTAAATGGTTTTTGTTCTGTTCCATTTCCATTTTCATCATTGCCCTGACTTTCAGATGTATAAATTGCTAAAATAATTTCTTTGTGTTATACACTTAATATAACTAATAAAATTAAATCTTACGTTCTTTATTTTCTCCTGACATTTTGCTGATGCAATATGAACTATTTTTCAAAAATTATAAATATTTACATTAAATACTCAAATTTTGGAATTCCAAAATTAACTGCAAAGTCTTCTTTATATATCTAAAGTTGATTACCAAAATTATTCACCAGAATCCTACCACATTTAATTCTGGATGTTCTTAGCTCATACAACATAACATAGGTGTATAATCTCAGCTCCCTCTATATCGATACGATGTAGTTATATTTGACAATAGCGGGTGATTTCAAAATATACATGGAACTGCTACTTCCAAATATTAATTAGAAGTTCTTTATACTGGTTATCCTTAGTAAGGATTCAAAAAGCTTCCTTAGCACTATGCTACACTAAGAACAATAAATAACTGAACGGTTGAACTAAACTTCCACTATTTATTCGAAAAATACGTTTTAAAATGCAATTATAGCTGTTTCGTTAATAACTAGCATCATCAGATTGACATATTGAAGTTACATTTTGTTTATTTGTAGCTAGGTACTTGAAGAAGTAACCTAACCTAACCTAACCAAGTAAGGAAGTAATAAGACATAACAATATTAAAGCCTAGATGTTATTAGCCCTAAGGGATTATGCTGGATGTATTTCCCTGTAATATATCAGTATAACTGTGCAATACATCCAGGATAATCCCTTAGGGCTAATAACACCTAGGCTTTAATATTGTTATGTTTTATTACGTATTTTTCGAATAAATAGTGGAAGTTTAGTCCAACCGTTCAGTTATTTATTGAAGTAAAGGTTACCACAATCAATTTCACTATGCTTATATGCTCTATAGTCTTTGCTTTAAATATCTAAGCAATCTATCTTTATTGCATAGATAACCTTTATATTATACTGCTTTATTGAACTGACTCTTACTTTTTCAAGTCCATTTTATTATGACTAGGACAATAAACAAAAACTTTATGATAAAATTTTCAGTAATTATTCGAAAAACATAACCTTTATAGTCAGTATTTAGTATAATTGTAAGATGAATATAATGAAGTTACATTTTATTTAAACAGATAGCCATCTGATGTTGATTAGTGTTAATACAATACTAGACCAAGTAATAAGACAATAATATCGTGGGTATACTGCGAAAAGTTCGACCAAATTACTTCAAATATTATATCTTTGTCAATTTTTCTTGATAAAGATATATTTTGAAGTCAAATTTAAGAAAACGTGACTTGGTCACTTTTCGCAGTATATCCACGATATTAAACCTAGATGTTATTTTCCTTAATATATTTCCCTCCAAGTTCAATATATCTGTGCAATTATATAGAAAAACCAGAGAACAACTATTTTTTTTTGATATTACATTTACTTATTTAATGTAAAAGGGACAAACTAAAGATTTAAAAAAAAACCTTGAAGTTTTCATCAAAATACTTGATACAATTTATATAATAAACTATATTTGTAAGAACATTAAAAATAGAACTTTTTAAACAAAACTTCCACAATATTTTTAAAAAAATATTGTGGAAGTTCTGTTTAAAAAGTTCCATTTATAATGTTCTTAGTAAGATGGACATCTACAAAGTAAAGGCTACTACAATCAATTTCACTATATATGTAATTTGTCAATATCAAAACTAAAAGAAAATGAAAATTAAAGAATTTTTAAAACTTGAGCAACATAAATTATGTTTTTTGTTGTTGAATATAACCTTTAATGAATTTTGAATGTAATTAGAAATATAAAGAAACATGAAAGTTGTTTTTATATTTTTATTAGTAAATAAAAAAGTTTAATTTATTTCTTTGCAGCAGCAGCTTCATCTTCTCTCTGATAGTTTTGCAATACTTCTTGCTTTTTAGTTGCAATACGTTCTTCACGACGTTCCCTCGCTTGCTTAACCTTTAGTCTTCTGGCATTAGCCTGGTCTGCCAACATCTTGGCACGTGCTTTTTCAGCTTTCTTCTTGTGGATGTATTCCATAAGAACTCTCTTGTTCTTAAATACATTACCCTTAGCTTTCATGTATAGAGAATGGTAAAGGTGTCTATCAATTTTTTTTGCTTCACGGTACTTTTTGAGTAAACGACGCAAAACTCGCATACGTTGAATCCATAATTCCTAAAATAAAAATATAGATATTAATCACTATAAACATTACAAAATAATTATACACAAGATTATACTTAGAGTAAATTAACAATCAATATAATAATTTTCTTTTTTTACCTTTTGAGGAGTTCTTGCATTAGCTGTACCTTTTCTTTTACCAAATCCACAATGCCTTCCTTTTCTACGAGCCTCTGTATTCTTACGAACGCGTGCACGAGAGTGTACCGCTACTGGTTTTTTAATTATAAGCCCATCTTTAATTAGCTTGCGTATGTTTTGTCCTAATACAGAATATAAAAGTTAATTATTAAGAATTTATAGGTTAGATTATAACTTACTTGAATTTGTGTTAGCAATTTCATTAATTTCATTGGGATCTAACCATACTTTTTTCCTACCACATCGCATTACAGAGGCTGCTAGCCTCTTTTGAAGTTTTAACGAACTGCAAAGAAAATATAGATTACTAAAATGGTGGCACCATGTGGTGTAAGATTTTGATGCATAATTATTCCTTTTAGTTATATAAACTAATGCAAAATTATGTTGAGGTAGTGATATTTAACATAAATAACATAAATGCATAAAGACCCAATTTAAACAATAATAAATAACAATTCTATAATCAATATTTTTAACCAACCTCATTGTTCCGACAAACTCCTCAACGTGTAACTTGAAAAAGGATAATAGTTGCTAACTTCATCTCACTCGACCTTTTTCAGCAAACTTCACTTTTCAATGTTGCCAACATTTTTGACCAGAGAACTTTTTAGACGACACTACTTGACGAAAGACTGCATATTATGATTATGAATCAAGATATACCACGATAATTAAGCAATTTGAGTATGTGAAAACTGAAAACATGGCCCCGTATTCTCGAAAAAGTCCCACGAGAGAGTCGTTTGTTTCTCACTCCCCCTCCTACGAAAATAAAGATACATAATTTTTTGTGTGAGTGATATAGATAGATATGTTTTAGATATGTGAGAAATGGTAAGATTACAGATGATTCGAGAATACGGGCCTTGTTATTTCATTTGGTATTTTCCCTTCTTATTTCTGTTCTGTGCTGCTACCCACGGAACCGTAAACGATAGACTCCTACCATAGAACACCAATGCTGCTTCCAAAAAAAATAATTTTCTATAGACAAGGAAAAGATATAAATAAACCTGTACAATAGAGACATGACATAAAGCAACTCTAAAAATTTATCACATATCCTTATCCGTATACGTAACGTAAATGAGATACGTAACTAAGCAAAAAGAAGCATAAAGCAAATGCGTTTGTAACGTAACGTAACCATTCAGGTGTTTTAATTTTTAACCTAAAAAAATAGCCCCGATATCTACCTTAACAAAATAATGTCGTATTGCCACTGTAAAATTATTAACTCGCACCTTGAAGTCCTAAAGTTTAATGTAAATATCACATTTTTTAAGTATAAATATTTTTAAAATATAAATACGGTTTCAATTTGCCGCCTACATTTAGTTCCACCTAACCCCATTCCATACTATGCAGCAGCAGTGCGCTGTAAACTTGAGTCTAAAAATTAACATTGAATCCTTCTTTATGTTATTTTATCTGTTACCATGACACTCTCGTATTTTTAAATGATTTTCAGCATTTGAAGGTGTATTGTGATGATTTATTTTTATAGGCAATTTAAAATATAAAAGTAAAGTTTTTAAACAGTAAATTGAGAAGCTAATAACTTAACATTGTGTTTACAATGGAGGTGACACAAGAAACACACGATGTTTTCATGGAGCAGCTTAAAGTCGAAGAGCACTTTGTTCCAGAGTTTGTTCCATTTGAAACAATCAAAGTAGAACCTTGTTTTAATGAAGAAATGGACAGTCCAAGTTATGTAACACAAAATGATTTGTTTTCAGTAAAACAGGAAAATGATCCTAAGTTACATACAGTTACAGATCATTTACAAGAAACCTATTTAAAAACAGAAAATGCCATTAACATAAGTAATGATAAAGCTATGAAGTGCAAGTCCATTCAACTTCAGTGTAAAAAACCATCAAAAAAAGGTATGATAAACACTAAACTTTATATGATATTCTGATTAATACCTGAGAAAATGAGTTAATAAGGATAGTCTGGGTGTTAAATTTAGAGACCCTTTATTTGTCCGGGCGCTCGGATGAATGGTAGATTATTGCAGTATACTTCCGGGCGTACAAAAAAATACGCCCAGACCAACAGACTCTTAATCCGAGGATAGAGTATCACTGAACTTAAAAAAATAAATTTGTATGTCTGTGTGTTTTATTTTTTGGCACTGGTTGTTACCAATTAGCCAGCTCTATAATTTGTTTTCATTTCCCAGGTTATCTGCAGGATTTCATAATGTTAATATATTTTACATTTTCATTTATTTCTCGCGACATTTGTGTACAGATTAAAAATAAAGTTAGTTTATAGTTTTATAGGTTAGAACTTTTTTCATCAAAGGGAAGTTTTTATTTAATTTACTTTGTTTTGTTAAATTTTTTTGTTCTCAAACTTATTTGTTTAATATCCTCTTACTTACCTTATTGTTACTTAGTACAAATGTCTTTGTCCAGGCATATATTTGCGTCTTCTATTTGTCAGAATGCCCGGACAAACAGATAGTCCCTTAAATGTATTATAGTCAGCTCAAACATTTACAGATAATCATACTTATTCTAAGTGAAAGGATAACTGAGTGTAACTGTCTAACATAAGAATAAATACTACTATCTATTTTGTTACTTCAGTATTTTCACTTGGCTTACATTTAAGTTTTTAAGAGATTAGAAATTATAAAAAACTAAACTAATACTGATTGTGACCAAATTTTAAAACTAGAATTACCTTTTTATCACCCATTATATTAATAATTAGTGATTGGAGTGTGTAAAGGAAGTTTTAAGTAAATATTTTTTCATGTTACTAGATAATATGAAACCCATTTTAAATAATAAACAAATTAAATTTTCCAATTAATGTTTAGTTATTGTACCAAATGTGACAACATCATAAAAGTTTTTTTTAGCCTTTTGCAAAGTTTTTTTAACAATCCATATAAGTATCACTTTTAATATTCATGTAGTTTGTAAGCTAAAAGACAGATGAAAATTTATTTTATTTAGCATAAGTATAATTAACTAATATAATATTTATAGCATTGTTGATAAATATTACAAGTAAATTAACATTAAATATAAACAATACAAATGACATAACTAGGTAGGTATTCCTTAAATTGTTTCATTTAACTTACTTTGAAGTGTGTTATACATTATCTTCTGGGTTAAAATTCCAAGTATGGCTAATATGTGACACTCTTATTTTGGTAACCTACTCTGACAAAATATTTAATATAATAGTTAAATCTTTCAATAACATATATTTAAATAATTGCAACATTAAACAAAATAGAATAAATAATAATAAAGTTGTGAAGAGCAGTTACTTACTCATGGAAATTACATTTTTTTTTTACTTATATGTACAACTATTATTTATAATTACACTGACATATTTTAAATAAAAAGTAATTAATCATTTAATATATTTAATTTAATATGTTTATTAAGTATTTGAATTTTTCTTTAATTCATTTATTCCCAAAGAGTAGTTTGGCTACTGGGCTCAGTTCCCCCAGTCAAAATGTGGAAAATAAAAAATAGTTATCATCAAAATTGTAAAATGTTCGCAAATAGGTAATATGCAATTTTTCTTATTTTTTTTTAAATAGGAAGCATTTCATCCTCCCAAAATTGTTCATGTTTCAAAGTTACTTCTTTGAATAAGGGTTTTTCACCAGAAATAAACAGATATCCTGTGTAACATGAAAAAATACTATAAGCAACCATGTTTATTTATTAAGCATTATACTATATCAAGTACCTACTATATTGTAATGTTTTTCTTATTTACTTAGGTAGGTATACTGTTTTTGTAGCTGGGATAAATTATTCACTCTATGGCTAACTACTATCTATTTATTTACTAAAACACACAATTAAATTATTCACACTTAATTTATATACACTGGGTTAGGTTCTATGTGAGTGGTCGTTTAACGTCCCTTCCACTGCGACCTGAAAGATCTATTGTGGCTCACCCCTAGGTTATAGTCGTTCTATCAGTCCTATGCCTCTAATGAAGCTCATCAGGGTCGTTGGCGACACTTCCATGAAGTCACTGGGCTCGAGTTAATGCAAACCAAATCTATTCTCTCGAGCTCTCGGCAGTTACACAATATATGCTCCACCGTTTCATCCTCAGCCTGACAGAATCTGCAGTTCGCACTCTCTGCCAGTCCAATTGTTTTCATATGCCTATTAAGGCGACAGTATCCAGTCAGTAGTCCTATTATTATTCATAGGTCCTGTCTGCTCATATTCAGCAGCTCTTGAGACCTCTTTTTAGAGAGATCTCCTTTGAATGCCTTAAGCCCTCTAGTTCGAACCAGTAAGAACGTCTCCGATCTACCCAGTTCGGTATTGTTCCTCTGGCTACGCTATTCGCTATGCCTCCGGGATGGCTCCGGGCCTATAAATATTCCTTTTTCACCTTTCCTGGCTAGAAGCTCCGCTTTTTCGTTACCTTCAATGCCGGTATGCCCAGGTGCCCAAAGTAAGGTTACTTTGTTATTTTCCCCTAGACGTATTAGATCCTGAAGGCACTTCCAAACTAACTTGGAGTTGATCCGATTTGATTCCAGTAACTTTAGTTCCGCCTGGCTATCGGAAATGATTTTTATAGTTTTGTTCCTGCAGTTCCGCTTAAGCATCTCCTGCAGGCACATCCCCATTGCGAAAACCTCTGTTTGGAAAATTGTGGATAGGTTACCCAAGTTCTGGCTCAGGTCCACCTTTGGTTTCCCTCCATGTACCCCAGCTCCAACACCTCTCTCGGCCTTAGAGCCGTCCGTGTACCAACACTGGTCAGCCATTATAAGATTCGATCTATTCGTCTCCCATTCGTCCCTTCCTGGGAATAGGACGGTAAATGGCTTGTGGTAGTTGTATTTAGGTTGCATTACATCTGGTACCATCTCCAGTATCGGATGATTTTTTATTATCCGGCCCTGGCTCTGACACTGCTCTGTCCTGCATCCTGACATTTCACTAGTCTTCTGTATGCACCAGTCATCGCCTCCCTTTCCATCCAGATATGGAGTGGAGAAAGATCTATCAGAATTTCGATGGCAGCGGTGGAAGTGGTAGACATAGCTCCCGTTATGATTAAGCATGCTTGCCGTTGAAGCTTATTCAGCTTCTCCCTGGTAGTCTTTTGCTGCCATTTAGCCCACCAGGCCGGAGCACCATACGTAATCATAGGTCTTATTACTGTCAGATATAGCCAATACATTTGTTTGGGTTTCATTCCCCATGACTTACCGCATACTCTACGGCATGTCCAAAGGGATAGCTTTGCTTTACTGCAAATGTTCTCTACATGAGCGTTCCATGAAAGTCTTCTATCCAGCGTAACCCCTAGATATTCGCTTCCTTAATAGATTCTCCATAGAGGGCGGGCATTTGGAGTTTATCCAATTAATAAACTAACAACTGTTGCTTTACTAGGGTTGACCGAAAGTTGTTCCTTGTCGCACCACCTAGTAAAAATGTTAAGTGCTCGTTGAGTCACTTTAAACACAATTTATGCACTATTTTATTCTTCGCTTTTCGCGCTTCCTATGACCAAACTGGGACTCCTAAACCAGGGTTGCCACCAGCCTGGAAAACCTGGAATTGTCAGGGAATTTAAATTCTTTTAATAAAGTCAGGGAATATTTAAAAATTCTTGATAAAGTCAGGGAAATTATTAAAATTTCTGGAATTTTTTATTATTTCCTTAAACCATATACATCAAACACATTCAAGATTTATACTTTTGTTTTAGTTTAAAACGAGCAACTAACAATTTCTTAAATACCTCATATGGGTAGTGGCCATAAAATCAGTCTTCTTTTTTTTGTTTCTGAGCTTCTTTACCCAATTTACGGTTCCACCAAGAACGATAAACATTTACCAGGATTGCCTAATCAGCCTGATTTGTCCGCCAGCTGTGTGACGTCACTGCAGTCCTACATTACAACGTTTACCATATAAATTAGAAAGAATTATAAAGTATTTTTATGATTTCTGAAATACTAACTTACCACTATTTGGATTTTCAAGATTAAACACTTATAATTTATTTAAAAAAACAGTTTTTTAAATATTTTTCACAAAAATGCAACGTACACTAATGTATCCATAATAAATGCTAGTCAAAATTTTGAATATTTTTACAATAAATCTAAAAACGACGATTGAAAATGACCCAAAATGCACTGTCAAGATAGGAAAAATACGGCCGAGGACTGCAGTGACGTCACAGGCCACCACGTGCGATCGATTTTTTGGCGAACGTACGTCTTATGTGATTAAGCAATCCTGGTAAAAGTTTATCATTCTTGCGGTTCCACAGTCTCTTTGCTGTTTACTCATTTTGACGAGGTTAATTCCTTGACTTGACGTTAACAATAATTTTATTTATTTTATTATATTTTATACACAATAAAAAATTTTAAGTAAAGAGGTATTATAAATCTTTCATATTTTATTTTACAGAATAGATGTTATCTTTAAAATAAATTACAAATATAAATTGGTCATGGAATTTTATAAATTTGGTCAGGGAAAACCTGGAAAAGTCAGGGAATTTCATGATGCAAATTAGGTGGCAACCCTGTAAACTCGGGTATCGTGCTTTTATATACCCTTCCAATCCGCCTAGAACTTCCAGATGAGTCTAGTCGTGTTCCTGACCATTCGAGTAACAATGCCGATAAAACCGGTGATATAGACCCGCGCATTCGCCATCATTTAGAGCTTAGATTAGTCAGTGTCAGCGCTCCAACTTGAGGTGTTGTGTTGTGGAAAGTGTAGTCTATTGACCACAGAGGCTAGGGACATCGTTTTGACCTTTAAGGCGGGAATGGTAACGAGGAATAATATTCTACCCAGTTTAGCAAACGTCTAAGGAACTTACGATTTTCAAATTGTTTTATTGATATCCCTCCTTACTAACGATACAAATTAAGTGCAAGACATACATCTCTTTTGCGTAGAAATTCTATTGTTATATAATTTTTTTCGTACTTCCGGGCCTAAAGTGACAACTTCACTCCCTTGTGACAGGTACTAAAGTGTCACATTTAATCCCTCCGGGATTAAATATTGACGAAACTCCCGGAACGATTAAATCACAAACAAACGAATTTAAGGGATATTTTATTGAAAAATATAATTAATTAGAATGGTAATTAACGTTAATATTCAAATTAATATTGTGACAGTTCGTCATATTGACCAGTCTTTCCTGGGTTAATGCAGCAGGTAACTGACGAGTAACAGATAGGTCCTTTTCATATTGAACAATAACAATGTTTCTTTACAATGACACTAGTAATGACAATGTTTCTAAATTATAACTGTCACAACGCAATGTTACTATGGTAACTTATTTTAAAGACAGTTTATTAAATGAGTTGAAGAGAGAAAAAACTGCTTGAAATTATTGATATAATTAATAAAATCATACCGGAAGTACGAAAAGTATCGTATATACCTTGCGACTGAAGTACATTTAATCCTTCAGGTAAATTATATATATATAAACTTTACCTTCAGGATTAAATGTACTACTTCAGTCCCGCGGTATATAATGTACTATTACGTAAAAATCCCTGAATCCTGTGACTATAGTCTGTTTTGTGGTTTATTTGCTTATGTCAAAAAGGCGAGCTTCCGCTTCTGCATGGTTTAAGTATTTTGTGCCTGTGCCTACAGTCTGTTTTGTGGTTTATACTCCAAAATAATGGCATCTCTTGTCTTACGAACATTAAGCGAGTTCGGTAATTATATCCCAGATGCGATGAATTATTTTGTCACGTGACTACAGATCAGAAGGATTAGTTGAATTAAACGAACGGTACAGATCACTATTATTAGTCAAAAGTGTCAAATGTCATACCTATTTATTTTTGTTTTTTTATTCTCCACAATATCCTGATATTGCTCTTTTGTGACCATTATAGAAATTTGTTTTTGTTCTTCAACATCAAAAAGATCAAGTTTTTCCATTATAAATAAATACAAGTTCTTAAACATAAAACTTAACCTCACAAACTCAGATTAATTTCTTTGATCTGCCAAAATACTCGGAGTTAAAAGATCGTAATCCGATTGCTCCGATTAAAATTGCCGAACGGTCGAGATTTACTTCCCCTACATCTAGATGTAATAAACGAACAATTTTGACCAGTCTGACTCGTCGGATGTAAATACCGAACGCAATTAAAGGAGCTGACAGAGCGAGTGTAACAGTACCTGTTAACATTTTTAAGCACCTGGTATCCTAAATATTAAATTCAATTAGTACCGCTAGCTCCATCTATCCTCAAACATTTTTAATAATAAAATAATGAATACGGTCTCAATAATTATAATTGGAAGTTCAAAGTAGCTACGAGGTGTACTAATGAGTTGGCATTATCGAATTCAAGAGGTTTTAATAATTATTCCCAGTCTCATTTCTTCTATTGATTTACTGTCATATACAGTTGGAATATAATACAGTAAACTAGAGGCAACTCTTTAATTTGAAGATTCTGTAAACCAGAAGCATCTCTTGAATTTGGAGATTCCGTAAACTTGAACAGCTTGTAAACTTTAAGCTCTCGTATGTACATTCTTAACTGGATTATCTCTACAAGTGGGGCAGATCATCCCTCCACTAGTGATCTTCCATAATCATTTGGAACCACCTAGACAGTGCCGTAGCGACCCCAAGGTGCGGCGAAGGATCGTCCACTATTGTAACAGATAAGTTTATTGTGATCTATCAAGTTTACTGTTCCCATATTTTTTCTCTTTTATTTCCGTATATATCTATCTATATCGTCAACTGTATTAGAATAAGTATTTTTAAAGAACTGTTTGCGGATTATTTTGTTGTAACGTATTCTCTACCTCATTAATTTCAGCACCAAGGAAATCTTATTATCTTTTATATGTTTGTACATTTTCAAATCATTTTTTTTATCTTCATAGACAGTTTTTTCTGACATCTTTCTGTCATCTTATGATACTTATTTAAATAACTCAGCTTAAAACAACTTTCTTCAGTAGTATCATAAAAAATAAAAAGATTTCAGTGGCGCCCTTAGAATTTCTTAAAGAAACAAATATTGTACAATAGTCAGAGCTAATAAACTTACTCACCCCTAGCCGAGGTATTTAACTATCATAATTTTTGTGTGATAAACATTTATAAATTCTGTTAATTATTGAAGTATCTTTTACAACTAATTAAAGACGAACTTAAGCTTAATGTTTGTTTTATTGTAAATTACATTTTTTCTTTTGGTATATTGTTATTTTTTCAAAAAAGTTAACTAAATATTTTTATAAATAAACTATCAACTGGTAACTCATATTACAAATTGTCGCCCAAGGCACAAATAATATTACAAATTGGCGCCCAATGACCAACTTATATTACACGAGTCGATACTCATTTGTATTATTACTCTGATTATGCTCAGAGCGGAAAATAAGTGTTTTGTCATTGTTATTATATTTTATAAACGCTGGTACAACTATTTATTTTTCTGTCTATGGGTCTGCTTTGTACCTACGATTTGTATTGTTGATGATTCCAGTAACTAAAAACGTTGTGGTAGTCACTAATAATATGCCACCTATAATAATATCCAATATTTCATCCATTTTAAATAATTAATTATTTCCGATCGTTTTCAAAGTGAAAAATAATGTGGGTGTGGACATGAATTGTAATTTTTTTAATAGAAAGAAATAAGTTTATTAATTTTTATATTTAAAATATACTGTGGTTTTAAATTGCAGGAAGTATGATGAGAAGAGGCTCTATGAAGAATTCCATTTTACAGAGAGGTATCTTCATTTGTAAGTTATGTGGAAATATGTACATTGGAAAATTTGAATATGCATCGCATATTGCGCAGCACCTTGTAAAACAAAATAGATATTTATTTCATCCAAGTAACCTGAAAGTAATGAAACAAAATGTTCAATATGATCTGAAAAATGAATTTGGTCAAGGAATAGAAAATCAAACGATATGTCAAATTTGTTTCAAGTCTTTCGAGCAACCGAGCAATTTGTTTATTCATATGGGCACGCACTCAGATAAAAATATATTTAATTGTGAAGGATTTTCAAGATCATTTAATAATGACAACAGTTTTGTAAACCACATGCGCATTCATACAAGGGATAATTCAGTTTTTCAAATGAATGCACATATGGGTGATAAACCATTTAAATGTGAAATTTGTTTAAAATATTTTAGGCTGCGGAGCATACTGAAAAAACATATGCTTATTCACACAAGTGATAAACCATTCAAATGCCAGCTTTGTTCCAAATCCTTTACAAGAAAACCTTATTTAGTTCAGCACATACATACACACACAGGCGAAAAACCATTCAAATGCGAAATTTGTTTAAAATCCTTTACACAAAAACATCAATTATCTCAGCACAAACATACGCACATAAGCGAAAAACCATTTAAATGTGATCTTTGCTCCAAATCCTTTGCACAAAAGCATCAATTAGTTCAGCATAGATATATACACACAGGCGAAAAACCATTTAAATGTGAAATATGCTCCAAAGCCTTTAGACAAAAAAAGCATTTAGTTCAGCACAGACATACACACACAAGTGAAAAACCATTTAATTGTGAAATTTGTTTCAAATGTTTTAGCCGGCGAGCCGATTTTAAAAGGCATATGGTTATTCACACAGGCGAAACACCATTTAAATGTGAAATTTGCTCCAAACCCTTCGCACAAAAAATGCAGTTAGTTCACCACATACGTATACACACAGGCGAAAAACCATTTAATTGTGGAATTTGTTTCAAATATTTTAGCCGGCAAGCCAGTTTGAAAAGGCATATGCTTATTCACACAGGCGAAAGACCATTTAAATGTGAAATTTGTCCCAAATCCTTTATACAAAAGAATCATTTAGTTGAGCACATAAATACACACACTGGCGAAACACCATTTAATTGTGAAATTTGTTTAAAACGTTTTGGCCGGCGATCCGATTTAAAAAGACATAATATGCTTATTCACACAGGCGAAACACCATTTAAGTGTGAAATATGCTCCAAACCCTTTACACAAAAATTGCAGTTAGTTCAGCACATACGTACACACACAGGCGAAAAACCATTTAATTGTGAAATTTGTTCCAAAGGTTTTAGCCGGCAAGCCAGTTTGAAAAGGCATATGCTTATTCACACAGGCGAAAGACCATTTAAATGTGAAATTTGTCCCAAATCCTTTATACAAAAGAATCATTTAGTTGAGCACATAAATACACACACTGACGAAAAACCATTTATGTGAAATTTGTTTAAAATGTTTTAGCCGGCTAGCCGATTGGAAAAGGCATAAGCTTATTCACACCGATAATAAATAATTCAAATGCGAACTATGTTCCAAATCGTTTACCGCAAAAAATAGTTTAATATACACTACACGGTCATACTCGAAAACTAGTATCACTTAATTAGTTAACTTTTAATAAATTATTAAATATTTAAAAATTATTACTCTATGTTCAATAAACGGTTGTAACTATAAAGAGGTTTGACAAAAACAAAAATGTATGTTGAATATTAACTTGATTAGTGTAAATTTTTGATAGCAGGGCTCATTGTCCACATTAACGTTATATTTTTACTTATACAGGGTGTCCCACGACGTTTTGACAGTCCAATTTCTCGAGAACTGTTCATATGACATGTATGAAATTTGGCAGATATAAACAGTCGAAACTGATGCTTATATTCATTATAAAATGACTTCCGTTTTTCCTGTCATTTCGGCTCACGTGACCTCAACATAACTTTTTTAAATGGGACAACCGATATAATATTACAATTTTGGATACATCATTTAAAAACAAATTCAACGATACCACACTTGTCATCATTGTATTGTGCAGTAATGATAATAGGGGCTATTTATTTTTATAAAATTTATTAAAGTAATATTTTACACTCAAAAATTTAGGTGGCTGTGAAACAATAGTATCAACAACTTAGGTTGTCATTCATTATTGTTAGGTGAATTTTATTCAAGAACTGTCATTATTAGTCATATTTTTGTAAAGACACTATAATAATAAGTAAATAATGCCTTCAATATTTACTTACGATGAATATGTTGACATGCTACTTATTTATGGAGAATGTGGAAAAAACAAAACTCATGCTCAAGGTTTGTACAGAAATCGTTTTCCTTATAGAATAACTCCAAGCAAAAATACTTTTGTCTATGTCGAACGGAAGCTAAGAACTGGTTGTTTTCCAAGCGGTAAAAATCAAGTTCCTCGTCAAAAGACCGCTCAGACAGATGACAATGTGATAAATATTTTGGCTTATCTGCAGGTGAATCCACACACCTCAATACGATTTCTTGAACAAGAATTACAAATAAGTAGAAGTTCAATACAAAGAGTATTGAAAAATCACAAATACCATCCTTATAAAATACATTTAACACAAGGTTTAGTTCCTGCAGATCCGGAAAGGAGAATAAATTTTATTGCTGAAATGTCAGTACACATTAATGATGACCCTTGTTTTCTAGAAAAAATATTATGGAGCGATGAAAGTAGATTTCATAACAATGGTATTATAAATCGCCATAATTGTCATTATTGGTCGCAGGACAATCTAAAGTGGATGCGCGAAACGAATTTTCAAACAATATGGGGAATCAATGTTTGGTGCGGTTTATTCAACGGTCGGTTGATTGGTCCCTATTTTTATGAAGGAACATTAACGGGGCAAAGATACTTAGATTTTCTTCAAAATACTCTACCAGAATTACTTGAAGATATTCGCTTACATGAAAGGCAAACAATGTGGTGGCAGCAAGATGGAGCATCTCCTCACTTTTTTGGGCCAGTTAGAGAATATCTTAACAACACATTTCCTGAAAAATGGATTGGTCGAAATGGTGCGATTCTGTGGCCACCCCGTTCTCCGGATATTACATCCTTAGATTTCTTTCTCTGGGGTTACTTAAAAGGTCTAGTTTATGTCACACCCCCAATTGATTTAGATGATTTGAAGAATAAAATAAGACAGGCATGTCGGACCGTAACACCCGCAATGATTACAGCATCACTTACAAGAAATCTTTTAACAAGGTTTGAACATTGTGTCAATGTACATGGTCATCAATTCGAACAATTTCTTTAATTTCTTGTACTTTTTAATTCCCTATGTTACGTTTTTCAATAAAATAATTTATACAGATGTTCATTTAATTGCCCCTATTATCATTACTGCACAATACAATGATGACAAGTGTGGTATCGTTGAATTTGTTTTTAAATGATGTATCCAAAATTGTAATATTATACCGGTTGTCCCATTTAAAAAAGTTATGTTGAGGTCACGTGAGCCGAAATGACAGGAAAAACGGAAGTCATTTTATAATGAATATAAGCATCAGTTTCGACTGTTTATATCTGCCAAATTTCATACATGTCATATGAACAGTTCTCGAGAAATTGGACTGTCAAAACGTCGTGGGACACCCTGTATAAAATTATATTTACCTATGTATTTTGTTTAAATAAAAGTGAGACACAGCGATTTGGCTTTATTTTTGGAATCTCTTGGAGTGTAAATAAACTCCTGGACAAAATTTTGTTTTAATTTTAAGATAACGATCTGCTTAAGGTTACTGTGTTTTTGTTACTAATACGGATGGATGTCTGTTAATCTAGACACCTGATGTCAAAATTTCGTGTGACAAGAGCATAATTATTGTCATAATTTTACATGGTCTCCAAAAGTTGAGCACATTGTTGTTAGAAAAATCGTTGATTAACAAAAGATTTCATTTGCTAGAAGATGTTGTGTTGTTAGTAGTATTAGTTTTAAGAGTTTTAGTGTTAAAAAATGAATCGTCGCAGAAATTTATCGGTTGAGGACGCAGTAAAGGCATCAACTTTACTGGAAGTAGGACATTCTATGCGCTATGTTGCGATTTTGTTAGGAAGAATTCATTCGACTATAAGCCGCATGGTTCAAAGCTTCAATCAGACAAGATCTTACAATCGTAGACCAGGCCAAGGGCGCAAACGGTCTACGAATGCAAGAGATGACCGCTTTCTGAGGCTATTTGCTCTTAGAAACAGGACAGTTACTGGTACAATGTTAAAAAATGAGTTGGCGATTGCTTCCAATGTCCTGATATCATCTCGAACTGCGAGAAGACGTCTAAAGGAAGCTGGATTGAGCAATAGAAGACCAGCGAAAAAACCTTTGCTAACTAGGGAACACAGAGTTGCAAGACTCATCAAAATTGGACGGTTGATGATTGGAAGAGCGTTTTATTCTCAGATGAGACTAGAGTCAACTTAAAATCTTCGGACGGGCGTGAGCGTGTCTGGCGAAGGCCAGAAGAGATTTTCAAGATGCAATATTACTCCAAAAATTCCATTTGGTGGAGGCACTGTTATGTTTTGGGGAGGAATTTGTTTTAACGGTCGTACAGAGTTGGTGCCTATTCGTATGAGATCCATGAATGCGGATTATTATCTCGAACATGTCATAGTTGAACATGTGATGCCGTTTGCCCCCTTCGTGGAGCCTAATTTTGTATTCATGCAAGATAATGCCCGTCCCCACGTGGCTAGGCAAGTGATTGACTACTTAAATGCAGTTGATATTCAGTTAATGGAATGGCCAGCCAACAGCCCCGACTTAAATCCCATAGAGCATCTATGGGACGCTCTTAAAAAGAAAGTTCGCAGTCATAGGCCCTCACCTGTCAACCATAATCAACTGGTAGATGCAGTAATAGCAGAATGGGAGAATATCCCCCAAGATGTTATCGAAAATCTGATCTCCAGTATGCCAAGGCGAATGAATACAGTAATAAGAAGTAGAGGAGGCCAATGAGGCCATACACGGTACTAGAATCGGTTGTAACACGCTAATTTATGTGTTTACGTGTTTTATGTGTAGTTCATGTTTTGCGAATTTGTAGCATTAGTAATAAAAAATTACAAAATTACTCAAAATAGGGTCTTTTCTTCCCAATTTCAGTTCCAAACAATTGCTCTGCTTTATTTACAAGTTTTTATGAAGCTTTAAATTATATCAGTCGCTTGAAAGAAAACTTGTGCTTATTTAATAAAGTGGTGCGGTAATTTTGTCCATGAGTTTATGTCACATTTCAAAACGATTGGAAACTGTGTAGCGGTCCAATTTCGAGTGCCAAGTATAGGCCACACAACATACTTTATTTAAATCAACTGATAAAGAAAGTAAGGGAAGAAGAGACCTGCGCGATATTTCAGGCAGAGATAGGAAAGGTGAAAGAGAAAAGGTGGTTTAGTTCTCTTCGGGACGTAGGCCCGGTTTTGGTGATAAATGTGATTGAGTGCCAACAATATCTAGGTAATATTCTTTATACATATTTTTGGGAAAATAAAGATAATTTGCAAATCAATGTCGTTGATAATTTCCTGTCTTTTTGATTGACTGCGAAGGAAACAGTTGTTAGAGGTTGTGCGAGTCCGGTGGAAGTTTAGCCGCATCTCCTAGGTATATTCTAACTCTCCAGGGCCTATCAGTCTTGCGAGCTGGGCGAATCGAAGGAAGAATGACCTTTGTTTATGGCGTATTGGAAAATGGAATAAGACAGTGAGTACAACTCATCATAGGGTGGCAAGATCTAAATAAAAACACAAAGGGAAAGACAACCTACTCTCTTCGTGGTTTTTCTGTTTAGTAAAAGAGTTTATCCTTAACATTTTGTGTATTATTATTACTTGCTTATCTACTTCATTTATTAAATTATTTATTTCTTTATACCATACACCTATTTTTTTATATACATATATTCATGGCTTATAATTTTACGTAATCACTCAGATCAACTGCTACATTAAATACTTATTTTTATCACACTCCGGGCCTATACAGAATGTACTTTGGTATATGGTATAATTTATACACAGATACACACGAATATTATTCAATACGAGTATTTTATATGAACTTTTATTTACATGCTATTCTGTAATTTTCATTGTCTTTGCAGTCTTTTTGATTTGTAATTTTGCTAAATAGTGCTAAATAAGAAATGATAATGCTGCTACGACATTGTACTTTATTACTTCATAAAATAAAGATTTTTTTATAATTACTAGTAAATTTTATTTGAAAGTCGTGAACAAAGTATAGTATTCTACTAGCATGTAATGGCTATTATATGCTCATTGAATAATATACTATTATATTTTCCAAAACTGCTTTAAATTTAATTAAATGTATTTTCTACCTACTTTAAAATCGAATACTTGTAACACTAGAGTAACTGAGAATGAGAATAAGTTTATTGAAATAGTTAATCCTTCATTTCAATGTAGAAATTAGAATAATACAAAGAAATGCCTTCCTAAAGTAAATAAGTAGGTAATTAGTATTTACACTATTCACCCACTTCATACTATATTTCCTTAGTTTGTTTATGTAACATCTACATACTTACTTACCTCCTACTGTTATTTAAGTTTAAGTGCCCTTTCAGATGGACGCGTATTGGTACGCACGCGTATTAAGGTCACGCGTACGACTACGCGTCGTTTTAATTTCACATGGGGCGTACCAACTACCGCTGACGGCAGTAAAAAAATGAACATGCAAGAGGAAACATCTAGCGTTATTGCCATAACTGCATATCTTTTAATAAAGCGTAAACAAAAGAAAAAGATGTGGGTACACCCCATTGTCGAAAAGCGATTACTTAAAGGTGCATTCGTTACAATGTATTCGGAATTACGTGAACATCCAAAAAAGTTCTTTAATTATTTCCGTATGTCAATAACAACGTTTGATGAATTATTAGCCATTTTCTGTTTTCCAGAAACGAAATATTATTTGTCGGTAACGGCAACTATGAACACAGATAAAAGACAGTACGCGTCGTACCGTCTGAAAGCAACTGGTTGATCCGTGCAATGTGAGCCTCGCGTCCCTACGCGGGGCGCACGAGCTTTGTCGACACCCGCGCGCAAGAATAAACGCGCGCTCACAGCCATACGCTCTACGCGTCCATGTGAAAACTTACATTTGAATTATTAATACTCGACGTCACACGTATGGTACGCGCGCGTACCATACGCGTCCATCTGAAACGAGACTAAGGTTTAAAAATTCACTAATAATGCTCTTTCCACTTCCAATGTAGCGTGCCACTGCATTTAAACAAATCAGATAGAGTGAGCTCTAGCCTCTAGCATTATAATACAATGGCTCTAGTGACCGGTTCGAAAAGAAAATTTCTTGTTTTTGTATTAACACGTGCATTTCACGCATTTGAAAGTAATTGTAATTAAAAAATGTAATTGTACTTTTAAATGTACTTGTAGTTAGAAAAGTAATTGTACTTATGAAAAATATTTGTACTTATGAGAAGTAATTGTATTTAGATAATTTAAATAATATAATTTAATACAATTACAAAGTACAATTCCTCTTCAGATTTTGCTGCAATTACAATTACAAATTACTTTGAGAAAAATATGTACTTAAATACAATTACAAAGTACATGAAAAAAAAGTAATTGTAATTATTAATTACTTTTTAACTAGGAATTACCCAGCTCTGCATCCGGATTTAATTGCTGTATGAATTGTTTGTAGTTATTAGTTGTTCATTTAAATTGCATTAAAATATATGTGAAAGGTTATTTTTTTGTGAATGTATATGTATATATGGGTCCATTCATATTGTGAAGAGGTTTAGTTCTCTTCGTTGTACAGTTACATTTATATATTTATACAGTTGTTGTGTCACTTTTTGTTTCAATTTTCCTAGGCATCACTTTTATACTTATAGTCCGGTCGACAAGTTGCAAGAAGTGGAGTTGGGTAGAAAAAGGTCGGAATTTAATGAAACTTGGAGATGTTGTTCAGGGATTGTTAATTAACATTTTGTCAAGTTTTGGACCTCGAGGACCCTGTGCAAAAAGAGGAGGGGGGGAGAACTGCAAAAATCTCGACCTTTCGTCAGTTTTTCGTCAATTACCTTTTTTCCTTACATCCTACGACAAAAGCGTTCAGAAACATTTTGTAGTACGTGAAATTATCTACAATTTGAGTACTCACATATGTCTGTATGTCAATTCCTTACTGAGATATGGCGCTTCGCAGAAAATATTTTTTTCCGAAATTCAGTAAAAATACCTCAAAAAAGCAGAAACCAACCTTATTTCTTACTTCACCCTTCATATCCTATCTTCAGAAAAGTGGAAGAGGTGGTGGTCCTAGTGTTCTCTACTCACCAAGTTCCTGTTCCTTTCCTCCCAAAGATATACTTTTCCTCCACGTAGTGAGTGGGTGTGATACCACGTCAGCACCGTATGGATTGGGGAAGAACAAAATTTGCAGCACCTATATGAAGAATACCGCCCTCTCTGCAGTAGTGGCTCCGTTTCTTACATCAAACGCTACTCCTCAGCAAATCAAGGACGCTGGAGAAAAGTTCCTGGTAGTAGTTTATGGAGGCAATATTGACAATGACAACCTTGACGACTTGCGGTACCGATTATTTACACGATCAGTGACGAAGGCTAAATTGGAACTAGCCCGCCTACCACCGACAAGGGACGCTGCCAATTACCACTCCCTTCGCACTTACCAGCAAGTACAAGCGTGGTTAGGTAATGAACTTCGCCCATCAGTTTGGGGCTGGAGCCTAACCACGCGAGGGGTACTACCAATCCCCACAACGAAAAATGCTGCGCCAGATAACATCCTCCAAATTGTTTCCTGCAAAGGCTGTAGCACCGGAGCTTGCAGCTGCAAGAAAGCAGGTCTTAGATGCTCAGCTATGTGCAAGTACTGCACAGGCCACTCCTGCGAAAACGCCCCTGCAACTGATTTGAACGAGGAGGACTCGTCAGACATAATCGACGAATACGACGACGGCGAGGACGTCCTTAACAGCCTGATTGTGCAGGAGGACGACGAACAATTAGAAGCAGAACCAACGGCTAAAAAATCTCGACAGGAACTGTAATGAGTACAAATGCGTACCTACTATGTATGAGAGACCTTTCAACAATATCTCTGTTGCCTCTAGTGTATACTTTGTCAAAACCTTAATTTTGTTAATATAATTTTGTTTACGAAAGGACTACGTCTTTTTTTACCTACCCTGGAACAATTATGTAGTGGAGGGAAGGAGAGGGAGAGGGAATATTGGTCTAAAAAGTGACTAATGTCAATACCAGTATTACCGACATGATATATGGTTGGTATGAAATTACAGTAGAAAATAAGCTTTTGAGAATTGGGGTTAGGTGGGGAAGGGAGGGGGGATTGGGGGGGTTCAAAATTAGTTATTCTAACAAGAGACCATAATGACAACAATTATTATTATTAAAATAAGAAATAAGGTTGGTTTCTGCTTTTTTAAGGTATTTTTAGCGAATTTCGGAAAATAATATTTTCTGCGAAGCGCCATATCTCAGTAAGGAATTGACATACAGACATATGTGAGTACTCAAATTGTAGATAATTTCACGTACTACAAAATGTTTCTGAACGCTTTTGTCGTAGGATGTAAAGAAAAAAGGTAATTGACGAAAAACTGACGAAAGGTCGAGATTTTTGCAGTTCTCCCCCCCCTCCTCTTTTTGCACAGGGTCCTCGAGGTCCAAAACTTGACAAAATGTTAATTAACAATCCCTGAACAACATCTCCAAGTTTCATTAAATTCCGACCTTTTTCTATCTGAAACCACCTGTTGTCTGGCCTATTACGTATTTTACTATTTATGAAAATAATTTATTTTACTGAATTTCTTGGTCTATTTTGTTGCTCCCCTTTCTGTCATGCAAAGCGTGACTGGCGCCCTAGCTTACATAACTCTCTCTAAAGTATTTTTATTCTGATAATAATTAGTCGAAACTAACAAAGAATTCACAATGAGGTTTTAGTTAGCTGGCCGTGGCGGTCAGAACTGCAAGTATTCAATTTTGTCGTTAGTGTGCTAGTATTAGAAGAAAATTTGTTTAAAAATTTGATAAAAAACTGTTTTTACCGGACCGAGAGACAATCTTTTGGTAGGAAGGGACCATTAATACCTGGTAACGGCTTATGATCCGCTCCTCCTTTAAAAATGGGTTCAAAATGATGTAAAGTACAAGTACCTCATACCCAAAAACACAGACCAAAGCGCTGCCGTCATAAGCTAAACCCCCGTATTTGAAAAAAAAATGAAAAATGAGATATTGTGGTCTAGTATATAAAATACCCAATATTTTGATTCTTTCTAAGTTATAGCCCCGTATTTCTCACGAAAACAGCAAAAATTGATTATTTTTTAACCCGTATTTGCACAAAAAACCTTAAATACTAAGGAAAATTCACGTATTTTTGCTTTACTATTTGATATACCCGTATTTGCAATCAAATACGCGAGTTTTGCTTAGTAAAATTCAAATACGAGTTTTATGCGTAGCATCTACACTAGTTAGCGCGTGTTTATACGTGTTTCTGAGTCTATTGTCTTAAAGAACAGTTTAGTGTTGTTAGTTCGCCGCTCACATATTCATTGCCACTGTTTAATTTTTTTTTTAATATTATTTGATAAAGAGGGTGTATTTTAAGAAGAAGTGAATTAGTGGTGTCTATACTTCATCGTGTGTGTATTTATTACAAAGTGAATTTATTTAAAGTGAACAGAAAATCAAAATATTTGAAATGAATTCGTCTGGAATAAGAGGCAAAAAACTTCTTTTTTTAGCCGCATTAGAAAACGTTCCGATATTTTGTGAAGACAATACATTTGTTGGTGAAGTTGTTAATCAATCTATTAACATTTCAGAAAATTATGTTATAAGGGATGATGGGGTGCAGCCTATGGTTGTGTCGTTAAATGGTAAGTTCACATATAAAATTTTATTATTTATAGTACAGTCAAAGTTTTTATTTAATTTCGCGGTAATCGATTATGGCCACTTATATAGACGTAGTAACATTAAATGGAATTATGGGCAAATATTAACTTCTGGTATCTATGTTTTGTAGATCCAGAGGTACAAGAAGCTAGTGATTCAATTGAGAAAAGTCAGAACGCAGGAATCGAAAAGCATGGTAATGATATTGAGGAAGTAAATGAAACCGAAAATCAAAACGTCATGTTATTTAATACTCAGGAGGGCGAACAATTTATACACATTTCAGAAAGTTGTGTTATTAGGGATGGTGGGGTGCAGCCTACAATTGCGTCTAATGGTAAGTTATCGCGTAACCATTTTTATAATTATATACAAGGTTTTTATTTCATTGAATTGAATAGATGCTGACAAGGAGCAAGATCACGAAATAACTGAAGACGTTTTGGGAGATGAAGTCCCGGTTATTGAAAATTTGCTGCAAGAAAACCTTGGTAAGTTTCTTATATTTAGTTCTCTAGCAAAATAATTTAGTTTTTTATTTTTATTAGATTTTGTTGAAAACTGACATTTCTCGGCGTAAAAAATATAAAAAGGAATACTTTCCGTAGACTTTTGTTTTACTTTTTGACCGCTCAGAATGGTTTTTGGTCCACTTAAAACTCTAAAATGGTCCATTTTTGACATGACAATAATCGAATCGCAATATTTAATTATTTTTTAATTTAATTTGTTAGTATTATTTAGTCCTTGTAACATAAATAACTGTTTTAGATCCGTATGAGACGTTGGAAACTCTTACTAAAAAAGGCACAGAAAGGCAGAGAAAAAGTATAAATTAAACAAAAACGAAAGAACAAAGATCAAAAAAGAAAAGATTAGGAATTTACATAAAGTGACAGTTAGTTGTCATCAAAATTGCAAGTTTAAATGTACAAATGCTTTTTCAGAAGAACAACGAGTTAAATTAAATAAAGAATTTTGGTCATTAAACTTAAAAGAACAAAAATCATTTGTAATGAACTCGACAGAATGCAAAATACCAAGAAGAAAAACCGAAGGCTCCAAGAAAACAAAAACATATACTTATTTTTTGAAAGATATAAATGGCACTAGAAAGCGTGTTTGCAAAGTATTTTACTTAACCACATTGGGGTACAAAAAAACAAATGACTGGATAGTACACTCAACATGGTATAGCTCAAAAACTAACTCCCAAATGCAACATGAAGGCGATAAACGGGGTCGAAAACCTCCGCCAAATAAATTGTCGAATACACAAATTGAAAAACACATAGATACTTTTAATCCTTTGATTTCTCATTACAGACGAGAACATGCTCCCAAACGTTTATATCTACCTAGTGATGTAACTGTTACTCTGATGTTTCAAGATTTTCGAAACAAGTTTCCTGAATTTATTTGTTCTTACGATAAGTATAGGAAAGTTGTTAAATCCAAAAATATATCTTTTGCAAAATTGGGTAACGAGGAGTGCGAACTGTGTGAGTCATTCGAGTTACATAATCCTGAACATATGCCCGACACCTTAAAAGATGACTGTGAAATCTGCAGCACGTGGAATGATCATATCAGAAAAGCTAAAGAGTCTCGTGAGCGATATACCTTGGACAAAGAAAACTTACTCGATAAAGATACCCTGTGTGTGTCAGTTGATCTTCAAAAAATTATTATGCTTCCAAGATTAGAAATGTATAAAAAGGCTATTTTCACTCAAAGACTTATCGCATATAATGAAAGTTTTGTGCCAGTTGGCAAAATTACTAGTGAAAGATTTCCTTTTGCTGTTTTATGGCATGAAGCAATAAGTGGTCGTAATCAGGAAGACATAATAAGTGCTTTTAAAGCATTTTTTATTCAGAACAGAGATGTAAAACACTTTATACTGTGGTTAGACAATTGTTCTAGCCAGAACAAAAATTGGGCCCTGTTTTCCTTCTTAATTTATATTATAAATTATGAAGGCATTTCTGCAGAAACTATCACCATTAACTATTTTGAACCAGGACATACGTTTATGTCTGCGGATTCCTTTCACCATCAAGTAGAGGAATCATTGAAAAGAATAAAAAAGATTTACGACTTTGCGGATTTTGTTAATGCCGTCGAAATGTGTAACAAAAGAAGGGTGATTGTAAAAAAAATGTCACTAGAAGACTTCCAACTCTGGAAAAATTTATCTTCTTTATCAAAAATTAAAAAAGAAACTCCAAGACTATATATAGCGAAAATAAGTGAGATACTGGTTAAACGTAACGAGTATGAGTTGTATTTTAAAGTAAATAGTAAGGACGATTGGAAAAAACTCGATTTCTTGCAAAAAAAATATACTTCGGACATGCCAGATCCTTCAATAAAACCACACCCTAACGGGTTTGAAAAAACCAAAGTGGACAATATATTAAAGAATCTTGGAAATATTATACCAGAAAACAGAAAACAATTTTGGCTACAACTACCTGAAAAAAATGTATCGTAAAATAATATTAACTATATACTGTTTAAATTTTTCTTAAATAAAAAATATTTGGTATAAAACTGATTTTTTCTACAACCACTATTATTCAAAACACTACCTTCAAGTGTTAATAATTAAGTAAAGTTAAAAACACATAATTTATTATTATAATAATTATTTGTTAGGAATATTTTATGCAAAAAGGATGGTTATAAAAAAGTATAGTGTGTAAGACGTGCAGAAAGGCAATTTCTCACTCGTTTGAGAAATTAGCACCCTTCTGCACTTGTTGCACAATATTCTATTATTTAATGAAATGTCTTTTCTCAGGCATATTATAAAACTTTTTTCTACATACGGGCATTCTTCCTAGTATAGTTTCATTTTACATAAAGCATTTCACCGTATTTTCTAAATACTGGTATTTTCCTTAGTATTGGGTCTTATTTTACATAAGGCTATTCACCGTATGGGTTTTTATTCTATGAAAATGATGAAATACGGAGGTTTTTACATAAAAAAAATATTTTAGTCGTCTCTTTCGTCTACTATAACAGTTTCGATAATTTGAAAATAATATGTATAGGCTACATTATACATTTATGTTTAATTCTGATTTTACGCCATTTTATTTTTTTTGCAAATACGGGGGTTTAGCTTATGACGGCAGAGCGAAGGTCAGTGGCGGCTCCAGCGGGTAGGCCGGGTAGGCCCGGGCCTACCCTAAATTTTCAAAAATATGTATGGCAAATTACGTATTTAAATACGAGCATATATATATATATAGTGCCTACCCTAAAAATAAATCCTGGAGCCGCCCCTGGCGAAGGTGAGATTCAAATAAAGAGGAATAAGCTAATAATGCCGTTGCAGGTGTAAGTTTCAGACTTTCAATTTAATAAAAAAAGAAAATAAAAAACGGTTACCTACTTATTTGTAGTCTCGTCCAAAAACATTAGTCTCATTTAACACATATATCCAATGTAGGTTATTAAAATGTTAATTTATTTTGAAAAACACCTATGGTTCTGTTTTATGCGCTTTTATCACTTGCAATAATTTGATTGTTTTAGTAGGTATTTTATGGACTATTTATATTTTTAATTTATTTTAAAAGTGTAGTAGGTAACTTAAGAATTAGGATAATGTTTTTGTTACTGATGCTTTTATGAAAGACATTTATTAAAGGAAACGTTCATGTATAATTATTTAATATTGATGAGTAATTTAACAAACTTGTATATTTTCTATTTATTTTATTCTACCAAAAATTACTACATTTTTTATAAAGAACTTATTTTTGATTCTCATATTTTTAAGTTGCTTAGCCTTTTAAGTAATTTTAAATAAATATTCAAATTTTAAGAGGTGTGCAAAGTGCGAAACTTAATATGAAAGTTGTTGTGTCATTGGCAATTTAAAAAATCACACTTTTATGTGTATTTAATTTCTTAAACAAACATATGCAAACCCCCGCTTTATTGTTGGTAAGCCAGATTTCTGCTTTCTATAGCACTGCTGTAATAGCAATAGTTTCGATTCTAGTAACCGGCACCGCCACAAGTGTTTGACATAGAACATTGTTTCACACTTAGACAAGGAAAGAGAGGACTGCGCATTGGAATCAATTTATGTAAAAATCAATTAGGAAAAATCGTGTACACAACGCGTTGGAAAGTGTATTTCTTGCACTCGTTGCGTTTCCGCACTCGCCACTACGCGGCTCGTGCTAAACTTCACTTGTGCGTAATACTTCACTTTCCACACTCGTTATGGAATATACTATTAAAACTGAATGAAAACAATTTTCAAATTGTATGTACAATTAATTTAAGTTATCATACATAACATATGTGATTTAGTTAAACATCTATTACCTGAAAGCTGTAATATTAATAAAAATAAATTTCAAGGAAATAGTTTTAAAATACTTTTTACCTATGAAATGAAATTCCTTGCTCTTTTTTAGCACTGTGACTGTTGCACTTATAAACTGCACAATTAACCATTTTAAAATGTCTATTTAGGTAATTAAAAAAGGTGAAAATAAATAAAAAAACTAAAAAAATACAATTCGACGTTCCAAATTTGTTTACCACCAAACATATGTCTAACGTTTGAAAATTGGCTTCAATCAACCGCATAAGGTTTTCATTGCCATGCGCAAGGTTTCACACTTAGACTAGGAAAGAGAGAGGACAGCGCATGGCAATGAAAACCTTATGCGTGTGAGTGAAGCCAATTTTCAAACGTTTGGTGGCAAACAAATTTGGAAACTTAAAATTCGAATGATAATAAACCGACCTAAAAAAATAACGCGTGTAATGAACTTTCTGGTAAATGTACCAATAGAAAAACCGTTCTGAAAATAATGTGTGTTACATGTAGTTTTGTATTACTCATAGTGGAAAACTGTTACCTTAGACTAGGAAAGAGAAAGGACAGCACATGGCAATGAAAACCTTTATGCGTGTGATTGAAGCCAATTTTCAAACGTTTGACATATATGTTTGGTGGTAAACAAATTTGAAACGTCGAATTGTATTTTTTTAGTTTTTTTATTAATTTTCACCTTTTTCAATAACCTGAATAGACATTTTAAAATGGTTAATTGTGTAGCTTATAAGTGCAACAGTCACAGTGCTAAAAAAGAGCAAGGAATTTCATTTCATAGGTAAAAAGTATTTTACAACTATTTCCTTGAAATTTATTTTTATTAATATTACAGCTTTCAGGTAATAGATGTTTAGGTAATTATTTAGAACAGCTACTTCTGGCCTATCTTCAAAATTTTTATAAAAATTGTTTAATTAATAGTTAAAAACAACGAATTGAGTATTTATTTAGTGCGCTCAAGCATATTTTTTTTTAAATTAATTTTTAAAGTTGGAACTATTTTTTGATCGCGCTGCCATTTTTAGCAGTATGGCGTCTGAAAATCGTATGCAAATAGTAATACGCGACAAATAACAAAGAAAATAAATTATTTTGATATATATTACATTATAAATTTGACCGAAAAAACATTAAAATAGTAATCTTATGATATATAAATATACTCTCATGACTTACTTTTAAAAATGGCTTTCCTAAAAAGATGTATCGACACTCATCATTACACTATTCACATTCTGTATTTTATTTAATTAAAATCTGCACCACACAATATTTATATAATTAAATATAGGTACTCTCTGAAAAACTAAATATACAATAATTATAACTCGTAATCATCTTAACAAAATGTTCTATTTAACAACAAAATTTATTCTGCAATACACAATACAAAAATCAACTTTTTAACAGCGCTATCTGCTGTTCCGAACATAACTTGCGTTATGTCATGTAGGTACCAGCGTTGCCACATCTCTAAATAAAACCTAAAAATTACCATCATATTTTTTTACATTATAAATATATAAAAATATTGAAAATAAAATGTGAAATGTAGAGAGAATATTACTAACCAAATCAAATTGGTCTTTTTGCATTTTATAAAAGATAAAACAAAGATAAACAAACACGCAAAATTCAGTGGCTGGTGGCGATGCTATCCTAATCCAACCTAACCAAACTAAACCAGACCTAACTAAACCTAACCTAACCTAACCAGACCTAACCTAACCCAACCAGACCTAACCTAACCCAACCAAACCACACCAAACCAAACCAGACCTTACCAAACCTAACCAGACCTAACCTAACCTAACCTAACCAAACAAAACCAAACCTAACCAAACTTAACCTAACCTAACCAAACTTAACCTAACCTAATCAAACTTAACCTAACCTAACCTAACCTAACCTAACCTAATCAAACCTAACCAAACCTAACCTAACCTAACCTAACCTAACCAAACCTAACCAAACCTAACCAAACCTAACCAAACCTAACCAAACCTAACTAAACCTAACCAAACCAAACCTAACCAAACTTAACCTAACCTAACCTAACCTAACCTAACCTAACCTAACCTAACCTAACCTAACCAAACTTATCCTAACCTAACCTAACCTAACCTAACCTAACCAAACCTAACCCGGTTATGGTTTAACCAAGACCTAACCCGGTTATGGTCTAACCAAGACCTTTGATTAGGTCTAGTTTGGTTTGGTTAGGTTAGGTTAGGTTAGGTTAGGTAAGGTTTGATTAGGTCTGGTTTGTTTAGGTTAGATTAGGTTAGGTTAGGTTTGATTAGGTCTGGTTTGGTTTGGTTAGGTTAGGTTAGGTTAGATTTGGTTTGGTTAGTTCTGGTTAGGTTTAGTTAAGTTTGGTTAGGTTGGGATTGGTTAGGTCTGGTTAGGTTAGGTTTGGTTAGGTTAGGTTAGGTTAAGTTTGGTTAGGTTAGGTTAGGTTAGGTTAGGTTTGGTTAGGTTTAGTTAGGTTTGGTTAGGTTAGCTCTGGTTAGGTCTGGTTAGGTTAGGTTAGGTTAGGTTAGGTTTGGTTTGGTTAGGTTAGGTTTGGTTAGGTTTGATTAGGTCTGGTTAGGTTAGGTTTGGTTAGGTTAGGTTAGGTTAAGTTTGGTTAGGTTAGGTTTGGTTAGGTTAGGTTGGGTTAGGTTAGGTTTGGTTAGTTCTGGTTAGGTTTAGTTAAGTTTGGTTTGGTTAAGTTTGGTTAGGTTAGGTTGGATTAGGATAGCATCGCCACCCGCCACTGAATTTTGCGTGTTTGTTTATCTTTGTTTTATCTTTTATAAAATGCAAAAAGACCAATTTGATTCTCTCTACATTTCACATTTTATTTTCAATATTTTTTATATATATATAATGTAAAAAAATATGATGGTAATTTTTAGGTTTTATTTAGAGATGTGGCAACGCTGGTACCTACATGACATAACGCAAGTTATGTTCGGAACAGCAGATAGCGCTGTTAAAAAGTTGATTTTAGTATTGTGTATTGCAGAATAAATTTTGTTGTTAAATAGAACATTTTGTTAAGATGATTACGAGTTATAATTATTGTATATTTAGTTTTTCAGAGAGTACCTATATTTAATTATATAAATATTGTGTGGTGCAGATTTTAATTAAATAAAACAGAATGTAAACAGTGTAGTGATAAGTGGATAGGTGTCGATACATCTTTTTAGGAAAGTCCACCTGTTAAAAGTAAGTTGTGAGAGTATATTTATATTATACGATTACTTTTTTAATGTTTTTTCGGTAAAATTTAAAATGTAATGCATATCAAAATAATTTGTTTTGTTTGTTATTTGTCGCGTATTACTATTTGCATACGATTTTCAGACGCCATACTGCTAAAAATGGCAGTGCGATCAAAAAGTAGTTCCAACTTTAAAAATTAATTTTGAAAAAAATATGCTTGAGCGCACTAAATGATTTCTCAATTCATTATTTGTAGACCATAATTAAAGTATTTTTGTAAAAATTACGGAAATTGGCCAGAAGTAGCTGTTCTAAATAATTACCGATGTTTAACTAAATCACATATGTTATGTATGATAACTTAAATTAATAGTACATACATTTTGAAAACGGTTTTCATTCAGTTTTAAAGATTATTTTTCAATTAATTGTTATTATTTTCTCATAGATGTAATAGTTTTGCAGTGGCGTGGAACAAAAACATATATTTAAAATAGATAAAATAAATAAAAATTGTAATATTTATTAAATAAATGTGTTTTAAAATGATTGTTGTTTTTTTTTGGAGCAGTACATATTTAAAAACTTTTTTAAATTAGATTTGTAATACGAAATAATGAAAATGATTATTTAATAATCGTATAAGAAAAATCGTATGATACGCCTATGTCAATATTGTCCGCCATTAGTTTGGTGGTAATTGGGTTACACAAATTCATTCCAATGCGCAGTCCTCTCTCTTTCCTTGTCTAAGGTTTCACAGCAGAAACCCTTAGAACATAACTAAGCATAAACCATAGAAAAGAAGCCCGGTTATTTTATTTATATTAGGTTGGTTACATGGTCATCATAACATAACCTAAATATACACCGTTGTCAATTTATTTACCCCCAGCCAGTTGTTTTGTTCAGTCTCTCTCTGGTTCAGTTTTGTTGTTGTAAAAGGTGTTTGTATGGTGTATTGCTGTATTCTTTGATAACACTATTTATGTTCTTGTTGGTCGTACGCCAAGTATGAAGGTGTATTGTGATGATTTAATATTTATTTTTATAGGCAATTTCCAATATAAAAGTAAAGTTTTTAAACATTAAATTAAGAAGCTAATATTTTAAAATTGTGTTTACAATGGAGGTGACACAAGAAACATACGATGTTTTCATGGAGCACCTTAAAGTCGAAGAGCATTTTGTTCCATTTGAAACAATCAAAGAAGAACCTTGTTTTGATGAAACGGACAGTCAAAGTTATGTGATAAAAAATGATTTGTTTTCAGTAAAACAGGAAAATGATCCTAAGTTACATACAGATAATTTACAAGAAACCTATTTAAAAACAGAAAGTGCTGTTAACATAAGTGATGATAAAGCTATAAAGTGCAACTCCATTCAAGTTAAGTGTAGGAAACCATCAAAAAAAGGTATGATTAACACTACACTGTATATGATATACCTGAGAAAATGAATTAATAGGGAGGCTCTGGGTATTAAATTTGTCTCTATCTGTCCGGGCGCTCGTACGAATGGTAGATTGCATTATACTTCCAGGCCTAAAAATATGCCCGGACTAACAGTGTGAGAGTGACACTAAACTTAAAATAATAAAGTTTTTAGTTTTATAGGTTAGAACTTAAAAGCATTAAATTATCTATATAATTGTATTTGTTAATTTTTTTTGTTTGCAATAATTAATTATTTGTTTCATAGGCATCATAGCTGTATGTCTATTTTCTTGACTTGTTTAACCTTTGACTCTTAAACAAATAGAGAAAGCTATTAAAAAATGCCAAGAAAAATAATATATTGAGCTAGTTCAAAGAGCATCTCATACAATTCAGAATGCAACAGAAAAAATATCCCAAAAGATTAAAAGTGATATTCAACTGACAAAAAAAAACACATGAACGGTTACGTTACGTTACAAATTCATTTGCTTTATTTCTTTTTGATTAATTACTTATCTCCGTTACGTGACGTATACGAATACGTGATAAATTTTTAGAAAAATTGCTTTATGTCTCTAATAAACAAATAAAATTAAAATTAAATTTAATATTCAGTTTTTATACCAATTGTGACAACATTATAAAAGTTTTATTTTTGGCATTTTCCAATGTTTTTTTAACAATCCATATAAGGGTGTGTTCGGGAAGCACGCTATTTGCGCCAGATGGCGCCATATAGCGCTATAAACTTCGCATATATACTAACGTAGAGACAGCGTCCAAATGAGCTTTGTTTTGTATCAGGGGGGGAAAATAAATGTCATGTAGTGTCCAGCAATCTCATTGGTCCGTTTTGAATTTGCGTGTCAAGTTGAATTGTCACATATGTCATTATTGTCAATTTGTTTTGCATTTAGAAGTTATTTTTACAATTTAATAGTGTTTGGATATTACTTTTAAAGCCATTTTTTAAATTAATTTGAGTATATATTATATGGTGAGAATTTGTGTGATTTGTAAATATAAAAAATATGAAAATGAATCATCAAGGTCGTTTTACAAGTAAATATGCATTAGCGTCTCTTATACTTGTTTAAAAATAGGAAAATGCATAAAGCAAATATACCGCCATAATATTAAGAATACTGAAAATCTAGAAATTTATGCCATAAATTCAACTTTCTATTTTATAAAATATCTTATGATTCCATGTAAATAATTAATTACTATTACTAGTTAAATTCAAGTCTAAAAAATATTTTGTTACGTTTCAAAATGTATTATAAAGGTATTAATTTCAAACCCCCTAAAAATGATACGACACTGGCTGTAGTGTCTGACAGTTTCCCCTCTGATACAAAACAATCACTATTGCTTGCTGTCTCTACGTTAGTATATATGCTCGAAGGCTATGGCTGTGTTCGGGGAGCACACTATGTGCGCCATTTGGCGCTATCTAGTAGGGGAAACCGGGGGAATGGTGACCGCCTAAGCGTTTTTGTCGATTTTTATGTTATTTTTTGAATTTTTTTTTTGAAAATAAGGCAATAAATTAAGCAACACTTACTAAACGTTATACTTTATTCAAAATTGAAGAACAAAAAATAATTTTTTTTTTATAGATGAGAAAAAAAACACTTAGTGGCTATAATTACCCCATCTACTTGGGGTAATGGTAACATACGGCCATAGTTACCCCATTATTTTTTTTTAGCAGCAATAGTCACACACGTATACATGTTTCTCATTGTCTGTACAGGCTTTGTGAGCCCAATTCCCACATAGAATACATCTTATCCAGAGTTCCCTATTTTTGCCGAACTCCCCACACACTAAACATATGTCGTTTTCACCTCCTATTGCATCTTTATCATTGTCTTCATCGTCTTTATCTTCATCATCAGAGCTGACCTCAGTATAAGTCTGCGTTTTAATTGTTCTCCTAGGTAGCTTCTCTCTCTGTTTAACTAGTTCTTGATTTTCTTTTTCATCTTCATCGTCGTCAGAAAAAACTTTTCTTTTATAACTTGTTTTAGTACATTTCTGTTGCTTTAATACCTTTTTATTTTTATTAGCTCTCTCTTCTTTTTTGTTAGCTTTCTCTTCTTTTTTGTTAGATTTTTCTTCTAAAACTGTTTTGTATGGGGTAGACGTTATAATTTGGGAATGCTGTTTTGCCGTCGACCTATTACTAATATATAATTTTGATGGTCCTGGTAGAGGTAAAATTTCCTGGAATGATTTTTCAATAGTTGAATTCTGTCTTTCTGTCAGCTCTATTGTTTCAATATTTTCTTCAGAAGCTGCAGGTTGCGAAACTAAAACTGTTCATGGAGTTCATGGACGACGATTTCGTTAATAGGATCTCCATTTTCACGGTTTAAGTTACTGTAAAGACGAGCCGGCTCAAAATCTTCGTTGGTGAACACGTCAGGATTGCAGGGACAAATTCCTGTTGCTTCAAAGCCTTTTACTGCTTTTTCTGTTGTAGCTACCTTCATAAACGCTTTATTGAAGAGCTCCGCAATTTCAAAAGGAGTTATTTTTTCATGCGGATGATTCCTTAAGTATTTGCTGCATTCTGAATTGTACGCTATTTTCAGTGGACCGTAAAAACTAACATCTAGTGGTTGGAGCCGATGTGAAGTGTGTGGGGGGATCGACAACAGTATAATGCCAGTGGTCTTGCAAAATTCATAAGCTTCTAAAGTGCAGTGCGTGGAATGATTGTCCATCACCAGGAGAACTGGATCTTCCAAGCTAGCTTTCACAAATTTTTGGAAATGTCGTAGATATTGCACAAAAAGTTCTTCAGTAATCCAACCTTTGTTGGAACAAGTGTATAGAGCTCCAGGTGGACCCCCTCTCTGAAGCTGCGGATTCTTTCGTTTTCTCGCATAAACAAACATTGGCGGGACATAAATGCCTGTTGCGCTGAAACCACATACAACTGTAATGTTTCTACCCCTTTCCCAGCTCGTAGCAAATCCCACTTGCTTCAGTCCCTTCTGCGCTAATATTTTTCCCGGCCTCTGTACTGTAGAGATTCCTGTCTCATCTATGTTGAAAATTCTATGAGAGTCGAAGTTATACTTTTCTTTAACTTTTTCGAGATTGTTGAAAAATATTGTAACCTCTTCCTTATTGAAAGCTGTGATTCGATTTATAGATGTTGCTTCAGGTTTACGAAGAGTTATTGATGGATTTCTTGTCATAAAACCGCGCAGCCAATCATCACCTGCGCTTTGTTTTTCTCTGTTAAAAGGAAAAGCCATATTATTTTTTTCCGCATAAGCATATGCGCATCTTTTTGTTTCTTCTCTCGAAATGCCATAAAAAACTTTGGAAAGATGAATAATATGATCTGCTAGATGTTTTTCTTCATCTTTTGTAAATATTGGCTTGCGACCTAAAGAAGGCCCAGCATCACAATTTTGTTTCAATCGTTTCTGCAAGCTACTTCGAGGAATGGCAAATGTTCTAGACACTTCTCTGGTACTTCTGCCATTGCGAATGGCATTTAGAGCTGCCTTTAACTGGTCACTATCCCACGATGCTATTTTACTTTTTCTATGATAGTTCCTTGGCATCTGAAAAATATTTTAATATTAATTAGTTACGTCCAGTCCAGAGTGGGGTAATTGTGGCCGGCCACCATTACTCCGCAGTCACCGGCTACCATAACCCCAAAAACTACCTGTTCCATTTCCAATAATAAACATAAAACTATTGTTTAAAATGATACTTACGGTTATTGTTTTCTATAGTATTTTGTTCACAGAAGATGGTGGTTCAATCAGTTTCAATAAAATTCAAAGTTTTAACTTTCTTCACACGAGACAAAATAACCGTTGCTTATTAACTGCAATGTCACAACTGAAATGTCTTCTCTTTCGCATCGATTTTAGGAGGAACACTGCACTACTTCTTTAACTAGTTTATCTATGCATTAGTAGATGGCACAACCAGTTACTATTGAGCAATAAACGCTATAACCTGAAATTAAATGCGGCTCTCATTACCCCGAGGGCCACGATTCCCCCGGCCTCCCCTACTATTCCTCGTTTGCGTTATATGGCTCTTGGCGCTACATAGCTCGAAAGCGTGCTCCCCGAACACACCCTAAGCACTTGTATGACGTCATTCATTTTCGCCGCCTACGTCATGACTAACGCTATGAAACGCAAACTAATGCAAATTACAACGAGGTAGAGCAGCTTGTAGCGTTGCTTAGGATATAAAAACTAAGGAAGGAGCCTAACACCTTTCCCAAGTTGGTAGTTTACGACGGAAATTACGTCACAGCGGCCATTTGCAAATACCATATATGATTCATCATTATTGTTATTGGCGGTTTTTTTGACATTTGAAACAGTACTGTTTTAGTGTTTAAGAAACCAGCAGGGGAACCGCCGAACGTTGATAGAAAGAAATTTTCTACCTATTTCTATTTCTATACCAAAATCGCACCGCGTAAGCATCATCGTACAGAATCGGGAGATCCGAATGAAAATCCGAATGTTAGGAAATAGAAAGACCCTAAGAGGTCTTTCTATGTCTTTTTTAACCTCACTTTCGCCTCACTGTCACATAGTTTTTCGTTAACTTTGGATGTTTGTTGTAATAGTTTGTGTAAATTTTTAAACATGGTTAGGTTTTAGTTTTTGTTATAATGTAATTATACAGTGAACGGCATAAGTAAGAAATACCTAAATACATTTTTGCGTTGTTATTTTTTTATGAAAAAATATCGAAAGACGTTAATTTTTAATTATTTTTTAAAACTTTTTAACGCAACGATTTAAATTCTAACGTCAACAGCTTCTTAGTGGTAGCTACCCGTTATTTTTTTAAATAGAAAGGGGTAGCTTGCAATACTTTATTTGAAAGATAATTTAATTGTCTTTTTGATACTATACTGCAAAAAAAAATTAAGCTTCAAACTGATAAAAATTATGTTAAAAAACTGAAATTAAAATAGTATTTGATAAATATTCAAAAAACTTGTAATAGGGAAACGTAATTGTAATTTAATATGCTAGTTCTTGCCTTTGCTCTTCTTGTTCTGCATCATAAAATTCATTGTAAAATGCAGGTATCATTTTGACTATAATAAATATGTTTTAATAGAAAATAAACAAATAAATTAATAAAAAAATATATCTAATAAAAATTATAAAGAGCTTACCCTTTGAAATTTGTTTTTAAATAAAACAATACAATTGATCTCCAGATATATCTATTAAAAATAATACCTCAAAATAACACTAATAAAAAAATTAAAAAAATGAGACAAGAAACGAAAAAACACAAACATGAGATCAAATAAAAACGTTGAAAATGTAGCACAAACCAAATGTAAACACACCCCGTGATTACACTCTAGAAAAAGTTAGGTTACTGAAATTTGAAATATAACCATGATATAACTAAATTTCCCCAAATAAATCCAATGTTTTTGAAAAGTTAGTATAATCAAGTAAGAGAACATAGAGAAACCCGAACGTTTCCGATCCATCGTAGAGAATTGTTTCTGCGGTGCGCTTAGGCGATAGAAAGACATTTCCTTTCTATACCTATATCTTGCTCTTCTCTATTCTTTATAAGTTACGCGGTTCCCCTGCAGTGTGTGAACTCTGTAACAGAATAGAAAAGAAATTTCTTTCTATTTTAGGAAATTTCTTGTAACGTTACTCTGTATGTCTATTCGGAGGTTTTCGTGTAGTTTCGTATGCGTATTCGGAAGATAGAAATAGAAACAGCTAAAACAAGATTTTTTTCTGTATAAATAATACTTAATTGATGCTATACATTAACACGGTATCTGTGTTCCGTCATTAACTCTCAGCAATTGGCATTGTTTTTTAGTTTATCATATTGTCAATAAAAGCCTATCTTTGGGTTTATTAATGTTTATTTTGATTTTACCACAACTACCTAGCTAATATTGTCTGAACTCTCAGGAAGTTCTAAGATATTTGTCGTGTGTCGTGGATGTCTCTTTTCGATACTCTGCATTTTTCTTCAATCTTCTTCTTCTGCCTCTTCTATAAAATTCGCAATTACCAAATCCATTTCACTCAATTAATAGAAAAGAACAAAAAACGCAAAAACAAAATAAGTAATAACAGCTTAAAATGACAATATTGACATTTGTGATGGCAAAATTACTGGTAGATAGGTTAAAAATCGAAATGTTTTTAGGTTCATTAGTACACATTTCTCTATATCCGAACTTGCCCGAAGGATTTAGGAAAAAGTCATAGAGAGTAGGGTTTGTTGATAGAAAGAAATTTTCTTTCTTTGCTATTTCTTTTCTATTTCTATCTCTATTGAGTTACAGAGTACGCGTACAGAATTCAGAGACGTACACATATACAATTTATTTACGTAAGTGATTTACTGAATATGCACAGCTATGTAATATTTATATATGTATTTAATAAAAGTGTATATAGACATATGGTTTACAAAATGTATTACGTTTTAAAACTTTCTTACATCAGTATTTTGCTTTTTGAAATTGATACAAAATTTTATCATAAATTAAAATTGATACGCCACTGACAAACCGGAAACTGCTGACGCCATTTTTAAACACCATCTAGGACTATTGGTGTTTATGTATAACGCTCCTTCCTTCGTTTTTATATTCTAAGTAGCGTTGACAGCATTTAGCCACAAAACATTAACCGTAGTTTAATGTTTTGTACATTTAGTGCCATTTTGCTTTTGAATTGATATGTTAGGTGTGTTTAAATCATTTAGTTGTGTTTATATCGTTAATGTTTTATATTGTTTATATCGTTAGTTGTGTTTTTTAGTTCGAAAAATGACTTTACTTAGACTATATAATCCTGTGACACAAGAAACTACAGAAATTGTAGTTTCGGAAGCCGAGGCACAACGGGCAGAAACTGGTGAATTGTTGGGTTTTTATGGAATCACAATAAATTCTTGCTTTTCTGTGTTTAATTTATGTTTGTATTACTACTAAGTACAATATATAAACAACTTGAAAAATGAATTTATTCTGTAGTTCTACTACAATTTATAACTATGCTATTGCTGTTTATAGCCATTTGTTATAAAATCATTAAATATCTATACCGCAAAAGTAAAGAATCTCCAATTTTATAGATTTTAAGAAGACAAGTTTTAAAGTATATAGTAATCATTTTTTTACTCATGTTGATAAGTTACTTAAATAGATAGTTAAACAATTTAATTCATATTACTCATAGTGGAAAAGTAGTATATTTGACGTGTACGCTATTCCGTTTGCCCACATAAATCGCTGCAGACCAACTTCGCTTTTGTGGCCAATCGACAACTTCTCGCACTTGTAGCACAATATATTATAATTTTTAAGAAACAAGATTTTTGAAATCAATTTTTTTTATACCTATTTACCCAACTCTACTACCTAGTTTAATATCTTCATTAATATTTCATATTTTAAGGGAAGAAAAGGAAGGGAACCTCAGACATTGCTGAAGCTATTCTAGAGAGCCGAAGAATAGCTGAAGAAAATAAGGAGAGGCGCCACCAAGAAAAAAGGGAGTTCCATCAGAAACAGCTGGAGTACCAGCAGAAAATGCTGGACATGATGGGAGCATTAATAAACAAAATTTAAAAAATTCTAATTTGTATTTATTTTTTTATTTATAGTCTAAGATCCGGCCCTACATCGACCTTCACCGAGGTGATAAATGAATGAAACATGTTTTATATTAAATTGAATGCACTAAATATTAAGTAAAAAATAGGTTGACAGAAAAAATCCTGGACAGGCACTTTTAAAGAAAGTATACAAGTACAATTAATGGTAATACGCTTAATATAGCCAAGTAGACTTTATTAACAATAGTTTTAATATGTCCTGGAAAACTTAGTGTGGTATCCAAAAAAATATACCTTAACAATATCTCAAGATTCCAGAACCACATTGTTAAGAGTATAGTCATACAATATTGGGGTGTTAGTTCAGTAAAACCTCAGTAATGGCTCCATTCCATTACTTATACACCAATTATGCAGCATATCGTCGTTGACTTGCCTTTGGTTGATTTTTAGGTAATTGATGGATTAATAAATCTCCCATGTATTTAACGAAATATTTCTGCAAGTAAAACGTCTTTTTGTAAACCTCCTAAGCGCATTCATCAAATTCGAATTATAATTTCCCCTATTTTCAAATAAAGTGGTTTTAAAAACATCCTATGTATAAGAAAAATCTCCTATGTGTAATACCGAAATGGTTGTAATCTCCTATGTAGCAAAAAATTCCAGCTATTTTAAAGTTATTGGGCATTAAATACTATTCTAGTAAGTTGACATTGGTTTTCGAGCGTTTTCTATTAAAATGCTTTTTGGATTTTTGAATTATGCTTTAATTTAAATACCAATAACAGAAATAACTTGATTTTTGTTCCCCCTGTAAAATTTATATTTTTCTATATAAAAGCTTTGTCACGATCAACGATGATATTCAAATCAGATTGTAGATTTTCAGCATCTACACTTGATTTTTATACAGAAAAATTTTTAAATCATCAGCAAACATAATCACGATTCTATATTGAAAACTGCTAATAATATAATTAATAAATAAATTAAAGAACAAAGGCCCTAAGTAAGAACCCTGGGGTACACCAGAAAGAACAGAGATCTCATGTAACAAATAATGATTAACGCCTACTATTTGTTTACTGTTTGTAAGAAAATCCAATTTAAGAATTGTCCTATATAGCAGTTGATGAATTGTTCACACATTACTCATCAAAAGTCTTTGACATATTACATCCCTTTTGGCTACACCATCCTGGGCTGCATTCTGCTGCACATTTGGAGGCACATCATCTTCATTGCCTTCATTTACTGCTAATATATGTAAATCATCACCTCTTAATAAACAAATATTGTGTAAAACACAGCAAGCAATAATGTGGGCTGTGGGCAGGAATTAATGTTACTTTCCGCAGAGGTAGTACAGTCAGTCAGGAGGCTACGGAATTGTCCTTTTAAAATACCAAATGCTCTTTCAATGACTATCCGAACTGATGAATGGCAAAAATTATAGTTTTTTTGCTGTTCTGTCAGATGGCCATTGTCATGATAACGCACCAATAAATTGTCATGTAGCTTGTAAGCAGAGTTACCAAGTATATGACAATCATCATGGAACTTTTCTGCATCCCCTAAATATCCTTGCACTTCAGATAGCCGAAATACTCGTTGATCATGCACAGAGCCAACTTGACCTGCATAGCAATGGAGGAAGCGACCAGAATGGTCACAGACAGCCTAAAATGAAAAAAAATATGTTACAAGAATACAAGTAAATTATTAAGTACACTTGAATCGCTGAAAGATTACCCGTGCGTCACGATTCAACGATCATATAACCGACACCTTTTCTATGTGCTGTCCTTTTCTATAAATATCAAACGATAATATTAAATTATAAACTGTTGTCTTCTCTATCATATTCGTATGCTTACATACAATGACGCACGGGTAATCTTTCAGCGTTTCAAGTGTATATACCTTATACCTGAAAAAATACTGAGTGACATCCTTTTCTATTAACATATGCCTCTGGATTTGCTGATGGGGCAGGGATATTTATATGGGTCCTATGACTTTAGGAAAGCCACTTATTAGTTCAAATCCAGGCCATACTTATGAAATTTATTTCCTGTGGGCCATTTGATAAACAATGGTGATAGGTTATTTATAGCCATTATAACACGCCTTGTTATGTACATGGCAGTACAATGTTAAAAAGTGTACGTGCAAAATGGTGTGAGACTGATTTAGTAGAATTAATCGTTTATGGAATATCAGTATTAGATATACGCAATGCTGCTATGAATAATATAATATGAATAATAATAATTAAGGGCATTACAAATATAACCATTGAGGCTACAAAAAAATTCATAGGCTCCACACATATTTCTGGTAGTGATTTTCCAGTTAGTTATGTTTTTACATGTTACATTTCAAAACGATTGGAAACTGCAAGTATTCCGAAGCGGACCGAAGCGTGTGTGCCGTTATCCGACCGCCGCCGCTGAAAATTTTTGAAAACTCTCGCCGTAAATAAAAGGTAAATGCTTTTAATTCTAAAATAACGATTTAGTACAGCTTTAACGGAGAGTTAATATTCGTTCGACTGCAGAAATTTCCGTTCTCTTGAATCCAGTTATTTTTTTTTATTTATTGTTTATTTTGTTTATTACTGGTTTTTCTTTAATTTTTTATTTTGTTATTTTTACTCGAAAAATAAAGAGTTTTTTTAGAAAAAAAAGTAGGGTTTTGTTTTATTTCTTGGCAAATTAATATACGCTAAACGTCCGTTGGTCCTCAATACACCTATCTCTTTATTGAATACTCATGCGCAAATATTTTTGAATTTTCCCCTTCCACTGCTAAAATATGACTACTTCTTACCATAGAACACAACGTATTGCTACCCAGGAATACCACAATTTAAATGAAAAAAAAACCTATTGGCTGTCAAAAGCTAGCTTCTATTTGCCGTACAGCCGCGACAGCCCAGGCCATAAACCACAAAAAGGAGAAGTTTTAATTTTTATTTCGTTCGTGTACGCCGCTTGCTAGTTGTTATTGTGTTTTTCTTGTCTTTCTGTATTTAATATTAACGACTTGTGTGTATACCTAGACTTCTCTTTGGATTTACTTTACTTTGGATTACTGATTACTATTGCATGTCATACCAACACAATTTTATAAGGGGCACAAATATTTAGGGGGAACTACGAGAGTGGGAGTTGGTTCGCGCACGAGTATTCAATTTGTGCCATTAACGAGATGGGTCTATTGAGTGTAGAATTCATGTTTTTTTTAAGGATTGTTTTTTTTTTCTTGGCATAGACTATAGTCATACAGCCAGTCTCAACATGGTACTACTAAATAATTTAACAAAAAAATAAAAAGATTACTAACAGGGTCACTCTCTTCTCGCCTAGGGGCCCATCAAGGCATTTAAAAAAAAAAACAACAGTAGGCCACGGTATGAAGGGAGAAAGGATACAAATAGGTTAAAATACAAAGGTTATGAGTAGTTTTCTTCTAACATTTTACAAAGATATTTTACTATCTTTTAAAAACTTAATGAGACAATTATATACAGTCCTTGAGTTTAGTGATAATAAGTGCTGAAGATTCCAAGAAGCTGGAGCTTTATTATTATGTAAATCCATTACTAGCCTATCAGAAGTTATTTCCTATTCTATGGCAATTGAAAAATATGTGGTCCAGGTTTCCTTCCTCTGAACAATATTCACAACGATCACTGTCTATAACCTTAAGTTTGAATAAGTGTTTAGGGTAGCAGGCATGTCCAAATCTTATTCTGATAAGGGTGGTAATATATTTCCTAGGAACAGTCAAGTTTTTGTTAAATTTTAAAATTAGTCCGTATCCGATATTTCCATTATTTTAAAATTTTTCCTTTAAGAATAACTTGCCGGTGTTTAATTTAAAATCCAAAGGGTATTTCGAACTTGGAGGTGGCTCAGTTTACAACTTGTTAGTGTACCTGGCAGATTTAAGCCGTTCGTTCCCTGTTTCACGACTCAAAATATTTTTTTTATCGAAACCTCAGTTTTTGTTTTAATTTAGAATCCAAAGGGTATCTCGAACTTGGAGGTGGCTCAGTTTACAACTTGATTAAATTGTTCTCTCCCTGTTTCACGACCCAAAATAATTTTTTAATCGAAATCGCAGTTAGCGCTACAAAGCGTTTAGACCGCAAAGTAATAATAAATAGTTTGAATTTTTTTGTTTCTTTCTAATTAACCGTAACTCAATTAGAGGACCACTTAGTAAATTAAAATACGGTCAACCAACACGAACCCTAAAATTCGCCGTAACCTCCATCTGAGGCTATCTGGAACTCTTGACGCTCAGGGTCAAGGGGCCGTGGAGCATACCACGTTAAAACAACTGGCGCCCGAGATTTTAAACGAAAATTTTGTTTCAAGGGTGACCATAGTAACGCATAGAAGGTGAAAGCGTTACATGTTGTACCAAATATTTATAGGGATGTTGCTGGAGTTTTTTTCATAGACGCGTACAAGCTGCCTTCTATTTTCAAGAAAGAAAAGATGTAAATCTTTTTCATGGAAGGAGACGGATGCCATAAAAATGAAGTTTGGTCAAAAGTATCTTGTAATTAACGAAGTCAAATGCCTTGGCAAAATCGCAAAAGACGGTAGCTGTATAGAATTTATTATTGATAGATGTATTGAGAACTAAAGATATTGTTTTTAATTAATAAAAGAACATAAGTTGCAGTTGGTTTTAGCTGTTCTCACCATTTTGATACTATGTGTAATACTTTCTTAGATATAAGTATCCCATAATTCAAAAAATTCTTCAAAAATATTATGATAACAGACTTTCAATTTAATAAAAAAGAAAAGAAAAAAACGGTTACCTACTTCTTTGTAGTCTGGTCCAAAAAACATTATAGTCTATTTATTTACAATAAAAACCCAGTTATTTTATTTAGTAATTTATGGCGTGCCGTTTTGGTATTTAATAACAACATTTAAAAAGCAAGAATAAAAAATAATCTTTTTCTACAAACGTGTTAAAAATGCGATTTTTAGCATTCCATAGAAGCCTTAAAAATGTCACTTTAATAAGGCACTGAGTGCCTTAAAATCACTTTTTATATTTTGCACTTATAAAAATCTTCATTATAAAACGCATTTGCGTATCGTAATGTAACTTTTACGCACGCAAATTTTTGTTTTAAATGGTTGGCGACATGAGTGAAGTATCTAAAGGCAAGACTATTGACAATGACATTTGTGGCTAATAGCAATTTATTAATTTTATATTGTTCTTTAAGAAAGTATTTGTGAATATGAATATTATCTTTTACTTATACAATATATTATTATTGGTATATTATTCATTTTAAAATATTTTATCAATTACTCAGTGCTGCCGATATACTTTTTAAAATAAAACTTTTCGTAATTACATATATAAAAAATTAATTTAAAAAATGGTAAAAAGGGCAAAATATAAAAAATATTATAAACAACTTATTTCACTTGAACTCATGTCATAACAGAATTCCATATGAAATGCGTTGTTTAATATACTATTATGGCACTGAGTGCCTTAAAATGTTTATGGCACTGCTGTCAAAAGTGAATTGTCAGATTTTGAAAGCAAACGTCAAAATATTTTAATTTTATTTATTAATATTAATAGTACAATTTGTGCAATTACTTTGTTTGAACGTTTGTAGAAAAAATATTGTATGATATACATGTTAAAAGTACCTTTTAAGGCACTCATGTGAATTGCAGAATTGTACTTTTAACACTTATATCATAAATAACTATTAGTTTCAAAATTTTAATTTCGTAATTATTTTTTTACAGAATTAAAATTATTTATTTCATAATTTTAATACACGTATTTTCATTATGAAAAACATAATAGAAATTCAATTTCCATTATGTATTGAGGTTGCCTAACTATATAAGTGACAGGGGCCGTTCGATAAAGCACTCGAGTAACACTCCGGGTAAGGTAAAGCGTTCGATATGTCACTCTGTACTCAAAACAGGGGAAGTGTGGGCGGAGCTATACATCGAGTAATCCGTTCGAAAAGTGGAGAGTACATTACTCGAGTGCACTCAAATGTACCCATCAAATTTGATCGAGAAGATTTACTCGAAGCCTTTTTAACCTCAATCTTTTAAATTAACTAACTGTCATTTCATCATTATTATCATTACATTAAATAATTTGTAAAAACAAAATTATTATGGTAAGTAAATTTGTAAAATTATTTTATTGGGGTCAAAAACATCATAGTTAAACTTTAAATTTAAATAATACATGTTTCTGAGTAAATTATAATTTTAGGATACACAAATAGAATTCCATTGCAAACATTGCAAAAGAAAAATTGGCACCCTAAACCAAGCAAAGAACAATAATTTACATGAGTGTTTTAAAAATTATGAAGCTGTATATGTTGACGAAGAGGTAAACAGTTGAAGCGTTCGAAATATTACTCGATTAAATTACCCTATCCCCTCCATTAAACAAAAACATGTCACGTGACTTTACTCTACTCGGGTAACACTCTACCCAGGGTAATAGTTTTCGAACGCGCTCACATATGTACCTGAAATGCATTACAGCAAGATGGGCAACCGCAATACATAATAGAAATTGAATTTCTATTATGTATTTCATAATTTTAAATCGGCAATTACTATTATGTTTTCCATAATGGAAATACGTGTATTAAAATTATGAAATACATAATTTTAATTCTGAAAAAAAAATAATTACGAAATTAAAATTTTGAAACTAAAGATTATTTTTTATTCTTGCTTTTTAAATGTTGTTATTAAATACCAAAACGGCACGCCATAGTAATTGTTATTTAATATATTTGTTAAACAATTTTTTTGTCATCTCATTTAACACATATATCCAATAAAATGTTAATTTATTTTGAAAAACACCTGGTTCTGTTTTATCCACTTTTATCACTTGCAACAATTTGATTGTTTTAGTAGGTATTTTATGAACTATTTATAATTTTAATTTATTTTAAAAGTGTAGTAGGTAACTTAAGAATTAGGATAATGTTTTTGTTACTGATGTTTTTATGAAAGACATTTACTATTAATGGAAACAAGAGTTCATGTATAATAATTTAATATTAATGAGTAATTTAACAAACTTGTAAATTTTCTATTTATTTTATTCTCCCAAAAATTACTACATTTTTTATAAAAAATTTATTTTTGATTCTCATATTTTAAGTTGCTTAGCCTTTTAAGTAATTTTAAATAAATATTCAAATTACTAATTATGAAGGTTTTATTCAATTTCCTATATAATATTACTTTTAAGAGATGTGCAAAGTGCGAAACTTAATATGAAAGTTGTTTTGTCATTGGCAATTTAAAAAATCACACTTTTATGCCTATTTAGTTTCTTAAACAAACATATATGAAAAACCCGCAATTTATTGTTGGTAAGCCAGTTTTCTGCTTTCTATAACAGTAGTTTCGATTGTAGTAACCGGCACCGCCACAAGTGTATGACATAGAACATCTACGCCCTATGCCAGTTGTTTTGTTTTTGTTTCTGTTTTGTTGTTGTAAATGGTTATCATGGTTATGTTATGTATGGTGTATTCTTAGACAATTACTGTGATTACTAATCTAAGGGTGTATTGCTGTATTCTTTGAAAACCCTATTTATGTCATTATGTTCTTGTTGGTGCCACGCCAAGTATTTGAAGGTGTATTGTGATGATTTAATATTTATTTTTATACGCAATTTCCGATACAAAAGTAAAGTTTTTAAACATTAAATTAAGAAGCTAATATTTTAAAATTGTGTTTACAATGGAGGTGACACAAGAAACACACGATGTTTTCATGGAGCATCTTAAAGTCGAAGAGCACTTTGTTCCAGAATTTGTTCCATTTCAAACAATCAAAGAAGAACCTTGTTTTGATGAAACGGACAGTCAAAGTTATGTGATAAAAAATGATTTGTTTTCAGTAAAACAGGAAAATGATCCTGAGTTACATACAGATAATATACAAGAAACCTATTTAAAAACAGAAAGTGCTATTAACATAAGTGATGATAAAGCTATAAAGTGCAACTCCATTCAACTTAAGCGTAGGAAACCATCAAAAAAAGGTATGATAAACACTACACTGTGTATGATAAACCTGAGAAAATGAGTTAGTAAGGAGAGTCTGGGTATTAAATTTGTCTCTATTTGTCCGGGCGCTCGGACAAATGGTAGATTGCATAATACTTCTGGGTGTAAAAATATGCCTGGACTAACAGTGTGAGAGGATGCAGTGACACTGAATTTAAAATATTAAAGTTTAGGTTAGAACTTAAAAGCATTAAATTATCTATCAAAGCTAAGTTTTTATTTAATTGGATTTGTTTTTTTTGCAATAATTAATTATTTGCTTCATAGGCATCATAGCGTTATGTCTATTTTCTTGACTTTTAAAGTTAATTCTATGTTGATTCTCATAGCTCTTTTTAAAAAAAATACGATCCTTAATCACTTTTTATAAATACCTACCTAATGTCTGTCAATGAATCTTTTTAATAAGGATTGTAGAATATATAAACATGGAATTAATATACTCATGAGGCCATACAATCATTGATACAAGAAGAAATTTACCTATTTTAGATGGAAATTAACCTTTGACTCTTAAACAAATAGAGAAGGCTATTAAAAAATGCCAAGAAAAATTATACATTGAGATAGTTCAAAGAGAATCTCATACAATTCAGAATGCAACAGAAAAAATGTCCCAAAAGATTAAAAGTGATATTCACCTGACAAATATTGTATTAGAATCAGAAGTTGACATTCATGTAATTGAAATATATTTTGAAAAAGCAGCTTATGCTGACTTAAGTAGAAAACTACAAAAATTTTAATATAAAAAACAAAGAAAATATTTTTGCAAGTCTGTTTGACTGGTTCTTAGAAATGAATTAATTAGATGTGAATCATGTTTACAGTGGATAAACATTAAATGTACTAGTTTAAGCAAAGTACAACAAAAAAGAGTAATGTGTTAATAATATTAAAAACAACCAAATATTTTAATTTTTACAATTATTTATTTAAATTTAAATTTTGTAATATACCCTGTAGTATTTTGTGATATGTGAGATATTATTTTTGTTTTTTAACTTATATTAGACAGTATTTACATTTTATTTTGTACATGTGTCCAAAATATTAGCCTTCCACACTCTTTGTCTGAGCGCCTAGACAAATAGACAGAGCTGAAATATTTATTTACAGATAATCACAATTTTTCCTAAGTAAAAACAATTTTAATTTACAAGTCTTTTTCCAATTACATTGATTGCAATAAAGCACAAATGCATCAAAATCCTTTTATAACATTAACTTTATAAAATGTATAAAAATATTATCCTCAAAAATTTTAAATCTGAAAAGCCAAGATAACTGAGCATAGCTGTGTAATATAACAATAAATACTATCTGTTTTGTTAGTTAGGATTTTTCACTGAGTTTAAAACTAGAATTACCTTTTTATCACCCATTATATTAATTAGCAGTTGGAGTGTGAAGGAAGTTTTAAGTAAATATTTTTTTATGTTACTAGATAATATGAAACCTATTTTAAATAATAAACAAATAAAATTAAAATTAAATATTCAGTTTTCATACCAAATGTGACAACATCATAAAAGTTTTATTTTTGGCATTTTCCAAGGATAATGAATAAAATTCTAAGATACAATAGAAAATACGGTCTCTCTCTCAATATCAATAAATCCAAATTTATGAAAATCAGCAAGAACAACAATACCAATGAAATATTAACAGTAGGGGGTCAGCAGATTGAAAAAGTAAAGAAATACACATATTCAAAATAACAGAGAACAATGATTACACTACAGAAATTAGAGCTAGAATTGAGAAAGATTTGATGCTGGCCCTCAGAATAAGGTTAATTAAATTTTATGTACACATAGAATTGAATCATGGATATTAAAATAAGCAGCAATAAATCGGCTTAACGCGTTTGAAATGTGGATATGCAGAAGGGTATTAAGGATCTCATGGGTGGATAAAGTAACGAACTCAGAAGTGCTAAGGAGAATAAGCAAAGAGAGGGAAATGGAAAGTACAATAAAACAAAGGAAATTACAATATTTAGGACATGTGATGAGAGGCGACCGATACAGAATCTTAAGACTCATTATTCAAGGAAAAATAGAGGGCATAAGAAGTATAGGAAGGAGACGCGTTTCTTGGTTGAGGAACCTAAGAGAATGGTTCGGAAGCAGTTCAAGGCAGCTGTTTAGAACAGCGGTCTCGAAGGTGAAAGTAGCCATGATGACTGCCAACCTTCGTCGCGGAGGTGGCACTTAAAGAAGAAGAAGAAGTGCTTAGATTAGTCAGTGACGGCGTTTGAGCTTGTATGGCGAGTTTGTAACAATATCTAGAAGTCTATTGACCACAAGACCAGGGACACCGGTCCAAATGAAGTTTAATTTAATTTTGTTTCACATTAGCGGGCGGGAATGGTAACGTGGAATGATATTCTACCCAATTTAGTACGGAATTTACGACTTTCAAGTTTAACGTGTAGTATGGAATATGACATTTTCGTTGATGGTCGTAGAGAAATTACATTTTACTTATTAATACCTTGAGGTCCTGTATCTCGGTACTTTGATAACTTCGAGTAATGATGTCAGTAAAAAAATAAAAAGGCTAATAATGCCAACCATTGGTATTTTGGGCTAAAACTAAACAAATTTTTATGAAATTTTTACCAAAAATGGAGTATATGAAAATGTGATAATTAGAATAATCAAAAAACAGTCAAAAGAAGGAGAAATATCTGATCAAAACAAAAATTATAAATATATATAAAATAGATGAGTGTCAATTATTATACAAAATATTAAAACTTTCTTTTATTTTCTAGTATGTTTAATAGGTCAATTCAGTTTATTTTTCAAAATAACTTACTGGGTTGAGTTTATAAGTTTATTGCAACTATGCTTTTAAAATTTACTGCTATACAGAAATCATAACCTGCGTGCTTTCATTACCTGTTTTAAGATGCTTTTAATGTGCTCCGATCCACTAGAGGCAGCAGCATCGTTGACGTCACATGAACAGACGCCAAATTTTTGACTAACAGTGCTATTATTTGTGTTTTGTTTTCCTTACGGTAAGTGCTAATGTTAATCCAATTAATAAAATTTTGAAATGGGTTGATCTAAGGAAGACCCATTCCGAATAATAATGCCCCAAATGTATTTTTATATGGTAAAATATGATATCTAAATAATATTAAAAGATGGGAAGAACAAGATAAAAATCGATTCAGAGCTTAATAGTAGGGACAAAAGGACATTGTACAATATACTTTTTGCATGAAATTAGAAAAATAACCATTGCCTATACTTATTAGGATTTTACATAATTTTTTTAGTTGTTAATTATTAGGTTAAGACTATACACTACCATTAAATGTATCAACTGAAAATTCAAAACTAATGAAAATAAAGGTAAGTTGTAAATTTTCGAGAAATAAATTAGTGTTAAAGTTTTGATGTGTTTTATTGATATCCTTACTTACTCACGTTGCAAATTGAGTGCAAGACATTTATTTTGCCTAGAAATTCTATTTTTTAATAATTTTTTAATCTTGTTGAAAACAACAATCTTCTCAACAAGAAAAAAATTTGAAGTATGGGTCTTATCTATAACAATTTTTCTTAGGAATATCCTGAGTTTATACGACAAAGCAGACTAACCTATAGCACAGAACCCTGTGCCTACAGTCTGTTTTGTGGTATATACTCCAAAATAATGTCTGCTCTTGTCTTACGAACATCAAAGGAGCCGACAGCGATGTATGTATGTATGTATAAATTAGGGGTGATAAGTACACTGCGACCTATAGGATCTATTGTGTTCCCCCCTACTAGCCAAGTTCTGATTTCTCAGATATATAGCAGCTCTTCGAGTCCTATTTTCCTGAGGAAGTTTAGGACATCGTCGGGCTTCAAATCAGGTAGATCCCCCTCTTCTATCTCATGTGCTCCTAGGTATCTGGCCCTAGAATTCTGCAAGGTAGGGCATTCTGAGAGTATGTGTATTGAGGTTTCATCCTCTTCCTCAAAGAATCTGCACTTTGCTTCATCTGCTAACCCTAGTTTTTTCATGTGGCTTTTTAACCGGCAATGCCCGGTTACTATTCCCGTTAAAATTCGGAGTCTTTTTTTACTGAGGTTGGGGCAGCTAAGAGATCTCTTCTGGTCATACTTCCCCAGTAGTATCTTAGATTGCCTCAGTCCTTCCAGCTGATTCCAGTACTTGGATTTTCCTTCTCCATTTCTTCTCTTAGTTTTCCTAAGATTACTCTAGTGCTGATCCCACCGGATGGTTCTGGTTCCAAATGTGGGGTTTCAGCACTTAGGCCACATTTGGCCCATTGTGCGTCCTACTGAGATTGAGCCTAACCTATTGGCTCGTCAACCATCCTACCTGTTTAAAGTAGGTGATAACGTCGCCTGTAGACAGCTCCCTCAAGTTGGCATGTGTTAGCCAGTTCTCGCCGAATACAGAAAGTCTTGTTAGAGAGAGTGCCGGACAGTCACAAAGGACGTGCTCAACTGTCTCATCCTCTTGTTCACATCCTCTACATAGTGGGCTGTCCGATAAACCCAACCTGTTCAGATGTTTTCGTAGGGGACAATGGCCAGTAAGTATACCTGTGACCAACCGCAGGTCCTTTCTGGTCATGGCCACGTATTTCTTGGCTGCTTTGCTATTCGGATATTTCAGAAGTTCCTTGGACAGTATGCAACCTTTTTCTTCGTCCCATCTTCCCCTGAATTTGTCAAGGGAGCGTTCCTTTACTAGGTCAACCACCGGCTGATGCCGGCAAGCTGACAAGACTACCGGGTCCCAAGAGCCTTTGGGAGGCAGCATTTCTAGCCAACGAGTCAGCTATGCGGTTGCCTTTAGAAATTCCATGACCTTTTATCCAGCCTAGAGTAACCACATTGTTGTAGCAGGCTTCCATAAGGGCCATGTGACATTCTAATACTAGACCTGATGTGATCCGTGGCCTATTCAGGGCTAATAGTACTTGTCTGCTGTCCGTAAGGATACGGATGTTTTTGCCATGGTAATCTCTTTTGCGGCTATGGAGACGGCAGTTAGCTCTGTCTGAGCTATACTTGCATTACAACCCATTGCCCATT